>BLKR01000041.1:262059-862059 GCA_011170035.1 Teleogryllus occipitalis | reverse complement strand
CGCTCAGAGGTCCGTTTCCTTGAGCTACAAATTTTTGAAATTTTTTTCAAATGCTTTTTTAACCTGTGAATTTCTCGGAAATCCTTTTGCGCAAACTTCTTTTTAACTGTTTCAATGTGCGTAAAGTGAACCTAAAAAGTAACTATAATAATCGTTCTGTAATAACCAGATTTACCGTAAATTTGATCATTATATCCACAACTCCGGGATGTTCTATTTTCAGACTAAACGTAAGTGAAAGAAGACCAGTATTGATAAACTACATCAGACACATCCAATGTTTCAAAAACTGAACACTCCAAATATAATAACAAAATGTTTTGTTTTTTTAGTTAACACCATACGCAATTGCATTGGCCTTGCGCATGACATCTTCAAAAACGACTCCTCTTTGAATCATCACTTAGGGGCGGATTTTAATGAAATGTCATTTTTTATTTTCTCTGCAGAACAATGCCGTTTATTATAGTTTATTCATTGTATGTGAAGACAAAAGGAAATGACTCGTTTTTATACGTCATTTTTTGCATTTTTTATCGATTTTGGCTAATAATTCTTTTTTTACTTTTTCCATCATTTTTAATACATTTTTCGCTGATTTCATCGATTTTAATGTTATTTTAATAGTACTTGTTTCAAATAATATTTACGATAAGAAAGAAATGTTATCCACAGAATTCCTTAGTAGCCTATTCGATTTCTTCGCTCATATTGTAATATCAACTGTTGTGAGTACTAAATAATCTGAAGTACGTGTGACGCCTATTGGCGCCTTTGTCAGTTTCGCCAATTTCGCGATAAATAATAAAGACAAATAAAAAATAAAAGACAGTTACGCGATAAAAAATAAAGACAGTTTTTCTTGTAAAAAACAGTCCAAACCAAAAGTTTGCAAGCTGAGTTTACTTGAACAAAAGGCAGAAGCCTGTATTACATCTGTAACATACCCAACAGCTTGAGTTGTTCATCTGAAGTGGTTTTGGTCAAACTTTTGTACGTCATTTTTCTTTGTTTTTAGAGCATTTTAAAAACATTTTATTGATCTTTTTGGGACAGTTTTAGATCATCAAAATCCACCCCCTAATCATCACCGAACCGCTTCCCTGTTGTCCTCCGGCGCGGCTGAGCTCCCGGGGAGCGGGGAACGCGGTCCGGCGGCGGCGGCCACGCAGTCCGTCCACGTGAGCACGTGGCCCGGCCCGGCGCAGCACGTCCTAAACAAACGGCGCGGACACAAAGCGCGTCCGGCGGAAGAGCGGGGGAAGCGGCGCCGCCAAAGAAACGGCACGGCGCGGCGCGGCGCGGCGCGGGCACGCGGCCGAGCAGCATACGCTCGCTCGCCAGCCCGCCGTGGAAATTGGATACGGCGTCTCCGCACCGGGAGGAAGTCATTACACCCGAATTAAGCTTACACGGGTGGGCCTGTGCAAACAGCAGGTAATGCGAACCGCGCTCCCAGGATACGCAAAGCGGGATTCTGCGCGTTCTACGCACAACTGAGTCCATCTTTTGCAAGAAGAGGTCAGTGGCATTTTCCTTGCCATACCACGATTGTGTACAGAATTATTGGTAATATATTAGGTAATGCAAATTTCCTTACAAGAAAAAAGGAAAAAGCAACAACAACAACAATAAAACAGTAAAGTCGCTTTGCTTTATCTGTACTACATTGGAGTAGCACATTGTACTAATTTGTAATCTCTGTACAACTTTGTGAAAGCATAACGTAATAACCAAAAGTTTAAGTATTACGAACATCGAAACACTTACTTTATTCCGAGCCTCCATAATATAACACATCTTCAGCGATTACCTTCATGCAATTAATTGTTCTTTCTTAAATATAAGAGAACTAATTTTAAAGTAATACTGAACTATATTATTTCAGGGGAGAAGAATTCCGATGCTGTCAGTGTGGATCCGTAAGGATATCTGCTTGTTCAAAAAATATACAACGAAGTTAAGCTAGAGATATTACTTACGACGTGCAACTCTTTTTACATTGTGTATAAAGCCATTACCAAGCATTAATTTATAACGATATTCCATTCAACTAATGTAGTATAACGTCTCACAGGCACAACACGGTGAGAAATGCTTAATAATCTTTTAAAGACATGAACCAGTTCTTGAGTGCATCTCACTGTAGCCCTGTCGAGAACTGATAGAAGTATGCATGCGGACGAAAAAAAAAAAACACGTGAGAACCGGAGCATTCATATTATTATGCTTCCCATTTCTAGTCCAAGTCTGGCGAAACCATAATCGTCCGTTAATAACATTTTTTTTCCAATTCCAAGACTTGTATACACATTGAATGAATACATGCTAGTATAATATTTTAAAAAGATATAGGTCGAGAAGAATTGAAGAAAAATATAAAAAAGAATCGCACTTAACTAAACTAGCTATTTCCTGTACTTTGAAATTAATTTGTCTATTAAAGGAAACTTAAAAACTGTCGTTTAAAGACCAAAATTATAGTCAATATCGATATTCACATACCAAATGCAGGTATCGAGGAAGTTAAACTCACTGCAACAAATCTCCAAACAATGCGAATTGCGTTACCCTCGCAGGCTAAACAGATATGTATACCTACTAACGTCATACGTAAGCACACATGCAAACCAAACGCCAGATCAGCACAACCAGATCGCGCGTTTGCTCTGCGGTCCGAAGCACGCTTTCCGCAATACCAGCACGCGCCTGACCCCATGGAGGCGTCCTTCCGAAAACAATCTCGCGAGTGATAGGGGCCGCTTCATCTTCCGGGTTCCGGTGCGAGCCGCTTATACTGAGATTTTTACATTGCTGCGTTTCACATTTGATCAGCTGTTGCGGAGCCGTCCAATCGGCACCTTAGAAGTCACTACAGTGACGTCATAATGGTGCCGTTCAGCCTTCCGATTAGATGACACCGATACAGTTGAATTACTCCAATCGCAGCTCTGTAAAAACCGCAGTATGCGGTAGGGGGAAGGCGCGGAAGCGAGGTACCGAGAAGGTGGAGGGTGAAGAAGGGCAGAGGAACCGACGAGAATGGAACAGAGATTGATGCGGCAAACCCAAGCGGGTGGAAATAGCGGATCGAGGGCGGCAGATGGAGCAGGAGGACGGCGACGGGCAGGAGTCAACGGATTGAGATTGGCGCGTAGTGTACGGCAGTGGGTAGATGCCGGACTGTGGTCGGCGGTAGATACTAGATGCCAGTGACCGGCGGGTGGTTGGGTGGTGGTTGGCAGTCGGAAGGCGCGATGCGCAACCGCCATCAGATTGATTGTTAGTGATTTCAAGCGCGTCAACGGCTGTCATTAGTCCCGTAAGTGTAGTGTATTGCTTTTTGTCGGGAGGTTGCAGTGATCTTCCCCGCTTGATGGCGAGCCTCGGCGACGACCTACCGTGGGCTAGCAGGATTATCCCTAACCACGTATTTCCCAGAAGCGGGGCACCGCCCCAGCTGAAACAAGCTCGAAGCTCCCGACCGGCATATGTGGTAGTGTAGTGCATGTGCGTGTAAGTAACTGAGGATAGGACAATGATGAGGGAGTACGGATTGCGCGCGGTCCTTGACACGTTTGGTAGGGTACTGCTCCGGTATTGACCTGGTGTTGATCGCAGAAACCAGGAAAACGACTGATCAGAGCAGCTGGCCGCTAGAATTCTCCTAGACAACGACTGAATTCGACCAAGCTGACAAGCCAGGGTCGAAAATCCTGACATCGTCGGAACTCGAACGTAGGACCTCCCAGTCAGAGGCACTGTTGTAGCTCAAGACATTAGAGAGCGAGAGGTGGCTCAGGGCATCATCTGAATGTACTGACAAGCCAGGGTCGAAAATCCGGCCACCGTCGGGACGTAGAACATCCCGGTTAGAGGCACTGTTGTGGCGCAGGACATCAAGTTATTGCCCTGAGCCACCTCTGCCGGTACCGGCATCAGACAGCGGTTGGCGGGCAGCACGCGATGAGGGGTGGGCAGCGGGCGGACCGCGACCGGTGGTGTGACGGGCGACAGGTGATGCGCAAGCACGTGGTCGTGCGTGCGCGGTCCAGCGGCGCCGTTACGCAAACAGGCGCGGTATAAAGCGTGCTTCGACCCACTCAATATGAGTCCGCACGCGCGTGTGCGGTCAGTCGGTGTGGGTGCGAGATAGTGAAGGCAAATTTTACCAAAACATCGGTGTTCCGATACATCGCTAAAGAGTTTTCGATGCCGATGAACGTCGACATCGAACGAGAAAACATCGATGTTTTAATTATAGGCTAATAAACATGCTATTTTCCAATCCATTTTTAATTACAGTACGTAAAAGGGATATATTTTATTGTTTGCTTACCAGCATGTTAGTAGTATGTAAAAATTATTATCGAATTTAAAGAATGAAATTAACAAGAAAGAACATTCTGCTTTGCTATCTATTTCGTATTTCACTGTCGATCCAGGCAATGACACGCCTGGAGATAACACATTCATAACCCGAGAAGCTCCCAAAATTCCTCAGAATGCACAGGCAAAATGTGCAGCGTGATAAAGAGGACGACGCAAAATAACGATATTGCTGTGGATTGCTGCTACTATACAACGTGCTTTATTAAAAAAATAAAAAATAAAAAAAATATTCAAAAAAAATTAACAATTAAAAAAAATCATGTTTTTGTAACAAAATATCGATGTGAAGCAAACATCAAAAGCAAAATATCGATGTTTCTGGTGAAACACATCAGTGTTTTAAAAACATGGAGTTTTTTGCCATCCCTAGTGCGAGGCGTGGCGGGGAACGGGCTGTGGATCGAGGCGGAATTTGCGATGGCGCGAGCTGTCGCCCAACGCGCACGTGTGGACGTTCCCTCCCAGTTCGCGGAAAATTTGCTTCCGGGAGAAACAAATACCTTTCGATAGACTGAAAATACAGAATGTTTACACGTGCGTAACTGACACAAAACAAAACATTTCTGCGATCCATTTCTGGATTTTCTTTTTATTAACATCTATGTTGTACAGTTACTGAATTAAATTCTCGATAATGAATCCAGAATCCAACACGGCTAAAGCAAATTGATTTGCTTACCTACAATGTAAAATTAATGTGTTTCTTATACAGTTAAGTCATTTATATAAAAACGTTTGAGTAGATTTTCACAGATTAATTCATACCGACTTCAGTACAGTGATCAGTTTTTTATTCTTTAAAAGAAGTAGTATTTTTTAACTATATAAAGTTACGAGAAAATTACAATTTATGTCTTACGCTTAACTACACGTTCCTCGTATCGTTGAAAAATATATTTGCTAATAAGAACGCCAATATTAATTACCACCGGTTCATATACATTGAGGTTCAAATATCTATACTTAATTAAAATAAATAATTCCACCGCCACCTTTTCTCTACTACGGAATTAACTGAGTCACGCAATTGTATTAAATCTGATGTTTCAGAGTATTAAGTGGTTACACCGGTTGGTATTGTGACAGAAATTGTCAAAATACAAAATCAGACAGAACCCGATGCTAAGAATTTCATTTCTGAGAGTGAATTTTCGTTGTTGTAATTTTTATAGTTCTACTATAAAAAATGGTTATAATTTTAAGGGGTATGTCACACGCGGCCTACAAGTTGAACAAGTTTAGACGATCATGCTTAGAAACGCAAATAACAAAATATATTTTAATACCTTCCCTGTCGCAATATTTGCTTACACATTACGCCGTCTCTATATCGGGACATAGATGGGAGGGGGAATTAGACGCCGCTGTCTTCGCAATGCCGCCCACACACGCTGGACAGGTTGCCGTGATGGCCATGACCGCGTCCTTCCCACACAAATGCCCACACATACACGCACTACTTACACACACTTTCCACGATGTGTGGAAAGAAACCGGAAAAGCCCACACGCCTTCCTCCAAGCCACGAAAAGTTTTCAAATGCTGATACCAGAACGGAGGGTAGCCAAAGAGATAATGCAACCGGATTCGTCTTTCGCCGGGAGGATAAGAATGTAGGCACATACTTTTTCTAGCATGAATCGCATTGAATCTTGCAAAAGGAAGCAGTCCGAGCTAACGCCCCGTGCTTAATTTTTGGTAGCATGTACGCATGGCGGCACAAGTAGGGATTTGGGACACATTTGTGGGCGAGAATTCACGAATCCTTCCAAGCAATCGTTCTTTCAAGTTCCCTCCATATAACGCCTCGTGGTTTGTAGGTCCTAAAAGAGATCAAGAAGACAGATCTCGGTTTCGTTTCCAGACTGTTACACCGAAAACTGAAGATGGTACAGTTAGTAAGTGAAACCATATAGTATAATATAATGCAATTTTATTACCCGGGAGAGTGACTACTCTCTTGGCTAATAAAATTTCAAATGAGCAAATCGTTGCCTTAATCGACATTTTCAATAACATGTTGAGAATTTATGTTTACAAACAATAGATATGAAATTTATTTATCATTTAAAGACATTACACAATGACAAAATATTGTCACAATTTTCCTTTAGAAATGAAAGGGTTGTTTCCTTGTATACACTAGTTTTCCCTCCCTTTCAATAATTGCTTTTTCTATATTTATTTTTATTTTTTTAGATCCCTTGTTATGAAAGTTTTCGAAACTTTGAACCAAAAATTCGTGCTTTTCGTACACAATCTACATTTTTTTAAACTTACAAAGTAGTGTGCGCTAAAACATACTTCCATATTCGCACTCTTTAGAATACACATTTCATACTCGTACAATCCGAAAAAAATTCTTGAAAATTACAGATATCTGTAAATTACTAGCCGGTAATTTAAAAAACAGACACAAAGATAATCCCCACAAAATTACATTCTCAAATACATTATAAATATTGACTTACACATTCCGTTTACACAATACTTGTGTCGACAATGACTACCACAGGTACTAATTACGTATCTTTATATAACCGGCGGAGGATTGTGCGTCTAGGTTCCCAGACGCGTCTGGGTTCTCGAAAGAAAAAACTGCGCAGCACGAACATTCCTCGGCGGCACACGTGGTCAAGGGCGAAGTCCGACCCGAACCCACACCCTGCGCCGCAACCGGCTGCCGGACCCATTTTATTTACCGAGCGGCTTTCGAGAGAGAAAGCGCGCGCGTCCGCGCGGAGAAAGGTCTACCCGACCCGATTCGCGCATTTGAACACACGGCGGCGGTGGCGGCTGTGGTGGCGGTGGCGGTGGCGGTGGTGGTGGCGGTGGTGGTGGTGGTGGCGGTGGTGGTGGTGGTCGCGGCGGCGGCGGTGGTGGTGGTGGCGGTGGCGGTGGTGGTGGTGGTGGTGGCGGTGGTGGCGGTGGTGGCGGTGGCGGTGGTGGCGGTGGCGGTGGCGGTGGCGGTGGCGGCAGTGGCGGCGGCGGCGGCGGCGGTTCGCAGGCGCCACTCTCGGACCGGGTGGCCGTGCGCGCCCTTGACCTGGGCAGGCGATCAATTAGGTCGACGCGTTCCGCAGCCCGCTACCGCCGCCGCGCCCGCGCCCACAAAAGCCGCGAAAACAAACGGGCCCCGCCCCCAACCGGCCGGAAGGAATCCTCTTCTTCACCCCGACACCCGGGCCAAACGGCGCATCACAAAAGCTGAGCAGTGGAAGCGGCAGTAACGAATGGGGCCCCATATTACGAGATGGGGGACTACGTAGCAGAAAAATTCCGATACCCGTAAGCGCGTTTGAGAAATGCTTCTGAAATCGCGGTATTCAAAAAAATCACAAAAGTTATTATAATTTAAATACTTGGTAAAATAAATTTACAACAGACACTTGATACATTCCACGAATAAAAAAAATTCTTAACTTCTTTTTGTTCATTTGTACAAAAGCACTTTAAATTCATTAACTATAAAAACACACATAACTTGTTACAAAAAAAAAGTTCCGGAGTTGATTCAAATTGAAAATTGATGCATTGTAATCAGTCATGTACAAAAAATGGGTCAATATTGCTTTTCTTGATGAGATGGTATCACATTATGCACATTTAATGCCTGGATTGCTCTGGACGCACTCACACGGTTCTCACTAAACAGAAAACCAGAGAACAAAATACAAGATCAAAAAAGTAAACTAATCAAGGACTTAGGAGTATCCCTCGAAGAAAACTGCTTGAAGATTACCTAGCTCACAGGATGTAGAGGTGCCACGAAGTGTTCAAAAGAGAAAAAACATTTCGACGTTACACGAGATAATGGAAACGACAAGAGGCAACGAGTATTAAACGGAAATTTTCAAGTACTCCAGTTCAGCAAATATGAATTCAATTAACTATTTTCAAGAAATCATAATTAGATACAAAGCGGAAACGAGTGATAAACAAAGAGAACGTAAATCCACATCACAATCAAGTTTGCCTGAAGGAACATCAATAATTCAAATAATATCAACACATGAAAAGATATAACCAGCATGAAATACATTATCATTTTTGAAGGTTCATGTTCGTGTTGTGAACAAGTCATATTTTTTACCTTTCGTACATTAGCACGCTTAAAACATTAATATTACAAAAAGGCCACGATAGGTGTATATTTTATCTCTGGGACACTTAATGGGTTGTAGCCATCCTGCCCATACTAACGAAGCCGATATCAGCGAAAGTTCAGCAATTCAAGAGAGTTGCCGAACCCGTTCTATTGGTTCTGAGAAATATGCTGGGTTAATATTAACCCTTAGCTACAACGGGGGAGATATATATCGGCGGTCGCCGGCCGTTCGCGCGATGGAGATCGGCCGCCGCGCAGGGGCGGGGGCGGGGCAGCGAGCAGATTGTTACAAGCAGCGCGCCGAGTTCCTGAAAGCGCAATTCGATTACCCCTGGGCATTGTGGGGCGGGACAATGGAGGGCGAAGTAGGGCACTGCGGCGGCGCGCGCGGCAGCAGCTCGCCTGGGTGGCTGCGGAAGCTGCGCGGGCAGATAGAGGTACGTTACAGATGGCTGAGGAGGGTAAAGGCAGAAGGTCAAGGGAAAACTCGGGAAAGGACACGTCTGGCGACGAAAGCCAATTAGCACCACGCGACTGAAAATGAAAGGAAAAATCAAAGTCTTTAAAAGAGCTGTGCGTTTGGGGAAGAGATCCTATAGATGTCTTTAATCGAGCGGGAGAAAACACTCTATAAGGAAGAAACAACATAATTCTATTTATAAATTGAACTCAAATATTAAAAACAAGCACTAAAAAGGAGTCAAGAAAATGTCACGGAAAGGAGTCGCATAAAATGATTGATTGTTAGTGATTGCGGGCGCATCACATCAACTACTGAGGTCATTAGTCCCCTAAGTGTAGTGTTTCGGGAGGTGGCGGTGACCTTCCTCCGCTGGATGGCGAGATCCGGCGCTCACCTACCGTCGGTTAGCGGGGTTTTCCCTAGTCAGGAATCTGCCATCAGCGGGGCAACCCCCAGCCGTCTCTCAATATGTGTGATAGGTCTAGTGCATGCAAACGTAAATGTGTAATGGTTGGGGATAGGACAACAAAGCCCAAAGTCGCGCGCGGTCCGTGGACTGTTTCTTAACTCGGCTCCGACATTCTCCTGGCGTTGATCGGAGAAACCATGGAAATCTACAGGAAAAGCATACACAATTCCGGGCTAGCGGCCTGTTCCGCGAGCACGAGAGGTGCATCTGGGAGCGTGAGAGGGAGTACGCGAGGGCGTGCAAGGGGGAAAGCGAGGGCGGGGCCGCTGGCAGTGGCCGCAGGGCACACGCTGCAGTGCCCCCATTCTGCTTAGAGCAGGGGTTGCCAAACGCTTCGTGAGCAGAACTTCGTCCAACAACGGATTTCATTCATTCCGCGCGTATAATCAAATGAAGGAAATGAAATATTCGTTCAATAAAACTAATATTTCAATAGTGGAGAAACAAAATTAAATAATAAAGCCAATGCGACTCCACAATCCAGTAATGTCGAATTCAGAATGGTAGACCAATTGTATTAGTAGCTAATTGCAGAATTTTGTTAACATGAACATTAATAAAATTATACGTCAGATTTCGGTAGACTTCATAAAATTTGTAATATAAACACATTGCAAGCTAAACATAACTGATTCCTGTCTTTTCACACAAACCCTTTTCGATTTTCCAATTTCACGTGTTATTTCCGATTCAAGAATAATAGGTTTCCAATTTGAAAACATTAAAAATGGCGCAAATTCCATTCCCGATTAAATGCGTGAGGCTATACCCATATTTGAACGAAAAAAAAAGTAATTTAGTGACAGAACTTATTTGAACAGCAATCATCGCACTCAAGATATGTTTTACTGCAGCTACTACACGGTACCTTCAGCTTCTTTTAGATAGTCATGTGCAATGTAATCAAAAAGCCTCCGGAACCCAGAAATTAGAAAAAGAACGAGGGATTAAATCGATTTAAGGGTACAAATGAAGGAAAGATGTGCTTGAAACAAGGCTCGAAAAAATGTCCGATTTGCAGACTGCCAGTTTCTTAGGAACTGATACGATACTGATACGATCAATGTCACGACATTTCCGGCGCCTACAAGACTAACACAGAAATCGTATAACTGCACTTCAACGAAATAAAATATTCTCAGAATTAAATTAATTGTAATTTTATCTATGACAAGTTTCAATGTAAAGGCAGGCATATGCATTGGAAGTAAGATGACATAAATTAATAAATGTTAAATTAAGCACATTTTGATACGTTTATTTAAAATAGGCATGGAGTAATATAGTCCATTTTTATTTTTCATATTCATATTTAATGTAAATGGGGTTTTCAGTTTCAATTAGTCTCGCCGGTGACCAAGTGTTGACGATCAATGCATTCAGTACCTTCGCTTCGTCCGCGCGTTTGGGATGCCTGGGTTGGGAGCGCTCACGCGACCAGAGCTCCGCCCTGGGGGCTTAGCGCCTGCCAATTAGCACCTCGGCCCACGCTCCGGCGAGGGCGCCGCTACCCGGGCTTTTCCTACTCCCGCGCCTCCCGACGCTTCTCGAAGCCACCTGTTTCAAATTAAATCCCTAACACTGGCAAAACAACTGCACGTTCACGAAATTTAATGTAATGAAGCATTTAATCGATTCGTAACGATAAAAAATTAAAAAATTAAAAATTAAAAAATAAAACAAAAAAACAACCTACTTGAAGGGCTAGTAACAGGAGCAAAATACCCCCTTCTCACAGAAAGGCCATCAATATTAGTATCATGATTTTGGTGAAACTAAGACCTTACCTTGTTACCATACACTAGCTTAGTGTGACCCCTCCAGAAGGTATTTTCGGGTTTAAAATTTTAATTGGTGATTTATAATACATAGTACACATACACTTTAAACACAATATTGTTGGCTAGTTTACAGGGCGCAGAAAATTGCTTGGAATACTGGTAAAACAACACAGATTTCTCGCATTATTTCTATCTTTTGAAATGTTCGAAAATTTCCAAAATTAGACGTGGGCCATTTTTAAGCGCCCTTTGGTCTTTCCGCAGAAAAAAAATGAAGCCGTTTTTGACAAAATACTTTTTTTTATAAATTGCATTAATTCAAGGAGAAATTACTTGGATATTTCTAGTTTAAAAAAAGAACAGTACATGATCTTTTTTTAAGGCTGATTTTTTAGAACAGGGATCATTTCATTTCGTCATTATTATTTCCAAATTGTGACAATCTACATTAGAGTTGTTTACATTTTTCTTAGTTAAAAAATTACTCATTCAGATGAAAAAATATTCTAATGACGCCATAATGAACTTCACAATTTAGAAATGAATTGATTCTTAACGTCAAATGAAAGTGAGAACGAATTTAATGATTCGGCAAATTATAGCATGCAATTCACGAGAGTTTAATGCCGTACGTTATAACTCCAGAAATTATACTGCCTGCAGTCGCAGAGTGATTCGATCGGTAGTTAAATATTAATAACCGAAGATACTCAAATCCCTAGTTGTCCCTACTCTCATGCTACAGGAAACGAACAGTCACAGTGCACTCAAACTACGATAAAAAAAAACATTTTGCAGATGATCCTGCGATGACATTGTACATTTTAAAACGGCAGTACATCTAAAGAAAATATCCGCAAAGCAATGACACGATAATGAAGAATAATGTTTCCATTTTTTTAAAAAGTCTTTTGAATTGAGCATTCGTACGTTGAACATTTCCAATTAGGACAACTCGCTAATGAGCATGTACCGTAAACTGTATGTGTGTGTGTCCCATAAAACGAAACAAAAAAAATCGTTTGCAAGCAGGCGTGGAGCCAACCGACCATTACGTATATACAATAATATTTTTCCGGAACACGTTTCAATGAATCCCCTCGTTGGTTTCATTTTGTAGCGGTTTTGGTCCATTACTACTGGGCAGCCATGTATTTTCTGGCTCGGCCGCCGTCTCGCAGCGTCGCGCCGCGGTCGCAGAGCCAGCCCGCTCTCCACCCGCGTTCGGCTGGTGACCGCCCCGGCGCGGCGCGGCGGCGCGGCGGCGCGGCGACGCCGTTCGTGAGGTTTTACGAGCGCCGTGGGTGTGCGGAGGCGGCACAATAAAATACACGAACGCAGTCAATTCGCGATTAAGCCGCGCTGCGGAAGCGAAGGCGGGCTGGGGTGGGGTGGGGAAGGTACGTTGCTGAAATAGAGAAGGAAGTGAAAGAGCACACTGGTGGAGAGTGAGGGTGGAAAAGCGGTGAGGGGGGTGAAGAGAGAAAGCGGCAGAATGACTGTACAATGTGATGTCGCGATGCGGTAAAAGAAGATACTTCTACGTAAATAATGAAATTCGCTCGGTCCTTACAATGAGACGATGTAGTTCAAAATTGAGAGGTAGAGGACGACGGTGGAACGGAAAAGGTGAAAGGACATTGAGAAATTACACAGTTAACATCAGAGTAAGGGCAGGTACTAAACAAGGTAGCGAGGTGAGGCGAGACAGGCCAGGTCAGGCCAGGTCACGTCAGGTCAAGAGGTCGACGGTGGGAGTTGTTGGATGGTTGTTAAGTCCCTGACGGAGTAGAGAGGGTTGTGGTGGGGGAGTGATAGGAGTCCATTGCACAATAAGGAAACAGCACAATAGTCTTGCTTATTTACAAAGTCGGGTCGGAAAGAGAAAGTGGGTGGCAGAGAGAAAACGAAAAATTCAAAATCATTAATCAATTAACAACGATGTTTCATGTACAAATGCGGCGTATCTTTTCCACGATTCAGAATCAAAAGAGTATTGAATCGAATTATTAGCATTTTTTACTCAACCAGTCACCTTTCGGATTATGTTTCTCAAAGAAAGGGGAAAAAATTATATTAATTCTTCAAGCAACGCCAACAAATTTCTATTACATTTTTGCGTTAACACCTGGAAATATCTTTATTTTTGAAAAAAGATTTTGAGAAACACCATCTCATAAAGTAACACAAATACAAGGAGTACGCTTGTTTTGTATACGTAATGAATCCCGAAAAGAAAAGAAAACAACAATTTATATACTTACAAGAAAAACAAGTGAATATTTTATTCTTTCGAAAAAGTAAAAGCCAAATGCGCACTTCCTACGCTCAGTCTCTGGAATGAGAGAATAATCTGCCCACTCACCGGCGTATTTGCCCACTCAGCAACTCGCCAGCGGCCCACTCGTGTGCTTACCTGCAAGGAAAAAGAAGCCACATTAATCATACTGTTGCACAGGACTTACCAGAAAGCATTAGCACAGTTTACAGCACTCATCACTCAACACACAACACAAGGCAACCACAGCTGTTGTCAACTGTGAGACCCGCACGCAATGTTTTAATTTTGTTTTGCAATCGTGCGAGCTGTAGATGGTAACAGAAAAAAAAATGGAATGTCCTTTTCCTTCAATGCATTGACGATTTTACGGATACAGCATGTATTTCGTGAATCTAGAGGTTTGAATTTTGTCAAGACAATATTCCTCATTATTACTTAACCTGAACGACAATGTACGTGTACGAAAGATTGTGAAGAGAAGTAAAAAAATGTTAAACTTTGTGGAAATAAGTACTATATAAGCAAATTTGTCTTCAATTTTAAAATTTCAAAATCAGTAACGTCCACATTAGATCAAATTGTTATAGGAGAAATTTACAACAGGTGCAAATTTTGCCATGCAAAAGGCCAGTGTTTTAGACAACACTACATTGAATATTGGGAAATATAAAAATATCACCACAGTTCTTGTACACGTAGTTGTAGGGTTCGTTGAAGTACACTTCACACAAGTAGATCATACAGATCGTTGCACTATGTCTCTCGCCTGGTTCGCGCATGTGTACTGGTAGCTTTTCTCTAACACCCGACTAAATGTTGTCACCTATGATAATTGTCAAACAACAAAGAATTTCTTCTATAACCAAATACAGTAGCGTTGTTTTGTGCTAGCGCTTAGAAATCCAATTCGTTCTTTTATTTCTAACTTAAAATGTTAGTTAATTGTGTATATCGAATTTATTATGAATGTATGGTAATAATTACACATATTTGAAAGGCTTTTAAAGAAATGTAATGTCAGTTAATACCAGCACAAAGGTCTCACTAACGAGATTCTGTGTTGATTATACGCCACCGACGTAGAAAATGCACGTTGGGAGATATTACCATTCTTTCTAGCACTACCCGCACTCCACGCCAAACTCTATGAAACAAATTGTGGGGTGCAGACACAACACGACTTAGACATTCGAATGATCAAAATATTTTGATTTTTTCAACTTTCATAAACAATATATTCCAATGAAAACTAAGTAAACATCTCTGATAATTATGTGTGAAGAGGCAATGCAGTAAAACTGCATTTATCACAAATATGAACATAAATATTTGCAAATTATTACAAATACCTGCATATTACATAATCCTATAACCGAATGTAATGGTGAATACCGTCTTGGTTTTCTTTTTGTCAGTACCAATGTATTTACTGCATGGTATTTTGTAAGTAACCAGTCAGTAGACATGATTGAAAACCGCGATATTTAATTTTAGTCACAGTTATACTTTGTTCATCCTATTACACAACTTTTTTCGCCTGCTGAGCAACACCGAAGACTGCATCGCTTTGCGGAATGCGGGATATTTACATTTTTCTGATATCGTCACTACAAAGAAAATTGTAAGAATTGACACAAGACAACAAAAGAAGGATGAGAATATATGCACGTGTGAATACAGTCACCAAACAGATGTAAAGGAAGAAGCCGTAACGAGCAAATTTCAAAGTGTCTCCGCTTAATTTTTAATTAAACTCGAAATAGACAAAATGTTAATGAAAGATTTATGTATGCTAATAATGTCTGGGAAGTTCATACAATTGCATGTTTTTTGTTACAGGTCATATCTTCTTAATACTTCAAATACGTATACTTCATGGCAAATTACAGAAAATAAAGTAAGAAATGTTTTCCATACAAAGCATATTTTCCATATTTAGAGCTTTTAAGCACATAAATTAATGTTTTCGCATATTTTTCGACTTTCTGTCTAAAATAACATTAAAATAATAATTTCCAAGTAAAAAAATTAATTCAAATCATGAGATTTCTTGTTTCTTCAAATACGTTAGTACGGATACAATGCGTTTCGGACTATTGGGCGGCCAAAGCTGTCGAAGTCTGTCATCGGTTTATCGCCAAGCCTTGACACCTTACACTTTCTTTTGGCATCCTCGGAATGACTTTGCATGGCAAGGCAACCTCTTTCCCAAACCTCCCCCCACAGAAAGCCATCTCCCTCTCTACCTCCCTTGCTTATTCTCTGTTTTTCAAGGTGGCAAAAAAGATCTAATATCATTGTAATATACGTTTTCGTGACCAAATGCTGAAAATCTTAACAATGTTTGTGAATATATCAACAATTAATGGCATATTTGCATGCGTATTTCAGGGCTAGAAGTTAGCATACACTTCCCAGCTCTACTAATAATATTCTTTAAACAGTAATTATCAGAATGTACTTTTTTGTTCGACTATAAATATAATGATTTCCTGCAAACATTCTCGGCGGAACGGTGTAAGTAATAGATAGAACAGCTCCAACACAAGTTGGCCAAAGTAGAATGAATACGAATCATTTTTCCTGGTACACGTAGACCAAGCCCTCAATTTGGTTTCGCATCAATGAAGTTAACATGCTTGAACAAGCCATAAAAAGAGCAACCCCTACTTAAATTGATCATAGCACCGCGTACCTGTTCCTAAAGGTTTATTTTGGCGGTGACGGATGACAACCGGCACAAGCCTGTTAGGAGAGTTGAATCGTGCACGACCGCCTTACACATGCAAAGATGGTGTCCTACATGCACCGCCCTTACTTCGTTTGCGGAATTTCAATCGCATCGGCGATGGGCTGTGAAGGTAAATGGGAAACCGAAAATTGTCCTTCCGAAGAGCGCAAAGGCCCGCTGTTCTCTTACTCTTTTGATAGAAAGTGGAGAAGAAAGAGTTAATTTTTTTTCTGACCCACGACTTAAGCTGAGAATTCAATTTCACGACTCGGCGAAGATTTTCATTGATCTGAAAGGTTCTTTCAACTTGGAAATGATTTCTTTCTGCAAGGCTTCTGGCTCTAAATACAATTATCGTTCAGTGCCGAAAAGGGGTGTCGCTTGCTTTCTCGACGTGGAATAACATTCCTCCCTTCGAGGAAAGATCACGGCAAGAAGTGAGAACCTAATACTACCTTGAAACCAGCGTGAGTGAGCCAAGCTCCGGCCATACATAGCAAGTTCACGCTGGCTTTGAACATTCGATACACCTATTAACAAACAGGCATAAAACATCCCTACATTTAATTTGCTTTTTCAATGAGACAACGCAGATATCTTTACGAATTTAACACTCATCATATAAATCACAACTTCTATGCTTCATAATTTACTGTTTAACATCCAGCAGAGCATTAAAAACGATTTTACTCTGCATTTCATTCGAAAATACACTGTCACTCCTTCAATCTATCAATAATTTGAGATTGGCACACATAAAACTTGCAAATCGGCGATATTAGCGTTAACATCTTTCTCTCTATACTCAATCAAATCGTTGATTTGGTAAGACTCGTGGAAGATCCAAAGAAGTAATGCAAGCAAGAGAAATAGCTCGGTGTTAACCGTGTAGTAAAATTGCATATTTAATGTTCGTTGGTTATTATAACATAATTCAACACTAATCGTATCCTAACAACTCTAACTCCTCGTCTCCTAACACAACACGAATCGTCTCCTATATTATGTCAGTAGTATACTTTTTGCGGCTCTCACACGCTACCAATATTTATAAATGAGGTCTTTAAAGAAAGAATTTTACAGAGATGTGACGAATTGCACTTTGATTTTAAATAATTGAAGGATTTGTTAAAAAAAACGTATGTAATTATTCATGTTAAATGCAACCCGCAACACTCGGTCAGATATATTCTTAAATAACTCCTAAACGTGGCATTATAGGTTCTTAAAAATTAAAATTTTGAGGCCAAAGACCTCAAAAAAATGTTTTTCACACCGTAACCTACAGGATGGACATTTTATTAACATATTTGCCGGTTCGGCGCTTATCGATATTACCAATACCACATACACATGGAGGAATACATAATATATTCCTCCATGCGCCCTTGAAGCTGGTGGTCATCTTTGTGATGTCACGCTTAGAAGACATCGATTCCTCCATCATATACTTACGCATTATGTGTGCACAGTGATTTGCGCAGATTGACGAGGTTTATTTGCGTAATTATTAATTCAAGATTCACTCTCAACACCTAGATTCGTTAGTTGGTTGTTAGTGATTCCGGGCCCGTCAACCAGCGGGGTCATTAGTCCCGTACGTTTAGTGCATGTTTTTTCATCGTAAGGTGACGGTCTTCCCCCGCTGGATGGCGAGATTCGGCGCCGACCTATAGTAGGCTAGCGGGGCTTTCCCCTACCACGATTCTCCCACCAGCGGGGCACCGCCCCATTCGGGTCAAGCTCTAAGCTCCCAACCGGTCTTCCGGCATGTGTGATTGTCTACTGCATGTGTGTGTGTGTGTGTGTGTGTGTGTGTGTGTGTAAGTAAGGGATGAGGATTCAAGGAAGAGGAAGGAAATATTGCGTGCGATCCGTGGCCTATTTGTTAGGAAACTGCTCCGCCATTCGCCTGGTGTTGATCGGAGAAACCATTGATCAGAGCAGCCGGCCGCTAGAATTCTCCTCCAGACAGCGACTGAATTTGATCTTCCTGACAAGCTAGTGTTGAAAATCTTGCTACTGTCGAGACTTGAACTTAGGACCTCCCGGTCAGAGGCATAGCAGTGGCATCAGTTGATGCACTGAACCGCCTCTCCCGGTTCAACAACTAGAAGTACTATTATCAGTTGGTTGATACCGATAAAGATTGTTTCTAATGCGCGGAGTGCAACCATTCATTTAACGTTTTGCTGTGATCTACAGTCCTGTGTACCCAATTGAGGAGGGAACTAATATAGAAACTGAGCACATGTTCATGTTTGAGTTTAGCGATACCTTAGGAAAAATTAGGGTGGAGTTGAACATGCGAGAGTTCTCGTGCGGGTACGCTAGTTATAACATAATCCGGATGCCTAATTGTTGATTTTCGTTAGAAGTAAATGAACTGTATTAGCAATTAGATTGTATTTAATTTTTATACTCCAAAAATTACTGAAAAATATGAAAAGTTGTCATATTTGAGAATAACGTAATTAGGAATAATTTCCATTTCATTTTATACCTGCATGAATTTGGAGTTCTCGTTTTCTACACCGAAGCTTGCGTTGTGAAGCCCGACCATTATTTATTCGGCCGGTATAGCCGCATGAAAAGTTTTGTAGTAATTGTTTAGCTTTACCTGATGCTCTCACAAGAGACGAAACCTCCTGAGCTGTCCTCGGATGTCTGGGAACTCAGATCGCTGGTAGCCTCGAAATTCTCGTCCCTGTGCAAAAGTCAGGCTACAATATTTTGAATCCAAGAGCAACATGACGACCACGACACAGACCTCTCCCATAGACGTAACAGCAGACGTGAACTTGACACAGAATAGCAAGCGATGACGGTAATGGACAATATCACGAACACAAAACAACAACACAAAATCTCAATTCGTCACTCCTCATCTCAATCCGAGAAATCGTACCTAAAACAACGCAAAACGTTAGCGTATTTGGAATGAGAGAAATACTGAGATTGAACTGATTCCTAATGAAGCGAGTCGAGGGTGCAGTGACGTAATAAACGATCACAACGATACAGCAAACTGAACACGTGCTTTGCTTCGCTTCGCACTAACTGCCCGTAAAGAATACTGGAATCTGTGGGCTGCAAATAAATATTTTTCTCAGTGAACCACTCATTCCTTGAAGCGTGGGCAAGAACAAGGCATGTTTTATCGGCACGGTTTTACAACACGGAATAGTCCAACCCGTCGTCGGCCTCGAGAGAGCGCGACACAGAGGCCCAACAAGTAGGCGGTGGCTGTTCGCTCCGAGCGGCTTACGCCATTTACCTGCGACGAGGGCGGACGACGCCTGTCGGAGTGTCTCCGGTGCTGTCGCGCAGAGAGGTGTCGCGACGCTGCGACGCCCGGTCCGACAGGCGCACGCCACGCCGTCTTGGGAGACGCGGGCGAGCGACAGCGGGTGCGCAGGGGAGCAGGAGTTGACGTTCAGACGGCATCGAGGATGGACTCGTGCATTAAAGTAGGGCTGGTAATGCGTCTTATAGAGCAGGTGTTTCGAGAATAGGAATGCCGTAGTGCAAAGGTCGCAATAATATTACCGATATCTCAAACATGCCTACAATAACCTAAGACAGAACTTAATAATAATAATAATAATAATAGTAATAATAATAATAATAATAATAATAATAATAATGAAGAAGAAGAGGAAGAAGAAAGAAAGAAAAAAGGAGTAAAAGAAGAATAACATGAAGGAAAAGATGAATAAGAGGAGAAGTGTGAGGGATTTCGTGCAAGAATCATTCTTAGAATCGTTTTTGCTTCTAAAAATACAAATGTACTTATTTTATCTGAACAATAGAAATAATGACGAAGGGAATTATAAAAGAAGATTGGTCAACGAGTGAAAAGAGTGGACTGCAAAAGGTTCTATGAAAAGTATGACAAGTTGTCAGTAGCATTTAGGCGCTAAAAGCAGTAGGTAGGAGTCACTTTAAAAGAGAGTACGGGTGATGGTTAAGAGAGGCTTTGTAAGAGAGGAGAGACAGTTGAAACTGCAAAGTCAGAGAAGGCATCTGGAGTTAGTGACGTAGGTAGGATACGGACATTCGCAGCAATATGTATATTTGTACGGACGGCATCATGCCCACAAAAAAAGTTACCAACTTCTTACAGCGTAGCATTAGTCTTCAGTCTTTCTTCTGTTAATTTATGCTCACGTAACTCAAAAATGGTTCTCGATCTCTGAAGCCGAACTATGAATCAAGCTGTGCCACCTTTGGAAAGCACACCATTTCACTGCCTTCTCCGCCACCTGCCTTTTTCCGAAGGAACCAGCCAGTCAGGGCGCCGCGGGCGGCACATGCTGACGTCCGTATGACCCTTCTGCCTCGCCATCGACTACGCCGAGCCGCAGGACACGACGCTATTGAACTCCGCAGAGGTACCTCAGGCAAATTCTGCCCTCCCCCCGGCGAAAGACAGCCCTCTTTCTCGCGCGCTGCGTCTTGCGAGCGCCTTGTCGCCACCTCTGCAAAGTGGGCGAGGACGTCGTGTGCTGCTCTGCCGAAAGTTCTGAGAGAGGAGCCTGGACCTTCCGCATGCGAACTTGAGTTGCGAGATGTGACGTCAAGTAAGCCAACTCCTTCAGACTTCGCCGCTAGGGTGTATGAGAGCAAGTTTTCAACTCCACGCCATCCTCAGGAACTGTGCGTCACGTTTCATGTCTTGACTTTGGGAAACTTTATGAGCCTGGCGTCTGTCACATGTAGAGATGTCAGCGAGAGGGGAAATTGCCATGCTCGTGTGGAATTCAGCTCGTGGAAGATGCGGTAAAGAGAACTGCCTCACAGAGGTGGTCACATTTTTATTGCACAAAAACACAATACAGCGGATCTTAATAAGGATGAAATTTATCGCTGCAGCACATCATCCGTTAACCAATCAGATATGCATGACTGGAGGTTTCTCTGCCTTGTTACCTTCAATATGCATGCCCGCAATATGAATACGCGAATCGCTTTTCAAACGAGAACGTTGTAATAAAAACTGGACCAATCCCTCTCGGGCCACTACTAGAGTGCTGGAAGGCTATTTGCCAAGGGAGCGAAGCACACAATTAGGTCAGCACCCGCGAGGCGCCTGAAACGAAGCTCTCGTTTTTCCGTCCCTTCTCAATCTGCAGCGTCACAGGTCAGACAGCTTGATTTGTTTGCTCGGAGCGGACACGAACCTAACTAGCTGGCCTCATTCGCACTCGCTGTAGCACCCACGGCGCCGCCCTCCGCCTCCACCCGCGCAACGAGAGCTCATTTGGACTCGAGGTTCCGGGATCAATGTTTTTGCGTTATCACTGAGACCACTGATGGTATCAAATCATCTAAAAAGAAAATGCAGTTTGAATCGTTCCATTTTAGTGAAATTGCTCGGTTACCTTAAGAAACGGTAGGGAGTAGATGGAAATCGTGGAAGATTAATATAGTAAGCACTTCGAAATATGCGGCATGATTCGAACAACAAAGATAGCTGTGATATTAAAAAAGTCCCTCAAATCTTCAAAAATGCATCGAAAAATTCTTAAAATACAATTTTATTAACTATTTTCCACAAAATAAAAACAGTTCTATAAGCTTGTTGTATTTATTAATCATTTCCTCCTGTCACCGGGAAGACATTAGATTACAATAGAGGACATTTACGAATACCGCCGTAAAACTCAGGGTAAGTACTGATCCACAATTTATGCCTAAACAAACAGAGCAGGTATGATTACTGGCTCAGAAGATCCACCCCTAAACAACCCACTACATCATCCACAGGCTAGGGTAGTATTTTTCGCTCTCGTTTGAAGCAGTAAATCGTAGCAGCCAATCCCAGCATTACCACTAGATGCATGCGTGGGCGCGCGGTTCATGCTTTACGATCTCCGCCTCCCCCAACGTAGCGTGAACCTGTGCAAGCGAATGCGGGATGGAAGGCCATGGCGAAAGAGAATAAGAAGAGAAATGAATAATCTCACATTGAAGGAGATCGCAAGTCAGCATGATCAGGAATAAATGTTATTAACATATGAAGGCAATGGAACATGGAAGATATAAGAGAAGAGAATGAAAATTAGCTTCGAAATACAAGCACGTAAATTGCAATAAGGAACACCTGATATACTTGAGTGAAAGACTGCCTTAATAGGAGTAGGAGCCCCTGCTGTCATGCCTAGTATTACGCGAGTTCCAATTCTGTGTGTCGTAATTGCACAGCAAATTGTTTGCCAACTTAGCGCATTGAACATTCGTCCGAAAAAATGGCGATATCCAGAAGAGATCATGAGCCCGTGTAGAAGAGAAGACATAAAACACAAATATGGAGAAGGTGGCGCCTCATTTCCTGGAAGAAATTTCCCTGACGTTTCCCAGTTTTCCAGTGAATTTTTTTTTCATTGATAAGATTTGTAGAGTAATTCACGCTACTTAACAAGCAAACGAGATAATGATTTGTCAGCTCACAGATTTCACCGTGATAAAGATCAATTTTTTTAAAAATGTTTGCAAATAAATATAGAATCACTATTAATTGGTGGACTAATTATTTTAAGGAATAAAATCTAGTCATATAACTGTCTCAAATTTTTTTCCGACGTCTGACGATTCTTCCACAAATTCCCTGATTTTCCCCTAACTTCCAGAGTAAGGAAATTCCTTAATTTTTCCTTTTCCATGTTTTCCAGAATGTGACCACTCTGACGGGGCCACAAATAGTGATGGCAACTTTTACCAACGCATCGATACATCGCTAAAGAGTTTTCGATGTCGATGAACACATCGAGGAGAAAACATCGATGTTTTAATTATAGATTAATAAACAATTTATGTCTATCCATTTTTAATTACAGTACGTGAAAGGGATATATTTTGTTATTTGGTTACCAGCATGTTAGTAGTATGCAAAAATTATTAACGTACGTAAAGAATAAAATTAAGAATAAAGAACATCCGTGTTTTGCTATCGATTTCGTGTTTCACTGTCGATTCAGGCAGTGACACGCCTGACGATAACATGCATTCAAAACACGAGTAGCTCCCAAACTTCCTCAAATTGCACAGGCGCAATGTACAGCGTGATAAAGAGGACGACGCAAAACAACGATATTGCAGTGGCTTGCTGTTACTCTACAACGTGCTTAAACCCCTTTATTTAAAAATTATTTAAATAAATTTAAAAATATTAAAATCTATGTTTTTGCAACAAAATATCCATGTGAAGAAAACATCGAAAGCAAAATATCGATTTTAATACATCGATGTTTCTTGTGGAAAACATCTATGTTTTTTTGCCATCCCTAGCCACAAACGCGTGAGGCAAACAGGCCGCCCGAGGGTGCGGAGACGTCCGTGGGCGCGTTCGCGTTCGCAGCGCGCGACGGCTGCGCAAGCGACGTACGTCAGGGGAACGTCGCATCGGACAATGGAACGTGTGGACAGCATCATGACGAACTGCGCCCGCAGTCTGGGCTCTGGGCTTTCAGAAGACACGCCCCCCCACCGTCACCACCACACGGCGCAACACGCCACAGCTCTTTCGGGAGCGGGCCCGCTGGTAGCCGGGATGAAGGAATGACGCACAAAAGTAGTCCTGCATGGACTCGAGGACAAGGAGATTATAGTGTATAAGTCCAATTGAGTTAACGTGGTGAGTCATCGGATGACTACATACTTGTATCAGTGTGATAGAATATAAAATGATTGAAATGGTTCGTAAGTACACGTGTAGTAATACATTTTTTCATTTCGCCTGTATGTAAGCTAAATGCCAAAATAAAGAAATTTCATTGTTCATTAATAGAATTCATTGTGTGCACCTTCCATAGATTCAGGGCATCCGCAGCACATATCGTATATGTATTGAAACCATTCAAAGTTCCATTAAGTGTTTTCATTACAGTATTATTCACGATCGCGTGCGGGTTGTAATATGCAATTTATAAAAAGGGGCAGAACAATTCCATTGGCTTTAGATTGTTCTTTGTAGAAGCACGCTTCACCTCTATAGACACGAAATGATTAGAAATTGATCAGCAATCGAAAAAACAATGATACCCACAAGAGGATGCAGATGGGGTTGATTGTAATTATTTCTGACCTAAATTGTTTGGTCAATAAGGGACAAAGGGAATTGAACGGAGATATTTAAGACTCGTCAGTGATTACAGGGGAACTTAATAACCGTTCTGTCACGATTCGTATCAAGAATGAATGCTTATCTTTGCAGTTCACCAGTACGATTGGAATTTTGTTTTTACGGCGCATAAAGAATTAGACCAATCGTGTCATGTCCCTCAGACTACCACATCCCAAAAATAATACTTTATATGTTGATTGATTAAATAAATGTTGAAAATTAAAAGAATTATGTTATTCCTTTGACAGAAAATAAAAGAAATCTGGACCTTACAAATGCGACAAAAAACAAAAACAAATGCAGTGAATTTCAGATGAGCACTCTCGTTACGATTCCTTTAAACTCCGGCTCCACTAACATATTCAAGACCGCAAAGATGATACAAATTATAGCCTTGGAGAACATACATCAGACCTAGCGACGTGTACCCCCGCTTGTCTAGACTGTCAGAAATTTCTGCATTACTTTTAATGTAAAGTACATGGAAGTAATTTTCATGTACGTAAATTAAATTTAATGTACACTAACAGTAACTTTAATGAACTTGTAAATTAAATTTGATGTACGTGTACAATTAAATTTAATGCAGACAAGTTAGTTAACAGCCGTATTTAAATCTACACTGATTTTAATTAAAGCATTAAATTTAATGTACAAGTACATTAATCTCCCTTTAATGTGCAAGGTGCATTAAAATTAATGTACAGTCGTACATTAAATCCACATTAAAATTAATGTACAGTCGTACATTAAATCCACATTAAATTTAATGTAATTTCTGACAGTGTAGATGCTCCGTTTCCGGCGATCGCGTTCCGGGAGAGGCCGCGTGGTCGCCGGGTAGCCGGCGGGGGAGAGGGGATCCCCTCCAGCCACTTGCATGCCTTCCGCGCCAATCGATCCCGCAAGTGTTCCCTCCACAAGTCACGCTGGGTGCGGTGTGGCCCTCAACCGCCACGTCAGTATGTAGCTCGGCGAGGGATCGGACGCCAACACTTCTCTAGATCGATTTGTGAAGGACATCATTCGCACCCGACGTGTTTATTGTTCTTAAACCGAAAATAACTTCGTACATCAACCTGGCTTCGAAAGGCCACCTGTCATCCTCTCAAGTGGTACCGTGCGTGGAAAAAAATCATCACTGTCAATCGTTTATTGACTAAGAAAAAGAGACCGTAATTGCAATACCAAGTAGGCAATGTGCTTTATACGGGTTTCGAGATTCTGCACGTTTCATACCATACGGGTACGCGTACGGAATAGGTGCATTCACAAGAGCTGCATTCACAAGAGCTGAACGTCTAAAAATGTAACGGAATGTCAAAATACATCTTATTTTGCAGATTAAGACAAAATCTCAAAGCCTCCGCTGGATGCCAGGCTTAGCGGATCTGCGTAATGTATGTTGTAAGTTGCAAGTGCGCCCACTGATATATTTATAGGAGAATCTTCAAAATTCAAGATCTCTTTCTTATTTTGCGGTAATTCCCTAAACTGCAGTAGCAAATTCACACGTTTTTTGTGTCATAAACCGTACAAAATCGTCAATTCCTTAGTGCGTTGTAAACACAAGATAAATAGTTTCAATTAATGTTTTCTTCACTTAAAAATCCTTAAATATCTTCTGAGACCCCCCTTGTAATGAAAATCAGAAAACGATATATTTGTGAAGTCGAAATTCAGATATATGACATATTACATATCTTATTTGAAAAGATATTCCATGATCGAATCACTATTTTTTTTCAAGTTGGCTGTGAAGCATTTTTGGGGAGCGCTACTAAGCGTTAGTATCAAAAAAGAGTTTTCTAATAATCGCGAAAGGAATATCTACATACCCTTCCAAATAACGGATGTCTTATTAACGTTATCAACTCTACATCATTCATAAATAAATGCCCAACAACAGCGATACACAAATTGGGAGAGCAACAACACAAAGACTAGAGATGAGAACTACAGTCACGATATGCATCTTACACGATATAATAAACGTAATTCAGTGCTTATTAAATGACGTGGTCTCGTATACTCATACGTCTCCATTACACTTAATTTGCACAATAAAATTCTCAAATTACCGATCTTCGTTCCAATGGATGACTCGCCTACCACGAAGCACAGGCACTTCCTTTTGCATGAAAAAGCTAGGGAAACAAAAAGGGCCTTTTGAAAGAATTAATTACGGGAGTTTCAGTTTAAACCTTACAAAAAATATCCAACATAAATACTTATAGTAAAATGATAAATAATTGAACAAAATACAGTATATGAGTTCGGCAATGATATTCGCTATCTGAAACGGCATAAAATTAATGAGCATCTAAAATATTTTTAGTCCTCAGTCGGCCAAGAGTTCAAAGATACGCAAATTGAATAGCAAACAATATTCCTTTATGACACAACGCTTAAAAAACGCTGCAAGAGCGGTGTTGCCCTAGATCTGAACGTTCTTCGCCACACACGAAGTACGACCCAGGGAACAGTTAAGAGGCGATAGTAGGTCAGGGACGGACGTAAACTGGCAAAAGCGTTCTTCACATTTTTCCTCCATAAAGAAAGCTCTCCGAAGCACGGAAAACAACACAATAACGCAGCGCAAAGCAGTGATTTATCGTCCCCTGTGGGGCCGCGACTGCTTGGGGGCCATGCAAGCAGCGGGGCCCGGCCCCGCATGCTGCCAATGAGGAATCGCGCAGCTCAAGTGAGAAGGTCGCCCGATGCTGCCAATGAGGAATCGTGCAGCTCAAGTGAGAAGGTCGCCCGATGCTGCCAATGAGGAATCGTGCAGCTAAAGTGAGAAGGTCAGCGACATCGTTCTCCACGAAAAGTACCGCCGAAGACGAATATTTGTGAAGATAAAATGCCCACATTTCTCATCACTAATTCAACCCGGAAATGTCCGCAATGCAAACT
This sequence comes from Teleogryllus occipitalis, assembly GCA_011170035.1. NCBI lineage: Eukaryota > Metazoa > Arthropoda > Insecta > Orthoptera > Gryllidae > Teleogryllus > Teleogryllus occipitalis. Next base: position 834,793 of record BLKR01000041.1, on the reverse strand, counting down.
GTAAGTGTAGTATATCTGTAGTGTATCTGTCACACCCACTGTATCTAAATCGTGTGTTCTAAAGGCTTTTTCCTTGTTTAAAAAAAAAAAATATAGTTCGCAATCACTATTATATGGTATTTAAGTTTTACTTAACGACATTCTTTAAAAGATATTTATTAGCATTTATTTGACAATAACTTAGAGAACGCTCAACAACACATGTTCATTAACACGAGGGCAAATCATGTTCTGTAAGTACCATGCACGGCGAAGTACAACGGACACGTTTCAGCTTATTCACAGCTTACCATGAAAACTATTGTGGAAATAAGCGACGGTGTTTCGCCAAAATGGAAACTAGGATAATACAAGGAATATCAGCACTCTAGACGATTGCGCCTTTCCATTATTTGATTTTTGTCTAAAACCTGTATCTCACAGATATATTCCAAGTATTCGCCGGTTAAGGTGGTGTGCGCTTCCTTACGAAATGACCGATCATATAGGGGCTCCAGGATGGGTTTTCGTTTTTCACATTCATTCCTAAAAGTAAGAGGTTCATTACAAAGTAAGGAGATTTCCCCAGATTTATCTGTAATAAATGCCGTACAACAGACTAGAATATATACATTTGAAATAGTATTCTATTATTCTGGAGTCGAAATCTATTACACGAAGTGTGGTATCCAATAGAAATATTGGGTAACAAGTAAATCAAGTTTGAAGAGCTTCGTAGTTATGTAGTCTATTCTTTACATGTAAAATTAAATTCCTTTGGGAATCCTACACCGGTCATAGAATATATTTTCTTAAAATGGCAATGAGTAAAGAAATGTTTTCAACTCGCCCACTTAAAGAATACCAATAATTGCCGCAAATTCCGTACACCACAACCCTATTAAATTTGAGATCTGCTCCACAACAAAAACATTGTCATGTCATTAAAAAGAACAAATACTTAATTTATAAAAAAAATGAGCAAACTTGTAAAGTAATATTTTAGCTCCGACTATTCGAATTTCGAGGCGTATTATATACACGCAAGTGTAATATTGAGGCGTATTATGTACACGCAAGTGTAATATTGAGGCGTATTACAGGTTTTCAGTCACGTCGGACAGAGCCGCAAATGAGATTTGGGGACAGTTGTCAGGGCGCAGTGTGTTCAAATACGTTGTTAAATGTTAATGAATGCCCTATTCATGTCACGGATAAATAATTCAGGTGGGGGAGCAATCCGATTTGCTCAGATAGTGGCTGCGATGGGCTGATGCGGTTTCGCGCCCCGCGACCAAAGCCGATTGGGGGCTTGCGGGTTTCCAAGTGACGCTGAGGCCACGTTAATTGTTATTCCGACTACAAAGGACACGAAAAACAAATTTGTCGGCGCTGTATTGTGACGTGTGCCGGGTCGAATTGCAATATTTCCTCCAAACAGTGCTCTTATTGTTACGTACTAATCATGACGCATCGCTATGCAAGGTTCCAAATTGATGATGAAATCTATCAGAGCTGTGTGAAAACACAAAATTGAATGCTTTTTTCGCATATTGTGTTTTAGTTCGAATGTTTGTAGTACCTGAATGGCTACTCATTGGAAGTTTGCCCTTTCTTCAAAATGACTACTGAGATACGTGTTCAATTTTACTAATGATATTTTTGGGTTGTGTGCATCTATTTTTCAGGGAGAAAAGCAATACCAATTTGTATGATAAATGCAAAACCTTGGTGAAATTTGTAAACTCCACCAGTAAATTGTTTGACTCCACATATTATTGACCTCGTTCTCTTTACTTGAATAAGTTTTAATTGCATGATTTAAGAGCTTCGTGAGAGTTGAGAAAGTTGTTTCATGGCAATAGTACAGACAAAGTTTTAAAAAAATCAATGATTAATATTACACACACAGGCGTGCCGCTGAGGGGGCGAAGCTCACTTGTATGTATGTTCGTATATATATATATATATATATATATATATATATATATATACACACACTTTCATATCCAGTAGATTACTTCCTCCAGTGTTCCAAAACAACAACGCAGAAAACTACACCTGCTTCAGATAAATTACGTCTGTAAGCCATAATGCAATAATTACATTCATTCACTGGTTCGAATCTTGCAGTAAAAATGTAAAGATTATTTAATAGCAACATCTCTTGTATTTTCCAATACAATCAATTTGAAAGATTATTTTTATGAAGACTTTATCACACAGTTACACTTATCAATAATGTTTGGTATTCATCAAAATCCGAGAATATTAGTAACAAAAAAAAAAAATAACATCCTCAAGGACAAAGACACGGTCTCAACTTCGTAAGAATGTTCTTTTCCCGCCTTGATATCATCCAACATAACACTCATTTCACCGACGTCGGTAACACCGAACGTGTTCTAGGAAATCAATATTTTTAGAGTCCTTCACCCCGCAAGAATGAATCAGAGCTGCAAAACTCCGCCCCATGCGTGTTCGTAGGGTCACGTCAACGAGGGGAGCACAGACGGGAGTAAAGTGAAGAAGAGGGGCGTTTGATGACGCAAAAAGTGAGAAGACGGGAGAATTCTAAATCGAATTAAAAGATTAGGACTCTGAAAAAAATCACGGAAATTTGCTCAGGGCAACCTACAATACCGCAAGAAGTAAACGCGTTACCAGGTTGTAAAATGGTATCTATACTGAAAAAACTGAAAAAAGAAAATCAAAGAAATTAAGTGAAAACTGCAAGCAGTTTTTTTATACATTTTATGAATTGTGACAAGCGACTGAACAAAATGCAACTTGTTACCATAGACCCCATTTCATATTTCAGCTTCAGTCACAATAGATTTCTCAAATATTCCTTTCTTTATTAAAAGGAAACATCAAGAATTTACGAATGGGGAAAATTTGTAGTCCTCATTATGATATTCTTTGCGGCGGTGAGCATAAGTTTACAACACAATTATGGAAAAAGATAAAATTCCACGTTCTTATCTACTTAGTTAACTTCAATATGCAGCATATTAGACTATTTACTCACGAGAGGAGTCAGATAACTCAAGATTTTAGTGATACAAAAAACAAAATTACACAACTGTTCAGCCAAACTGGTATCATACCAATCTGGGGCCGTATATTCAGGTAAAAACCATCAATCAAAAAACATAAGCGAAAGGGATACGAGGGCGAGGAGGATGGGGCCGATCCTCCACCGCCAGGTACGAAGCCAGGTGGAGGCGGGGGAGGTGGGCGGGGCCCTTCCTTAAGGGTGACTAAGCGGCGGAACCGCCAGGTCAGCGCGTGCGGCCGCGCGCCGTGAGTCACGCGTGATCGATACGGCGCAATTGAGATGCGGTGGGCGCACGGGCCGATAGGGCACGCCACCCGGCCGAACTGCAGCTCTTGCAGGTTCCACCCCCTCAACCCCCGACGCTGCTTTACGCGATGATGTTGGGCGGCTTCGCACCTGGCTAGGTGGTTGGAATCGCCAGACTGCATCCTGCGGCCGGATTTCCCTCACCTCCGCTTTCCGGCTAATCCCCTCTCACGTTTTGTTACTTGAGAAGGCATAGTCCGAATGCATCCCATTTTGTTCACCGGCTGTTTCAGAAGTAAATTTTTTTTGTCAAGTTTCCATTCATAAGGAGGAGCGCACATATATATTCTCACTCCAGTTCACAGAAAACCTCGCACCGAAGTGAACATGACAGAATCTTCGGAATTGTGTAAATCAGTGAGGGGGGAAGATACTCGAGATGGGTTACAAGTTTTGTTTCCACATTCTCTGAGGTGTGGTTTTCAACGTTGTCAGTGGTAAAAAAAAGAACGTACAATTGTTCCTTGAAAACAGACACAGGTGGATTCATAATAATCGATCAATATAATGTTCCGCAGACCACGGTAAATAGACACCAATCTTTACATCAAGATAGAAAACGAAACGAGATGCACTCGGGCAATGTCTTTTTGGGGAAGTAGGTAAACTGCTTAGAAGAGTTGAACGCGGTTTGCAGTCGGTATACAGCCGGCCGGAATGTGCCTCATGTACAATTTTCACACAAATGCACAAGCGCTCGCAACAAAATTAATGAGAGCGAATCCTAATTTCACACGCAACTGAACAAAATCAAGTTTCGTAATTAATTCATGACAAACAAATGATATCAACCAACTAGTTGTCGGTGGAGCATCTAAATTATGCATATTCCCACTAGACAGGAAACAGAAATACTAATTCTAAAGAAATACTAAAACAAAACAAAAACGAAATTACCGAGCAAGGAAGAGACGAATCAATTCAATTATCGTCGTATGGGTATGGATAGCGTTCTCCAGCCATCAATCTGCTCTCTCATGATGAAAAGAAGTGATTTTTTTCACACCATTTTCAGCTAGTAATCAATGCTAGTTGCATAGCCCTTCTCTCTATTTTTCATCTTTTCCTGATTTATTTCTCTCCGCGGCATCCTTTATAATCTGTGGACGATCTTTTGAGTTCGCCCAACTCAACCCTTTCATTCTCTCTTTCAATCTGGCTTTTGGTTTTCATCGGCCTAATTAAACTGTCATATGCTCGCTAAAAACCTATTCATTTGGGAAATCTGGTTTGCATGTTCCCACACACTCCTTTCATCTTCGACTTGGCTCGAGTTCTAATTCCGTCAAATTTGTGCTCATTTTATCTTTGTTCTGAGATGCTGTACGCTCAGAAATATATCAAATTTTCTGATAAGAGTGACCTATAATTTTAGAATCCTTTGGAAAAGTTCGAAGTAATTCTCACGTTTCATGGAAATTCTTTCCCATTCTTCACCACAAATGATGGGAGTTTCTGAAAAGAGACGGTACTTATCAAATTGTACAAGGGTAAGTTGGTTGCATTACTGACCAAAATTCGTATACTAGTCATATTTATGCCATTGTGTATTTCATTTACATTCAGAGATGAAAACTTCGACAAAATACGTCACTTAATTCATCGAAGCAAGCGAAAAAGGAACAAAACACTGGGGGATACCTAACAATAACAATTTGCTTTGTAAATAACGATTAAAATAATAAATATTATGAGCAATGCTCAAGAACAAAAATATAAATGCTCAATACATTCCATCATTAAAATGCAACCGTTTTGGATTCCGTTCTTTTCTTCTTTTCTTTCTTTCCTTTTTTTTTTTCTTTCTTATTTTTTTTTTTTTTTACCGACAGGCCCATTTATTGCCTTCGTCATTTGCTCTGAAGCGCATAACCATCAACTGTTTTTGAATTAGAGAACCGCTTCTTCCCAAGCGACCGCGCCTTCTCCAGTTGACGCGACTGCGCCTCGGGGGAGTGGGCGTGGGTGCGGAGTGGCGCTGGGACGCCACCCGTCACGACACTCACCGCCGCGGAGCACGTGCGCCAGCGCGTATCCGCCGCCCGCCCCCCGGACAATGGCTTCGTCCGCCGTTACGCGACCTCGCGGCCCAGGGAGTGGGCGTGGCCGAACGAGGGAGCGGGAGGCATCAGGTGGAGCACAGCACGGTGACGCCACGGCCAATGGACACCACTTGCTTTTAGTTCACACTTTACACATTATCACTTTATAAAACTGTAATTTCTTTCAGAAAATGAAACCGATAAGAGCTCTATCAACGGACTCAAAGTCATCTGTACTTGACATTTGTTGCAAAAGGATGAGAGTTCTAAACGAAAATTTCGGAACTAACAAATACAAGGCACCATTTTCAGCTAGCACATGTTGTAATGTGGTCGAAAGCGAAACAAGGGTTAAAATACCATCTGTTGTCGAAATTGAATCAGCCAAAGGAGAATCCTAGATTTCAGATTTCTTTGGCTGAAAGGAGCTACGATTTAACCAAATTCACATGTTGCTTAACAGAAAAAATTAATTTCATTATTTTTACAGCAGAATCCATTTCAGTCACGCGACAAGGCAGATCTGAAAAGTTACTTCCTATCGAATACTATCATTGTTATTATCTTGCATCCGAAAATAAAACAGCGTAATTACCTATTTGCTTTCACTTATTTCCCACCAATTTAACTTTCTCTTAAAAATAACTACGTAACTTTGATCATTTTCCCCTTGTCATTTTTTTAAAAGCTAATCATCACCACCAAATGGAAAGAACGGGTTGGATAGCACGAAACGTAATTTCGCATAAAACGTCACAAAAATAACCACCACGTCCGCAGTGGGCCCTCATCCTTTAATTAGCTGTGGGCTCTCCGAAGCACAACGTCCAATTTCGATTCATTACGGCGAACAATGCCGTCTAATTCAACGAGCCGTCAATCACGCAGATTGTTCGGTTAGTAACCGAACCCTCGTGGAGCTGCAATAACGATAGTCTTCAACGCGAGGTCACTTTGTAGGTCAGTATGCTAGGCTAATGAATTGCTAGCGCCTCGTAGGCACAGAGTCGCTCTAACAATGCACGGCAGAGAGTGTTTAAGAGAACGGCGGAGAGTAATGCAGATGGGGCTGAGATACAAGGTCCACCCGCCACACCGTTTTCGCTCGCAGGTCGAAGTAAGAGTAGACAGACTGGTCTCGGAAGATTTAGTCCTATTTTTTTTTTGCTGCCCTCGTAAAACAATGTGAAATCTCGAACATCTGGAGCCTGGTCGGAGGGTGGGGAAGCGCAGCCAGACGGGAACCGCTCCCCGACAAACGGGGGCACCAAGGCGCGCATGACGGCTTGTCGTCTGGGCAGTGGCGAGAGCGGCGCAGGCAAGTCAGGACGAGTTCTCGACGAGTCAAGAAGACACTCCTTTATCTCCTATTATCTCTTTTTTAGTTAACCCTAGAACACTAAACATATTTATAGGTACGTTATTACTAACCATGAGTCGAATCGACTCACTCAACGTAAAATAAGTGTAAATAATACATTTTTGCATTGGTTTTTGTTGGTTTTCGAAGTATTACATATTATGGAGTGGTAGAACCAATATTCAATTTGTAATTGTCAAAACAAGACAAGACGTAGACACCTTATTTTAGTAATGATGAGTAAGATCGACGCACATTAAAATAGTCTCTTATTGCTCATCATGTATAATTTCTACTCACTGGCCTTTGAAGATGATAACGCCACACGAACCCGGCAGAAGTCAGAGACACAACCTAGGTGGGACCACAAGAAGCACTAAACCGTGGAACCTTAGGTGACCGTGCTAGTGCATCTTGCGGGCAGCGCGTGGGCGTTATGTGTACTATGTGAGTCGATTCGACTCATGGTTAGTGTTCTAGGGTTAAAAAGAGACACCTAGTTAAAAATATACTTAATTACAAAGAGAGACAGTAAAGATGTTAAGGTGAAAGCAGCTTAGATTCCGATACATCAATCCTGGCAATATCGTAATATAAAAATATTTGGACACAGTAACATACGTTATTAAATCTGGAATCACACTAGATTCGCGATTTTATACGAGAACGCTTTGTAAACCAGTCGGAGAAAGAAAATTCTTTAAAAATATTTTCTTGGCTGTCTGAAAGGAATATTTGTTCACCTAAGTGTATGCTGTGGTATCTTGTTCTCCTGAGGACAAACTGGCAAAGCTGGATGCAAACTCTCCAAAAGGCACGACTTCACTTCTGACTGTGACACTTCTTACTATTATGATCAATGAAAAATGCGAACGATTACAAAGCTATTTCTGTTCTATCGCAAATCTTCATGGACACCTTGTTTTCAAATAACCGAAATGCCCAGCAGGAGCAACACACTTTTGCAAACTTATTAGTCACGAAGGCTTCCCTCACAAAGTGAAAAATAAAAGTAACTACAAAACGTATTGAAATTTCCCTAGCGTAACTTAATTACGAGATATTACGAGAGAGCTTTTACTTTGAATTTACAATCACTTATAGTTAAATGCCCATGCGCTCTATTAGGCATAAACTGTAATTTGATTTTCAAGAACAGGTAGTTTTTTCATCAAGTCATAGGAAAAAAAACTGGGAAGACGGCCGAGAAAGAGCCTTCTTTTCACGCCAACCTTACAATTCACGGACTTGGATCATACGAATCCGTCAACCACACGAAAGGTCGATCGTATGAAGTACGCCCTCGTCGCAATATCGAATGCCGTGCATATCCCAGGCGTGAAGTTCCAGGAAAAATTCCACGATTTTATTACAGATCTATTTTGAGCAATTCAAAACGTTGCCCTTTCAAAGGGTCACGAAGGCAGAGTCGAGAGGAAAAACATGGGCGTTTGTCCCGAGGGGACTGCATTTCACCCGGCCGCCCCTGGGATTGTGTCTAAGTATAGAAACCGACGATGTTTTGAAGCAAGAGACAGCGACATGACTGGCGGGGGAAATGAAGAGAATATCGCTGAAATAATTAGAAGGAAAGACGTCACGTCGAAGTAGAAAGAAAACCGTGGAGAAAACGATAAAATGTATAGAACGAAAGGAAAGCTAACGGAACGGAAGTGGAGGTATAAGTGTACGGCGACTAAAGAAATACGAAAAATAAGATCTTGATGAGACGTATTTCATGCAGCCAAGTGATCAATCAATGGAGTACAGAGAAGATGGAATGTTTAGGGACTCTGCAATGACGGCGGACTTTTCGCGCAAGTAAAACCAATCTTCGAGAAAACGTAAGGTTTAAAACAAGATGAATTGTAAATTCCGGGTCGCTTTTCAATATTTTGAATACTTGACCTATTTATTGAAAAAAACAAACAAAACAAAAACACAACCAGAAAACGAATATCTATTCGCTAATTTCTTACGGAGCATTTACAAAGAACATGTTTCTCAGGCACTGTGCAACAATGTTCTTCGTATTCACAAGCCGAAATAACGAAGCATGGGCGGTGATAAGGAAGAACAACGACACAGTTGCCCCGGGAACAGCGCGCATAGTCTTTCTATTCGAGGGAGTGACGTGGAAAAGCGGTGTGAGAAGAGGTCTGTTGAGAAGGCGACGAGCGAGACGGCGTGTGGCGCGATCGCAAAGGAGGCGAGGCGAGTCAAGATCGGGTTGGCGACGGGGACGGGGGCGTGGCGGGGCGCCGAGGCTGCTCGTCGCGTTTTAATGGAAGGCGAGCGCGAGGCGCCGGCATCATCGCGCATTGTGTCGCGACATCAAAGGGCGGAACGAGGTTCTCTCGTGGGAGGACGCGCGCAGAGCAGACGGGGCAGCACAAGCGTCGCGCTAACAGGGCAGGGGGAGGAATGTCTGAAATGACACCCTCCCCCGAAGGAATGGCCCGTCAAGCCCCTCCGCGACCAGAGTTTAATTTCGTTGAGGCAGTCCGCGCTCCTTGGCTTCGGGACGACATCGAGTACAATCACGAGTCTGCTACAACGGATGATAGCGTCAAGGAGCGACTCGCTAATTGCTTCAGAATGCGGGTCCTACTACTCGAAATTAGTTCATTTTATTTTCGTTTTGCCAACAACTTTTTATTTGCCTTAGAAAATTGTAACAAGAAAACATGCTACCAAAAAGATTTTTCAATTTGCGAAAATATATTTTTACTAATAAATCACAAAGTAATACAGTCACGATTACTACAGATGTATTTATCACACTAATGGATAAATGAAGCAACGGCATTGCGTGAGGAAATACGAGAATTAAAGATGAAGTCACTTTATTTCATGACAAACCTGTACACATTCAAATACCTTCACAGCGAAGCTTTTTCAGTCGTATTTTCGAAACATCTCCAACTCACATTATTATTATTATTATTATTATTATTATTATTATTATTATTATTATTATTATTATTATTATTATTAAAACTAGTGGTTCTACATCAGCACATACTTTCTCGCTTCACTTCTAACTTTTTTCAGTTTTCGAAAATTCAGAGTCTTCAACGAAAATCGGTCTAGCGTCATTTTTATAAGGTTACTTCGCACTATTCAACGAAAAACAAAAAAATATACATTGCAGCCCTTTTTCTAAAAATTTTGAAAATATCGTGAAGGCTTCTTGTTAAGTGCCCTTAAAATCAAAATACCTGTATCAAAATCAAGGCGCAACGATATCGACCGAGGAATACCTATCTTCGTGAAAATCCTACCTACTAGCGTGGTTCACAGAAGGTCGGACAGACAGACCGGAAACCAATATTTCGGTATCAAGAACTCACAAAACGTAGAATTTGATTACACATGTTAGAACAATTAATTTACTATATACAGGAATAATAATTACACGTATTTGGGGTATCGGGGACATAAAAAACTAATTTTCTGTAGAAAAATGGCAGTTTCTTGCTACAGCATTACAAAACTTCCTTTATACTACGTAAGTAGTATGTACAAAAGTAAAACTGGAGGGATATTTCAATTTTCAAAATATTATCTTTTTTTATTTCTCGTACATTTCATTGGTAAGCAAATAGTCATTACAAAAATAAAATCAATTATTCAAGTATAATTGTAACTTACAGGTATTTTATCTCTTCTCCCTTGAAAAGAAATTAATACTTTTTGAAATTGATATTTTACATGGATACATTAATGAAAAACTTAAGAATAATATTAATAATTATGTTAGAGAAACTTAATACATTATAATGTTTATTATATCCATTAGAAGCGCATGTCAGAAGTGAGACAGGAATAGAATGAAACAACAAGAGAACACCAGTTAGACCGGACCGTTTGGGGTTGAAACCAGACCTCTCCAAAATTGGAATACCACCAATTAAAGGCACCTCACCTTACAAGTATCTTTCTTTTTACTAAACGCATGCCAGTTTCAGACCTGGGCACGCAATTCAGGTCACTGCAACACATTTACAGTTTGCCGAAAACGTTCTATGTTTCCTTCAAGTTTACGACGACCAGCCTACAAAATTTCAGATTATTATATGAACTGGAGAATTACTAGACTTTCTAAAATCTGGTTTTGAAGCAGCACTAGCGAACAAACCTAACGTCAGTGAGAATTGTGAAGAAACGGGTGTACGCACACTACAGATCGCAGTTTATTATATGGAGCTCACATTGATTTAGTAAGAGCAATCAAATTAAAAGTTGAAAAATTGAAGCGTGAAGCAAATGTTTACGCACGAAATGTTATTCATGAAAATTCATTTGTCTTTAAATTAAAATGCTTTCATTAATACAGCTGGAGCGGAATATTAACAGTTGGTTCAGATTTTCGATAAATGAAACAATTTAAAAATGCCTGAGTCAAATGCGACTGTATTGTATATACTATTACACAATAACGGGTGCTAGGAAACATCTCTACGATCCATAAGACTCGGCACTGATATTAATAGAGGTTAACGCAAAAAGATGTTTAAAAACCAGATATACGTATCCCCAAGGCGTCTACAACGAAAACAATATCATAATTTTATTTACCAAAATTAATTTGTTTGTATTTCTGCGAAGTTGAGGGTGTCCTCCGTAACTTCCGAAAACGGTTGAAATCCTTTTTATTTCCACCTCAAATGTGGCATATATTCCACATTTATCACATTGCGTACGAACGCGAGAAGATTTTTATTTCTTCTATAAAATCTTCCGGAACAAATCAGCAGGTCTTGATATCCAGCAACCCATTTATTAAGTAAAGGAATGGCGAGGAGAGTGGCTCGATTTTTCACACAATGTCTCTAGGATAGTGCAGAACTCTGATAGAGGAGATCCCTTCCATGCCCAGCTAAGTCTACCTGAGACCGAGTGGGAGGATTGGAATAAGCTGGCAGGGGGTGCGGGTACGCCGTCGGCTGGCTGTTATGCTACGATTTATTTTCCCACAGTTTTTGCCCGCGACGGACGTAGAATCCGGTCGTAGCTGCCCGATTTCCGGCGGCGACTGCGACGCAAAAAGCGCAGCGGATCGAACCGCGAACGGCTAAAAATAACTCTTGCCCAAGATGTGTCCGGAGAATCCAATTTCGAAACGATTTCCTGTCGCAAAAAGGAAAGGAACGAAAACAACTTACCTTCAGAACTCTTTCAAAAGTCTCTTAGGACTTCTAGGTTCTTTCTTTTCCCAAGTTCTTACTTTCTTTTTCTTAGTTATTGCAGTAATTTAATTTCGTATATTATTTATTTGTTTAATTGAAAATACAGACATGGAATAAAAATAATAAAAGGTAATACTTGATTTACGAAGTTTTATTCAACACAAAGGTTTTTGATCGGCCAAAAATCTCTGAAATAAGTTATCGAAATAATTGCTGGATAAAAAACAGCAATGTATAGTGAAGCAAATGATCACGACTGTCTGAGTGACGTCGACTGTCTGTGGTGCCAGGCCGTAGCACCAGTCTGGCCACGGAAGCATCGTTCGTCAACGTACGGTAAAGTTTTTATTTTATTTGACAGTTTGTTTGACATACTGATGAAAGTAGACCGTGCTACCACTACAGAAAAGTAAGGGAAAAAGCGGCATAAACCCTTCACCGAAAACATGACACGATATCGTAACGGTTTGAGAGAAAATACATTTCTGTTAACTCCCCATTCTCAGAAGTATGAATGTTAACTACATTTACATAACTCAGAGTGAATATTCTAGGATACTTCTAAACAAATGTAACGATAACAAACGAACGCGGGGAGGTCGGTAGCCAACTGCTCTATCTTGATAAGGTTCCAAAAATCAAAGCTGCACTAAGTAAATGTAAATGCAGAAAAACGGCGATAAGTAAACGTTTTTGTTTTTTTTTTCTTCCCGTTCGACTCTCGTCTTTCGGGAATTTTCAACGCTAACACATTCTGTTCGATATAAGACGGAGTCGAAAAACAATATACCATTTCCAAATCGTTGAACAACAGGAGTTTCAACATTAAGCAATCAGAAGGAACACATTCAATTTTGAGATGTAGTATGAACGTGAAAAAAGGTCCTCGGCATGCACTTAGCCGCTCCAGCTTACCAGTTAGGTTTAAATTTTTTTTTACTTCCAAAAACAAAGATCATGGTTACGAGAGCGATGAAGAGCCACGGGTTGTCGGTCGAGCTGTCGATCGTGGTAGTCGGTCGAGTTGCTGACTGCTAGAGCGTTGTGCAGAGCGGGGGAGCATGCTCGTGAGGGGGAGGCAGGTCGCCCTTGGGAAGCTTCGCCGCTGAGCCGTCACTGCTCCGGGCTGCTCCAACGCGCGCGGGTGTCTTCCGCAAAGCGACCGGTTTGGTTTTACTCCTATCGGGTTCGCTACTCATGCTGCAGTTTTTCGCTAATTGGGTGCACGTGATTCATTGAGCTTTACGCGGGACGGCCCTCCAGGGATTGCTTTATTGTCCTCTATTAACAACTCCACGTTCTTAGCCCACTTGATTACATTCTACCTATATACTGTATCTACCGTTATTCTGATTGAACGATTTCATCAATAAACTCGTTCAAACAATTAATGTTATATATTTCAGAGCTGTGCTGTTAATAAAAAATGATGCTAGAATTCACGATAAATTGCATCTGAACGAACATTATAGGTGTCATAAACGCATACTATATTCATTTACCAAAAAGCAAGTAAAACAGTTTAAGTAGCAAAACTGGCTAAAATTGGTAAATGATTTAATACAATATAATATTATTTATTAGTACGAATGAATTGAAATTACATGAGTCACTACTATATTGCAAACGAATTACATCTAGAACATCCTATCTTTTCCGTTCAACACAAACTCTCAGAAACATGCTCTCGGACAACACATTAAATGAAGACGTTTTCTGCCTTAAGGAGAAGGATGCTCTGAGTTCTAAACCACAACGGTAAGAGGAGTAACAAATCTGCCTAGGAAAGAGGGCACAAGCGAAGTTGGAAGCAGCTCTCGGGGACTCCAGATGTTTAAGTTTCTGTAATGTCGCTTAACTCGCGAGACTTTGATCAATAATGATTTAAACCTAACATTATCAAGAGAACTTGAGATAGGTTATTAAGATACTTCACAAATTGTTACACCATCCAGTAATATTTGGTAGAAGCACAGAACGTCTGAAGTTCCAAAACTGCATCAAAACAAAGTGCTTCATCGCATCCGATGACAGGATTTTTCGGTATTTAACAAAGGTTTGCGTACTTTAAATGAGTTGTGCACCAATGTGCAACTAAGTATAACTCATCACATCTACGGACCTGCCCTAACTGCTCCGAATACTCGTCCGCCTACATTCTCACGTTCTATTTATTCTACAAGAGCAAAAACGCCAGATCGTAATCTCCAGCCGGCGAACAGCGTGCGAGGTACACGCAGACAAAAATAAACATGCAGAAACTCAGCAAACTTGCAAACTGGAAAATGAGTAGAAAAAGTACAAACAGCGTGCAAAAATACACGGAGAGAAACTTCGCAGACGTAACGAAATTCGCGGCAACGGTAAACTCAATAACGCTAACGATTAGGGGTAGGGCGTGGATGAGTGCACCCCTCTCTTGGAACAAGAGGTTTTCCCTGCAACCTACGAGTTCAGACTGAAGCAAGGGCAAGCGGTGAACCTGCTAAGAGAAATCAACTAAATTTCAACATACATGTTACATATTACACCATGAAATGCCCTAACATCCCAATGTTATTTTCAATTTTTAAAAATTAAAAACAGTTTCAACTAAAATGTAAGTTCACATTCTGATATTAAAGTGTCAAGTATTTATCTTCACTCGTGCGAGATAAAAAAATTGATCATCAAAAAGACCAAATAAATTCACAAAATGTACGAACATATTACCACAAAAATAAATAACAACGTATAATTTAAAATTAGAATAATTGGGTTTTACTTTTATTAATGAGATACATGAACATTTCTAAATCACGCGGGAGGAATCGCGGCAATGTAATTTCAAGTTAATTAAAGAAAGTTATTTTATGAGGAAAAGAACATTAGCAACTACAACTTTAACTTTACAACTATTTTTATTAAGATATGGACCATAGAAATAATATTCGTGGCATTCGTGTCCGAATTTCGTTACACGAGAAAACTACATCCTGGAACTGGGATCATTGAAGAAAGAAAATATTTCGCGAATGCTTGTAACAGAAAACGACAGCAAGTAACGCATTGACTTGACTTTACCTCAGCTTTATATCGTCGCCAACCTTCACAATACCTTTCAAATGTGAAAAATCTTAAAGAATTCATCGAAGCAATAGTAAGAGCACAAGCGATATTTCTGCCCAGAATGCCCGCGAAGCGCCTACTGTGCACCTTGAGGACGGGCGCCACGGGCGGCAGAGGGGGCAATGGAATAGGCGCGGGCGCAGGCGCAGGCAGTGCTTTGACCCCGTCACGCGCGGCGACAGAACCGGCCTCGGCCTCGGCCTCTGCCTCGGCCGTCCCCCGCTTGTTACGCGCACCAGCTTTTTACGCGCGCCCGCTCTAATGAGATATCGCCATCAAAGCGGTTCCATTTTGTCTCCAAACGGAGTACGCCGTGGGAGGACATTCCAGGAAGTGGAGTGAGTGACCGAAAAGACGGGGCGGGTGGGCGGCCAGCGAGGCGCTGGCAGGCAGACGCGGCGACGGCGCGCGCGGCCAGTCCACTCAGGATGTTTGGCGGCCGGTGGATTGGAGCGAAGCACAGCACGGAAGAGGCGGCCTTTCCCGTTAGCATCCGAGCGGAGAGAAGGAAAGTGCACCCGCCGAAGAGTGAGCACGGTCCGATCGGAAAGCGAGAGCGCAAACACTTCGTACGCCGTTCACATTAATACGGAACGTCGCAAGTTCCAGCACAAACTCTGAAAACAATTAAAGGGCTTAGTGCTGGAAGGTGTTGACTCAGAAAATGGCCAAAGAAGATATTTGAGATTTAGTAAACTTGCATTGAACGTTTTTAATAGTACTAGAATTTTTTTCTTTTTATATCACATATATTGTAATTTTCATCAAAAGTAGCTAAGCAACTAATAGGAAACTCATAGAAAAGTCGTTTTGACGACAAAACTAAAACGTGAGTCAACACCTTCATGCACTAAGCCGTTCAATTACGCGACGTTTGAGTGTGCACGGTGCAGGGGCGAACGAGGAGACGAGAGCACGGGAAGCGCCCGAGTGGGAGGAGCGAGTCTCCCGCGGAACGAGTCCGGCGCTGGAGGCGTCGCGACGCCTCTCGTGGGAACGCAGGCAGGCAGGCGGAGAAGAGGGCGCCGCGCACCCCGGGGCGCGCTCTGGCCACGAAGCGGAGCACCGCGCCCGCCCCGCCCCCTCACCGCTCCGCTACACGGGGCGCCGCTTTCTTCGCGCGCTGTAATCCCTCGCTCCACATTTCCAAATCACCACTAGCCGGGCGCTATAAATACTGACTACAACCGCTCATTTTCGTATTAGCCTACCAGCGCACTGTCAGAGCACTGTAAACATGATATGTCGTTAACTCTGTCAACGGGTACTTTCATTTTTTTGTAAGGAAAAGGATTCGAAGCTGCAGGAATGTTCGCCTGTTTTTGTTCACTTCCAAGAACCCAATGCTTATACATCGTTTGTTATGGCTTCAATACATAGCATCGAATTCCTTTACTGGCATTATTTTTCAATATTTCGATGCATGTCAATCACAGTAAACACCACGCATGTATAACTTAATATTAATGTATGGAGTCGGTTTTACAACTAAAAGAGAATTAGTTACTTCTTTCGATACATTTTGTAGCTGTATATGACGGCGTAGAACGTGAAACAAAGAAGAGTCACAGTAACGAAAGAAAAAAACAAAAACCAACAAACAACTCTCCTCTATAACATTAATGTGGATACACATTTGCATGGCTTGAAGAATAAAAATCACAAAATATGTTTCATTGTGCACACCTACGTAGGCGATGTGGTTCGAATTCTGAGAATCCTCCAGCCAGGCGTTCTTGGTACGGAAAAGTTCTACAATTCATAATGAAAAATGTAGTGGTAATTGCGGCGAGTACTGTTTCATGCTACAAAAATCCATCCACTATATTAAAAAAAAATCTTACAGTCTAGTTACAATTCAAAAGTATTCAATTAAATCACCGTAATTTTACTTCAATCAGATGATGTGTTATTGAAAGAATTTCGTCAGAATCACGGTTGTAAGTGAAATTCGGCCTCATTTCCTTGAACCCTCTTAAATTTAGAAATTCCGAGAATAATTAAATGACAAGTTCAACAAACGTAATATGCTTTGCTGTTTAATATTTTCTTTGTGACTCGCTGTTTTAGCACACATGTAAACAAATCTAAAGACATCCCTAAACACAACTTCTTTTCAATACCTGAAAATCCAGCAACCAGAAATTCTGTATTATTTCTTCGGGTCAGAAAACCAGATTCCGGTGGCTGCATGACCTGCTGTTTAGAATACAGTGAAGGCGGCGGCGAGCGACCGACTGGTCTCATGGATGCGACTCCCGCCCCCTCCCCCACCCCCATTCCCACTTCGCCGCGACCACTTCCGGCCACCCAGGTGCACGCGAGTCCCCGTTCAGAGGCTGCGTGCATGTGTATGCGGCAGAGAGGCCGCACGCGTGCTTCCGGGTTCCATCCTTCGCCTCCTGCCACGCTAGGACCGGGAAGTTCAGAAACAGACCATTGTTAATGAATTACATTTTGTAACGCACACATACAACGGTGCATTTGTCATTATCTATTTTTCCACGAATAAAAAAACAAGAGCAATATGAAATAAAATACACACTACTATTTTAATGATAGCCATTACTACTTATTATTCCGCTTAGACATGATTTTCGAAGACAATCCAATAGATGCTGTTAAAAAGTATTATTCTACTAAAGAAAATATTCATGACACTAACGGTTTTTTCACTCCAATATTTAATTGAATAATACATATCTACTCTTCTTTTTTTCTTCATAAAAGTAAATGCCATCTAATTTGTATTTTGACAGCAAGCTTTTCCGTCCACTATGTCAAACTATGAACCGAAAATTCACTCGCTACCAATGTTACGACTTCGCAAAATGTTTACTGAATTAAAATCAATACCATTTTGTGAAGCTCGCAGGATTAACGAACAAAATACAATATCTCCTTCGATTCTTCGGCGCTTCCCACCATCTATAATCTGAAAGAGGGCTGTTTCCTCTTGCAAGGCCCCCAATGTGCGCTTCAGGCTCCAACCTCCACATGCGAGAGAACGGACCGCGTCAGGTGAATAGGGCGTGGTCGCGCGGGCGAGCTGATGAGCGCGCGAATAAGCCGAGCTGGCAGGCTCCCTTCCGCACGGCACTCGCCTTCCTCGCGGCCTCAGCGGCCACCAGCGCCACGCCCTCCACCAGTGCCACGACGTCGAGAATTGAAATTAATACACGGAACTAACTTATGTTAGCTGTGACACGACCCAATGGTTCTTCCGTATTACCATTTCAAATTCGTGACCGCCACAAATGGAATGTTTACATATGCTAAAGTTGTTCTATAGCCGCAGTCCTGTCTTCCTCTCCGAAGGAAGTCGTGTTTTCGATGTCTAGTAGACGAATCATCCACTGCACTTGCACTAGAATCAATCCGTGATATTCGCACTGTATCCCAAAGAACCAAAATATCCATGTCTGCAACATGTGGTTTTTGTTATCTACCGCTTTGGCTGTTCGGTAGGAATTAAATCCGAACTTCGTTCTGCGAAGAGAGCGGAATACTCTAACACAACCTGCGACGGCGGAAAGATGAGAGGTCATTTGCTGCAGATTCCAGAGGCATCCTGTTCCAATTCCGGCCCATTGAGCGCGATTGAAATCCTTTTGCGAACTCCGGCATTCCAGGACAACGCTTGGCTGGTTCCAAGCAATGCGTTAAGAAACAATATGTTTTTCGCTTTCATTCCATCCGTCCACCTCTCTCAAATGTGACGCTGCTAGGCTCAACAAAAGGATAAAATAGAATAGAAAACCTACATAATCACTTTCTCTCAAGATTAAAGTCATTTTTGCGCTAGAATACTGTAATTTCAGTATAAATTTTAGAGACGTTTCGTAATGTTATCCAAACTAATTTACACACGTACGCAATAAAAAAAAGTGTTTCATTCGTTTTGCATTCATTCAAATACTTCTGTAATACCCAACACGTTGGGCGAACTCGCTGGTTCGCATACAGCGTGTGGCACACCATCATTCTATCACGTACTTTACTCGTGGCGAAGGGCCGATAATTCTAACTAGCAATAACAACCGCACGCTCTCTCTCTCCGTACACGTCATCGCCTGCGGCCATGCTCTGGCCGCAGCGTTCCCTATTTCCTCAGCTGTCAAACGCAGCCGAGGCGAACGTAAAACGGCCAGAACGATGTGCGCGCACTGGTATCAGCACAACTGCGGTGGGCGCGCCGGCGTTGACGAGGCAAGAGGGTGTGCCAGCGTGTAGGAAAGCACTAACCGGCAACGAGAAAGGAGGCACGATATGCTCAGAATACCCTAAGAGCAGACATGGCGTGATGGCGTACGGCTTAAGTGATAACTGATAAGACACAAGTGATAAGGGGTAGTTTGGTAGGGAGATTGATTGCAAGGGGAGTGAAACTTCGATTAGAGCAAGCAATTCTACCGAATAAGAAATGACAACAGCATTAGAATCTGATACAACGACAACAATGCTCTTGAGGAAATGTCGGAGGAAAACTAAGCAGTACAAAGTGAACGTTGAGTTCCCACAACCAGAGCATTATTACAGGCTATCCGTGACTAGCACAACAAAAACCATTAGATTAGTTTCGTTTAGCTATGAAGAAAGAAAGCACAAATGTATATTTACTAGCAGTTACGTAGGTCACGTAAACTAGAGCTTGCCACTACTAGACTATATTTATGTAATTGGCCTCGCAGACCACACCCTTCGGACAAACTATAGTGTTGTCGTCCTCTGACCACCTCAACTTGGAATCGCCGAGGGCATTTCAGCGACGCAGTAACGGTGGCTGCGCGCGGATCGCACTATTAGGAGGCGAGCGGTCGCCTCACAGCGGGAAACAAGTTTGTTCCGCGCAGAGCGCGACCGGGCGGTGCGCTGCCCGCGGCACAGACGTCGTCGCCGCCCCCTCCCACGCCACGCCCACTATTACACGCGACGGCGCGCGCGAGAGCCAAAGCATCGGCAGGCGCAGTCAATGCGTCACTCATTCGTTTCAGTGGTCCCGTTAAAATGTGTCAACACTGCGATAATTATTGGTAATGCAAACCCGTATCGTCTCCGGCAACTGAAAATTAGAATTCGAAAGCTGATAACACTTTCCGTTAACGAGTAGGGGTTAAGATCTCATGGCTATTTCCACTCACTAACTCCTATTTTCTTTTTCCTGTAAGGGAAATAAGTATATTTATAATTTAATACAAAACTAATCAGAATGCAATATTTTTGCCAACGTGTAGTATTAAATGTAAAATAAATGTTTGATCATGCTTTCACTACAGTAAAATGACTTCAATTCATCTCTCAACCCCGATTATTTTC
Source organism: Teleogryllus occipitalis (assembly GCA_011170035.1). NCBI lineage: Eukaryota > Metazoa > Arthropoda > Insecta > Orthoptera > Gryllidae > Teleogryllus > Teleogryllus occipitalis. The sequence goes on along the minus strand of BLKR01000041.1, from coordinate 814,429 downwards.
CTGATTTAGCCCAACTGTACGATCACTAAACATTTTTCATACATTTGTCAGAAGGATTATTTACAGTATGTCATTTACCGTCAGATAAAAAAAGGAAATTAAAAATTTCCCCAGCAGTTCAAAAAGAAGACGTCCATTTCTGAAAGTTTCAAAATTACTTGACTTCAGATCGAATTCTGCCCAATTTGTTCATCGTTTTCACTTCATTTTATCGTCGGATGAGAGGGTTCAGTCGTCAGGAGACTCCCCCAAATAGCTCACCCCTTTCACAGCGCAGCCGCTCAGTGCCGCGAGGGCCGCGCGGAGCTTCAGCAGCACTCGTTTGAAGCGGCGAGGCCCGCGTGTGGGCAGTTCCCGGGGAAAGTCGTTCAGAGTTTCACGAATTAGCACGTCCGAGTTTTTGGAGGCGCTCGGCCGTGGCCTGCGGTCGCCCGCACAGGAGCGAGACTGCTCCCGCCCTCGCTCCCACTGCCGTCAATGCTACCTCTCCCACCCCCTGCTACCACTTCCGCTCCCGTACCTACTCACGCTCCCGCTCCCACTCCCACTGCCGCTCCCGCCCCCACACCCACTCACGCTCCCACCCCCACCCCCTCTCGCTTCCGCACCCCCTCTCGCTTCCGCACCCACTCACGCTCCCGCACCCACTCACGTTCCCGCACCCACCCCCACACCCGCTCCCGTCCCCACTCTCGCTTCCGCACCCACTCACGCTCCCGCACCCACCCCCACACGCTCCCGCACCCCCACACGCTCCCGCACCCCCACACGCTCCCGCACCCGCTCCCGCACCCGAACCCGCTCCCGCACCCGCACACGCTCCCGCACCCGCTCCCACACACGCTCCCGCAGCCACACACGCTCCCGCAGCCATACACGATCCCGCACCCACACACGCTTTCGCACCCACACACGCTCCCGCACCCCCACACGCTCCCGCACCCACACACCCCGCTCCCTGTCCCCACACCACACGCTCCCTCCCCCACACGCTCCCGCACCCACACGCTCCCGCACCCCCACACGCTCCCGCACCCGCACACACCCCCACACGCTCCCGCACCCACACACGCTCCCGCACCCCCACACGCTCCACCCCACACGCTCCCGCACCCCCACACACGCTCCCCCCCACACGCTCCCGCACCCGCTCCCGCACACCCGCACACGCTCCCGCACCTGCACACACGCTCCCGCACCCACACACCCACACGCTCCCGCAGCCACACACGCTCCCACCCCACACACGCTCCCGCACCCCCACACGCTCCCGCACCCACACACGCTCCCGCACCCACACACGCTCCCGCACCCACACACGCTCCCGCACCCCCACACGCTCCCGCACCCACACACGCTCCCGCACCCACACACGCTCCCGCACCCACACACGCTCCCGCACCCACACACGCTCCCGCAGCCACACACGCTCCCGCACCCACACACGCTCCCGCAGCCACACACGCTCCCGCAGCCACACACGCTCCCGCAGCCACACACGCTCCCGCAGCCACTCACGCTCCAGCTTCAGCCGCACCAGCGAGCGAGCTTTGGCACACGAATAAAGTGCCCGAAACGAATGTCGCTTCGTTCGCACCACTTCTTCCGGCGCGAAAGCCAACATAGTTTCGTCCAAGTAATTGAGGTTCACAAATTCTATTCATTCTTCAGTATTCACTGCTAACACTAGTTCTGTCAAAATTAATTGTATTGGAAAAACATTTGAACCTCATTAAATCGTTTATCTTCTAAGTGTTTATTGTTTAATGAATTTGATTCACTTACAGCTATTACAATCTTTACATGAATATTTCGTTAAACAATCAAATACAAATGTGAATGAATTTTGAAATTCCGAAAACAGATGAAAAATTAAATAATATATTGTGATATACCAAAATGACGAACCATTTTTATTATGGAAATGTCATTTTATTTGACATAGAATATAGGGATGGTAATAGACGACCGCGAGGGGTCGCTATGTGACAAATAACCAACCGGCGTTAAGGATCATTTTCGTTAGGTTGAAATGACAGAGCAGAGGCGGAATAAGCATTGTTTTGAGAGACAAAAGAAAAAGACATAAAATTCGGATGCTTCCGAGTTTTTAGAAGAACATTGATTCGCTAGAGCAATGCGGTGATGAACGGATCGGCTCGTGATATATTTTACCAGGTCGAGGAAAGACTGTAATTGTCAGTTGTTTAACTTAACTATCGTTTTTTATATTAGGATAGAGCGTTCTTGTAGGAAGTAAAATTCGTGTGCAGGCGTCCACCCGAGACGCAAGTGAGGGAAGTCACGGATTATAATATGGCCGGGAGAATTTGGAACCAGATCATGGACATTAGGGCGAAGACCCACGAATGAATAACATGGTTTATAACTATTGTAATACAGAGAATACTGGTCATGACCAAAGTATGATTCATTTTTGATCATTAATAAACTCTAATTTTTTAAGTTGAAAGAAAGCTGATTATCATTGTTTGTTACGTGTAATCCAGAATTTTATTAAGATTTTTCAAATTCCTCGCCACTCCGTATGGATATATATTGAATAATTGGTTGCAGAGTAAGTAGCAACAATTATGAACTTCGAACCCCAATTAACTGAGCTAGCACAATATAATTTTGTAAGGAGTGATAATTAAATTACGCAGGAATCATTAGGTTTCAAGTGTAACCTTTTCCTGGCGCCCAAATTGCATTTATCAGTAATAATTATGTTTAAAAATAGCACCAGTCAACGTCGGACATGTTTCAATAATATTCTGTTTCATTCTCAAAACTACAATGCACCTTCAAATTTGAAAGATAGTTTTGTTTTTTCACCGATCTTATATAATTAATTTTTTCTTCTCTTTAAGGCAATTTGAATTCCGACCATTGTACATGAAATATAACACAAACATATTGTGCATCAATGACATTGCGTGTAGAATGGCAACTTCCGGGATGGTGAAAGGCCATGATTTTCAGATTGCTTTTAGTCTGGACGATATCATCTCAACTTTGCAATTTCCCGGCGCTGGATGTCTACAGTAGAACAACTGCAAAAACGTGGGCAGGCAAGTTCACATTCACTGACTGTCGTCAACACCTCTATCATTTCCGCTTTTCACCTACAGTACCACCCATCGTATCTCCTCAATGCCAATTTATTCCACATATTTCCACGCCCTTTCCATCTTTAGAAGGCAAAACACTTCTCGTACTAACATCTTGGGGTCCCAATCGGCCACAATCAATATTAATGTTTCCTTCCTTTCCTCTGACACCAGCAACGGCGCGCGTGAAAACATGAAGATAAACGCCACCTTCAGGAAAACACCTGACGGCGCATATTTCATTGACGTGAGACCCCAGGAAACAAGTATTGAAAGAAGTAGCGGGATGTTATCGTGTGTGTATATCAAAGTATTGGAAAAGATTGTTGATAATGGACGGGAGTAGTAAACATGTCGTAGGTTGATGACGGATGAAAGTACTATTGGGAGAAGGTAGTAGTAATGATGGATTGACTGATTATTTCGTGTTTACAGACGCGTCAGCTGCTATGATCAGCAGCCCCGTCTGAGTATGGCATGTTACATCCCGGGAGATTGCAAGGTTTCTCCCGCACTGCAAAGTGAGATCCGACGCCGACCTACACGTCGGATTGAGAAGGATTTCTCCCCTCCAGGTGTCTTCGCCAGACGCGACAAGCTCTAAATTCACAACTGACCTCCCGACGTGTATGGTTGTGTAGTGCATGAGAATTTGTATATTAGGTGAGAGGATACAAGCAAGAGAAAACAAAGTTCAGGCGCGGTTCGAAGCCCATTTGTTAAGGCACTGCTCCGGTATTCGCCTGGTGTTAATTGGAGAAGGTAACGATGGTGGTGACAAGACGGGGGGGGGCGAACGGATGTGTCTGCCGTGTAGGCCTCGGAGCCGGGGGATGTGCCTGGGGACGGGGGCTTACTCTGCGGTTCCGGCCAGAGCAGAATAAACACATCGTTAGCTGGGGCGCGCGGCAATCGATGAGATGGGCCGCCCCTCAGGCTGTGTGCCGCCCGCCGGGCACCATCCGCCAGACCCCTCACGGCAGCCGCTGCTCAAAACACCACCACGACGCCCACGAACGAAATCGGCCTACGGTGATGAAACGGACTCGCGTGTTTCATCATTATTCAGCGTCCTTTCGAAAAATTAGCACTACTGTGCTGATTTAAGCTATCCCATATGCAGTGCCTGACTTTGACTTATGTGTGCCCTAGGCTGTCAAATGTTTTAGCGCCGTTTTATTTTTTTTAATCATTAAAGTTATTTATAATATTTTGAATAAAATTATTATACGATATTTCTAACCGACATATAAATAATTGATTATACGTATACGTATATTTTTATATTCATTCTGTCTCTCTCTCTCTCTCTCTCTCTCTCTCTCTCTCTCTATATATATATATATATATATATATATATATATATATATATATATATATATACACATATATCAATGGATATACATTTGATTAATTAACACATTATTTTGTGACGAATACGAATAGAAATATTTCTCTAAAAAATATTTATAAGTTTGCCTTATGAAATTTTGAACCTGCTGAAATTCGTTCGCCCCCAAAAATTTCGCGCCCCAGGCTGCAGCCTACATAGCCTGTTCGGTAATCTGCCACTGCCCGTATGACAGCGAGTTATCCTTATCACTTCATTCTCATAAACGTTTAAAAACCGAAATCTATACTAATAAAAGTGAATTCAACGACATGCCACTGACATCGATACCACAAAATGTAGCATATGAATAGATATGGCATTTTTACAAGCTCTTCTTCAGGATTGTCGCAGTTTGGTAAGTGGCAAAGTTTGGTAAAGATTAACACAACCCAAATGAGGAAAATACATAATTTAAATAATATGTTCGTAGATGCGCCGCGACAAGTTTTTGCCTCTCGCTTAGAGCACGTGGTTCCTAATATATTTCGCCATAGCCCAGTAGTGCTGCAGTAAAACTGGCACCTACTTTATTCGCTAGAGGCCAGTAGCGGTGCTTAAGATAAAAATTTCATCTAATAGCGATGTGTTGTAAAATAAAACGAAAATTATAGAATTGTATTATAATTTGAACAAATTACGTTAAAAATAATAATCTTAAAACACCGTGGTTGATATCAAAATGATCTTTTCCCTCATTTGCAAGGATCGAATATGAAGCCCGGGCAACGCTGGATATTTTGCTAGTATCAAATAAAATCCTGACCGTAGTACTGCTCACACTACCAATTTTACTGGAAACTTCCATGGGGAGAGAAACCGTATGTAAAATGGGTAGAACTTCCTTATGTTCGGGAAATGAGAGGGAAGTAATATTATTCACGAACTTCGAGCTTCCTGCAAATTACCGGCAGGACAACGAGGAAGCTGCTTAACTCCCTAATGAAATCCAGCTACTTTTAAAATTAGAGTCTCGTGCAAAAATATACTAGTAGGAAGAAGTAAAAAAAACTAATTTGGGTTTTTCTCCACTTACCGCCTACACATTTTTCGTCCCGCAACCTAATTAAGATTAAAATATTGACTTGTAAATTTAAATTTCGAGCGTTGTAGGAGAGCATAAAACGAACAGGAACAAGTCTTTATAAATCGATAAAACAAGAGCACACCAAGAACGTCCCAGTATGACAGTTCCTCTTAAAGCGCCGTGTTTTCTGTTCAGAGAAAATAATATTTGCAAATGTCTTTCGACAGACATCACTTTTCATCAACACGAAAAAACTGCTTTGAAAAAGAAAGAAAAAACGTCTTAATACAAAAACTTAAAAACAACCGGGTAAACTGAAAAATATGCGGGATAATCTTTGTGAAACGCGCACTTCTTTTAAATAAATGTAATTTTTCCATTTTTCTCATCTTAAAACCTTGTTACTTTATTTAATAGTTGTGTCGTTAATGGATTTCTCATGAAATATGGGATTATCCGAGAAGTGAATGCGAGTTTTACATTTACGTTTATGAATAGCACAAACGGAAGATGAGAAAAAATGTCCTTATAGAAACCACGCGTCTTTACACTGTTTTTAAATAGCTATCTGTGGTTAGTGTTAGGGGCAACATACAATTGCTCACGAAAATTTTACAATCTATTTATTTTCGGAAAACACGCTTATATTAGAATGTATTGGTGTAATATCACTGCCTTAAGAGAAATGCTTCAAAAAGGAAACCGAACTACAAGAAGTGGCCTCGGAATATTAAGCGACTCGAGGAACGAACGGCATCCGGGAAGAACACGGCCTGGGTGCCGGCCGCCGGCATGTCCGACACGAGACGACCCGCCCAGCACGCGGCCCAGGCCTGCCAATATCCCGGGGGCGGCGGCGAAGGCGGGCGCGCCCGGAATAGCTCTTTACGACGCGGGCAGGGTAATGTGGAACGGCATGAAAAATTCCGGGTCCGCAGCGTTGCGCGGTCGGCGAATTATGAGGGGCTTTGCCGTCGCATCTCCGGCGCCGCGCCCGCATTCATCGCCCACACCCACTCCCCAACGCCGTTTCTCTTCAACTCCACCTCTGCCCTTCTTGGCCGTGAAACACACTGTTAACGGTTAGTTGGTTCGTTGGTTGTGACTCCGGGTGCGTCACCTAATGAGTTCATTCGTCCCGTAAGTGTAGTGCATTTCTTCCCTCAAGAGGTGGCGGTGATCTTCCCTCGCTGGATGGCGAAATCCGGCACCGACCTACAACCTCTAAGCCCCCGACCAGACTCCCGGCATGTGTAGTCGTGTAGTGCATATTAGTTTAAGCGTGTGTGTAAGGGGTGATGATAGGACACGGAAGAGGAAGGAAAGATCGCGCGTGGTCCGTTTGTTACTGCTTCGGCATTCGCCTGGTATTGATCTGAGAAACCACGGAAATTTACAGATCAGAGCAGACGACCTCCAGAATTCTCCTTCAAACTGCGACTACATTCGATCTAGCTAACAAGCCAGCGTCGAAAAATCTTGCTATTGTCGGGACTCGAACCTAGGACTTCTGGGTCAGAGACACTTCCGTGACATCAGTTGATGCACTGAGCCACCTCTCCCGATAATACATTGTTAACCAACAATCTCTGCCGTATGAATCGAAGAAAATTATATTACACAAAATAAAATGTAGAATGTAAACAATATTTACGTGGCATGTTGCATAATTTATATCATCACATAGTATTTGCGTGTCATTGCGGGCATTTTTCTGGTTCCGATATTAATTCAGCCACAACAACAACTCCGTTGCGACCGCCCACGCCATCGCCCCACCCGCCATCGCGATGGCGCTCGGCCTTGTTCCACCGGTCGACCTGTCCGCCACCCCATAAAAGCGGAGCCGAAGGTAAACCCTCCGTGTCGGTGTGCGCCGTGCCGCGTTGACCCAGTTGGGAAGGGCGGGCCCCGAGGACCGAAAGCCAAGGGCCGAGGGCTGAGGGCCGAGGCCGCGCGCCGGGAGAGGAGCCGAGACGCGGCCGCCGGCCTCTAATTGACGCCAAGTGGCGGTTGCTGCAGGAGCTCCTGGCGCGATGGCTGCTTCGCTTCTAATTACGCGGAAGAGACGGGAGATTACATTCCGCCCTGTAAGGGAAAGGATCCCAACGAAAACTCACGTACAGCAAAATCGAAGAGGCACTGGTGTAGGGCGAAGTAGAAAAAAAATAAAAGCACTCTCAAAGAGAAGAAAATCTTTCATCTTCCTATGTCTTTAGTTTTCTGATCTGTATCAATCGCAAGATCTGTCGCAATAAAAATTCGAATTGTCGAGACGGGAAGAATTTAAACGAATGAATCATATAAATATTTTTATTGGTGAATATTATTTTGTATATGTTACCTATTTATGGTGTTCTAAAAGAAATCATAGAAGGATGCACTGCTAAAAAAGGCAGAAGAGAATCCCCATAAACGAGACATGCCGGGTCTCAGGCCTAAAAGAACGCAAGGATAGACGCATATGGGGAATCCATTGATCTATTGAACCAGAAGAAAGCAATACTGCCGAAATTTTGCTGATTAAGAATATTATGATTTTTTAAACAAATGTCTACCGATTACCCCGACAATGGAGGTTTTCGCCGAGTCGCCATATGGGCTTCCCTCACCATATCGTGGACGGAGGTCTCTGCCTTTAAATTCAGTGTTCATTTGCTTAGAGATTGTGGTCTAAGCATCAACAATCGGAAGGTTTCGCAGGAAATCGACTGTATGATCATGATTTCATCGAGCAAGAGCACTAAATTTCCATTTATTTCTATTCTGTTTACTTAAAGCCATGTTGTTAACTTTCTTCATGATCCGAGAAATGAAGTGCTCCTCAAAAAAATAATTCTTCAAAATCATTAACAATAAACATTTATTTGGCAAACCTTCGTTTCTCAAATTAGCCCGTACTGATCCATTAGATGCTGGTTCTTGGTGAAAGATTGTGTCACTTAAAAGGGAAAAAAATTTCTGGAAAAGAACTGCAAAACTTAAATCGGAAAAACTACAAAAAAATTAGTATCGTTAAGTCAATTTTCTAACAACTGACGTACAGAAAATGTAAGATTTTGACCGTATAATACATGTACGCAACCTTTCTTCACATTTACTTCAGCAACAAAAAAGACACTCCCTTTATTTTATTAGCTGCAGAAGAAAATATATCTTCATAACGAACGTGAAGTGCACTGCACAAATGTATATCATTTCATTAACAGGAAATCTGTATGTTCATGTAAACGTAATATTGCAAAATTGTAAATTACTGTGAAAATAAAGAAAAAAAAGAAGTAATATTGAAAATTGACATTGGTTCCAGTGAATGTAAGCAAGAATTACCAAGAATATTTTCGAATGCGAAGGACTCGACAGTCGATATCCAGACTTATTCATAAACGAACTCAAGTTGCGAGTCAAATTCAAATATACGCTCTACGGATTTCCACGAAAAGAGAAATATTCATAACTCGTGCTCATTCGTAATGCACGATTTCTCGGAACAGATCTCGATCGAGAAAAAATGTTGTGCTCAGCGCGCAAATATATGGGAAAGAGGACGTGAAAAGTTTTTGAGTCTGAATTGTATGGAACATTATCAACGCAATATATTCGTTATCGACAAAGTCGAAAAGATGAAACACCAGACAGTTGATAACGGATTAGGCAAAAAAAACAATAACAGGATATATAGGAATGCGGTACTGAGTACAATTTATTTGATACAACTTGTTTTGAAACACTGAGAAGAATCTGTTAATTATAGAATTGGTAAATTGAAAAAATGAGTTAGCTATAAATATTTTGATGATATTCTTTGACATAAAATAGCTATAAGGTATGTTATCATGTAAATGTGCAGAAGACCGCTGGATTTACCTCTCTTCTCAACGAGTTTAAATTTCTTGTAAGGCCTTTCACCCATGGCCGAATCGAGTACAAAGCTAATACCGTTTATTTACCCTGCGCCTTTAATCTCCAGAGCAACGTGCAGAACGGCAGATTTCGTCGGACAAGTCGAGCGGAACGTCAGCAAGTAACGAAGGTGACCGCAGGACGGGGATGTGTGACGAGGCGGGGGTGGGGGTGGGGGCAGGGGCGGGGCCGCTCGGCGGGGGAGTGATGAATGAAAGGCGAGGGCGCAGGGGTAATAGAAGTCTCCGGCGCGCCCCCGTGGGGAGGCGGCGGGGGTGGTGGGGGTGAGGCGAGCTCTATTACGCCCACCCGGCGCCGCCCGCGCGTCGTCCCGAGGAGGGTTGGCGCTCCCTCGCGGCGCAGTTTCCAGCTGGCGCTGCCGCAGTCTACCCCGCCCTGCGCCGCGCGCGCTCCGGGGCCTCGGCGACGACGCCTCCATTTCAGCCGTGTCGGAGGTCACGTACGTCGCCAATGAGCTTTACCTCTGATGCCGACCCTTCCGCTCATGACCTATCACCGGCTAGCGGAAATTTTACAATTTATTAATCGCGTGCGACGTGGAAAACTCGATCATAAGTTTCCCTGTTTTCATTACCATTGAAATGTGATGGTCGAACATGGAATTACAGTTCTTGTGAATAGTAGTTCTTCAAATATCGTTATGCGCAACGCACATTACATGGTGATCCACAATGAATACATACTACATCAAAAAGTACAATTTAGGTTGCGCCGAACGACGAGATTCGTACGAAAACCGAGAAAAGAACAAATGCAGGAGAGGAAAAAGTGACGAAATTTTCTGCAGTAGAGTCGTTCCTGTGACATTTATACTAATGTCCGATTAAAATACCTGCATATCGATGAGTAACATACCAACGTTCACCCACGAAAAAGTTATAATGGAGCTCACCTTGTCTTTTCATATGCGCATCCGCTTAAGATTAGAATGAACCGTTAACAAATCAAGTCGTACACGAACACCGTCTACCATTCTGTGTGTCTGATAGGGGGCGGGGTCTCAGCCGCAGGCGCCCGGGCGCGGGTGGCGTCGGCGGGCGAGGGCCGGGCCGGGGCGGGCCGGCGTTGGCGCCGCTGCGTCGCGACGTCGCCGGGGCGTGCCCTCGTAAATCGCGCGCCGCGAGGGCGCCGCGCCGCCAGCTGCGCCGTCGTCGGCCCTGCCGCCTGGCGCCGCGCCGCCCCCGGGCCAGGTCCGCGGGCCCGCCTATCGCCCGACCCCAGGCGGCTGACCGCGCCGACACACCCTGGTTATATGGGCAATGGGCGAGGGCGCCGCCGACGTGGTGGTGGTGGTGGTGGTTCCGCGATGTGGGCGCCACGGCGGGAAGGCGGAGAAAAAGTTGCACTGGCGGAGGGTAGTCGTGACAGGAGTCGAAGGGTGAGGAGGACAAAATACGCAATCGCGAAGAAGTCAATGTGGTTATACATGAGCAAGCGTGGCCACTAACACTTTTATTGAGGCTGAGACAGACTTACTATTGGCGCAAGCAAGATTTACCAACCGGGCTTGCTGTTGTATGGGTTGCTTTAGGAGTGAAAATGCCCTTATAAAAGAAAAATATACTGTCAGAGGAATGGATACAAAAAAAGGGTAATGTTCAAATGAAGTGCAGCCGCGACTTCCGTTAACCGAATGTTTTCGTAGGAACCAAATGTTGACAGTTTAAAAAAATCAAAGATACATACGAGTATTACTGTGTTACGCATATATTGTTTTACGCTGTTGCCGTAGGTTAAGGTAATCTTTATTGCACGAAATTCGGACAATGCATATAAAACGATTACGCGTGCACATGCACGGGGCCTGTGTTTAAGAAACGGTTTGCAAGGCTTATAAAAGAATCCATCATCACTGTCAACCCACTGGGTGCCCACATAACAAGAAAACCGGTACGATATCTGAAAAACACACGCTCCATCAAGGACACCCCGAAGCGGAAAACAGGCGAAACTAGAGCCGCAGCGTCACCGTACAAAAAAAACCTGGAGCGTATCTCTCTGGAAGGGCACAGCCGTAGAGACGGAAGTGCTGGAGGAGATCTCCATTTAGACGCGCCCTGGGGAGCTAAGCGTAATGACGGCGACCGAGCCGGATGCCGCGCCCCGGTCCGCCCACAGCGGCGGCGCGGCGACGTACACGGCAGCGGCTACACTGGTGGGTGGAGGCAGCGGAGCAGTGGCGGACACTAGGCTGTGAGGCGAGACGCGGAGTCAGAACATCTACAAGAGGAGGTATCATAAATGGCGAGGAAACGAAAATTAGATATCAACTGAAATAAATGAAAGCAAACAAAAGAGATATATGGATCGGGGCGCACAAAATTATGAACAGAAGCGAAAAGATGAGGCCGGTTACAAGAGGGAAGAAAGATATGGAGACGAGGAAAATTGGTAAACGGATGATTAGAGGGGAGAGAAGAAGTAAAGTGAAATCAATGTCAATCAATTGCCGGCGGAGAGTGCACAGTAAAGATGTAAGGTATTTGTATTCACCTATTAGTTGGTACAGGGCAATTGGCCTCGGCGCTGTAATATCCCACGGCTCCTAGTCGGCCACCCTACCTGCAATGTCTGGAATTGGCTTAACCTTCGTGACTTGACGTCGTTAACAAATTCGGCTAGCGACACCGTGGTCGTGGCTAGATCTGAATGTCCACGCTGTTTCGTGGTCATGGCCTTTCTGTATAACCATCCCATCTTTTGCCAGGATGACCGAAGGAAACCACGAAAATCTCTGTCAGAATGGGGATTGAACCAGGGCCTCCCGAAAGCGAAGTCAACGCGCTACGCTCTGAGCCACTTCGCACCGTACAGATGTAAGGTAAAATTCCAACGATGCAGAAACGGACGGAAGGAAAAGAGCCCGAACAGAGACAGGGAGCAGGGCGTGGCGTGAAGCGAAGGGCGGTGGAGAGCGGAGGTGAGCTGTGGCGGGAGCGGTGGCGGTGGCGGGGGCGGTGACGGACGGACGGGGGCGTGGGAAGTCGCGACGTATCTGGCCGCCGCATCTGACGTCTCGCTGGGAGGCGAGCGGCCATCCGGCCGCGGCCGCAGCGCGCCGGCCCCGCTTCCCCATTGTTCTCCGGGCGGGCGGCCGCGTTGGCCCGGGTCGAGGCGCTCTCCGCCCCCGCTCCGCTAACGCCGACCTCTCTCAACACGATTTAATAGCCTGTCCCCCGGGGTCGTCGGAATGTCAGGCTCTGCCCCCCTCCCGCGACAAGCGCGCACAACGCGCCCTCCGCCTGCAGCCTGCGTTGCGCGCGACAGTATCTGTCACGTGCGGCCGGAGCTTCGGCCTCTCACGATGGCTAATGAAAGCCGTGTTAAATTACGCATTTGCATCAAGCGGTTGTTTGTCTCCCAGAATTGCAGGGGAAAATTGATGAAGTCGTATGCTACGTCTAACACAATTTCGCAAGAGACGTCCGAAGCTTTAGTTCAGGCTATATTCTAGTATTTTGTACACGAGCTGGCATTGATGTCAGAAGGAAACCTAGTTAATACATGTAACAAATATTCGGGAGAAATGTACAAGAGTTATACCTTTTTGTGATGTCTCACAGCAAACCATATCTTAATAAAGTAAGTACAATAACATGAAAATTGAAAGTCAGAGGATTGGTTGTATAATCGAAGAGCTGACCAAGGTTTTCCTTTCAATTTTTATCATCATTAATTTTCAAGTGGCTAAGAAAGATCCTATCCTATCCCTAAAAAGTATGCATACTATCCTTTTATGTACAGCTGGTACTAGAGGAAAGTATTTCCAGACCGAATACACCACCATGTTTACATATGCCGAGAAGCCCATTCGGAATATAGTATATCATTCCGACGGCAGGCTGGCCAAGAAAGTGTCATTTACAGAATCTAGGAGACTTTCTCATTCAAACATTTCCCAACAACTCTTACAAAACATTCACTACATCACATATATATCTTCCAGCACCCACGGCAAACGTTGGCGAAACCCGTCCTTCTTTCATCGCATCGGGACCAACACTCCGCGTTCGAATTTTTGGCTCCGACCGAAATCCTCACCGAAACGGAAATGCCAAGGCTAGCACGTGCGGGGCGGGCGTGTTTGCGTCCTCCCCTGCGTGTGGTGGGCGGAAATGAATTTCCCAAACATCGCGGGGCGTCGCCGCGGGCTCCCCGACAGCGAGGCGGCAGCAGAGGGGCGAGCAGCGGCGGCGGCCACCCCTCCGAGAGTGTGGAAACGCTCCGCCGGCGGCGGGTGTGGCGGCGGGTGTGGCGGCGGGTGTGGCGGCGGGTGTGGCGGCGGGTGTGGCGGCGGGTGTGGCGGCGGGTGTGGCGGCGGGTGAGGCGGCGTGTGTGGCGGCAGATGTGGCGGCGGGGGAGGCTACGGGGGTGGCTACGGGTGTGGCGTCTGGGATGGCGGCGAGCGGCGGCGTGTGTGGCGGCGGCGAGCGCAACGGCGGGAGTGGCAACTGCCGGGTGCCGGCGGCGGGGGCGGCGGCGGCCGGGGCGGCAGCGGCGGGGGTGCCGGCGAAGGCGGAGGCGGCGAAGGGCGAAAGAAGGCTGCGGTGGCGTCGTCGGCGGCTGCGGCGCCGCTGAGGCGACGTCTAACGTCGTTATGGCGCTCTCTTCCGCCCTCCGCCCTCCGCCCGCGCTTCCGCCTCCGACTCCGCCGCCGAGTGCCGAGTTCCCTCGGGCGCAGACGCAGCAGACTGCGCCTCGCGCGGGCTAATTTTGGCCGGGGTTGCTAAACAGACATATCGGACGAACGCAGCGTATTGGATTCCCTTATACAGGCAAATTATAGAGGAAGTCAATACGCTCAATATACGTCACTTTTAATCCCCTTTTCGGCTCCCATTTTCAATTTAAAATGAGCCTGATTCACCCGCGCGTTATGAGAAAGAGTATCATGAGATTGACATATTTTTTCACAAACATTGTGGACAGTGGTTTCTTGTAATTGCGTCATGCATTTTTAAAGCGATGAAGAGTGAATAATAATAATATTAACAATAACAAGCCAATGGTGGCGAGGAAGAACGTGAAATCCCCGAGGACGCCCGACACAAAACCCCTTGTGTAACAAACACGACTTGAGGCCAGTTCAGGCAAATCGGAAACTACAGTTGTTTTTTTTTTTTCAAATCCCTCAGATCTAGCCCTAAGCAAAAGGAATTGTTTAGAGCCCTTTCCTATCATTGCTCAAGCATGTATTAATTCTGAATTAGATGGAAAAATATATCTCTTCGCAAAGATATTTGCAAACGGGAACTCGCAACAGAGGCAATCCCACAACGACTTCACGTTTATTACTACATTCAAAATTGTCAAACTGGAAAGTTTGCGCACATTGGGAAAGGTTATAGCTCCTGAAAATTGTACAATGTCGCAAAGGAATGTAAGTCTTAACCAATAAACAAATATACTGGTAATATCGCAATTCATACACGAAAACGTGTACCATATGAACAGATGTAATGTCTGAAAATCTGTACGTTTACAACCGAGCGGCGTTGTTCACATGGACGATATTTCCGCCACCCATGTATTATTCAGCGAACAAGGAGTCTGGAGTTGCTTAAAAGCGCGCCGGGGCCGGGCCCACCGCCAACGGCGTCTGGAGTGGGCCGTTCGATGGCTTCCGGGCGCGCCGTCCGCCCTTCGAGGACACTCTTTGGGCGAGGGGCGGCGGCGGAGCGCTCGCGGGCCGATGGCGAGGGATTACAGGGCGACATTAACAATGCACGAGCACCCCGCGAAGAGGCCGCGCCGGGGGGGCAGCCTGGCCCAACGAGTCACTTCAAGTTCCGGCGCGCCATTTGCTATTCGCCGACTGTCTAGCGAACTCGATTACCTCCAGCTCGTCGGCCGGCGCGGCGCAGGGCGGAGGGGGCGGCGCGGGGCGGCGGCGGATGCATGAATAAAAGAGTGCCCGCCTCTGCGGCGCATCGACCGAGATCCGGACAGCGCGGGGGAGGGGGGCAGGGTCGAGGAGCGGGGGCACGGGTGAGGGCGGGAGATGACCGGGTTGGGTGGGGGTGGGGTGGGGAGGGGTGGGGAGGGCGCGGAAAGAACGATTAAGCACAAAAGCGATTCGCACAAAGGCGCAGTTATCACTGTCAGGACGCTCCTCGCCTGGGCCGCCGCTACACCGCCGCCGTCGCCGCCCCCCAGGACACGCCGTGCTCTCAGCCATGCGGCTGCGAAGGCGTGGCTGTGAACGTGCCGCCGCGGGACGGGGCGGCGCGGAAGATCCTAGCAGCGATCGTGCGACACGGAGTTCACGACATTCAGGTTTGTGAAACCGGAATTCTCGAATTAATTCACCTCCGGTCTAGTGCATTTCACACTATATTTACGTTGTACTTTTAGACGTAATACTATACGAGTATTCGTGTATTGGCGTAATAAGCATTATGTAAATCAACACATCTTTTGAATATCAATGAATTGCGAATTTATATCTATTGTTCAGTTAAACTGTTCAAAAATGTCTCTACGTTCGTTTTTAAATGCATCCAACTTGTCATTAAAAAATAGCCTCTAATTTATGGGAAACTGTGCCACTGCATCACAACAGAAATTAGGTTTGGAAGATTCGTATGTTTAGATTTCACGACAAGGTGACAAAGGTTGTAGAATTGCCAATAAATGTTTTTTACAAAGCTTCCAAGAACAGGAAATAGCCCAAGACAAACATATTCCAAACCAGCAAATTTGAAAAACAAGGCCTCGTCATAATCCGCTTAGCGAATTTGCTTATTCAAATTCTTAATACATCCTGCGGAAAGAAGCCAACCTCACAGTCCGCGAGAATGCAGCAGTATTCGCTTCCACGGCTCCCGTACGCGCGCTCACACGTCAGGAATATCCTCCCCGCGGGAGCGACGCCGAAGCCTTCTGTTCGTCAGCGCGCGCGAAACACCGACGTCCTTCTGGCCCCGCCCCCACGTCCGTCCTGCCCCGCTTCATCCCGGGCTGCATACGCGATGTGACAAATCTGCTGCGGCGGCGCGGAGGTGGCGCCGCAACTCCGCCAGACGAAGTTGAGATTGCGAGCGGAAGCTCATTTCCCCTGCGCGGTGCATTATCCAAATGGTATGCAAATGCCCGCGGACGAAGAAAGCGCATTTGGCGACGCGGGCCGCGACAACGCCGACGCGGAATGGAGTGGGGACGGTGGGGGGCGCGAGGCACCGGGGAAGGAAAGTGGGGCGACCGGGAAAAAAGAGGCGTTACGCCACGATGGGGGAAGGTCGAAATTGAAGGGGACGATGCGAGACAAGGAAGAATAATGAAGCGGATAGGAGACGGATGAAAACATTTCGGGCGACGTGTCGGAATTGGTCTGGAAAGCCACTAACTTCCATACGAAGAACAGAGCAGTCAAGAGGGAACTTGGAAGCAGAAATCAAGCGAAACGAGTGCAGAAATAGTGAAATGGGTGTGTGTGTGTGTGAAGGTGAATAGAAAGAGGGGCGGGAATGTGAAAAAAAAAGAAAAAGAAAAACTGGCCGAAATGGAAGATACGGACGCGTAATACGGAGACATACAAGTATAGTGTAGGTTGATGTCGCTGGGACGGATTTTAGGGACACGCACAGAACTGTTATTAAAAAAACTCAAGAAATTAATTTTACGAAGCTATAGAATGAGAACCTTAACGAAATGATCTTCAAGCAAACTACATAACAAAACCAAAAATGAGCTCATTACATCTTAAAAATTTTACATTACATAAATCTTTGTTGATGTTTTTTGCGGATCACTCATCACGTATTAATTTGTTCTTTTACATTGTAATACATTCTATGGTTGACTGTATTAGAAAATCAATAACATGAATGTATGTACATAAGAAGTGAAAACACCAATTACGTCAAGAAAAAAAAGAAAGAAAAAAAAGTACAGTGAATGAACACTCTGATAATAGATGACGCTAACAACTCTGCAGGGAAGACATTGCAATATTTTCACGGAAGCCTTAACGAGCTCTGAGGAAGAAAACAGGGCGGGCGATCGATATTTCCTAGAGTACTTTTCGTGTCGGAGCAAATCACACCGTTGTCACTCGTCCTCTTTCAAGGAACGAGGCCTTCGATCTAATAGTGGGACGCTAACGGGAAGCCCAAGGCCTTCGGAGAGTCGGAATGAAGGGAGAAATTTTGCGCGACGCTCTGATGTGCTTCACATTTCACAGTTCGCGGCGCTCCAATTGGCATTACAAAGAACAAAGGACCAGTGGGAGACTTGTTTTACGAACGAAAACTCTTTGTAATGAACGAATCAAGCTACGCCAATGGCCATGCGGTTTCGAAACCAACAACGCAAATTATCGGAACGAAAACACGGTTGACGCGGCTTTCGTTGATTTCATGCATGAATGAGAACGAAGAGCATTTCTTCGAACACCGCATTCCTTTTCACATCAGCGCAAAAACAATCAAGTGCGTTAAATAGTTAATGAAAATAGGAGAGGGTTTTCTAGTAAGGGAATCAAATGAATTTTAATCAATATTTGATAGGGAAGTATTAGTCGGCTTCGGTCGGAAAACTGTCTAATAAATATTACAATTTCTAAATCAGTATGGACCACTCCTTGAAGGAAAGTTAATAAACGTACATTTCTCCACATATCGGAATCACTAGAACATTCATTTGTCTGTTCTGAATGATTCTCGTTTAAAATACCATCAATAGTTTGATGAAATTTACGAAGCATAATCCTATTGTTATTGTAGTTTTCCGAAATATCAGAACTAATGTATGAAATGCTCCTCACTGTGGACTGCAAAGGTGCCAACCACATAAAAAAACCTAATTTACCATGCGTTAAATGAGCATGGCCGTGCTCGTAGCCATGCGTTAAATAGTGCTAACGCATAGCCATGCGTTAAATGAGAAATGAAGCGAACAGCTCACAGTCCAAAACCAACCCTTCTCCGTATTTTTTCGCTGCTCCATAGTAAGCCTCACTAGGCGGCAAAAAATCCGTTAACGATCGGGAGAAACCAGGGTAGCGTTATTCGGCTCAGGCTCGGAACATCGCCTCAGGGCCCGCACCCTACGGGTCGCCCCTCGTGACGGCTCCAGGATGATGGGGTGGGGTGGGGTGGGGCAACGCTACGCAACGCGGCGCGGCGCGGTGCGCTCCCTGACAGCCGATGAAACGAGCGTGACGTGAACTGAATCCACGCTGTGCTGCGCTGCGCTGGGCTGCGCTGCGCTGGGCTGCGCTGGGCTGCGCTGCGCTGCGCTGCGCTTCAGCGCGCGGCGGTCGCAATTAGGCGTCGGCGACCTCCCACCGCCCTCCGCACAGTGGGCTGACATGGACTGAAGGGCGCGCTCACGAAGAAAAGCAAAGTTCGTGGCAAGGACAGGACATCTTATTATTTAATCTTTTCATGAGTTTTTTCATCCAACTCTAAGGATTATATCAACTTTTGATCGTGATTTTTAGTCAAAAGAGACATTCGAAACAAAGCATTAAACTCAATAAAAATAATCACCACGTTATTTCAATAGAAAATTAAATTCTCTTTAAAAATGTGAGAGGGGCCTAAGAGTGAAAGGGGCTGTTTTTTAATGCCAGTTTAAATAACTATTCATCAAAACGCAGCCGCTACCTACTGTGAGCGTGAAAATGAGAGCGTTAAACAAGATAAAAGCCAAAAAAGCAACTTCTTAAATATGTTTGAAATCTTCGGGCCGGCGTTTCGCTGTCTCTTGCGTCATTATCTACCGGTCATAAGGCAAATGGAAATTCGACATTTGAATTGGTCACTGACGTTATTTCATCCAATAGGGAGTAATAATAAACAGTGGACAAATATACAAGACCAAAATGTTTAAAGTATGAAAGACACATTGTTTCTTCACTCTGTCAAATATTCAGATGAAATTTCAGATCCAAATCATAAGTTTCAACGTTTGTGCAAAGAAAAATTTTCTCGCTATCTGCCCCCCCCCCCCCCCAAAAGCACAACATGGCGACATCATAAATTCCTGAGTTTTAGATGAAAAATGCACATCAACGAGAGCAATCCTCAGAAGTTTTGTATGTAATAAATTAAGAATAAGAATAACTGAATACGAGGATAGCCATATCTGTAATTTCCAAATTCTCACAAAACATTCGTACATTAAGATCTTAGTTTCGTGATCGCAACATATTGTACCTGTAATTCAGAAACGATTTGAAGGAAAAAATAAGAACAACAACAACAACAACAACAACAACAAGCGCGTTTCAGCCCATTCGAGCCCACTGTGCCGGCGCCCTGCCTCGCAACGAGGGCGTCGCTGGCGAACTCGCGCGCGCACGCCGCCTCGCGTCACCTGCGCCGCGACTTCGGAGCAGGCTCCTTTCGGCGAAACGGAACAAATGGCGGAGTCTGGAGAGAGAGCACACGGCGTTGTGAACAAGGCGGACTTGGTAACTTCTCAGTGGACCATTTTAGAATACAGTGTACATGAATATTACGAGGAATGTAACATTCGTGCAGGATCGAAATATTTTTTATAAAAAAAATGAGAAACCTAATTTTGCATTCATAAGAATGTCAACACGCATTGCATAGAAGTAGAGATTGAATCTATACCTGAAAAATCTCAATTTGCGAAATCACTCGTTTATTTTTTTTACAGATCTAAGGAATCATTTTCATCACAGTCCTCGGGTTATCGACGGCCTAAAGGAATCTTCTTCCGAACAGTTGAAAAAGAAAAACGTGAAATAATTCAACTTATTCAAAGAACAATATCAATGACAGTAAACTAACACATACACTCGTTTCTCATTATACACTTGTTTCTTCTTTACTATAGTTTCAGGGCTCCATGCGTGAGCCTGCCCACATTTTTCCAAAATGCTCATTATAAAGAGAAAAAAAGTACCTGTATGCGGAAACAAGAATCCGGTAATTTGAGACACTATTATTAATAGGAAAAATGTTGCAATGTGGACATATTTCAACTTATTTCAGCACTATTTCAAATAAGCACGCTACCCAAAATAGAAATGTACACCATAGAAACTTCAGTAGCTGTAACGGAAAGACTTTTGGTAGCTTCATAGATTCGAATAAAAAAGTTATTTTCAATGCTAAAATTAAGAATATTACTAAACCATCACATTATTGCAAAGAGTAAAACATACTGCTACGCTGCCTTTAAGTCGCGGGTTATCCCCAGGTGTAGTCTCACATTGCCCCGAGTCGGCTACTGGCACACAATGTTGGACTGTTTTAAAGTATAAGTGGATCAATATTCCGTTGTCACTCGGTAGCTGCGCACAGCACTTGAAAATACGAACTTCAAGTTAACGTTCCATACATACCCAGTAGAAAACACGTTTCCATGTTCACAACTCGCCGAAGGTGCACGATGCTTCCCGCCGCACACTTCAGTACGAGGGGTTGCATACACAAACTACGTCGTCAGGCTTTGTCGTTTCGTAATAGTAAACATGCAACGCGAGTTGATGGCACACACGTACATAAAATATTAAAAATTCTTCGTACTCAAACTTAAATAGACATGGTGTTTTGCGTGTGTAATAAACTAACAAGTAATGTATTCGTTATAAGAGATCTTTCATTATAAATTATTTCGCAACCGAGAGTTTCCATTACATGTAAAATTATGAAGATTATTAAGTTCGAAATATAAAAGAATAAATAAAATTTGAGGAAGGATTGTTTCCCAAAATTTTGACAGAATCCCAGGAACATCAGAGGAAAGAAAAATATACGAGAGAGTGCGGGGCAACGACATGTGCAACCTGTGTTCGCGAATATCATCACTAGAGGGCGGATTTTGACATAAAACAGCCCAAAATGATCAACCAAATGCTCTTAAAATGCTTTCAAAATGCCCTATAATCAAAGAAAAATGATGTAAAAATCTTATGACAACCAGTTCGGATGAATGGCTCAAGCTGTTGGATACGTTACTGATGTAAACGAGGCTTCTTCCATTCGTTTGAGTGAACTCAGCTTGCAAACGTTTGGTTTGGACTGTTCTTCACCAGGACATCTCTGTCTAGTTATCCCGAAATCGGCCGAACAGACAATGGCGCTAATATACGTCACAAGAATTTCATACTCACAACGGCTGTCAAAACAAATTGCGAGTGAACAAACCGAATAGGCTACTGAATAATACTGAGAAGAACATTTGTTGCATCTCGTAAATATTATTTGAAGCAAGTATCATTAAAAGAGACATTAAAATCGATGAAATCAGCAAAAATGCATTAAAAATGACGGGAAAAGGGAAAAAATGACTTATTAGTCGATCGACAAAAAATGCAAAATAAATGACCTATAAAAATGGGTAATTTCCTTTTGTCATAACATAAAATGAATTTTTAAACTAAACAGCATTGTTCTCAAGTGAAAGAAAAAAGACATTTAATTAAAATCCACCCCCTTATTCAACACATCCTCGCACAAGCGTAAATCACATTCACCCCCCCCCATTAGATATTATTCTGGTCCTACAACTGGCGACCCGGGCGCCGGGGCCGCGGAGAATTCGCGCGGCATCGATTCTCAAGGCGAAGAGAAGGCGGGGGGGGGGGGGCGCAGGCGGTGACCCGGAGGACGCGGAGGCGGCGAGCAATTCCGTCGCCAGGCGGCGAGGGGCGAGGACGAGGAGGGGGACGATCGAGCACACGAACATCGATCAAAGTCAGGTGTCGCGCCGGCCCGGACCTGCCATGCCACGCGGCGCGCCGCGAAACCCGACGCGCGTGACGTCGGCGGCGGCAGCGGTTATGCTACCGGCGCCTTCGCGTTCGAGGAGAAGATTTGGAGGCGCGATGGTTGGGGGCGAATAGAAGAGGAAGCTGTACCGGAGTTTGATGGAATCTGCGTTTGTTTCTCACACAATATGTTTTGTAAAAGAGATGAGAAAGAACGTACAAATCAACAAGAATATTCTCCACCCTCAAGAAAATACCATAAATACGAATACGAAATATTATCAGGCACGTGTTTTGTTATATACATACATTTTAAAGATGTTTTATATCCAATGACAAAGAAAAGCGCTATTTAAAGCAAATAATAGTTATTTATTCACCAAAGGCGCTGTAAGGGTTCTAATCGAGAGACCACAAAACGCCCGAGGGCCTTTGACCCGAGGTTATTACAACCAGTTAAGGCTCATTGTACATAACTAATTATATTCTTTACCTAATTTTATTGATTCAGATTTACTTATTTATTAATTAACTAGGTTTGTCTTCTCATTTTTCCCTCCCATAATTGCTTCAGTAAGGGAACATGCCGCATCATTCAACTGTTTTCATATTTCCCTCGTAACCACGGTCCTCTCGATCCAGGTAAGTTATGCAGCGCCTATCGCACTCCGTATCAAATGCAATAACACGGTACACCATATCAATAAAAAATAAACCTTATTGAAATTCATTAGTCTCCATAACTGAATAAAATATATAACCTCAAACATATAGAACTAAATTCGCACGTACTCGTAAGCAATCACACTAATGACTGTTTCACAGATATTAATTTAATCGGAGCTGAACTTCAATTACAAAAGTCTCCGCGTCGCCGCAGGGAGCGGCGCGGTGCAGCGACGGAACAGGAAGCAGCTGCGGCGCGAGGTCGCAGCCGTGGGTTCGATTGGCAGCGCGCGTCGGTCGCCGGGGGATTGGCTCTGCTAATGCGATCAACCCGCGGCAGCGCTGCGCCCGGCGAACGGCGCCGGTCGCAAGCCGATGAGCACGACCACCGCGCCATCCACACGCCCACCTCCACCCACCCGCCTCATTGCCACCGCTCCTGTACTTCCGTTGGTCGATCCTCCAAGGCGGGTCGGGCTCCTAGGATGAACGTCTCCTTCTACATTGCCAACGACACCCCTTTCATCTTAAAACTGACTGCTTGTACAGCCTAACTTCCTTGCAACCTTTTCCTACCCTGCCTTTAAGATATATCACTGCGCCCCATCCGAATACAAATCCATATAAAGATACTATTTTCAATTTTTTTGCTTTAAACAACTTTTAACTATATGTTCACTAACGCAGGATAACTACCCAGTGCTTTATGTAAATACTGCTTAACAACAAATCCCAAAGTTAGAAGTATTCAAACAATACTTTCAGTTACTATTTCATACCAATATAATCTATACTGTGCGGGATAAATCGCTCATTTCCCTCGTTTTCTTCATGGGGACGGTTATTTCTACGAACACTGGTAGCTGAATAATGACTTACTACTCATAATTCCTCTCAACGCACGTTGATTCAGTTGCTAAACCGGCTTTCATACCAGTATTCGCTTACACGTTGGCTGAAAAAAGGAAAGATACAACTGAGTCGGAGTCGCGGCAAAATTACCCACTATCCTTTTACACCAGTAATGAAAATGTATGTTCTGTTTTCTCTTTACTCGTAAAAATGAAAGTCAAGGACATACAAAAGCTGTATCTCGGTCGAGTAAATCATACTAGTTTGATAAATTCCAGAGTGAACAGAACAGTCGGCAGGAAGGAAAGGATGAAGTTCACGTTATTACAGTTACTGTCAAGAAAATAGGGAAAAAAAACTAAACTCTGGATGATCACATTATTCAACAATGCAATTAAGGAATAAGCATCTTGAAACAAAGATGCCGGTCTGTGCATAAAATGTCCAACAACTGTATGTGTCACAAGAAACACTCATTCAGACACGCGTACCTTTTCGTCAAGTCTATTATCTATCACATACACTAGGAGTGTCCATCTTGCAAGGCCTCAAGGGTCACAACTAAAATCTTTATTATGGTTGCGGGCCATATTGTCATTACTCGGGTGATTCACACCTCACTTATCCGTAATGTTTACTGACAGTTCGCACGGCTGCTCTGAAACGGGGGGAGGGAGAGGGGGACTGGAACCATGCGTGATATCAGACTGTACCATGCTTAACGCAGGGAATCAAATTGAAATGATTTTGAATTTCTGAATTTACTAGAAAAAATCCTTAAATCTAAACTTAACCTTTTTTACATTAAAGGGGAGTGTTGACCCCGGCAAAACGCGTGAGTTAGGCGCGCAATGGGTGGACGATACGGATGCAAGGGACTTTCACTGTCGACTAATTACCATTCGCGGGCTATAATAAATGGCAGCGATGGCCGCCAGTTGGACAACCCTATTATATGCGTTTTATGCATAATGTATACGTTGTATTTTCCCGTCTGTGTTACAAAATGCAGGAAGGTTCTTTACGTTACCTTTTTTTAAACTTTTCGACACGAGTATTCCTACTTTTGCGAGATTTCTAGGATGGGAGGATGCAATTTTACTAGATACAACACAGGACTCACAAGTCATAAGAAATCCGTTTGTCTACTAGAACATGCGGCACATTTTAATAAAAATGAATATTTATCTTTCATACCGGCCAGACAGTAGCGAACTATTCATATTTTCTGAATAAATTTCGAGAAGAATCTTGTGACTTGCACAACATACGAACGTCTTGCGAATTCAATTTGGAGAATTATGAACCTTCAGGAGTTTCGAAGAAAGAAACTGAAGAGAATTTTAAAACCAAATTAGTGAATTTAAAAGAATCATTTAACTCGAGTACATAACATATAAGCAGTAATAAGCTCTTTTACCCTGCAAGGCAATTCATCGTCGCACCCCTTCAGACTTCGCATCCAGGTATTCACCAACCCGTCAGACGCCGCCTCGTGACCTTCACGGTGGTGGCGGCGCGCTTGAATGGGAACGCGTGGGCGAGGGAGGGTAGCAGCGAAGCGGGTGGGCGAGCGCGGAGCTTAACTTTCTCCGCCCGGGGGCGTCCGCGCCCGGCACGCGCGCGCGCCAAGCCGCACGCCCCCGCAACGCGGCCCCACCCACCGCTGTGCCCGCCCCACCCCGCCTCCCACCACTTTGCGCGCCCTACACTGCAACGCGCGCCGGCCCGCCCCTCTAAGCTCCGTTTCCCGCCGCTCTGCTCCGCTCCGCCTCACGCAGCTCTACTCGCTCCGTTCTGCCCGCCCAGCCCGACCTCGCTGCACCTCCCACCACCCCGCCCGGCCCAGCTCCGCCTCCCGCCGCTCTGCCCACCCCCGCTCCGTCTCCTGCCACACTGCCCGCCCCGCTCCGCCTTCCGCCGCTCTGCCCGATCCCGCTCCGTCTCCTGCCACTCTGCCTGCCCCGCTCCGCCTCCCGCCGCTCTGCCCGACCCCGCTCCGCCTCCCGCCGCTCTGCCCGACCCCGCTCCGCCTCCCGCCGCTCTGCCCGCCCCGCTCCGCCTCCCGCCGCTCTGCCCGCCCCGCTCCGCTTCCCGCCGCTCTGCCCGACCCCGCTCCGCCTCCCGCCGCTCTGCCCGACCCCGCTCCGTCTCCTGTCACTCTGCCCGCCCCGCTCCGCCTCCCGCCGCTCTGCCCGACCCCGCTCCGCCTCCCGCCACTCTGCCCGCCCCCGCTCTCCGTCGCTGTGCCCGCCGCGCAAGGCCGCGCCCTAGGCGGCAACCGCTGCGTTAATTATTCACGCGGCGCCGGCGCCGGCGCCGGCGCGTCCGCAACGCGGCGCAGCGACGCCTGTGGCGGCGGCGGCGGAGTGCGAAGCGTGACGGATATGAAGAGCGGGTGACTTACTATTCAGCGAGGGAAAGGACGTGCCGCGACGGAAGGAGGAAGAGAAGAAGAAAGTAGTTTCGACGAGGGCGTAAATGTGAAAGGCCAGTGCCGACAAAAGAGGGATCAAGTTGCGCCAAGGAGCGAAGATAACGTTTCGAATAGGGCGCAAGCGGTTGGCTGGTGGAACTCCACTCACACGATTAACATTTTGTCGACTCATAGTGCAGTTCGAGCAAGTAGAAAAGCAGCAACATTAAAAACATTTTGCAGCAATGTTATTAGATTTTAAGTACTGAAAATGCTAGTAAGAGCCATTATCACGTATCAGTAATACACAGGTACAAGGAGACGAACCAACAATACAATACTATGCTTGCCTTTAACTGAACGAAAGGTTTTGAATTATCTTTTTTATTTTGTTTTATTTCTTTTGCCTGCCACATCAATTATGAAGAGCATTGATTTGCATGAATATCTAAACCGGAATCGATGACAACTATAGTAAATCATTTGAGAATGAATAATATTCCCAGCAAGCACTATAAAAATATATACACAAGATGTCGCGTTTTTTCGCCGAGATCTTCTCAAGAAAAACATTGTTTCACGGATATCAAAATTTAAGTATTCGATTTGCATTTTCTGTACGTGAAAATATTAAAATTTAATATTGTACAAACGACAGACCATAGCAGGGTAATTCTAAAGAAATCAATTCTTCCGTTCAAAACCACTGAAACCAGACAATATTGCAGGCACTTTCTTCTTAACTAGCAATAAAACCTCTTCACTGAACACCACGTCGCCAAAAACAAAACGTGTGGCACGCGAAATTTGAAACCCTGCTCCACGCAACGCACACCCCCTGTTGTAACCCGCCTGCTAAAAGAGCTGATACCACTAGGAAAAACGTTGCATAATAAAAGTAGCTATCGCTGTGGAGCCGGCCACCCACAGCGCCGTCCGTCCCTAGCCGTCCCCGACCGCCCAGCTTCGCGTCGCCCGCTTTTATCGCCCTTCACGGGCGCTCAGTCGTCGCTGCTGCGTCTTCGACCTTTATAGCGGGCCACGCGGATCTGCGTGTGGGCGTCGTGAATTAACCCTGGTTAAGTGGGGCGTAAAGATAGAGGTGTCTGCACCAGCATTCTGAAACTTTCATAGAACTTTATTATTTCATACGGAGAACTCCGTTCTCTGGCTCTGACGGCGAGAGGGGACGTCCTCTCGGAAACACGAGACGCATATTAAGAAAACTTGTTACGACACGAAAGCCGGGGAAGTGAAGCTCCATTGGAACGTATCCAACAGAGGAGGACTAATGATGTCTCTTTCTTCTTTATTAGACACGTCGATGAGGCGGTTTGCGAGATGAGAACGGATATGAGCTCCGAGCTGTGGTTTCCAAAATCACGAGGGCGGGAATTGGCTAAGCTGTCACATTACTGTAAGGTAGATTGATTGCAAGAATGAGCGGATAAAAAGCAAAAAAATGGAAAGTAAATGAAGATAGATGAATGCCACAATAAAGAGCATGAGAAACGACATCACGTCAAAACCTGCAGCATGCCTGTTTTACCTACATCAATTTTACGACCTCAGGGATACGAGTGAAAGGTGAAAGTGATATTTGCTCCGGCACAAGTCGCCCTAAAACATTAAAGAACCGTTGAAGCGGAAAACATCCAAAAGTGCACGACTAATAATCTTGCATGCAATTATCGTGCAGCGCCTTCCGCCAAGACACGTACTGAGCAAGGCTCATTCACAGTTGAAAAGAGTTTAAAACCGAACAAAGTCTCTGATTTGCATCCTCCTTTCCAGCGTTTGAGACGATCCTCCCTGAAAAGTTGATTAAGGCAACTCGTTTGTAGTCGCTGTAGCGCACGCGATCAAGGCATTAGTATTCCCGGCAAGAGTCAGGGGAAGAGCGAAGGCGAATCTGCTTTGGCTGGGCTTGGGCTCGGCCGAACGATTGGTTTGGAAAGCGGAGAGGATGAATCTACGCACCTGCCCACACGCTGAAAATTTACAGTTGGATTCCTCGCACACTCAAGTAAAAAAACTGATATTTCCTTATTCCGTGGGGGTTCGAACTTTTTGCCTCTTATAACGATATTTGCAATTTCAAATAAACTGTGACACTAATCGCAAAATAAAAAGAAATTAGGTCAATAGTGAAAGTAAACGTTCCAGTTCCAGATGTTATTATTCTCAAGGAATCTAATAATTTAGAAACGTCCGGGCATATTTACTTCCCTGTTAGTAGAGCACATTATAAACGATGAAAAATCAATATTTTAACGAACGAAACAATACATACGTGAAAACTAAGGTGGTTTTTAAAACAATAACCTCATACGACGCTGCATCTTTTTCAGGCCGAATTTCGGAGAATTTCTTTGGACACACACTGTTCCACATCATTCTCATTCACCTCACAGCTATCGGGCTTCTTTCTTTCAATGACTGATTCAGAAGCCCGAGTCTCCTCGGCCGGATTCTCTGCGCCTTCCGCGGCGCGGCATCCCCGCTCTCCGAACACAATTTCCGATGCTCCCCGCGCCCCGCCTCCGCCTTCGCCTCCGCCGAGCGTTATTGGCGTCGACTCGCGCGCGGCGTGCCGCGGGCTGCTCCACGCCCACGGGCGGGACGAGCTACCTACGACGGCGCGGGGGCGCAGCTGCGTGGCAGGGGCGGCCTCAAGACAGGGCTTCATTCTGCGCGAGTTCCCGGCCTACGTGTCAACGCGATCCTTCTCAGAAGCGAAAAATAATGCCGCACGGAGATTTGGGGGGTTTGGCACCTAAGGCAAAGATGGGCGTTGAAAAAATGGGATGTTCACAAGCCAAATCCATGACATTGAACAATATCGTACGATGTGAGCCTTGATTGATTGATGTTTAAAGGCGTTTCAATAGTTCGCGAAACCGGAGCTCACACAAAGTGGAGAAAAATTACGCGCAGTTTGTTTAGCTTTCTGGTATGAAAAGAAGTGGCGTATTTCCACAGGTTATTCTACAGGTACGTCAAAAATGTACTTTTTCGCTCATACTTTATTAGAAAATGGGGTGATACGAATAGTGAATATACTGCTAAATAGTTTTATAAACCTGATACTGTCACATTTAAAAATACTCCAAATAATGAAATCAATAATACGCGTGTACATCAATCTTTTAATGCAATCTCAGCAAAAAAGAAAACATACAAGTAACATCATGTAAGACGGAGACAAAGCAAACATTTTTAAGGGAAAAACTTACTTAACGTCTCTGATTAGAAGATATTGTAGTAAATGTACACATTTACCACACTTCAGAGTACGAGAATAAACAAGGGAGATACTCGAGTCAGAATGTAACAAAATGGATCATACACACGAAGTAAAAACACATGTACAGTACAAAATTCGTGGATTTTGCGAAACAACCTACCGTTTCAAACATTCATGTATTTCATGAAACTGAAAAGAATTCTACCGTGGAGTTGAAAACACTCGGTTCACCAACTAAATAAGAAACCGAAGAACGAGGAGGAGTGGCGGAGGAGAAAACTGCGAATGTCAGAGGATGTAGATCTTTCGGTGGCGCTCCAGGAGCACAATGGCGCGGGCGTGGCGGTTCCGACAGCGCGCGCGCACAGGCGTTACGAGGGACGGGCGGGCTTCTCCGGTGGGTGGGTTGGTGGGCGTGGCCCGGGCGGGGCGGGGCGGATGTAGGGAGGCGTGCGTGGGCGGCGTAAGGCGGTTGCCGCCGCCGCCGCGCCCTGGCTTCCAGGAACAGCGGCGCCCTGCGCGAGGAGACCTTAAGCTAATATTAGCAGCGCGCATTCGCTCTCCCAGCCCTCCGCCCGTTCCCGCGCCCCGGCCGCCGACACGGCGACGAGGCTGGCGTGCCGGCCTCAAATGGAGTCCTTCGCGGGCGCTAATGCGGTATCGCAAGAAGCTCGCGTTTGGGGAGTGATGTACCCCGCAGCAAATCTCTGAGCGTGACGGAGACAGCGGTTGCTCTCAAATTGGAAACGCAGATACGACACCGCATTGTAGAGGAACAACGGGGAGCCATTAAGACGCAATACTATATTCGAATATACCGTGACGTGCGTCTGAGGCCCGGAGAAGGAGTATCATTTCCTTCCACAAAATGGCAATGGAAATTGAAAGAACTGACGTTCGATCGTTGAAAGACAGTTCTTACAGGAAATATCTTCTGTCTTCCGTCGATTGCCAGTCCTCGGAGATTTCCTCGGAGGAGTTTCTCCGGAAAACGGTCGAGAAGCTATTTTCTGAATTGATATTCCGAAGTCTACGCCCACACGGCAAGCGCGACCGTGAGGAAAGAGTTTATTCCACGATTTTTGCTCCCAAAATCCCGCCTCTCATGCCCCAAAACGTGCATCTCTCACGCGAACGTCACCGATTACTGTGAAGGATAAAACATAACAAACATGATTTAGTAGTAATCATGTAACATTCACGCCTTTAGATCAAATTCAACGAACAAAGTCAACTGTGCTTACGTCGAAAAAAAAATCCTTACTTAGGTTCAGAAAATAAACATAGAATACTGCAAAACAGCAACAGTTGATTCATCACTTGTACACAACAATGAATATCCACACTAAGAATAAGCTCGCCAGCAACAAAATAGCCAACACACTACATTCCTTGCCACGACGCAGCTCACCCACAACAGTATACTCTCGATCCGGCATTATCCGTTTGCAGTAAATCCGTGCCCTTGGTTCGAGCCCGCGCCTCTCAGCCATCTTGGCTGAGCGCGCACGATTCCAAAACGTGCCGAAAGTTCCTACAACCTCTTCTCCCTCTCTGGCGCTCGCAGCCCCCTTTTGTAGAGGCGGCGACGTCAAACCAGATCGTCGCGGCGGCTGCTTTCCAGCGGTGGAGAGTCCCGTAAACGCGCGCGCCTAGTCCTAAACACTTCTAAACATCCATAACACGTAGGAATGATGCTCACAGCTAAAAAAGACAAATGGTTTTTCCTTTTAATTTTAGGAATATTCATCTCACAGCTGTTCCACACAGTGTTTATGAGAAGCGTACTACTAATTACTGAAATCATTGACGTTGATTAATTGTAGACTAGATAGAACAGATGAGAATGGCTGCCTTCATAAAGACATTACCGTCGATGCCATTATGCTGCAGTGTCTGGCAGCAATTAAAAAGTCGCTTCCATCGCCGGAGCCCGTCTCATGTGTGAGGGGCGGCGCGCCACGCCACGCCACGCCACGCGCGTGCGCGCGTCAGACGCCGCTTGCACGGGGACCGCGCGCGGCTCCGCGACCTTTCGAGGCGCAGTGGACGCGAAAAGGTTAATCACTCGGCGATAACAAGGGCGGCGTTGTTGACAAGGCAGGCCGACCGGCGCGGCGCGGACGCCGGCTCCAGAGCGGTGGGCGCGTCGCCAGGTGTCGCGACGCCGGTGGCGGCGGCGGCGCGCCGAGGAGGGGCGGCCGTGCGTCACGCGCAAAAACGCCGAAACACCGAGGCGAACGCTCGTTCAATTTAAAAAAAAAACGAAAAAGTGCTCGTTTTAATTAGAGTGGGCGTCTACTAGCACATTTATGATAATGTTTCTTAATTCATTACTGCTGAATTTCGCTGCAGTTCTTTAATTTATTAACGAGTGCATTTCTAAGAACGGTGCTTTTCTTCCGTCGTATTACATAAAATACTAGTTGTACTCCAGGTACAGTTAAAAACTACAATTGCAAATTCCAAGAATAATTAACTGAAAAATGTTTGCTTCTATCCGTTTTACAGACGACGGAAATAAATGCTTGACGACAACCTAGTACATTCTAACTTCCACTTGAAGTAATTATTCTGTACGACTCTCTAAGCGGCAGAGAAGTTCAACTTCCCTCCCTCTTAGCTACGAACTCGTACGCAACTGCAGTCAGTGGCGCCGGCCGCGATGCCTTCGTCGCTTTAGCTGAGAAGTGGGCGCCATAATGAGGTTTCCAGGTGGCTGTTTACTCTGAGCGCTCCGCGCCCTCCTCGAGCAGCGCTTCGGCGAAATACCACTCGCAATTAACGCGAGCTCTTTCTTACGCGACACTCGACGCACGATCCCATTCGGTGGTCGCAACAGTCAGGAGACGAGCGACACAAACGTATATATTATTTGTACTACGACTTTCAAACAAAACGGGGATGCATATTAAACGAACGGGAGCTGACTTACTGAGTAGTTCCTCATTAGTCAGGATAGAATCTTCTGTGACCTGTGCCTAAAGGTTACCCAGAAACGAGCAAGAGCTTGCAGAGAAGAGAAATAATAAAAGGTTGCACTCACTTAATGACGAAGAAGAATAAAGAAGAAAAAGAAAAAAATCTGATTGGCTCATCCAGGGCAGAAAACAAGCACCACCGATCCTGGGCTTCTTCAGGTTGCAACGGTGCCGAGACAAGAAACGAAAGCCAATACCCACTGAAAGGCCCGGTCAAAGTCTCTTCAAGAGATCTCTTCGCCAGATTCATAAAATTCACTTCAAATCAATCGACCACCAATCTAAAATACCTCGACCCCATCTGTGATGAGTGTCAATTCTCTACAATCAGAACGAAATAATGCACTGCATCGCAGGTTCGTTTTCTTTTTAAGAACAGTTATGTTTGAAATTAAACTCGTAATCAGATAGTTTTCTACAAGACAGTGGCCAGAAAATGTTATTGTAGAGTCATCAAACGATGAATTCCATAAGAAGAGACACTATATAAGAACATATAATAAAAATGTCAGATAAGAAAGAAACTCGTAAACTTGGTTACCGACAAGACGAAACCCTAACATTTAGAAGAAAAAAGTATGGGAAGAAAATACCGCAACCACGAGAATTAAATGTAAAATACTCATAAGTAAGTCCTTATAATGATCAATTAATAATACGGTACTTTCACATGTAATATTAATGAAAATTGGTTTCATTGGTTTTCTGAGTTGATACTGAACAGAATCCGGTACCCGAGACTACACTGCATCTCCACTGCCAAGGTTACCGGAAAAAACAGAACCATCTCTGGGCGCTGAGAAAGAAGAGAGAGTAGCGTACAAGACTAATGCTCAGCGGCTCTCCCGTCGACCGGAAATCGAGCAGCCCCGCACGCGCCATGTAGGGGCAACCGCAGGCCGGGCAAACACATCCTCTCTCGCCTCCCCGCCCCCGCCGCTGCGTGCTTCCAATTTGTATTCGACAGCGGCGGAGGCGGACGCGTGGTTTCGGCACGTCACCTGCTGACGTCATTCGGTTGCCAGGCTGGCGCGGTGGTGAGACCGGCCGCCCGCCGCTCGACTCGAAATTCGCAGCGCCCGCGCTAGCAAAAATCCACGTCTCGCCTCTTCAGAGTAAGGTGCAGTGCTAGTGCAGGGTGGCCAGATTAGATCACTTTAAGGAAAACAGAGGGAAAAATCAGGAAATTTTACTGAACTAAAAAAATTAAAAAAATAAAAATAAAATAAAAATCACGGAAAATCAGCGAATTATTAGATTTTAGAAATGTTCGAAAAATCATCACATCAAACCATCACAAAACTGAACATTATTCAATATTTTCTTCATAGTTAATATTTGATAAGCAAATATCGATAATTTTGCCTCTTTAATGGCAAAATCGGGGCGCTGACTCGATTGACTCAAGTGATTACAGGCCCCGTTTTATTTGAAGATTTTCTTTGGAGTGAAATATCAACCAAATTCATCAGTAATTGTTTTTAAAATGTACTCAATACTTAGGATAAATCAGGGAAATTTACCCCCAGGAAAAGAGTTACCACCCTGTAGAAGGAAACGTCTTAAAATTATCCATCCTCGGGAGCAGCAAGTTCATAGAACTTAAGATTAGGTCCTTTTGACTCCAACACTTTCCAAAACTAATAATAAACATCATTGCCAGAGTTCCGTAATGTACGAAGCTTTTGTATGATTGCAACTAACTATTCAATTTTAGTCAACATGTTTTCAAATCTTCTTCTTAGCCATTTGGTTGACCCTCAGAAGGATCTTACGGCGCCAAACTTCTTCTTCCACTCTTCTCTATTGTTCCAAGCCCCAGGAGGTATCTGTCATTCAGCCATTGTCTTCTCTACGTTGTCTCTCGAACCAGGTCGCACCCGGCCTCTTTTCTTATGGTTGCCAATCCAAAAGCTTCTTTGGAAGTCTTTTGCTCTGCATCCTCTGCACGTGTCCAAACCATAACAGTTGTTTCCTTTCAATTTCATGCAGTATATCATGCTTCAGGCCCATCATTTCTTTAATTCTTTCATTTCGTATTTTCTCTTCTTGAGATGCCAGCAGATCTTCTAAGTCCATTTACATGACCCTCAACTTTGTTCTGAGAGTTGCCATATTTCAGTACCACACAGTACAACACTTTAGATTATTAATCTATATATCATTATTTTCGTTTTTTTATTTATATTATTGTCCCGTAGGATAGAATTCAGGAAACAGATGAGTTTTCTGCCTCGTTTAATGCATTCCAAAACCTGTCTCATAAAGCCCCTGCTTCAAATCTAAAACCTGTAAACAGCCGAGTGTAAATCTGCAAGAAATTAAATCAAGAAGTTACCTCATCAATATTAATTTACTACTCTACTTCTTATGTTTCAATTACAGTTCTCAGAACTATTGAGTTTGTATGAAGACCTTTTATGTCTAATGAGGAAAAGTCATAGAATGAATGAATTCTGTAGAAGAAATAACATGACCACTTCAACTTCCTGAATCATATTTAGTTCTCGCCAACTTGCAATTATTCAAATAATTTCACGATAAAGGACAAAAACAATAAGATCAGAACATTTCGCCACATCTCAAACTGTCCAAAGAATGGATGGACTGAGATTACACGGCAATTTTAATCACAAAACGCATTAGTTTCCGCGAAGCCCATCACTCGTTTCCTTCCTATTAGGTGATTAACTGCGTATCCAAAGCCGGTTCTTGTCCCATTGATGAGGCCACGCACTCGAATAAGGTCGCTCGCGTCGGGGCTTCTCTTCGTCTCGGGGCTGGCGAGTGCCAGTGAGTGTGGGCGCACGCGAGGTCGCGAACTCCGTGCAGCTAATTAGGGGCCATGCACGAGCGCGCGATTCCCGCACTCCTTTGACATCTGGCGGCGAGGGGGGGGGGGGCGCAGAACGTACGGAGCAATGCGCTGATGAGCTTAGATGCGCATACTGATAGGGGGTGCCCTGTGACCTCCAGCACCCCGATTGACTCGAGGTGACTGGAGGGAGGGTCACTATTACTCTGTATACTCCGTACGGGTTCACGATCGGCTACGGTTTAGCCCTGCAGGCGCAGGTCAAATGTCGAAGAAGTGACTTCATCCCGAGTGTGTAAGTCATTACCGGACATTAATATTTATGTCTCGGAACACCTGAGTGTGAACACGCACTAAGGGATTCATTTTCACGTATTACAGAATTCAGATTTCCGTTACAATACGAAAACGTGCAGCAATTCGCCATGGTTACTGCGATAAAAACCCTGAAATAAGATTATTGCCCCACGATCCTCTTTTCATTTCACTCATCCGCACCCACTGACCCACCGCCATTTTCTGACTTTCGTTCGAACAATAATTCTACATCACATATCCGCCGCGTAAAAAAGTTTAACAGGTTTACAGCTCAATCATGAACTTTCCCATTAGAATCACATATGTATTACCCAATTCACTGCTTTGTTTCTTCAAATAGCTGGTTAGTCTAACTCCCGATCTATGCCATGTTGTCAACATTCCCTTACCTGTTGCTTAGGCTCCTATGTTTCGAGTTGAAAGATAATTTCTAACTCTTGTTCAAACTCTGAGACACATTATCCAAAATAGCTTTTCTTCTCTTAAATTATGCCTAATTTTCCTTCTTTCTGTTCATTTGCTTCAGTTGCAGCAAGCGGCGCCTGCACGCAGCTTGGCGGGGAGAGCCTGCCGCGCCGGGGCAGGGGCATAGGATATGCGCAGTCGCAGTGGTAGATGCAGTGGCAAGGACAGATGCAGTGGTAGGGGCAGGGGCATAGGCATGCGCAGTGGCAGATGCAGATGCAGATGCAGTGGCAGCGGCAGTGGCTGGGGCAGGGGCAGGCAGAGGCATAGACATAGGCATGCATAGTGGCAGTGGCAATTGAAGGGGAAGGGGTGATGCAATGGCAATGGCATAGGCAGAGGCGGGTAGGGACATAGGCATGCATAGTGGTAGTGGCAATTGAAAGGGAAGGGGCATAGGCAAGCGCAGTGACAGTGGCAATGGCTGGGGCAGGGGCAGGGGCATAGGCATGCGCAGTGGCAGTGGCAGATGCAGTGACATGGCCAGGGGCGGGGGCTGGGGTGGGGGCGGGGCGGGGGCGGGAGCGGGGGCGAGAGCAGGAGCAGTGGCTGGGGCGTTGGCCAAGGGAGAGGGAGAGACCGCAGGGGCAAGGGAGGGTTGGGGAGTGCAAGGCAGGGTAGGAGCAGGGCAGGGGCTAGGTACCGGCGCCTGCGAGCAGGCAATTGCAGCGCTGCTAATTAGCGCCGCACACGCGGGCGCTCGTCGCCGTACGCGTGGAGGGGGCGGCGGCGGCGGCGGCGGCGGCGGCGCCGCGCGACGCGGGTATGGGGCGAAATGGAACGCGGGCTCCGGCACAGAGCAGAGAAGGGAGACAAGTTGGGGCGGGGGACGGAAGGGTCGCGCACGGCCGCACTTATGAGCCCTTTCAAGGCCGGGGTGCGGAATTCTAATTCGCTCCACCATCAGAGAGAAACTCGAGTCGGTGAGGTGAGGTGCGCTGCTGGGAGGCTGTGGGCCATGTCAAGTGCTGTGACCTTTAGCGTCAACTAGGCAACGCCTTAGTAATCTCGTTAATTTAGCGGTTGTTCTACATATTACAAAGTTTGAATGTGAAGGTTTCCACGGAAAAAAGAGACGAGAGCATTTACGTCATAGAACATTCCGGGAAAACTCAAAAGACTTTTAGAAATTTATTCCCTGCTACTTACTGTGGAAAACGAAAATCATTACCCTTGAATGCACCATGTGCACATTTTAATTAATAAACCACTATCAGTCGAGGGAAGTCGATAGAATTAAAAGGTTTCAACAGACATATAGATTACAAATTACAGATGCCGGCAACCTCGTGGATAAATAATGATACTTATTTTACTGGCCTTCCTACTTTCATTAGAATCTCAACACAACTATATCACCTAAAAAGAGGGGGTGTAAAATAAAAACCATTGAAAAGTAAATCACAGGATGGAAATACTATTGCTAAATTACATGCAAAACTACTTAAGGACGTTAAAATATGCTTTCGCAAAATATGTATGCCAGCTTATTCAGAATCCAGAAGCCACAGAGAGGAAACAAGAGTTTCCTCTCACATTTACAAATAGATCTCATCGCAGCACAGCGTAACTACAAACAACAAATCGTTGATTAGAGCGGAGCAGATGAACATATGCAAGCAACAACTGTTCCGTTCAATTACTGCCACAAACTCGATTAGCCGTAGTTTTCACCTACCACATGAACAAAAAGAGCGTTGGATAGCAGCACTGGAAAGTGTCCCCTTCCACACATATAGACTTCCCAGCGTACCGTGAAGATGGTTCGACTGCCTGAGTAATGGCAAAGTTCGCCTACGACCTACATTGGAACGGCCGCGCAGCCAACTTCCTTTCTCTTTTACGTCCG
The DNA here is from genome assembly GCA_011170035.1 of Teleogryllus occipitalis. Taxonomy (NCBI): domain Eukaryota; kingdom Metazoa; phylum Arthropoda; class Insecta; order Orthoptera; family Gryllidae; genus Teleogryllus; species Teleogryllus occipitalis. The sequence goes on along the minus strand of BLKR01000041.1, from coordinate 776,678 downwards.
ATAAAACTGTGTCATAAACTTTCAGACCCCCGTATATTTCCAAAGAAATTGAAAGCGCAGAAACGAACGACAGCCTTTACAAAAATCCTCAATGAGAAAAACTTCGCGGGAGAACGCGACAATACGAAGTCTGGAGCGCGCCAGAATCGATCACGCCTGCCCGCAACGTACATTACTCCCGTCGTCGCCTCTCTTTGTAATCCAAACACAACACGGTAAGCATAAACGCTTTGCAGGAACAAACACGCGCGCCCGAGCGCGGGCTGGGCTATTCTAAAGCAAACTCGGCGGAAGGTTGGGGCAGCTGCGCGAGCCCACACGCGGAAAATACTTGTTGGCAGCCAACAGATAAGTGTGCACGGCGTACGGTCTGTTAGCAGAAACGGCCCAAGATATTAGGTTTTTGTATGCAAGTGGACTTTTACAATATACTTACACAATTCACAAACACAATTCACTTTATCAGCAATCGATTGAATGTAATACGTCCAGTATTTTTTCTTACAAACACGTTCACACAACTACTACACACGCACGCACGTTTTCTTCATCCTTCAGCTCCCTAGTCCTCGCCCAGCCCGGCATAGCACGGCCCGGTAGAAAATATGGGCTCCACTCGGAACGTCACGGCTCAGATTGCAGTGCTGCCCACTTCTTTCTTTTCAATACGGACTTCCTAGTTTTGTCTCTCTCTTTCTATCGAACTGTGCTTATTATATTCTTTCTTGTTACTCAATAATTTCTATTAATATTAATTAATTCTTCAATATTAAAAAAATCTTGCGTTGTTTCTCATTGCTACCAAGACGCGTTATTACGCAGAGTTTTCTGTCGAAGTAGACAGCACTGCACTGCGGTGACATAAACAGAACCCACCTCTCCCTTCACCCCCTGTAATGGAGTATCTAGAAAAAGTGCGCAATTATACTTGGGTTTTCGTAACGTGGCGGATGACATCGGGTTATTTTTACTCCTCCCGTCTTATAAAATGAATATTTTTAATTAATTCGCGAACGTCCTTCTCAACGGGGATCATGGCCTCAAACATGCGCTTATCACTGTAATGAAGACTCATTTTACAAGGCAGGAGGTGTAAAAATGACCTAATGTCATCCGCCACGTTACGAAAACCCAAGTATAGTACGCTAATGTTGCTGTGAGTTAGACACGTTTTCTCAGAGCTCTGCCAGAGAGGGCGTGGGTGGGGTGGGGGCGTGGCGCATCCTACCTGCGTCGAGGGGCGCGAGAGCTCACCGTCCGCCGCGACGCCCTCGCGGGAGGAGGCTCCTCGGCGCGGCCGACATGTTAGTCGTCGCCACCGTCCACTCTACCGCAACACTGCCGGCGCCGCTCAGTCCTTCCTTCCTTCCTTCCGTCCGTCCACTTCCTGCTGCGCGCCCGTCGCTCGCAACGCGGCTCGGACCGCCACACGCGACGCTTCCGCTGACGCCCGCACCCGCACTGGCCGTCCGAATCGCAGGCGAACGCCGCCCGACCCGACGCGAGGGCAGCGCGCGGCCGAGAAGGCCCCGGGGACAGCGCGCGGAGAGTGGCGTCGCAGCTCAACACCTCTGGGGCTTCCGGCGACGCTGCGGCGCGGCGGTGGCGGTGGCGGCGGCGGTGGCCGCGACGTGACGCGACGCGACGCCACGCGACGCCCTCGGGCGACGTCATCGCTGAGGCACGCGCCGCACCGCCGCCATCGCCGCTGCCGCCGAGCACCGCGGTAGCGTTTGACTCATTCACTCGGCTCGAATTTCGGGCTCGCGTCAACCGTTGTTACTCAAGGGGAGTACGAGAGAGCCTCGTGTTGCGAGAGGAATTGCAGGAACAAACAACCTACATTCTTCAGCAGTGGGAGGCGGTTATTATGCCACGTAACTGTGAGAAGGTAATTTTTTTATTCTGTTGAATGCAAACATGCTAGGAAGTGTCTATTAAAATTATTTACTTAATTACAGAGATGAAAAATAATCAATAATTCTGATACGTGAACACATTATCAATGTGTAACTTTGTGATTTCATTCTGCCAATAAGTAAGCAACAACGTTTTGAGACTTCTCATGTAAGGAAATTTGTGACGTACTGATGGATTTACAATTTTTTATTGATTCGCCCGCACATGGTGACATAAGAAATGACGCAACACGCCAGTCCCCGTTTCAACCAGGGAGGCTTCAAATCTGGTTAGCTACTTGACGTAACTTGTTGAGAATGAAGCAGCTCATAATTGTCAAGAATGTTAATTCGAAATTACATGTCATAAGAATGACGAAAGAAACAAATTCTATTTAAGATGGCACGTATAAATCGGTACGAAAGAGACGAAAGTAAACCAGTTCACAACTACGAACACATACCATTGTTTTGTAGAATGTTAATTTAGAATCCAAATAAATTTTAAAAAATGCCATTTGTTTTGTTTACTGGCCGAGCTTGCTTATTGAGCGCACTCTTCAAATTTATATCTGCTGAAATTTTATTTCGTAATATTTTAAAGGCCCAATTGCAAACACTTTAGTTTTTTTCTTTCAAAAAGACCATCCACAGATGGGCTCACTGACTTTAAGGCCACTGATTCTCACACTTAATCTCCTTAGCACCGTTAGCGAGATCGTCGTTGATTTTCATAGCTTTTATCTCGGCCATGAATTTACCCGCTCCAAAACGCCGATAGTAATGCGAGAGGCCAGTAGCCTTTATGGGCTGTTAAGTTGGAAATGATGAAGATATGTGGTGGCTGGTTATGGTTATAGTGAGTTGACCTGCACCGAAGAGATAATTTCGATTAAGAAAGTAGATTAAAATGTAATGTTCCGCCCCGTATATAGCGTTAAAAGGAATTGCAAAATCTAACACTTTAGCGTGTATATTATTTGGTATTATTTAAAAAAGCCTTTCAATGATCGACTGACTTCCATTATAGGGAAGGGGGCAATTACAATGAAAAGAAACAGCTTTGATTTATTGATAATTACGCTCTACTTGCCATTACTGAAATTGCTAGTACTTGAGCTTGTTCGTCTTCTCTGAAGGCGATGGTGAATTGACTTCACCAGAAAACAACCATGTTGAAGCAAAGCAAAATCAAGGAAAGTCAGATAGAAACGCATAACAAAATTTCACATCCAGGTATTATTATTGTTTTCAAAAACACGTATGAAAAGATTCGCTACCACGGCTTTAGGTTCCTCAGAATGATCGATACAGAAAGGAAGAGGAAGGTCTTACAGTCGCCGGTCAAATTCAAACATTTCCATCTTGGGTGCATATTATTTACGACTGGCTCATTGTGCATCGTTATGTAGTATTATTTACGATGTTTTTATGGAAAAGATTATTTCAACACTACGAAGTCGAAAGAAAAAATCGAGATCTACGAGCAGACATGCCCATGATGGAAACACTGAACAGCCGCAAGACACCGCCGTCCGCGCACTCCACTCTCCAAGCTAGGGATGGCAAAAAATCATCGATGTTTTGCTTTCGATGTTTTCTTCTCATCGACATTTTGTTGCAAAAACATCGATGTTTTATATTTTTTTAATTTTTTTAAATAAATGTGTTCAAGAACGTTGTAGAGTAGCAGCAATCCACAGCAAGATCGTTGTTTTGCGTCATCCTCTTTATCACGCTGCTCATTTCGCCCGTTCAAATCTGAGGAAGTTTGGAAGCTGCTCGTGTTATGAATGTATGTTAATAACATTCGGTAACCATGTTAATAACATAACATCGATGCATCAATATTTTGGTGAAATATGTCAACACTACTCGAAGCAAAAAAACATCGCGTATTTTCCGCACGAAAGAGGTCGGCAGGTCGCCGAACGCAGAGCGAAAAAAAAAAAAAAAAAAAACAGTGAACGCGGTGGCAGCGAAGACGTCGCGGTGACGGCGGGACGTGCGCTCGCGTGGGGCCCGCCCACCACACGCCTCCTGAGTGATTGCGACGTAAATCACGGCGTACCTCCGCCCACACGCCACGTCGAGCAGCGCCGCGCCGTGCCGTGCCGTGCTTGCTGGCTTCCGCTCTGATGCAACGGCGTGGCACCGCACACCGCGTTGGAGCAGCCTCACTACGCCCTCTGCGCGGCCTACGCAGCAAACGCCCGCAAAACTAACAGCTAATAAGAGGGGATTTTGAACGCCGGTGGAACACACCGTGCGCAGAAAGAGCGAGTGAAGGCGCTCCGCAACGGTTCAAACAGCAAGTGACGTCTTGTTTGTGTGCGAGGCAGACCCAGGTCGTTGGAGGTAGAGACACGATGGTAAATTAAAGGCCACATTTATACTGAAAAAAAAAAAAAAAAAAATCAGGTTGTTTTGACTAAATACACAAGATGTAAGGTATTTCACGGAGGGTCCGTCAATCAACTTCAGTCTATTGTTTCCTAACAATAGAATTATTTTACACTGTTACAATGAAGATAGCATTGATTTGAAGTGTCACAGCACTGAAGCTGCTGATACAGAATCACTATTAACCAGTGCTTATCACCCTACGCTTTCGATATAATTTTGAATTTAATACGAGCTGGCCTCTGCAGTTAATAATTTAACAAATGATCTGTAACAAGAAAATTTTCGAACACCATTTAATAAATAATTAAACTTAATAATACAACATTGCAACTGGAGAAAAAATAGTCCTTGTAAGTTGTAAATCTCATCATTGAATGGCGAAACATTTTTCAGTTTTTTTTAATTGGGTATTTAAGATCGCATCAACATCTAGGTCATTAGCGACCACTATTGGTGTTAACGGTATGGTACTATGAAGATGAAATGATATGGTGATAAGGGGAAAGGACGAATACAACCATGTCCATCACTACGACACTACTGCCTTAGCGATCTCGGCCACCGGGCCGACATTTTTCCAGTTTTGATTACGTTGCACGAGATCTGCAGTCAACAGATCGTCAATTTTCAAATGCACATAATGAGCTTTCTAATCTGTTAAGACTGGAAGATTTCGTGATTCTTTTTTAATCAAAATTCCTCTTCGATATGGTTAACGCGAGACGAAATTCGCACAGTATTTTCTTCGCACACCGATTATCTTTTCTTAATACATGAAAACTAGCATACTACAGCACAAACAACACTATTTTCTTGGATTTGCTTTACAATATTTATATAAGTTTAATTATTATCAAATAATCTAAGAACCTCTTTACACAAATTAACCTCTGGCATCTCATCATTTCGATTAGAATGGTTTAATGCCAGCCCCATATTTGTCGGTGCGTTTCCACGAGATATTTCGCTTACGGCAGGCGAATGCACGATGTTACACTCAAGAGAAGGAAAATCAATCGAAGGAGAAGGCGCGGATAGGGGCGGAGGAGCTGCCCACAGGCCACGACGCCGGCGGCCAATTTGCGTGAACATGTGCAGGGAGCCTAGGGACAAGGAGCAACAGAGAGCGCGTGCTGCTCGGGAGGAGCGACGGCTGGTAGGGAGAGCAACTCACGAAGCAACCAAGACAGAGACACACCCGAAGCCGTCCCTTCAAAGTGTCCCGCTTCGAAACTTACCCCGATGTGCAAACGCCTTTGGCACAACCCAGCTCCAACGAAGGAACCGAAAGCAATTTTTAATATTTCAGTAATGAATTCATGAGTACGGATGAATCACGTATCATTTTCTGTAGTGCACGATTCAAAAGTTCAATTCTTATTACAGAATTGCACTCCACCGTACACACCGAATGTGCATACCCCGAATCGTAAATTATATTCTTTTTCACTAGGCAACTGATATCTACATCATGTGATAAGGCTTTAAAAAAAAATAACGCATATCAGTGACCAATTGTTTCAGTATTACATTCAGACAATTTCGAGAATCATTAGATAAAACTTAAACAATGAATCTGCAATTTTTTTATACATCCATTTCTATCTTACTCAAGAAAATAATTAGTTATCATAACCTCAACTATTCGCATTAATTTCACCCGCATTTTCAAAACATTAGCACCGGAGATTCCTGCCATATTTCCATTGGTGAACACACAATCTACCGAGCCTGACTTAAATAATATTTCACCTAAAAAAACTTTCACAAAATAAAGAATGCACTCTAGGACCACTCAATGCATTGTAATCAATACTTCCCAAAAATATTCCGAGGCTGCAACTTCGAGACTATCACGAACAATACGCTCGAGACAAAACAAAATCGTTGGTCTCTGCGGCGACAGGATTACATCCGGATTATGGCTGTATGGAGCGCGCACGTCGACGGCGAAGTGCAGGCACGGCGAGAGGTGATCGAAGCTTGAGAATTCAACGCACTCGCTACGGTACTTAACATCTTCTCGTAACGTAGCACATATGTTCGATTTGCGTAAAAACTAAAAATAGTTGATTAGCGGAAGTCTGTATTTCAGGTTCTCAAAATGTACGGATGACTGCACTAAAATGAACTGCAGGTCGAGTCTTAAATGTCTTCATTCTTTTAGAAATCAGGTGAACCAATTTCATAATCAGTAAAAATAAAATTTAAAAAACGGTAAGCTTTGATACGCGATTCTTACCAAATACCAAAATCTGATCACCACAGGAGAATTAAGCACAATCTCCATCAATGTGATTCGATTCAAAGATTTAGTACATTTGAGTGTGCTTTGTAGAAGCTTCCAACGGATCATACTGCTTGGAGAATATTTCACAACTAGTTTTTTAAAACCATCATTTCTTTCTCTGCCATGTTTCTATCCATTTCACATCAATGTGCCCAATGAACTCAAACTGTATAATTATGAAAGCAAATTCACTTCCACAGAAATAAGGATTAAAATCATAAAAGTCTTCCAATTGAGGATGTCAATTCATAAGAGTGAGTGGGGAAGCAGTATAATTAGAGGAGACTTGCAAAAGTATATTTTTCGAAATACTCAAAAAAAAACTTTTTGCCACTCTATCGTGGGTATTGAACGGACAGTGCACACATACAAATGAAGATAGGATTAACAACTGAAAAAGGTGAACTATTCAGGATAGAACTGTACTTGTATTATGTTTGCTACCGGCAGAATTCTCGTTTCTCGGCTAGACTACCAAAGTATTGGAATACATTTACGTGAATGAAAAGTTCTCACCAGCATTTTTTAACTGAACCGAGTTGTACTGACGCGAATGTCACAGGACCAAAATAAGAAAAAATGTCACTAATTCGATATTCTATTGATGAGGTAACATTTCAATGCTGTCGCTCCCTATTATCGTCATGTCATTTACAATCAGTTTCCGATCGACTGTAAAGGCATTGTGATAGACTTACACAGCAAATAATCCAACCGTACCTTATTGCATCAAACCGTTGTGCTCAAAGCGACTGACCTAGAATCGAGTCACATCATATCAGTTGGAACACATCAATCAATTTCCCAAACGGAACCCGTGCGTAAGTACACATCTCCTCTGGAATAATTCGTGGATGCTTAGAAATGTTAGTTGGTAACTGGTGCAGGATTTTTCGAAAAGGGGAAGAGGCGCGGCTTTAGGTAAAGGGTCAAGTTGACTTGATATTTTATTTAGATCTTTTTTTTTTTCATTTATGCTTCATTCAAAACTTATCTTTATTTGGTGATTGATAGTTATTTATAACTTTTAAAAGTGAGATAGCAAATGACTTTCGTTACACTATAAAATTAGTAAAATGCTATAATTTTATCGGCTTGAAAGGGTGAAGCCCTCCCTTGCTTGCGCCACAGCAGTTCGGTCCTATGCGACTCTCTTATTACAGCCAGCAAACTTAAATATCTGCAAACCAACATCACTTCAAACAATTTGCATTTTTGATTCAATAATTATTCACAAGGTCGCCTCTCTTTAACTCATTTCCTTTTTTCCGCTGTACAAAAATGTGACTCGTAAGTAAGCAAAATGAATACCAAGGAACGAAATGTGAAACATCTGTCGATTGTCTGCAACGAAACTCGAAACATGTGTCCGTTTTTGAGTCTTGACACTGTCCCATTGTTCCAGAAAAGGCGCCTCTCTTGGGAAGATACTGACAAACATTTCGAAAACGTGCGCGAGCGAATAGGGAGGGTTTCCGTTCTCGAAATAAACCTGTAACAGTCCTCTGCGACTACGCTCTAGAGCTGGTGTTGAGAGAAACAAAAGATGCGCGTGTATTTAAATCGTACGCAAAAAAAAAAAAAAAAAAAAAAAAAAAAAAAAAAAAAAAAAAAAAAAAAAAAAAAAAAATCGAACGTGGCAATCCAAGTGAACCGCATTGTTAGCAGTCCAAATGTCTGATTGAAACTTGAATGGATTTTTGTTCGGATAGAAAAACTTCTTGGAACGAGAAAACAATTTGATAATGCAGTAAAATTCAAGTTGATACACTATTAATTTCTCCACGAGTCATGATCTATTCTTAACCAGTTGAACCCGTGCACTTACATTACTCAAAAGAAAAACAAATAAAAAAATTACAACAAGAAAATATTACAAATGCACGTTACGGAAAACCGAAAACCTCAAAAAGTGTCGTGTTTTAAAGTCGTTACTATAGAACACTAATGAATTGAGAGGTTTACAAATTCTGGAACAATACAATCAGTATTCACCGTGATCACAGATTAACATAAACGCGTTTTCTGAAAATATAATTGAAATGCTTCATATTTATCAAGATCCATATATACTGCTGGCTGTAGCAGGAAATCCTGCTACTGTTTTTATTGTGAAATGTGTTAATAAGAACAAGTAATAACACATTTAGGGATCATTACCTTTCATTTAAAGAAAGGAAAAAATATCACGAAATTTGGTAGAGTAGAATGTTCAAATTTCTTTCGAAACGAAAACCCTTAGTTTTTTTAAAATATAAAGACACTTACATTCATCTTGGTTTATTTTATCAAACTGAAGATGCTGTACTAAAAATCCGTAGCAATTCATCCCTTAAAATATTAAAATCGTTAATATTCCAGAAGTGATTTTAATGCACAAGAAAACAACGATGGTTTAGTGCGCATACATTGTATGTTCACCCATGGTCATTTTTTATTAAATACCGTTTTTGGAGACCTGTCGTTCGTATCTACAGTTTGTGCAAATATTGTATGCGTGTATTAAAGAGGTCATACTTTTTTTTGATGTGGAGTAAACTGGCGCGCTTGTGTGCAGAAAACGCAGAAAGTGCAGACCAGTCCCATTCACTTTCTTCGGATAACCGGAAAAGTAGCGCGAAAGGGAAGGAGGATCCTTCGCTCGACAGTGTCGCGAGTTTCCCTAAGACTCGGGCCGGCCCACCCGTATCGCAGGCCGTGCGTGGGAAGAGAGTAGCAGGGTGGGGAGGGTGGTATGGCAGAACGGGAGATGATGGTGATAGGTGGAGGAGGGGTGGTAGGGAAGAGAGAAAGGTGGATGGTGATCTGAAAGAGGATATAAAGTAAGTGTGTGTGTGTGTGTGTGTGTGAGTGTGAGTGTGTGTGAGTGTGTGTGTGTGTGTGTGTGTGAGTGAGTGTGTGTGTGTGTGTGTGTGTGTGAGAGAGAGAGAGAGAGAGAGAGAGAGAGGGGGGGGAAATGGGGACTGGTGGAAGGATAGAGGTTCGGTTGTAGGAGAGAGGTCCAGCGGTAGAAGAGAGGGATAGGGTGGTGACATGCGAGAGAACGTGTGTGTAAGGGTAGGGAGAGGGGAGGGAGCCTGTTAGAATAGGGGAAAGGGTGGCAGAGCATTGGGGGAGGAGGGTGGGGTGGGAGGCGCGAAAAGCGTTGTCTCGCGGCGGGCGCGTGACGCGCTGCCGGCTTTTTTGCTGATTGGAGTAATTATCCACGATCTAAAAGCGCGCCCGTTTTCCGCGAGGCGCACACCAAATTGGGAGCGCGTTAATCAGCGCCATCCGTCGATTACGCGGCTCTCGTTAGCGATATGCGAGAAGGGCGGCGCCGCTCTGTTGGCCTCAGCTGGACGCCCGGCGCGGCACCGAATGTGATCGCAATCTGTTTTGGCTTCCGCAGCCAATCAGAGAAAATCCCGTTGCTCTTTGATACAACGCGAAGCTTCGGAAATGGTTCCTCCCACCCGTCGAGGGTATTGGGTCTTCATACATCCAACATGAAAGGTGCACATCTATTACGTTGTCAAAATAGAACCTAATCGTTTGCTATCACAGTAGATTGAAACTTACGAATGGCCTGATATCATCGGACCTTTCGAAGCTTTCTCCCGCCTTTTGTATGCACCATTCTCAATTTTATTTTATCCAGATAAACGGCCACACTCACACACAACTAACAATGTTTTACACTTCCATTACCTTATTAAACCCAGAAACATTCAACAGTAATCACAATTAACATTTCGTTATTAGTAAATAGAATTAAGGGTCTCCAAAGCAAAAATGAATTTTATAGAATGACATTTCGTTTCCTTTGCTACATTTCTTGCATAAAAGGTATTAATAAAACAAAAGCAAAATGCAAAGCCAGCAGACGTCACATATTCTTTGTGAATATCTTCACTGCTCTTCTTCCTATAAAGATCCCATGGTCGTATGGGAATAACGACGTAAACAGTACGCTATTTTTCGATTACACATATGCATGATCGAAAACGAAAGCAGATTAAAATGCATGAATCAAATCGAAAAAAAAAAAAAAAAAAGCGGTCGAAAAAGCTGCAATAAAGTTGTTGGGATAATAATACCAATTTATCCGCCGAACTTTAGAGCAGTAAATAAACAGTAATAACCAATTATTTTCCAAGAGTGAGTTAAAAATATTCCTAAATGCGACATAAGAGAAAATACGAACATTGGGTAACTTTTCTCTATCCTGAGGCAGATAAAAAAGACCAGGAAAGTTGTGACAATTTTATTAATGCGTAGCTAAGCCGGATACTGCGACAGATGCCGAGAGGAGCGCAGCGCTTCCAAGTCCGGAAATTACCTCTGCATAAAAGAGCTATCAATCAAGCGGGAAGCAGCTCTGCATTAAATTACTTTTTTCTCTCGCCTAAACTTCCAAGAATTCATCAAAAGAAACGTTTACTTAACAAACAAACAATATTTTTCTCTTCGCAAATTAAGGTTTAGAAACGTCAAAGACGCTTCTTTACAACTGCACCTTTTACATTTATATTTTTGAGATGAATTAATGAGATATGTTAGGAGAAAGCGGCAAAATTGTGTGTATTCTACGTCAGGTTAAACGAATGCTTCCAATACAGAAACGGAACCAAGAATATACGCCACGAGTTATTTCTGAAAGTAACGACGGTGTTCGACCTCTATGAGGATTATACGCGTGTGTAATTCATGCACGAATGATCAAAGTGTTCGAGCTGCCTGTTGTTCGCTTTGGTCAATGAATCAGAGAAAGAGAGCAACGGAGAGAAGGGAAAACTACAATGCCCAAGAGTGAGCGAGAGGGAGACGCACAGTGGGGAGGGGCATGCCTAGAGCGAGACGGCGAATCTCTGTTCCAGTAGTTCGCGCTTCCGCCACAGAGTCGCTGTGCACCCAGCAGACAACGCCCGACATCTACATGCGACTGGAGAAACCAACCGCCGCGCATTCAGCGTGCCGCTCACTTCAAACCGCTAATTAGAACCGAAAACCACCACTGCCAGATCATAATTTCTTTCTTTAATTAATTAACTTTTTTTATAAAACTCATGTCAATTCACTGCTTTTCGCCTTATTTTCCCACGGTGAACCGCGTCCTCATTAAACGCCGAGACATCAACGCGAAATGACCGCCCGGCTTCTTCAATGCTGCTTTAATTATTTTGATGGCAGGGTTGGTCTTCCGCACTGGCTCCCCCGGCCGGGTCGTGGGGGTTCCAAAAAACAAACGCTACGACGGAGGAAGCAATTATCCGGTAACTCGACTCCAACTCTCTTCGCAATTAAAACGCTTGCTGAAGGCGAAACAATTGGCAGCAGTCCGAGGAGCGCTGCACAACGCTGTTGTTTCGCGCCGCACGACACCACGCCGCGCCACGCGCTTCCGCTGCGAGCAAAGATCCACGAACTCGGGACCTTTGGGAAAGTTCTCCGGAGAACGCCACGACTTTGCACAGAGTAACTCAAAACGCGCGTGGCAGAAAATAATCTCCACCAAAACACATCCTTGGTCAAATATCTTTTACACATTCAGCTAAAGGAGGGGAAAATGACAGGCTAAATCAGGGTTAAAAATTCGGCTTTGAATGAGTATCCAGTACGCAGTTATTTGCCTACTTTAAAAAAACAAACAATGTAAGCAGAACGCGTAAACAATTCGCAAAAAACATGTTGTTAACACGCTGCGTTGCACTTACTCATTTCCGGTCCTAGCGGAAACCGCCACCCGGATTCCGGTCTCTTCCGACTAGCTAAGCAAAACGAATTATTGTACTTATCTGCCAAAAATATTATCGGCCTCCGGACTGTGTACGGAGGCTCGCCATTTTGCAGTCCTCTCCCTCTTTCGGCGGTGGACGCTGTGTCTGTTGCTGGGAGAGGCGTACGTTAAGCACACGCAGTGCTTGCAGTAACTTTGGTACTTATCGCAGCTATTAGGCCGCCGAAGCAGCCGTTTTCCAGTTTCAGAGATGCGGTTTATCCAACCCTAAGCACGTTCTCCACTTCCCATTTACATTTACGTCCTGCCTTAAAAGTACGTTTTTTACGGCTGAATCTCTCCTGGATCTCCCGGCGCGATTCGATATTTAGATACCCACGAAACGACTACGTTGATATTCTTCTTAAAGACTGGACGAACCTGTATCATCTTTGTAAAATGTTCGCGAAACAAATATACATTTATCAAAACCTTTACAAGTTTGTCGAGAACTTTCCAAGCTTTCAGCAGCATACAATTATAAGATCTATATTCAAATGATGCACTCTAACATAAAAGGTGTGAAGTAAGAACCAGCATATTTCTTTAAGGAATGAAACATTTTTTATATTATTTTAAAGACTCAAAATCGCCTATTAAACCTTGTCATTATTTCAAATTTAAAATTTCAATAAATATTTTTACAATGACATTTTTATAAATGTTGTTTAAGAATGAAGTAGTATATTATGTCGTGCTTCCACAATTCCAATTATTGTAAAATTGCCATCAAATCATTTCAATGCAGCAAGTTCTCAAATATGGACATTGAGTCTTAATGTTCTGTTCTGTAAGCCTTGCAAACTGAAAACTAATTTAATTTTGAAAAATATTTACAATTATTGGTTTATCTGGAAAAATAATCATTGCTAAGGAAATCAATGATATCACAGTCTAAATAATTATTTTTAAATATTATTGCAACTTCAAAACACAATCTATAAAGAAAAATAAACCATTGTGGATTTATGAGTATTAATCACGAGATTGGTTTTAAAGAATGAAAATACCACAAACATATTAAATGTAATATGGTGAATATTTCCAACAACAGTATCAATTTACACTGTTGTATTGCTAATCAGTTTACTTCTGGCATACCATAAATAATCATATTAAGGGATCAGAACAACATTTTACTGCATTTTAATCCCCAACTATTAACATTTGTACTATTCTATCATCTGTAAAACCAATTTATTACTATTTCATTAATTAAAATTATCACCACAATGAGAGCATATTATATAGAAATGCATTACTATTGAAACACTTGAGAATTTTACTTTCTTACATTTATGCCAATAGCTTTTTCAATAAAGAATCAAGGAATTACCAGCTTTTGTTTGTTAACTTTTACACAAGATGTTTATAATATGATAATGAAATCATTAGAGGCGGGAAATTTGACAAAATGTCTTTTTATTATTTATTTATTTATTTATTTATTTATTTATTTATTTATTTATTTATTTATTTATTTATTTATTTATTTATTTATTTATTTATTTATTTATTATTATATTATTATTATTATTATATTATTATTATATTATTATTATTATTACTATTATTAGGGTTTTTATGACTTTTGATAATAGCAACTACTTAATTGTACTTGTTTATTGTAATTGATTTGTTTTAGTATATTTTAATTTTGCTCTTTTTTGGCTATTTTGCCTTTTTCTTCCTTTTTTGTTTTTTTAACTTTCTCCTGACACTATCTTGATCAAGCTGGAAACATATGTGAAGCCTAACCAATATGAAAACACTGCCATATTTTGGCTTTCTCCGAAAGTGGAGGCTCCAGAGCCAAATAGTGTTAAAAACATAAATGAGAATGGAAGACGATACAATATTTTCAATTTCTTTTATTGATGTTTGATGATTGACAGGCTTTGTTTGCTCACAAGGAATATCATCCTACTATAGACTACAGCCAGAAATCCCTGTTGAGGTCAGAACTTTCTGTTTGTGAAACACGATGTGACCTTTCTCAGTGCTGGTGATTACACAAGAACAAAAACTGTAATTGTATTCTCGCTGATGCCATTCCAAGATTCAAAAGGGAGTCCACAATAGCTTTTCATAGGGATAACAGCGAATTAGTTTCACTTGTGATGCTATCATATCGGCTAGTCTTGCGCAATCAAGATTACAAAGAAAAGATCATCTCCTTCCATATAGTTTTAACGTAAATTTTTGGGTTAGAATAAAATATTTAATTATTAGTTTTTTACAATTATTCCTGTTAAATGGTGATTTTTCATTGTTTACATGTATTTTTTTGGATCACTTCTTTAGCCAGAATAAATCCCTTGGTGCACACCTATTTTCATTAAAACTAAATCCCTCTTTGTCCCTCTTTCAGGTAAAATAAATGCCAGAACTTCTGGGCTCTAGTAATAATAATGTCTTTTGCACATTCATTCCTTTATAAGAACAAAATAGTGATATAATAAAATCATTACAAAAATATTATTTCTGTAAAATTGTTAAATTGAAAATCAAAAAGGAATTTACAAATGAACTCTAAAATTAATTACAGTATTGTAGAAAAAAAATGTTCTAAAAATAAATACAGTGACTTTGTTTTTCTGATCTGATAAAAAAAAAGCCATCAGTACATTACTAAACATTAGTGATGGAATGAACATTGAATTTCATCAAATCCAAGTTTCAATCCTAGAATATCTAATAATCCTTCAAATTTCTTTAATAGTCAGTTCTTCATCTTCTCCATGTATTAGTAATTAAGTTAGCACTATATAAAAAAGAAAGCAACTTGGAGAATAATTGTGAAACATCAAGTTTCACATTATGTTTTAATACAAATTAGAAGATCATGTACCTACCCTTCATGATATTGAATGAACAAAAACAAACTTGCTTGTAATAGCAATACAACCGTAATAGATCAAAAAGTTAAGAAATAAATCTGAATAACAAACTATTAACACTATAGAGTTCAGATCTGAATGTTATAACCCCCTCAGCTAGAATTCAAATACATTATAAACGATTAAACTTTCAAATTTTACAGGTGATAATGTTATAAGAGCAAAGGTACCTGCATTGACTCTTGTCTCTTTTAATTAAAAACTGATAGTTGTTCTGACATAGACAGTATACTCTTGATGTAAGACAAGGCTTTGGAAAAAAATACCTTGTAAAATAATATAATGCTTTCAGATATTTCAAAATTTTATTGTTGTTTCTTCTGTGTATCTACTAAAATCCATGCAATGATAAGAGAATTGTAATAGAGGAAATTTTCCTTTATCACTTATCGCAGCCAAATCAAAAACAGTTTAGCAGATGATTCAGGAAATGGTTCACTTCCCATATTAAAATTTAGGAAATGTTGTTTTACCATCTTTATTTGAAATATTAATAATAGTTAAAAAGGAATCTGCAAAATGACATTATTGTAATTAATGTGAATGTTCCTTACAAATATGAATGTAAATTAGGAACAAGATATGACTCAAAAATGTGTTTACAATAAAAAAGAAGTGAAGCTTTCTACAATTGAAGAACACCAGTTCCTCCAAACCCCAAAACAAAATTCCAATTTTGTTTATAAGTTATAAATTCCCCTACCCTCCCCCTAAAAAATAACTATTATCTCATAATCAATTAACATCTCATGATCATGACAAACTATAAATTATTAATGAATTAAATCAATTTGTAGGTGCCTTTACAAAATCAAAATTTAACAGGTACTGAAACAACAGTTGCCCCAAAACAAATGCAGCAAAGGAGTCTGAAATATTTATTCATTAAATTTTTTACTTTCTTCTCCACAAACTGGCATTGTAACTCAATGTACACAACATGAAACTTACAATGAGTAGATCCAACCCAAATAATAAAAACTGCAACCAGGAATCCTTAATACAGAGCCACTAACATTCTTTCTTGTTCTCCATTGTTTATAGAATTCTTCTGTCTCTGACCATGTTGTACAATTAGAAGATTCACTCAAGTGTGCAGACATAAAAAATCCAATAGGGTTACACTGAATGAAGCACTCACAAAACAACAGTGAAACATGCCAATATTGATGTGACTACTCACTTACTTATATATTTACAATGCAACTAAAACACTGGATAACAATTTCACTTCTCTTCACATAATGTTGTGAAGGATTGAAGACATAACACACAAAATCATTGTGAAAATGCACAAGCCAGAATTAGCAATTACTACCACCACTCACAAGACACAAGCAGAATCCTTTGGGTTCAACTCTGAACTTACCTTGATACGTCTTCTTCACTAACTGCACGAGGTGTGGATGCAGGCAGTGTCATCGAGGTGTTGTGTGAATCCGAGTATGGAATTTGGGGTTCTATAGGTGCTGAAACAAACATATAAAAGTATATCAACAAAACAAATAGAATCGTCCATCACTTTTCATTTTCTTAAGGAATAGTAGTCTACCTTTGATAAGAGTGTCAGTGAATTTTTTGGATGCGACTGAATATTCTTACCAAATATCGTCATCTTATCAATCGTTCTTATTATTCATGGGAACTTAAAGGAATATTTCTCTTTTCAGAATTACTTTCATATTTCTAGGTGAATGTGTAATGAAACAGTACATACAAAAACAGTGTTCTGAGAAAATTAAGTGATGTTTTTATAATTGAAAAGTTATTTGAAAATGTATCACTATTTGTAGCATTACCAGTTTTCAAACTCATTCATAAACTATTCATTTGGTAATAATTAGATGTGTGCCTTTGATATTACAATATGAAGCATGTATTTGTTATTTTTCATAATTAACAAGAGAAAAAAAACAACTTTACCTCTAGCATTCTGGCATTTTTCTGTACAATAGTTTCTCACTGTTTGAGAATGGGTGAAGGTATTTCCTACCATGTTGGTTAGTGGTAAAAAGGGCATGCATTCATGGATAAGTTAGATAATTTCAGCAGATAATCTGTTCATGTCATTGCAAAAGACAAAAATCATACAATTAATTAAAATAACATCTGATAAAATAAAAATGCAAAATTATTTATAATTTTTTGTAAAAAAGATCCCACAGATATGCTGAAATCATCCAAATTAAAGTTTTTTTTCAAAATGAATTAAAAGTTATGTCTGTAAGGCCTCTGGCAATTTATTCTCAATTTTTGAGTATATCTCAATATGTGCAGAGAAAAAGGTGCTCAAAGATCAACACAAATACATTAATGTACGTCCAATTGCATTGAAGATACATTTTAAATAGCACAGAGAAAATCACAACACAGGAAGACTAAATAGGTTTGCAAGACAGCCTATAATAAAAAGAATATCAATGGAATGTTCACATGCATTAGAGTAGGAAAACCTTTGCTAGAGAAATAGTTTCCCTGAAGATTAATTCCTTAAAAAATCTTATTTTACTTCAACAACTTATTTCTTATATTTCTTTAATAAGGAAACAAATAAACTCCTCATAGCATAATTAAACATGTGTAACAAGATACATCAGTTCAAAAATAATTTGGGAAATGTAAAACTTCAGAATTACAACTTTCCATTGTTTTCTAATTAACAGCCACAATTCATTATTTAAAAACAAATTGAATGCTTTCCATACTTTACAGATGTTAAGAAGAGCATGATATCACTTAGAAGGAAGATGGACAGAAACCATTCCAGATTTCCCAACAAATTTTAAATTATTTATCTTTATATGGAACAATATAATACAATTCATTTATAGTTCTTCGCTATCATTTATCTACCATAAAATGATATACTATATTTTTATTAGACTAATCTACAGGAAGAATCTTCTATGCCTCCTTTTATATCACTTGGGTACCACTGACTTATTAGTCTCCATTGTCAAGAATAAGTACAAGGTAAGACACACAATCAACACAACTTTTGTAGTATTTCCATCAATTAGAAATATTTTCAGGGCTTGTGCACATTTGCCAATTATGTACACAGAGGATATTTCAAAATAGCATTCATGTTACAAAGAGCGTACATACAATATTATGTCAGTACCTGTCCGAGGTCTTTTGTTTATGTTCTTTTCTTTATTTTTATTTTACTTTTTCTGGAATGAAGTTCCAGTAAACTGCAGTTGTCATTTATTTTATGACTGTCACAGCAAAATGGCATCACCAGACAGGTAAAGACATATAACAGGACTTCACAATCTGATTTGCACAATCACACCCTTTCTCACTTACCTCTTGGTTGCTTTGGCACATAATAGTGTAAAAGTGGAACACACCTTACACTTAAATGTATAAGAGATATTCCATATGTGCGTTACTAAATGCAACCAAGAGGTCTTTTAACAAGTATAAATGACTATGCAAGCAATGTATGCGTGTCGCAGATTATCTGTGACACTTTAACTGTCAGAGAATGTACGTGCAGCTTTCCATGACATTAAGCACAAAAGTTA
Source organism: Teleogryllus occipitalis (assembly GCA_011170035.1). NCBI lineage: Eukaryota > Metazoa > Arthropoda > Insecta > Orthoptera > Gryllidae > Teleogryllus > Teleogryllus occipitalis. The sequence continues at coordinate 757,893 of BLKR01000041.1, read as the reverse complement.
TCTACAGAAGGAAAGGAATGTGCTGTTTTAAAGAAACAAGACACAAGATTATGAAGAAACATAGAGAATGCCAGCCATAAGCTGATGCTTCACAGCATTGGGAAAAGACGATGAGGTTGACTGTGCACAAGCATTACTCTGTGAACAGAGGAAGATGAAAGACAAATGCACAAAACATATGAAATAACAAACTAGAACATGTGAATAGATTCGACTGTTGTTTTCACAGGAAGCAGCACAACAAATGTTAGTCAGTGGCTTTCTGGGAATACCAATCCAGGGTATTTTACTGAGAAACCATCATAATCCATCACTATTAATTACAGCAAGAGAATCGTTGTAGCTTTTTAATAAGATGTGAGAGGCCTTGACATGTTGTTAGTTACGTCGGATCGCTCTTTGATACTCACGAGGCGGCGGAGGCGTATTGGAGACATCTGGCGGTGGAGGCATATAATTTGATTCTGGCTTAGCAACTAAGAGCACCACCCGTTCCTGAGTGGCTTTCAGAGTTGCTACTGCTTCTTCATGTGTAACGTTTTCCAAATTCTTGTCTCCATGCTGAAACAAATTCCATGTCAATTAAATTTTATTATTATGTTTGTAATATTTTTAAAACTTTTACACAATTTTCTTTTACACATAATAGCAATACAAACATACACCACTTCATTGGATAAAATACGTAAGATTTTTCAATGTTTTAACATATAATTTCATTAAAAATGTAACAAACTTCCAAAGAAAAGGATTCTTATAAACAAAATTTGATAAATCATGAAACAAAATAACGTCTTCCTGGAATCCCTTCCCTTTGGCCTTTCTATTTCAAAATTAAGTTTCTTTTGATCAAGTATCAAGAACGCTGTTGCTTCAGAAATCTGGTACTTCTAGCTCAGAATTATGAGGAATAATTGAGTACATTCAATAGTTGTTTTTTTTATGAAAATATGTTCTTTTAGGGCTCCTACTGAAAACCATGAGATGCATTAGGGATATAAACATAATAATCTTATCAAGAAAAAGCTATTTACTCTCAACACATGCAGAAATATTTCAATTTCTTTTTATTTGAAAGGGCAAATACCTTTGTTCAGTCTGTTATAATAAACAATCAAAACTGGAGCAAACCTGAGTTTTCACAGATAGCAGCAGAATGGGTCACAATTAAGTATGAATTTATTTATCAAGTCTATGGAAATATACCTTTTGCATCTCTGTAAATTTTCACTTATTTTATGATTTAAGGATAGGTTTATTTATTTTTGTATATTCACAAAAACTTGGATTGAAAATCAAAAAAAAATATTATTAAAAAAACCTGCCACACACAAAAAATACTACGTAGAAGTGGACAGATAATAAATTATAAACCCAGTATTGCTAACCACCACAACTGGTTATTGATTCCAAGAAACTACAATGTACATTATCTCTGTAAAACAAGATGGGAATAATAATAATAATAATAATAATAATAATAATAATAATAATAATAATAATAATTAAAAAGTGTCTCATCAAATGTAAGAAATTCTCAATGAGGAAAGAGAAACAGGCCAATCGTCATTCTGAAATGAATAACTGCACATTAGACAAGGCCGGTTAAGAACAGCACTAATACTTTGCAGATATATATATATTGCAATTCATTTGGCCGAGAGGAGGCGTCGTCGTGACAGGTTGCAATTCAACACGGCAGACAGCGCAAGTCCATTGTGAGGCGCCGGGACGCTTCGCCCAGAGAATGAAATATCAGCGGAGATGACCGCGGTTCTTCCGCCGCTCCACAAGTGCCAGCCGCGCGATATTTCACATGTGCAGCCTCCCTGCTTTCCCGGTCCGGAGGGTGGGGAGGCAGAGAGGCGGGGGTGGACAGAAAGGCGGGCAGCGAGGCGGGGGTGCAGAGGCGGGGGGAGGGAGCAGAAATGCGAGAGAGGGGACAGAAATGGGAGAGGGGGGGCAGAAATGGGAGAGGGGGGGGGGCAGAAATGGGAGAGGGGGGGCAGAAATGGGAGAGGGGGGGGGCAGAAATGGGAGAGGGGGGGGCAGAAATGGGAGAGGGGGGGGGCAGAAAGGAGGACTTGCTTTTTCACACGCGCCTTTCGAGCACTAGTGGGGATCGCACGCGAATTACCTCGATGCGAATGTTGGTGCAGTTAAATAGACAAATGTGTGTTTTTCTTTTCGGTAAAGGGCAAACTGAAGAAGACTTTCATAAAACAAAAGACACAACATTGAATGTAATTTGATCTCTAGAAGAAACCAACAATAAAAACAACATTTTTACAACACCTCTTGTCACTTTCCTTCTAAGTGACCAAGTCTAAAAATTAAGCTTTTACCAGCCCTTCCAAAACCCTCCTCAACGACCCTCACAAAAATCAGTACACTCGTGTAAATGTTAAGAATGCCTTGTTTTGACAGTAAGTGTTGTCTTCACACGCATCTTAATCGATTTCTTTAAGAAAAAATGAAAGTAAAATAAAGTAAAAATTAATCGAAGCCAATAATGTATTAAGCAAAGTAAACCTGTTTTTGCCATTCTAATCAAGCCATAAATGAAAAATGTAAACCAAGTACACTACCCAAAACAGATTTCCTTTCAAACTACCATAGCCAGAAAGTTTTTAAATCGGTTTCAAAAATTCATTTGTGCAATATATAATACCCATTTTTCATTTTTAATTAATAGTAAATTATCGTTTTGTAATTTGAAAACTGTTCATCCCCTCTTATAGTAAATTTAAATAGAATTTCCCTCCTGACAGATATTCATATAAAAAAGCATCTCGTATCCCAACCCCAGACCACACAGACGCAATATAATACAGGCCCTGCGTGGCTCTGGCGCATCCACTCCCACGTTTTGGCAGCGTCGGTCAGAAAGTCCTCTTTTTTTTAACTTCGAATTCCGTTCGCCCAAAAACACCATCGTTCCGAGGAATAAAAATCCCAAATGAATTTTAATATTCCCGCAGAGGGACAGCACGGACGTGCCGAAAAGACCTAACGAAGCCGTGTGTTTGACGTCCGCCGGCCTCTGTGTAACGAATGAGATGGAGCGAATGCGCGCGCGGTTTGGCCCGCTCCAATCAGGCCCGCTTCTCCGCGGTATGTCGCACATAAAACGGGCAACGAGACGACGCGGCTGGGCAGTGGTACGTATGCACGGCGACGACAGCCTTGCACCAGTACTATGCTCGCAGTATTTTTTTATTTACTTATTTATATATTTATTTATTTACTTACTTATTTATTATTTATTTATTTTTGATCCTCGAGCTCCCTAGTCCTCGCTCAGCCCGGCATAGCACGGCCCGGTAGAAAATATGAGCTCCACTCGGAACGTCACGGCTCAATTTGCAGTGCTGCCCACCTTCCTTTCCAATGCGAACATCCTAGTTTTCGGCCTCTCTTTCTATCGACCTGTGCGTACCATGTTCCTTCTTGTTACTGAATTAGTTCTACAACTATTAATCATTTCTTCAGAATTAAAAAAAAACAGAAAGTTCCGTTGTTTCTCATAGCTATCTAGAGCAAGTCGAGTTATTACGCCGAGTTTTCTGTCAATAAAGTTGACAGCCCTGCACTGCCGTGACGTAGACAGAACCATCCTCTCCCCGCACCCCCGCTGTGGAGTATCAAGCAAAAGTGCGCGATTAGTAGGCGCCCCGCCACCGGCTTCCACTCTACAACGGTGTCGCTGGAATTTTTAGGCAGGTCGTTTCGCTTCTCTGAAACCTTTTGGGTTTGGTTCCTTTCCAAGGTATCGAATACGGAAAACCCTGCAAATATTTATTTTGGTGTAACCGAATAACTAGGATTCAGATTACGGACTATTCAAAATCGAGTTTATTGTTGAGAGTTCTCTTGACACGTCAAAGAAATATCCAAATTACGAATTACTCTTTCGTGTTCAAATTAAAATACTTCATTTTTACAGAGCAAGCGTTTATCCTTAAAAACAGAAGCTGTATTTCTCTCGTAATATTACGCCGGATTATAATATTACATCGGTTTGCCTTCCTCTCAGACGCCAAGCACGCTCAGTAATTGTTACAAGAGCCGACATTTACCTAAATAGCTATAAATTGTTCCTGGCGGTAGTAGTTCAATTATACGAAGCTGGCAATTGACATGAACATACAAGATTTGAAATCAATTTTGGACAGTTTGTGTGACAAAGCCATTTCGAATTCGTTTGTATTTCTTTGTGTATTTACAAATAAACTGATTTTGTGAATAATATTCACTCACTAAACTCCAAATCCGAGTATTATCGGACCGCACAAGCTTACAGAATGTTCAGGATCTCCTTGGACGAAATATGCAACGCAAATGCATTAACGAGAGTTTCCTCTACAATCACTGTCACAAATTCGCGTAGTATGGAAAAAGTACTTCGGGCACCTTATTACTCAAAGATAAGTTTAACATGAAAAGCAGTCTTTCGATTCGAAAATGAGTTGTAAGAGCCAATATGTAATTGAATACTTCACTACATTATTTTCATACGATGTTGCGCGATTATATCTGCGAATACATTTGTCAAAATTTCTGACAGTAATTTGATACCATTAACAGTGAATCAAATTGTTTTGGAATCAATGACATGCTTAAACCTTAAGAAAATTATTATAATTTAATTAATTTTTCGATTTTTCAAATTTAGATGGTTTTCATTGCCTCGTTGCAAACGATATTCGTGTTTTATCAGTTTGCCTACAAAATCTAAAAACATTTGTATTACAAAACTGAAAATTGTGCAACCCTCTCTTACTTAGCGCCTAAGAAATGACATAAGCAAGATTGCGACTCAATGAAATAGAGAAATCTAGCGTATATTCACAATTAAGTTAAGCTTGTGGGCGGAAAAACACTTTTATTTAAAGAAAAATGCCATTTGGATTGTTCATGGAGAGAGAGTTAGCTTTCTGTGCGTCGGTCCCGGGATTGATTCCCGGCCGGGGAAGAAATAGAACTGTAGCTTTCCATTACAATCGTCTCAGTTTCTACATCTGTGTGGCAAAAGAAAAAAGTTCAGGCGGGTCAAGTAAGATATGGAGATGGGAATACGTCATGCTCGCCACATGCTCCTCCTTACCCCCAGGCGTGGATAATAAATAAAAACAAGAGCCCAGGTCTGTGAACACCCGATCATAAAATGTCAAATATATACTATGTTTATACATTTAATGAAAAATAAAGATTGAAACACGTATAGGACGTGCATGCAGGATTTTCCAAATAGTAAATAAGAGCTGTTGGCACATTCAATGCGAATGAAACGGCATTACGCGCAATTTCTAATTCACAAAGCGCTCGATGGTTGGTAGTTTAGCTCAACAGCTTAGATCATTAGTCCCGTATGTGCAATGCATGCTTTTCCTCGGGAGGAGGTGGTGATCTTCCCCGCTGGATGGCGAGATTCTGCGCCGACCTAAAGGCGGCTAGTGGGGTCCCCCCACAACCAGGACTCTCCCACCAGCGGGGCACCGCCGCAGCTGGGACAAGCTCAATGCTCCCGACCGGTCTCCCAGCATGTGAGGTAGTGTAGTGTATGTTAGTGAACGTGTGTGTGTAAGGGGAGTGAATAGGACAAGAAAGAGGTAGGAAAGATAGCGCGAGATCCGTGGCCCGTTTGTTAGGATACTGCTACGAAGCGCACGCCCGAGTAGCGGGCGAAAGCAGCGGGGCGAGCGGAGAAGCATCGCGGGGTGGTGCCAAGCAACGAAAACGTCGACCCAAGCCGACGTCTCATATACAAGTCAAATCACGGGCGGCCCTCTAGACAAAGCCCTGCCATTGTAGGGGCGCGGGCGCCGCCCCGCCCCCCGCCGGGTCATGGCGCGGCACGGGCACGTATCGAAGAACGGAGCACCCGCAAAGTTAAATCAAGGGAGGAATCTCGGCGAACTAGTTAAGGTCGCTCGAGAAGAAAAGGGCGGTGGGTGGAGAGAGGGGCGAGGAGAAGAGGGCGGGGGATGGAAGCTCATGGCAACGAAATTTCGCAGAACCTGCCAGCGGTCTCGGTGCTACTTCAGAGGCGGTCGCAACTTTCGGCTGTCCCGTAAAGAACGACCCACGCCCGACTTAAAAGCACGTTAATTTAATTTTGTGGGGAGCACCACTAGAAACTGTGCCACGAGCCAAAGCTAAAAGTGTCTTTGTGATAGTTACGTGATTCTAATAGCAATCGCCTTCGAATACCCCACATTTTAAGCAATAACTCTTGAACTGATGCACATACACGCAAGAATCAGCGAAGGAAAAGTACTTCACACATTGAAACTGAAGTTATTTTGAAGGACTTTTTTGTTAACTTTCTCGAAATAGATTATTAAATGATACGATTAACTGATTAATCGCTCCGGATAAGAAAGAAATCATTGATGACATTTTGTAAAGAACCTTTATTTTTTACACGGTAGCTTTATGTACGAAAAACCTAACAAGTAGTAAAAGGAAAATAATAAAAAAAATACCTTGAGCTGATGTTTAGAAAATATTGAATTTTTAAAAATCTTTGAAAATATCCAATATATTTACCGAGGGAAAAAATAGATGTTTGGCATACTTTTAAACACTAGTTCACGAAATTAATTAAAGGGAATCGAAACACAAAATTGACTTTTTCTGTTCATTAATACATACAAGCGACGTCATGCGCAAGAACGGGCTTCCTGCGTTTCGTAGATGCGGAAATATACCGATTTCAGCTTGTAATGACGTCACGTGCCGATCGACATCGTATGTCTGTATTGCTGTGCGGCACCTTCGCCTACTGAAAATAAACTACGGAGGGGTAATGTCTTGTTTTCACTTCACACTTTGGTTTTCGTCTCTATTTGTGCTATTGTGCTAGAGTGATATCACGAGTTCTGTTAAGCCGTTTCAAACATGAATACGAGAGCGAGTGCAAGGAAATCAGTGATACAAGTTAAATGAAAGACAATTTCGAAGGCTGGGAGAAAACTATGCATGAATCGAATGAGATAATAGCAGGATTATGTCGACGTGTATATAAAGTGTATGCTGTACGGAAGTTGAAGACTTAATTACCACACGAGACAGTTTAAGATCTATTCAAACTTCGTTTTCCGAAACTAGTTTTGGATACAGGTGATCTAAATATCACGCGACATCAACTAATTACAAAAAACAACTACATAAATTCGAAGTTAGGGATGTAGTTTGCAAATGCAAGAACCTTCAAATAAAATGTAAGTACAAGCTTTCGATTTACGCCATGGAACAATGTTTCGGTGGTAATAGAAAGAAGGAATCCGTAATTCCCTCATGCACTGTCAGTAAGATCCACAGCACTACGTCTAAAGGCGATGGGTACCTGGGTTTCTATGCATCGACTAATACTCTCATTTTTCTGACAAGAATTTTCCTATTGGATCTCTGAATGTGATCTTGTGCAGTTTTCGCGGTGTCTATCCTCGAAGTGATTTTGCGTTGTTACGTATACGAGTGTGAGTTTCAATACGTGTGAGTGTGAATCTGAACAATGATTTCTTTGTGATTTTTTTCTGTTGTCAATGTGGGTTTCATCGTGGCTCTTACTGCTGCTACTTGTGAATTGGACCGACCGATTTCCTTCAACCATGTAAGAATATCTTCCGGTTTTGTATATGAATTATTTGGGCAATTTTATCCTTACTTTAGTAACGATTAAGGAGTTCAATATTTATTTCTCCGATATTAGACAATTAATTAAGAGTAAAATTTAATAAAATTACTACTTAGATATATCATTAAAAATGAACAAACAAATAAAACAAGAGTAAAAAAGAGCCTGGCAGAAGACTGAAAAGGAGAGGGAGGCTGGAGCGAGGATGAACATTCAGTTCGGTAAGAAAGTATAAAAATGATGGAAAATATCTCAGCAGTTTGTGAAACATGTTGAATATTATACAAAGCAATCGGATTGGAAATGTGTATTACGGTGTAAGTCCAAGTTATTAGACAAGATGCGGAAAGTCCGAAGGAGAGTGACTGAGCATGAGCGAGCGTGAACGTATACTAGATATGGAGGGGGGGGGGGCGAGAGAAGGGACTAGGGAATGCAAAGCCACAGGAGCGGTAACCTATGGGAAACACTGGCAAAGAAGCTACAGAACCAAGGGAAAGAAATAAAGAAGTCAGAGATTGAGGGGCGGAGTTGTAGGAGAGGAGACAGGCGGGAAGGAGACAGGCGGGAAGGAGACAGGACAGGCGGTGCTGAGACAGACAGGCGGGAAGGAGATATGACATGCGGAAGCGATAGATAAGTAAGTTGATGGAGACAAAGTGTGGAAGTGAGACAGACAGAAAGTGGAAGCAGAGACAGGGCAAGGAGATGACAGGCGGGAAGGAGACAGACAGGCGGGAAGGAGACAGACAGGCGGGAAGGAGACAGACAGGCGGAAGGAGACAGACAGGCGGGAAGGAGACAGGACAGGCGGAAGGAGACAGACAGGCGGGAAGGAGACAGACAGGCGGGAAGGAGACAGACAGGCGGGAAGGAGACAGACAGGCGGGAAGGAGACAGACAGGCGGGAAGGAGACAGACAGGCGGGAAGGAGTAGGCTGTGACAGGCGGGAAGGAGACAGACAGGCGGGAAGGAGACAGGACAGGCGGGAAGGAGACAGACAGGCGGGGGAAGGAGACAGACAGGCGGAAAGGAGACAGGCGGAAAGGAGACAGGCGGAAAGGAGACAGGCGGAAAGGAGACAGGCGGAAAGGAGACAGGCGGAAAGGAGACAGGCGAAAAGGAGACAGGCGGAAAGGAGACGGCTAGAAGGAGACGGCTAGAAGGAGACGGCTAGAAGGAGACGGCTAGAAGGAGACGGCTAGAAGGAGACGGGTAGAAGGAGACGGGTAGAAGGAGACGGGCAGAAGGAGACGGCAGGCGGAGACGGCAGAAGGAGACGGGTAGAAGGAGACGGGTAGAAGGAGACGGGTAGAAGGAGACGGGTAGAAGGAGACGGTAGAAGGAGAGACGGGTAGAAGGGAGACGGGTAGAAGGGAGACGGGTAGAAGGGAGACGGGTAGAAGGGAGACGGGTAGAAGGAGACGGGTAGAAGGAGAAGGGGGAAGGAGACGGGGAAGGAGACGCGGGGAGGAGACGGGGGGAGGAGACGGGGGAAGGAGACGGGGGAGGGGACAGAGGGGAGGAGGCAGAGGGGAGGAAAGAACATTTGGAAGAGAAAAGTCGAGAAAGAGAGAAAAAAGAGCAAGAACAAAAAGTAAAAAGAGAAAGAAAATGGGGAGAAGAAAAAGGAGGACGAGGAGTAAAAGAAGGGAAAGATGAAAAAGGATGTGAGGAGCCCACGAAGGAGGAGAAGGAAGAGGCGCACACCGCTGTGCACTCACCGGCGTGTTGCGCACGGCTACCAGTTTGTCCCCGACGACGAGGCGGCCGTCGATCTGCGCCGCGCCGCCCTCCATGATCTTGGTGACGTAGATGCCGTTGTCGCCCGGGATGTGCTGATTGCCGATGCCGCCCGCGATGCTAAAGCCCAGTCCTTTGGAGCCCTTTAACAGCTCGATCTCCAGCAGGTGCACGTGGCTGGGTTGCCGCCGCCGCCGCACGTACTGCACACAAACACGTAGCATTAGACTAAACTGCTTCCAGGCGTTTCGCCAAGGCAAAATGGCCATGCAACAACATATTCTTAATTAGGTAATTCTTATAACAGTATATCGCTTTAGCTCGACAAATATGTACTAAAACAAGCTGTCATGGAAAAAGAATCTTTGCAAAAGTCACTTTCATAGAATTCAGGCAAAGGACGTACCCCTGTTATTTTTTATGAAAACCAAAACATTCCGATAAGAATCTATTTGTACCAATGGTGAAATTGTTAAGTCGACGGATGAAGAGAAATTAAGAGTAACGGGCACTAAAATTCCAACTATAGGGAACTCACATTCAAACCGGATTTTATTCTGAGGTAATCACACTCACTCTCAGTCAAAATTTGAATGTGAGCGGAGTAACGATCTTTACTTGTGCAGCATTTCGGTAATCATGTGATCGTAAATAAAAGGAAGAGCCAACTACTTTTTTTGTTATAAAAGTATGTAATATTATTCATTTCTTTGTAAGATTATCACTGGAATTTCTATCAGTAAATATTACATTTTTAATACCTAATCTTACTTCACTATAATAATGTTATTAAGGGTTTCAAAAAACAGTAACGTCTAAAATACACTTTTTCACGGAAACTATTTCCAGCATAAAAAGAAAACATCGGGATTATTATCTAATCTGCGCTTTAAAAAATACATTTGCAGAGAAACAATTCAGTACAGTTAATTGAAGTCTGAATTAAACAAAAATAACCACTAATATATATTTTTTTAACTCATGGAAATACTCGTAACAAGAGGTGTTGAGGCTGCAAAATATTGGAAGATCTTTCTGAAGAGATAGTGCCAAGGAAACTCCTTATCGTCCTTTCGTGCAGTCTTGTCATGAGGGGAGACTGAAAACGTCAATATCCGTACTGTTAACATTCCTCGGCGTAAGAATCATTAAGTATTGAAGAAATTGTCAGTGTTACCTGTCTGGGCGAATAAGGAAATCGTTTTCCTTCTGGTTTTCTCTCGAAATTCGTGCGTGTGAGCTAAGTTTACGCGCCAACCATTCTGCTGAGATCTCAGTCGCAACACCAACCTCACGCAAGTGAATCGACTGTTAATGCACTCCGACAATACGCGTGCATTACCAGCTTTTTACACGAGCGAGGCGAGTCACCACGAAACTGTTCGCCTCCCCTGATTTTCAAACAATGTGACTTTGTCGCGTCTTAAGTAGGAAAGGGTCGAATTCTGACAAGTTGTCGACAATGAACTGTTTTTGTAGGTCGTCGGGTCTGGTCTGTGGCGCACTCGCACGGTCATCTTTCGAAGCAGTTCAAACAATTGAAACAAGCAAAATAAATTTATTTTCTCTTTGTAAGCTAACCGGCGGTTTTGAGGGAAAAATTGTCATGTCAAAAAAATAAGTCAAACGCAGGATGTTTGAAATGTATATACTTTGCTGTTTGCTGTTAATTCGGACCAAAGAGAGCCCAACTCCATTTTTAAAATAATTTAATAAAGAACAATATATGGATTGCTATTTTTAAACAATTTATTCTTTAACTTATAGTAATTCTATGCCTGAAGCTTTGGGGTCGCTATTACACAAGAAGTGTTGAGATACAGCGCGTAGTCGGATATACATAACAAATGTTTACGGCCCGCATTTCTGCGAAATTAAAAAGTAATATACCAACCCCGTTTTAACGTATCTGCACCAGTAAAGCTTCGTTAATCTACGAAAGCTTATTTGAAACTCGGATACTTGATACATGGTGATCATTTTGGCAATTTGATTCGCGTAACATTAAATGGAATTCGAAGAAACGTAATACGTCGACTGCTACCTAGCATCGTATTTCCAATTCGAAGTCAATTAATCTACCTACATAATCCCTTTTCTTCCAAGAGTATGTTTACCTCAATGTTGAATACTCGGGATAACAAACAATATGTAACTTCTACATTCGGCTATAACGTGTCACTCATACAAACAGCGCACATGGCCGGGAGCCGTTTACAACCACGCACTCGGAATTTACTTGCAGCCATTTGGGTTGAGAGGTCGGCCCCGCTCTCCAAGGCGCACCGCCGCGCCGGGCCGCCAGCCCCACCGCAGCTACTACGCCGGCGCGCACGAGTGCTCCCAAAACAAAGCGCATTAACGCGATTTGAGGGGGCGGGGCGTCGGCCAGGGAGACGGGTAGGGGAAAGGACAAGGGGCGGCGCGCGGAGCCATCCCCGCGAGCACCAGCGCAATGGTATCGACGCAATGAAGCGGAGAGAGAGGGTGGCGGTCTCCGGCGAAGCAGGAGAAGTGGTTGACGCGCACTAGGCCCAAACCAAAAAAGCTTAAACTGTTCGAATGGTTGGGACTTGGTTGGTTGTTTTAGGAAACAGAACTATGAATAGCAGCTTATAGTTATAGGACAAGTATATAAATAATAATTGAAATTACTTAATCAAGACATATAAAAGGAACTGCAAAAAGAAATGAAACCTTGGAAAATGTACCTAATTTTGTAAGAAAAATAAGAATCACTACCAGCGAGAAAACTCTTACATATCAACACAAAAAAAAAAGATCATAAGGTTGAGAAATTATTAAAAGGCGGGACGTTGTTTTACCTCTGTATGTGCTCTCTCTAAACATGTCTGAGTGTTGAAATCCTTGCTTCCAAATCGCTGTAAAATCGCTTATGTATCATATGAAATAATTTCGACCCATTCCGACGGCGCGTGCAAAACTCATAACAGAGAGACACGAAGTACACAGATAACGAGAAATTGCAATATTCGAGTACGCAGACTCCCTCGAACTGAGACGAGGGCTGCGGAGGAGGTCGATGGGGAATGGAAAGGGTGTAATTCGAGTGTATGGTCGCCCTCCAGACCCACTGAGTAGAACAGGAAACAAAGACGGGAAAGAGAGGAAGTGCATGAAATGGGTAGTGGAGAAATGAAAAATTGAGAAAATAAAAAGGGAAATGGACGCAGAAAACAGATCTGTGAAGAACAAAAAAAAAACATAGGAAGAACGCAGTTCGGTAAGTGCTGGTGATGAATAGGATGGTGATGAATAGGAGCGGAAGTTAGCAATGGCAAATGAAACGAATACTATAGACTGGGGGCGACCTCGCAGTCGGAGTAGGACAAGGAAACACTCAATGTCAGATGCGTACAAATATCGAGGAAAACTGGCCACGCAAGGTTGATGGATTGATGATCCCGGGCGTGTCATCCGCTAAGGTAATTGGTCCTGCATGTGTAGTGCATGATTTTCCTCGGGAGGTGATCTTTCTCCGCTGGATGGCGTCGCCCTGTTGTAGGCTAGAGGGGTTTTCCCAACCAGGTATCTCCTGCCAACGAGGTACCGTCCCAGTCGGGACAAGCTGTAAGATCCCGACTGACCCTCTACATATCTGGTAGTGTAGTGCATGTAAGTGTAAGTAGAAGATGAGGATAGGACAAGGAGGAAGAAAGAAAGACCGCGCGCGGTCCCTGACTGCTCCGGCTTCCTGGTGTTGACCGGGGAAACCACGGAAAACAACCGATCAGAGCAGCCGACTGCTACAATCTCCTCCAGACAGCGACTGAAATCGACCTAGCTGAAAAACTAGCGTTGAAAATCCTCCCACCGTAGGGACTCGAACCTATGTCCTCCCGTCAGAGGCACTGCAATGAGATTAGTTGACGCCCTGAGCCACCTCTTCCGGTGGCACGCAATGACAGGACGAGAGTTCAGTTCGCGAGAGAAAGCAAAGCGAATCGAGAGGTGATTTATATAAGAGGAAAAGAACACAAACAGGGGAGAAGGCAGAGGCACCACTCGAGGATATGTCACCAGCGCAGGGAGATGGAGCGGATTTGCGCGAAGCAACCACTTCTCTGCAAGGATTTTGAGAAGGGGAGGCGCGAGCGTTTAAGAGGATTCTGCCTGAAGGGTGCGCGTTGTTTAGACAATGAGAGGAGCGCTTCGCATCGAGAGAGACGGCCTGCCTGTGGCTCGGGCGATACCCGGCAGCACTGCGCCAGCGGAGCAGGCGACAAGGGCGGAGCACAACGAAACACGGCGAAATGCCGTGCGTGGTCTTAATCAACGCGCAACATGACCATTCATTATCGGTTCTGATGGAATATTCGATCCCTCAAACTCTCAGTTATTAAAAACCCAAAATAAAACTGTTTTCGAATTGGTATATTTCCAACATGTTAACACAGAATAAATCATTAAAAGACGTCACAACTACGCGCGGCCTGGTCCTGAAAACAAGAAAGTGGACAAGTCCAGTTGCTAAATTAAAAAGAAGAAAAAACCCTAACGTACTGTAGACAGAATCCCTGTTTTGTGGGTTCTTGATGCCGAAAAACCAATTGGAAGCAAAACGTCCGTCCGTCCGTCCGTCATATGTGAACAAACCTAGCGCCTAAACCACACGTACAATCTTTTCCAAATTAAAGAAACCCTTGTCCATTTGGCCCTAGTTGAAGCTTTGAAATACATGAAGCTCCCCGAACATTTTCAAACTTTTCTCAAAAAAGGCTCCAAATTTTTTTCTTTAAATTTCTTGTAAGAATAGAGTAAAATACACTTATAAAGATGGCATAGGTTCGATTTATACGGTTAACTCTGAATTTTCGAAAATTGCAAAAGTGTGAATTTTTTTTCGGCGTCTTCCCACCACTATCGAAGATAGATTTTTCCAACAAATGATATTTGTTGCTCATAAATAGTTCTTTCATTAAGGTCATGTCGATTTTTGTGAAAATTTTAGTAGTTTTCGTGCAATAGTGCGTGAAATATTTGCAATTTTAAAAAATAACAAAAACAAGATTTTCTCAAAAACGAGTCCACATTTTTTGTTAAATGTTTGGTATGGATAGTGTTAAATGCACTGTATAAGATGACATATGCGCCGTATTGCTCTTTTCTTTTGTTGTTTTTCTTTAATTACAAAAACGTAATTATTTTGACTTGTCTCTCAAGTCGGTAATATTAACATTAGAGGCGATTTCATCACATTATCGTACTTATGAGTAGGTGTGCTTTAAATAATGCCAAATAAAGTTTCTCGAAAACTCAACAGTTTTCTATTAAAACGAGCACAAACTTACACATCTTCAGAAACGCTCAAACGGGATTTTCTCAAAAATGACTAAAGTTTTTCTTCAATATTTTCCAACGGATAGTGCTAATTCAATTAGCACTGTTGTATGTGTTAATATAAATATATATACTAACTTTACTACGAGAAAGTCTGTGCCATTCTGTAGCACCTCTAGTTTTAATCACGTCTTAATCACTACTCGAACATTCGTTTGCAATTTCTCTGATATTCGAAAATTCACTTTCATATTTCCTTTACCATACACAACAATGTAATAATATATTCGCACGCAAATTATGACCAAATTTCACAGCAAATAATATGAATTAACAAAACAAGCTAATTACATGAGAAAAAAAAGCAATACATGAAGGATGTTAGTTCTAACCACCAGAACGGAACTAATTAGGATGCAATACAACCGCGCAACTTTATTTCACTTCTGCCTGGCATTACAACATTAATCGGAACACAACTTAAAAACAGTTTAAAAACGAATTGGCTATCTTGGAGTACCTTTATCACCAGCGATTAATCCGAACATTATCGCGGTATTAACAATAAAACACATTAATCTTAATATGTGGCGGATTCACGATCAATACTTCCAGCGAGCACCATGCACACTCACATTAATATTAACAATTTCCTTTCTCTTGGAATGAGAGGGGGTTGGAGAAAACGAGAGGGGGCAAAAATTAGAGGGTGGGAAAACAGGGGTGGGGAAAGGAGAGAGAGGAGAAAAGTGAGAGAGCGAGATAGAGGATTGGGAGCGCAAGATGGATGGGAGAGGAAGCGAGAGAGAGGAGGAGAAAGAGGATGGGAACGGAAGAGGAGCGGAAGTACTTCATTGACTGATTAGTGATTCCGGGCAGGTTAACGACTAAGGTCATTAATCCCATAAGTTTGGTGAATGTTTTTATCGCCGGTGGCGGCGGTAATTTTCCCCAGCTGGATGGCGAGATCCGGCGCCAACCTATGTCGGCTTGCGGGGATTCGCTCCAACCAAATATCTCCCATTAGCGTGGTACCGCCCTAGCTGGGATAAGCTTTATGCTCCCTACTCGTCTCCCAACAAGGGAGGTAGTGTAATGCATATGAGCGTGTGTAAGTAAAGGGTGATGATATAAGGAAGAGGAAGGAAAGATCGCGCGGTTTGTGTTCGTTAGGGTACTGCGGCGGCATTCGTCTGGACTTGATAGGAGAAACCATTTAAAACCACCGACGATCGGAGCAGCCAGCTGCTGGAATTCTCCTCCAGTCCGTGACTGAATTCGACCTACCTGTCCAACTACTATCGAAAATCCAGCAGCCGTGTGTACTCGACCCCCAGGACCTCGCAGAGGCAGGGCATCGGTTGATGCTCTGAGCCACCTTTGCCGGAGAGGGGAGCGGAAGAGGGAGGAGAGCAAAAGAGGCAGGGAGGAGAGGACGGGGCGCGGAAGAGTCGGCGAGCGACGATGAGAGGGGAAGAGAAACGAGGGATGGCTAAACCCCCGGGAGACGTGCAGAGCAGTCGCATCCGCGAGGTGCCCGCCCGCGTGCGCCCCCTAAGGCGCGACTATGTTGACGCGGAAACTGAGGCGCGGCGTCTTCGCGCTGATGGATGTTTACATTGTTAATGGGCGGGAGCAGGGCGAGGGAACTTCTAGCGCTGCGATCGCGTACCGTAACACACACACTTCGCTCGCGCCCCTTGGGAACAGGCGGCCTTTGGATTGCACTCGGAGGATTGGGGTACTACTACACATGAATCGTGAAGTAAACTGTAAGATCAAGTCCCAACAATCAAGTTGTCTAGACCTCATCACAGCGAAAAGGAAAATTAAAAAAAAAAAAAAAAGCTGGTGCTATAGAATTACATTTGCGTGGCACAGGGGCATAGACAAACATCATTCTCGTGTCACAGTGGCAAAAAACTAGTGGCACAGACATTCTCGTACTAAATAGTTTCCTAATCTCTTTAGTATGAACTATCTTTTTGGGTTCCCCCCCCCCTCTTCCTACCTGATAGCTATCGGCACCTGGAAGTCTTCTTCACATTTTCTCAATTTCTTTTCGGTTCCCTAACAGAAGAAAGGAAATTTGACGAATATAAAACACGTCCGCAATGTATATATTAAAGACGTGAGAGATATTTTAACTAGTGGCGGTGCAACAGCACGTACAAGTTCTTTTTCGTTTTATAGTAGCTTTTGCAATTTTCGAGAAATCGTGAAGTTCACCGAACGAGACCTGCGCCCTTTACTCTGTTCAAGCTAAGAAAATTACCGTAAAATACGGAGGATTTTGTAAAGAAGAAAAAAATGAATATCTTCAAGCAGAAATTACATGAAAAGGACTAGTTTTACTAGTTTTAAGTAAGGACTAGTTTTAGTTAAGTCCTCGCTTTACATGACCTTCTTTAAAGATCTAAACTTTTAGAAATTTTTTTTTATCTGTAGCATCAAGTAGCATCAGTGGAAACTATGTGTTTGTTTTTTTTTTGTAATTTTATAATATACAGCTTTCGTCAAAAATGGGGCCAGTAATACATTTTTTACCATTTGAAAACATACAAGGAAAAAATTTAAACACAAATTTGGAGCCATTATTGAGAAAATAATTATTTAAAAACTGCACATATTTCGCGAAGAATTCTCAAGTTTTGGAAAAATTCTATATGACTTTATTTCAAGACCTACCTTCGAACAACAGATTTTACTACGGGAAATAAAACCCTACCTTCAATATTACAGTTGTAGAAAGCTGTCGAATAATTCTCAATTTTTGCTGTTTTCGAAATTTCAGAGATTTTAAAGAAAATGAGATTGCGTCTTTTTTAAGAGACATTTACGCTTTCCGAGGATGAAGTTTCATAAACAAATTAGAGGTATTTTTGAGAAAATTTTGAAAATATCCTTTCGGCTTCTTGTGAACTACATTTATAAAATTGAAATATACGTTTTAAGTTTGAAGAGCCGTGAAACCATCAAGAGTAAGAGGATAACATCAATTTTGAAAAAACAACAACTACGATTTAGTTGCTAGCGTTGTCCAAAGAAGGACAGACGTTTTGCTGGTAACCAATTTTTCAGTAGCAAGAATCCACAAAACGTGGATTCTCACAACACGTTACTTACATATAGGAATTAGAGTTATCCACTTGGCCTACAATTGTTTTCGAAAAATCGATGCTTTTGTTAGTTTTGCAATTTGCAATTTGAAAATCAAAATTAATATATTTTCGACGAATATAGCGTCTACTAAATCCGATCACGAAACAAGCGAGTGGAACCCGTACTTAGTGGGGAATGTATTAGAAGGGTGTAAGAAGAGGAGGGTAACGTCCACTAAACATAGTTGTCCAGGGCACAAAGTGGTTCGAATCATTTCGATTGTGTGGATAAGGAGTGCAAATATGGTACCTTTCGAAAGCTAACTGCTTTCTTCACTGTTAAAACTGAAAAGTAATAATCGTGAAACCTGTGAATTCTTAATTGGAACTCCTTTAATGTCTAAGAACTTGTCTTCTGAGTGAAGGGCATATTATTACTTCGCAGGAATGTGAAGAGCTAGACGTTACTATCTGCGATTATATTCAAAAGAAATTTTCAGTTTAAAAATGATCGAAAGATACTTTTTCTATAACGTTCGATTTTACATCAATATTTCAATAAAACGTTTTATTTATGTATTATAACTACCATTTCAGTAACGGCATTTACTAATTGAGTTTATTTTAAGAAACATGACTACAAATTTAGCAATATTTACATTATTCTACTGAAATTCCTTTCTTTTCACTTATTCTTGTGAAATTTTCCCCACACATTTCCGTTGAGCCCTATACTGAACGCCCCAACTTGTGAACCATCGCAATAGCGGATAACGAGTCAGCCAAATGAAATGGTGCGGTTGCAGTAAATTGTTTGGAGACCAGTAGGTTGGCGTGAAAACCACCTCTTTTCCGCAACATTTAATTCCTGCAATTAATGACCAAATAATTATTAGATATTTGTTTTCACGTTAAAACTACATATAATCCAATATTTTTAATAAATGAACGAGGTGTGGTGAAAGAGAGAAAATATTTTATTATGATATAAAATTCTTGCTTTAAATACTTAATACCTCCTGTCAATTATCAACACGATTTTTCGGTACTTGCATTACTAACTGGAAATCTCGAGTTGGGGCAGATTTATTATATAATGTATTCTATCAAAAACTCTTATGAAAATGTTTTAGCTCATAAAACATTTATTTATTTAACAATATTTAGAAAATATTGTTAGAAGCGCCATGATCTGAGTTTAAAACATGGTTTTCCTACGCAAGAACGATTGCATCAAACAAAGTAAAAAACACTAGAGCAACGTGAATCAACATGACTGTCGGATCGCATATTGAGAAGTGTGCCAAATAATGTACGCAACACGTACGAAAGTATGTGGCGTACTCGTTTCAAAATTCCGGATTCGTCTCATACTGTCGCCTCGTTCGTCAATATTTCATTTATATGCCAGACTTGCTTTCAGTATTAGTTGTAAGGAAGTAAATATTTATGTATCCACTATTTTCGTTATGGAAGTCCAAATCGCGGACTGTCCACCTCAATAGAGGACACCTGGCGCCCTGAAGGGCCTGTTGCAGGAAGCTTTGCTCAGGACAATGAGCAGCGCATTGATCTTATTGAGCTCATTAGTAACTGGAACACGCTGCAGCACGTTTCACTAAGAGGTACTTTCAAAATAACATAATCGAAATTGAGCTAAAAAGAAAGTTCATTTCTTACACAATTGAAATAATGTCGTGCTGCACTGTTTTTTGGTTCTATAACCAGCTTTCTAGTTCTATAGTCCGGTTCAAGCAACGATCACCTCCGACACTTGTCGGAGGTTTCCTACCCAGTGAGATGAATCAATCAGGAGTGGGAAGGAAGAATCGCCTGCAATCTATTTTTTATAGCGTTTCTACGACATTCGCCTGGAAGCGATCAGGGAAACCGCTAATCAGAGGTGTCGGCCTGCGACTGCGATCTCGGCAGGCACCACAATTCGCCGATGTTAAACGCATCAGGCAAATCCTCGGCACTTGGCGGGAATTGAACCCGCGACCTCCCAATCACTGGTGCCCTCCAGCCGTAAGGTGTTGCCTGAACGTTCATTGCTACCAGCGTAGGTTTGTTGCATAAAAATGTATAAATGAGAAATACTCTGTCGAAATGACGTAGGAAAAGCGTTCAAAACCTTGTAGAAGTTCTAAGCGTAAAATAAGATCAGGTTGACATTGGAAGTGAAAAAAAGTGCACTTTGTATTCATTGACTACTCGTGTTATAATTATGTTAACATCAGTAAAATATTTAAGAAAATGCATTGAAGGAAACATGAATAAGAAAACCTGATTGGAAAATGTCCGTGATTTGTGGATATTTTTCTCAGAAATATTTTGTAACGAAAACTTTAATTGGGAAACACGCCGATGATAATATTACAATTGTCGTAGGAAAAATAACTGAATAGAATGTAAAGTAAAAACAAAACAGATTCTGTATTATTTTATCATTTCATCCGAAGTTGAGATTCTTCGATTTCAATGGTTTTTGCTTGTAATTTGTTTGTGGCTTTTCCTGTAATGTAAATTCTTGATTTTAATTGCGAGTTCTAAAATCTTTTAATAAGTTATCGTTTTCTCTTTTTTAATTTAGAGTATTCTATCTGAAAATTCTGAAAATATAAATATTATAATATAATATAAATATGAAAATATAAAATTATAAATATTATGAAAATATTTAAGTAGCATTACGAAGTATTTATGAAGAACCGCTGTATACTTACAAAGTCACTATATATGAACAACGTAATAGTAATAGGAACAATTTAATTGGAATTTCTTACCACCTTAAATTTTATTTATTTCATTACTTTTATAGAATTATAATGTGATAACTTTATATTCCTATTAAATAAGATAGTGCGATAATGCTAACAAAATTATGGAAAATCATATTTTAAATTCCAATATTTTATTTAAGATCTGTATTCGAAAAAAAATGTAATAAATCGAATTCTCAGAGGGTATTTGCTTTTAATTACCAATTGCACCCCTGAAGTGCTAAAGTGACGATAATATGAAGTATTTTCTCGTTAATTTAAAATTAAATATTAGAAGATTTGAAGTGCAACATTAGAGAACTCACGAACATTAAATCTTTGATCCCGGTGAATAAGCTGATAAGTCAAAAAAACTTAATTTTACACACGCACATAGTTTCGTTTTTATATCACCTTCGTTTGAATATCGTTAATCCTTGATTTACTTCAGTTGAAAGTTGTTTTCTGCTGCCCTGTAAAATTAAGCGTTTATGACTTATCAGCTTTTTCACCGTGATCAAAGAAATATGAACTGCAATTACACCTGCGACCATATGTTTCACCTAATAATTGAGCATAAATACGTTGAAAGAGTAATTGAGATCACCTATTGAGTATGCAAATGTAAAACCTTGATACGTCGTTAATGTTCAGTTATATTACAGTGTGTACAGAATTCGACTTCTATGTCTATTGAAGTCAAGCAATATGAAAATATGAAGATTTTTAATGAAATTCGAAAGTTTTAAGTCTATCCATTGATTTTTAATGAAAATCACGAGATCTAAATCTAAGTTCGACTGATTTCATGAATCTCAGAAGAGGCAAATTGATATTCAACCCTGCCGCTGTATTTTGGCGTGTGGTGAACTTCTTTAATATGCCGTTAACAAACTATCAGGTACACTTTGCTGTTTGTGAGCTTCTCCAGTTAACGAATCGTTAAGACTTACAGGTCCAAAAGTAAACGGTCCTCTGACGCAATGCAAACGGCGCTGTGAGAATGTATTGGAGATTCTTTACTGAATTGCGTTTTCTGCTCGCGTTAGAATGATGAGGGTTCAGCTCGTCATATAATAAAGCGCAACATATGCTCTATTTCATCTAGAACATATCAATGACCGAGATCTGTCGTTTTTAAGTGTTGAAAATCTTCGCAGCTACGTAAAGTAACGGATGCAGCTGTTTTATTTTTCAACGAGCTCTTCTATTACAAAAACGCAATATTGTAGAGAAATGTATTCCTTAGAGAGGATCTTCTCCGGCCACTTTCTCCCACAAGCCTTCTTTAGCCTAAAGGAAGTAGCAGATTTCAGAAATAAAGTAGACGCCCCTCTGTCACTATTATATTGCGAGAATTAATCTGGTTATTACTACTGCCACCACAAGAGATGATTTTTAACATAGAAGTGAAATATAAGGTAAAAGTTACTAATTCTCTTACTTTACCTCTCACGTTATACTTCAATCAAATAAGAGGAGAACATGCAATAATATAAAAAGTATTTTATAAAAACATCTTCGAAATCAAACAATTATAAAACAGTCTTCCTGATTAGCGAACATGACACAAGGGAAGAAAGAACAAGAAAACAAGACTGGTTAGCGAACACAACACAAGGGAAGAAAGAACGCACTGATCAAGTTGAAATCAACATTGGCACTTAGGACTGTCATTTCCTATCCTCTGTACTTCACGTGAAATTTGATTCCCTGATGGGAATGTACGTAGCTTTTGTATGATTGCGACAAACAGTATTAAATTCCATACAACATGCTTTCAAATATTCTTCTTCTTAGCCGTTTGGTTGTCCCTCAGATGGGTCTTACAGCACGTAATTTCTTCTTCCACTCTTCTCTATTGTTCCATGTCCCAGGAGGTATCTGCCATCCAGCCAATGGCTTCTCTGTGTTGTCTCTCCAACCCGGTCGCGGCCCGTCTCTTTTCCTTCTTTCTTGTGGTTGCCAATCCAAAAGCTTCTTTGAAAATCTATTGCTCTGCATCCTCTGTACGTGTCCAAACCAAAACAGTTGTTTCTTTTCAATTTCGTGCAGTATATCCGGCTTCAGGCCCATCATTTCTTTAATTATTTCATTTCGTATTTTCTCTCTTCTTCAGAAGCCAGTGGATCTTCTAAGAAAGTTCATTTCCATGACCCTCAACTTTGTTTTCATTTGTTCTGAGAGTTGCCATATCTCAGCACCATGCGGTACAAATGTTTGTATTATTACTCTATAGATCATTAGCTTTGTTATTTGACTTATATTCTTGTCCCATAGGATAGAATTCAGGGAACCGGTGAGTTTTCTGCCTTGTGTAATCTGTTCCAAAACACCTCTCATAAAGCCCCGCTTCCCAATTTTTGCCCCTATATATTTTATTTCTTCAGTTTTCTTAATTTTGTATCCTGTGCCCATAGTTATATATTCGTTATTACTATTTAATACCCAGTACATTGTTTTATCTAAGTTGAGTGTCAGTCCCCTCTTTGCGTATTCAACTCTTATCCTTATCCTTATCCTTATCAGTATAAATTCTATATCATCTTGGTCGTGCGCCACGATTACCTAGTCATCAGCAAACTATAAAGTATAGAGAGTGCAGTACATATCGACCGGTATTCCCATTCCAGCACAACTCCTTTTCCATTTTTGGAGGACTTCATTCACATAGATTTTGAAGTATCTGTGGCATGCAGCATCCTTGTCTTAGGCCTTTAGTTATTGGAAATGATTCAGTCAAGTGCTTTCCCACTTTCACTATTCCTGCTTGCTCAGAATATATTCTTTGGAAATTTGGAAATTGGTAATGGAACTTTCAATTGCTTTAAACTGTTCTCGCGGCCACAGGGACGTCCTTGAGCTTACACCGCTCCCTCCCGGCCTTGGCATTCCACTCCATTCCATCCACTCTGCGGCCATTCCCCATTGCTTGCCTCTCGCCCCTGGGCCGACAATGCCCTTCGCCGCCCCGCCACTCAGCGGCGGTCCGGCCGCCGCCTCGGGCAGCCCGCCCGGGCCCCTAATTCAATTCCCGGTCTTGAACTACACGCGGAGCGGCGATAAATTCGGCGCTGTCTCGCACCCGCCCGCCGGTGCCATGGGAATTTAGATCTCTCATCTCGGCGGGGGCGACCCGTAACGTGGTCTGACCGCCGGCTCCGCCCCCGCACGAACGCTCACGCTCCCTGCCGGGCGGCGTTGTCGCTTTCGACCCCCTCCCCCGGCCACGTGCGTGTCTTCACTCCCCGCTGGCGTTGCCGGAGGAGTCCCTGCCTGAATCCCCACCTACCTGAAGTCGCTTTCCCCTCCCCTCTTCGCACTCTTTCGTATTTTCTTTCTCCCTATCGTCGCCCAGTCCCCCTCTAATCCGGCACAACATCCAATCCCCATTCTCATATTACGTCAATTCGGTTTAATGTCCACATCATTTCTTTTTCTTTGAAGACTGACAATTTTCTAGACCGCCTTGGGACGTAGAAGCTGATAGGTACAGTTCTCGTTCTTCGTTCGCGTTCTTCGTTCTCGTTCTTCGTTCTCGTTCTTCGTTCTCGTTCTTCGTTCTCGTTCTTCGTTCTCGTTCTTCGTTCTCGTTCTTCGTTCTCGTTCTTCGTTCTCGTTCTTCGTTCTCGTTCTTCGTTCTCGTTCTTCGTTCTTCGTTCTCGTTCTTCGTTCTCGTTCTTCGTTCTCGTTCTTCGTTCTCGTTCTTCGTTCTCGTTCTTCGTTCTCGTTCTTCGTTCTCGTTCTTCGTTCTCGTTCTTCGTTCTCGTTCTTCGTTCTCGTTCTTCGTTCTCGTTCTTCGTTCTCCTTTCAGGCTGTTTCTCTGCTTTAACCCGTCCAGGCCAGCTCCTGCTTGAGGCAGTAGAAAGCACGTTACTCCGCAGAGCAGCCCTTCCATGATCATTGTATACGGCGTTATAGCCGCCACACTCCCCTTCTCTATGCACTCAAACAATTGAGGGAGGGCGTCGAGACAGGGCTACAATGAGGTAAGTGACACGACTGGCGCAGACTCCCAGCTTCCTGAGAAAGTGCCAGGTTGTACAGTTAACGCTCAAACATCGGAGCAGACACAGGTTTAATCTTCAGCTGGGAATTTTAATCAGACCATGGACAAAAAAATTCTTGATACTTCGACGAATCCAGTTGACAGATCTTACAGATTTGATATCCCTTTTCTCGTTATTTTCTCTTCTAGTAAACTCCCAAAAGGGGTTCAATCTGAAGCAAGTGTCCATTATTACTTCCAAACTACTTCTTAGGGGTTTCAGTAAACATTTACATACTGCAAAACACATCCAAATTTTGCGCTGGAACAGAGAAATGGAAAAACCCCATCGACACAAAAACCCTCGTAAATGGGCTTCCGCTGAATATGAAATTATCTAGAGGGTGGATCAAACAAGTTTTTCTCTTCTTCTTCTTCTTCTTCTTTCACGGTTTAGGCCATTAGGTCTGTTCCGGCTTCACTCCATTATCACAAATTATCGTTATTAAGCATACACCAGACGCTCGTGCAACCCGGTAACACTCGTTGTCGTGTGTAACTGTTAGTAAGTAAAAGAATGCAAGCCCAAAAAACCACGTTTTCGTACCGTTAACGAGGACGTAAGAGGAACTTTTCGAAATTCTGGAGGTTCTCAAATAAAACTTAGTAGATCCTGTGTAAGAATTCTAAACCTTATAATCACGGTCAATATAGCGTCACCGGAACCTAAATTCGAACGCCAATCAAACAAGTTTCACACTAAACATTTAGAAATTTGCAGATTGTGCTAAAAGTATTTGTGCACGTAAGCTTCCGCGGCTCGCGTCGATTACTTCTTGGCTGTCCGGGTGACGCCGCGTAGTGGGCTGAGAGGCCGACGTTTCGCCAGACATGTCGCAGGCTTCCTCGGGGTAGTGACATCGTGAAATGCGTTGGGTGAGATCGCGATGTCAATACCATGAGGAAGCCTGCGACATGTCAGGCGAAACGTCGGCCTCTCAGCCCACTACGCGGCGTCACCCGGAGAGCCAAGAACTAAAAGTATTTACCAGCTGGATATGCAACCGCGAACACACATTACTATTATTCATAACTCGAAACCAGTGCATTCATTACCTAAAAAACGTTTTCTTCGCTGCTCCAAAAAGACCTGAGTTGTTCATTACATTGAAATCTTTCAAATTCTCTTTAAAAACATTCTGTTCCATTTTTTGACATTTCGGTCTTTTGAGTACCTCACTCCGTGGCATGTGTGGTCAGAAACGGGCATTATCTAGCATTCAAATCTATGTGAACTTGAACTGACCATTTGATATTCCGAAGCTTCAATTTAATTGGATGTATCTAAGACGTCTTTTTGTTTGACAATAAACGCTTAGCAATATAATGTTCACCCTCTCATAACTCCGGCCCTATGATGAAAAACGCAGTTTAGAGCCTGGCCGTTCAAATTCGGGTTCCGGATAAACGCTGTATTGACCATGATTATTAAGTTTAGAATTCTTACATGCTTTGTTACTGATATTTGTAGATCACAGATATCCCCTTATAATAAATTAAGATTGCCGGATTTCATAATGAAGTTTTCTTTAATTTGTTTTTTTAAATGTTTGGCCCTATTAACCCGAGCCTACCCTTCTTTAATGATTGTTGATCTAACATAATATATTTCAAAATGACAATGGAAATTCATTTAACATACGTTGCTCAAGATTATTCACCTCAAGTTAAATGACAATCGCTCCTATGCATGGAGGTGAACAGCTAGAGGCATAGCCCCTCTAGGTAGATCATGACACTCATCGAAAATGACATACTACTGCATCCACACTCAATGATCTGTCATCGAGTGAGTAGAATAATGTTTCGCATTTAGGGCTGTCACTGGATAATGAGATAACCTCCCAGCCAGCTAACAGAGCGGTCTTCCAGTGAAAGGCCCCAGGGCAGATCGGAACGAACGCACAAAGCAATGCTAGCCACTGTGTTTATACTCGGCAGCGAAGCTTCATTGGCTGCACGCGTTACGTGAAATGAGAGGGGAACCTAATTAAATTTGTTTACGCACTATGCAAATATTATATTATAATTACGGGATGCATTAATTCAATAATTTTAGTAGGCGTGGACCGGCGTCCAGTGAGTGTGCAGGCTGGTGACAAAACAGGGCCTCAAACGCCCCCCGTCGGAAAACGCCACGCCACAATTACTCACAAAAGCCCCGTGGCACAAAGCGATTAGTGACGCGGAGCGGGCGGGTCGCGGTATTTGAACAGAGGATTAATTCGCTGTGGGTAATGAAATGCCCTTTTATATTTTCATACAGGTCATCACATCGAACAACAAAAGGTAGCCCCTATAATGAATACTAAAGGATCTTACCATTAATTTTTTTTCCCTGCAACCTGTCGACTCTAATCTGCCCGGATAGCGTGTCGCCTATAATTATCTTGGAGGATTCGAAAAAAATGAAATATCCAAAATAATATTTTATTTATTAATGACATTAATTTTAACCAATTTTACAATTTATTCAAAGAACATAACACTATCTTTACATATAGAAAAGAGAACGAATCCTTCATGAATTTCACAGCATGGCGCCATTAGAAGATCCCATTAATTATTCGCACAATTAATTGTACTAGATATCCCGAAGTTTTTGAACTAAAACTTTTACATTGCATTTTTCTAACAAGTAGCATCGAAATAATATATTAAGCACGCTATTGACATAGATTACAAGTAGCTGAAGTGAAGTTGTTAACAATTTTTTCAGAAACGTTTATTTCTCTTTAGTAAATATAGTTTAACGTATAAAAGGATATTAAAAAACTCAAATCATCACCCCGAGAGTATGTGATCACTTCCACCAGAGGCTGAGAGGCTTCCCAGGTGATATTTGTATGCCTGGTCGATCTGTCTTATATTGTGAAGCTCCAAATTCAAAGCGAGAATATCTTTGTAAATACAAAAACATAACTCCGCATGAGTTTCAGATTAGAATACATTAAAACATTTAAGGATTCACAGGAACAAAACTCAATTGCAGTGCAACCGCGATAACCGCCTTTCCCTTTACATCAACAAGCTATTTATACCTCGAATTATATATCGAATATTATGAGCTAAGAACCTTTCTAAGTGAGAATGTTTGCTATTCTGGACATCGAATCTTTCCTGAACAATGTATTCGGTTCTATTTACATGATAAAGTAGAAGGGCATTGTCTGCTCATTGCGATCTGACACTGTTGATCAAGTTGAATCTTCACTCTCTCGAATTTACTTATTTTGCCCACCGAGGCAAATCTCTTTACAAATGCGTACGTCATGATGCCATACCACGTATCCAATGCAGCACATCATCCTCATCAAATTAGGCTGAAATATCGTATAGGAGAAACGCAAAAAACTGAGAAGGGCTGCTTGCAAATCTCTAAGTTAAAATGTTGGACAATTAATCTTCTCCAAGAGTTTTGAGGGCACATAGTCGGTGGATATACATTAGCATGAGTTCGTTTCATAATGAAAATGATTAAATGAGAAAATTGAAAATGAACAGAATACTAATGGAACTCGAACTTGCTATCTGTGGATGATAAATTAATTTATGCAATGGATTCATAAATGAAATTTGAAGTTATGATGAGACATGAGGACAGAAATTAGAAATGAAAAACGAAATAAAACTATTTTTGTAAATAAAATAAAATATTTATTAACAAGCTTTAAATTGATGAATCTACATTGTATGATTGTAAATCATAAAGAATATAATATGTTTAATACTTATCCGTAATTGCACCTTTTAATTAACACACTTGATCCAAGACAAATATTTCGATTTTCCATGGACCCCCCTTCTTTGATCTTTCGCATGAAATCGATTAAGCGGATTTAAATTTGCCGAAGACTACATCAGTAAACAGTATCGCTAACTTCCGCCTTCTAATTTGTAGACATTTATGTTTTTACTTTTGGTGACTGGAATCTCGCTATGTTTTCAAAACTCTTTTTTTCTAATTTCCTTCATATTCGAATTGGTCTATGTTCGGTGAATAAAAAAAGTTTTAATACAGTGGCAACGTCTTGAAAAGTGTTCCCTTCGAACACTGAAGTTAGGTACTCGGCCCTAAAATAAAATCTAAAGTCGTAAACAAAAAAATCAGTATCCTTGAAATACCTCGCACTTCCACAGAAAATAATACTAAACACAACATTTGTAGATTTTTAAAATTAATTGAATTAAAAACCAGTTCACATAAATCAGAAGCTTTAAAAATACAAAGACACATTTCTGGTAGACTATCAAATGTTTTAGCATTATGTTCAATGTAAAATTGTTCAAACAATAAAAGTTTAGAACAAGTTTGTACCTTTCATTACTTAGGCTGCAGTGTGTCGTATCTAATAGAAAGCGATCTTGATGTCAAACCGAATAGATTCCAGAGAATGTGTGGAACAATAAGAAATACATTAAAAAATAAAACCCGAATAGATACCCACGTAAAATTTTATAAAACCCTAGCCGTCTCAACATTAATCTACGAATACGAAAATTGGACGTTAAGTGGGTCATCAAAAAGGAAAATTCAAACTAGCGAAATGAAGTTCCTGCGAAGTGTTGTTAACTATTCTTTAATACATCATAAGAAAAATGTACATATAAAACAAGAACTAAATATTTTTAACCTCTCAGAAAGAGTCGAAAAAAAGAAAATTGGTACGCCCATATTGTAAGAATGAACGACATCACACTCTCAAATAATAAATTATGTTCTGGCCTGCAGAAGAGGAGTTGGAAGACGAAAGTCTCGGTGGATTGAAGATGGATCAGGCCAACGTTCCTGAAGTATACGTTAAACTTCGTTTTGTAACACAAATAGTTGTTTGTTGATCCATACAACAACCCAAGAAGTTTTGTTCTTAATCTCACAGATTAACTTGTCCATAGTTTTTAAGTCTACTTTTAAGGAGTAGGCTCATTCCCTACAGTTATTATGGAGAGTTTCCGTTACTATTAACAAAGAAACACGAGTAGGTGAAGATGACTTGTCGATACCTTGAATGGTATTTTTCTTAATTTTAAATGAAAAACAATGAAAATATTATGGTATGAGTCTGCATACACAGGGATCAATTCCCATACCGTTTGTCTTCCCCTACAAACAAACAAACAAACAAACAAACAAACACACAGATGTCACAACTCTTACATGTTTGCACAATCATGTGAACTGCAATAATGTTCTCAAAATAAAGGCTTGTATTAACATTTCTACAACGTTTAATTATTAAGTACTTTATAGGGCAATTCGAAACAATTTTTAATTTAAAAAAACGTAATATATTCAATAACATTTGAAATCATAATGAAAATAATTAAGAAGAAAATCATTCAAACGCACATTTTAAGGACCTCCTCATATAATACATAACAACCTCTAGCGGGAAGCGTTTCTGAAAATGCACCTCCCTTTAGAATCAAATATACGCAAGCGAAAATTTCCTTGTGCCGGAAGTAAAGTTGGAGTGACAAGAAGTAAAGACGATTATAAGTTAACGAAAACTTGCATGCCGAGTACCAAGAAATACACAAATTTCGAGATGCTGTGCCATATAGAAAACAAACTAGAGCGGGTTTTAAATGCAGCTATTTTGTAAGATCCGCTGAAATTTCGTACTTATGAACATGATTTTTCACAATCTCTTTCTGTCAAAAAAGTTCATAAACATCACTTCACAGTTCAACGCAGTAAAATCTTGGTCGAAAAATAATTAATAGTAATATCCTATATTTTTATGTAACTAGATTAGAGCAACGAACCCGTGTGCATACGGGAAGTGAATACACAAGATTTACGTAAATATGTGAAGATACAAGATTACGTAACATTAGTTCAGTACTGTAATAACAATTCTTTGTCTTTTGTGCGCTCTGAAGGAGGTGAAACACCTACATGCAAGTAACGAGATACAGACTCACACCTGGATAAATGGAAAACTTCTTCTAGTGAGTCTAATTATAAAGTCCCAACATTTTCTATTTGAAAAAAAAATCCATTCGTGAGAACGTAAAACCTGTTTTACTGCTTTTGCTTTTCCTTCCAGATTTATCTTCAGCATTTGCTAACAGACGACTTGACTTTTGTTTCTCCAAGAGATACCACTCTCCGAAATCTTTGCATATTTAATTGTTATTAACCAACTGAAAATTCCGTTGAAGACTAGAAGATAGAACGCGCACGAAGAACATTCAATCCATTGTAGGCATGTCTCAAATGTTGAAGCGAGCGAAGTTTTAATTCGTGGCCAGGAAGTGAAAAAATTTAAGGTACTGGGAGTATATGATCAAGGGAACCTTATAGAGAAATTAAAGGGCCAAAATCTACTATTATTTTTACTCGCTGTTTACATTAATTAAAAATGTGGAACAAACATATTGTTTATAATCAACGTTTCCGGAAAAGGAGTAGTTCTTTCCGTTCACATTCACCTTTGTAACAGAAAAAAAATGTGATTGGAAACGCCAAAAAATGAGAAGTCAGTCGAACACTTCTGGAACTTAAATGAGAAACTGGCCAGGTAAAACACCTCTTTAGCGAGAATAAAATGTCAGCCACTTGAAATCCCACAGAGTCAGGTTCGACTGGCCAAACGCACTTCGCGCCATGGATGTATGGGACCGCCTCAAGCCGAGGGTTGCAGGGGAAAGGGGGCGGGGCGCGCTACTCACCAGGCGGACCTCGTTGCCGGCGCGCTTGAGGGCGTCGACGGCGGCGGCGTGCGGCACGTCCACCACCGTCACGTCGTTCACCTGCAGGATGGTATCGTTGACGCGCAGCCGGCCGTCGGCCGCCGCCGCGCCGCCCGGGATCAGCTTGGTGATGTAGATGGCGGTGTCGTCGCCGATGTGCGGGTTGTCCGTGCCGCCGGCGATGCTGAAGCCCAGGCCCGCGCCGCCGCGCTCCAGCACGATCTCCTCGAACTCCCACTCGCCATCGCCGTTCACCTGCAACGCGCGCCAGGCCATTAGATGATGCCCACGCTTCGATTCACGACACACACAGAAAAAAGCTATCAAGATTCCACAAACTGCATTCTATATCTATTTAAGAAAAGCAAGCGTCTCTAAGCGAAGACTAAAACTCATCTGTTGAAGACTACAGAAGGGAAATTATCTATGCCACAGGTATTTTGGAATGCATTATATATATATATATATATATATATATATATATATATATATATATATATATATATATATATATTTTAAATAATTTAACATATGAGATTTTCACATATGTTTGGGTCTTAATGAAAATCGGAGTTATAAACAAGAGCACTTTTCTTTATTCGAATCAGAAAATAAAGGAGAAAAAATTGAAGTTGTTTTTAAAAAAGATCTGAAAATGTAGTAGTACGGGTTTCATATAAAGCTTCAGAAAATTAACCTTCCTACTTACCTACCTACCTTCCATAGTTCGTATTATTGCATTATATATAATGTATATATATATATATATATATATATATATATATATATATATATATATATATTTTACCACCTGTACGTCAACAATATACTGAAAGTTACTGTTTTTAACATTTTTCCCAGCAGGAAATAGTAGAATTAGATGCGAAGAAAAAGCGCGCTTAACTAGTTCAAAGTATTAATACAATATCAGTCTAACCTTCCACGAATACACCTCTAAACATAAACAAGAAATATGTTGCCATTTGTAAAAGTAGCAATGCCTTGTTTGAAATATTACAAAGTTGCATCATCAAATTATGGCAATATAATAAGTCTCGGATACAAAACCTTTACCTTTGTTTGCAAAAAGAAGAAAATGTAATCACACATTAATAATGTAAGTCAATATCGCCCAAATTAAACAGAATAGTGTATTACATTAGCCAATTTAATTGCAAATTAACTGAATCAAATGTAGTGACACATTCGCATTCAAAGTAAGCTCTGGAAACCGAAGAGAGCGTAGCAATTTCATAGCAATACACTCAGCCCGACTCTCCGTATTCATTTAGTGAAGCTCGCTAATATATGCGCATGCATTCAGTTTTTACAACGGAATGCAATATCTATCTCGGCGTTAGCATTCACTGCACACTTCAACACACGAGAATACACCCTTTAATATTGCACAACGTACTCATTATAGGTATTGCGTTCAGTGCAACTTCCTATTCAGAGAAATAAAACGTGGCAGAATATTCTGTATATTTTATGTCCAGCAGAGAACAATATTCATTACTGTGTTTTGTTGGCGCTCTTTAATGGAAACTAAAATAAAGAGAAAATAGTCTATCGTTAAATACATCTAAACGCCTCGTAACACTCAATTACAGAAATATTCTGCTTAAACTATAATACTTAAAACAATATCTCCAAAGGCCTTTCGTACCTATGATTGAAGTAATCTATTGTCTATTCTCTTACAAAAAAAAGATGAGGTTATTTTTAATTTTCTATGCAAATATTTCTTTATTTGAAAACATGAGGCGAGTGGGAACACGTTTCGTAACACTGCTCTACAAAATTGAACACTCGCACTGTATGAAAGAGAATTGAAAGAGCTCGAATAATATGAAAAACTAATTTTTATTTCGGAGCTCACGCATTTCAATGGGTTGTCAAAAATAGCCCATCACACCACCAATATTGCACCAATAAAGCAAATTATCTAAGGCACTGCATATTTGTCATGAAAATACGGGAAGGGAATATTTGGATTTCATTCCCCACTCTTTTTTTGTCTCCACCCTTTGAATATATCAGTTCCCTGTTTCCCGTTAGATTACGAAATAGAAAAATATGTTGTGAATATACCAAATTCTGGCGATAATTCACATGCAGCGAAACACTTTAATAACTCTAACTTTATAAACTAAATATACTCTTTACGTTTTGGTTCGAAAGAAAATCTGATAAATATTAACAGCTCCGGTACATTACCAATTCAAAACGCCCTTTATTCATCGATTTCAACGAATCCCGTGTTTACAAAACGACAACGCAAAAAATATCATCCCGCCGCTCCCAATCCCAAACGCAACGCAGGCGAACCGCGATTCGTCAACAAGGGCCGCGCCATCGCGTTTCGCCCCGCCCACCGCCAGCGCCGCGTGTCTTTTACCGCCCGATTCGCGCGTGCCGAAGGGCGCCCGCCGGCCCGCCGCAAAATTCCGAAGCCATTAGCGCGCGGCGAGCGTCAACGCGCGGGCGGAGGCGGCGGCGGGGGCGGGGGCGTTTCCATCAGCGCAAACAAGGGAAACACTTACCGGCGCCGCGCCGCGCCGCGCCGCGCCGCGCGGCTTCAAAAGCGACGCACCCGTGCGCGCGAGTGCGCCAGCGGTTGCGGGAGGGAGAGGGGACGCAGTCGGGGAGGGAGTGGGCTGGGGATGCGGGGCTTGGTGCGGGGCGGGGAGAGTTCGAAGTGGTGGTTGTCGCAATGCTTGGGATGGAGCATCGTGCGTCGAGTGGCAGGCGGGGTGGTGGGGGTGTGGGGGCGACGAGATGGGAAGCAGGGGAACGGTCAGAGTTGTGGGATGGGAGGGAGGGAGGCACTAATTCCCTCAAATAATACCCAGCGTATCAATAGCTTAGAGTAATATCCCAAAATGGCGTCGTTAATTCCGCACTGAGTTCCGTGATGGGCCGCACGCAGCGGGCAGCGTCGGCGGTGGAAGCAGCAGTGGTGGTGCTTGCGGCGGCACTGGTGGCTGCGGTTGCGGCTAGCGATGGCGACGATGCGGCATTATGTGTGTGTGCATGCTTATGTAACATAGATGAGAGAGAGAGAGGAGTCGGGTATCGTGACAAACAGAGATTTCGGGAATAAATCAGATATTAAGCCAAAAAAAATAACGAGTCATTTGTCCGTTAAGTCCATCAATCTAGTTTGGAAGACAATAACAACAGTGGATTTTCAGTTCCTTGCATATTGGGATGACGGAGTAGCAGAACACATGGAGGTGATGGTAGCAACGGGAGGTGGTCAAATGTTCAGCAACGCTACAGAAGGGGTGAGTTGCCATTGCGTTTTGGCGAGAGGGACATGATGAGAGGGCGGCTTGTGGAGAGCTGAATAGGTGGGGAAGCAGCAGGGACGTTATGTGGCCCCATCCGCAATATGCCATCATCAGAAGATAATCAATGCACTACTAGATAGTGAATTTAGGCCGAAAATGTCATAGTAGCGAACAATAGTTTACATAATGGCGCCAGCATCCAGATATACCCGCTGATTGAATATACTACCATCAAATTACATTTGCTTCTTCAAATACCTCTCGGTTGTATATACTAATAATACTAATGTATTATGAAAAAACTTGCCATATGTAACTGTCAAGAAGTTATGTTTATATTCTTCTACTGGATTCTCATTTGTGTGCGTATTTCAATAGATACTCTTATAAAAATTTCGATTGGAAAACTCCTTGCTTCAAATGTACATTCATTAAATTTACTACAATGACGTAATGCTGTAACAAACTTTCAAGGCAGCCAGAAATACATTTTCAAAACGTTCCTTTTACGTGTTTGGTAAATTATGATTTACAATGCATGTTTAACCCAATAATACGTAAGTTGCATTGCACTCGTAAATCCATTTGTTCTCAAGGAAACCCACAGGTCAGGAATCCTATACCAATTTTGAAGATGTAATTCGAATCAATAGAGAATCTTACGTTAAACACATGCACATTTAACAAATGTCAGTTAGTGGTTGGAAATACTTTAACTATAACGTTCGGATATTAAAATATCTACCGTAAACCAGCTATCATTTATTATGTTAGTTCATAACCCAATTTGTACGCAAGGATAGGAAATATTACCTAATATCTAAATGTGAGAGAAATCATACTATAAAAAGTTAATTTCTTGGACGTAATGTGTAGAATAGAACACACGTAATTCAAGTAATGTCTCAATCGAGAAGTACGTAGGTTCTAGCATAATTTCAATAAACGCTTTCTCATCTCAGCGGAACGCTCAGCATTCATGCACCTCTGTCCTAGAAAGCGGTGAGCGACGAATTAGACCCGCGCGGAAACACGAGATTCAAGAGCGGATGAGCAGGAGGGAGGATGGGAGGGAGGGAATGAGGATGGGAGGATGGAAAGGAGGATGGGAGGGAGGGAAGGAGGATAGGACGATGGGAGGGAGGGAAGGAGGATGGGAGGAGGGAAGAAGGATGGGAGGGTGGAAAGGAGGATGGGAGGGAGGGAAGGAGGATGGGAGGGAGGGTGCGGGAGTCGGATGGAGCAGCACGTGGATCGACTGAGGGGCGGCGAAAGGGACATGACTGCCGGGCGACGATCGGAGTGAGACCGCGGTGACTAGATGGCATCGACATGGCCTTGAACACTTCCGACCGGACATCGGCTACCAGACAGACATTGACATCTAGAAAAGCACCGTTCCACGTGCACACATTTTTGGCGCACGTGCTGCCTACAATAAGCACTAACCACAGGAAGTGCGTACGATCACATCAACTTCATTTCGAAGCACTCATATTGCATGCCCTTAGTTTATTTGACAGCAATTCTCTCGTTACCGTAGTTCTCATTACGTAAGAGCAGGATTCAATAATTATTCAGAAGAGTGCATTTTCTATCCGCAAACCTTGATCCCCTTCGTTGTATTGCATTAGTCTTTCACGATTTAAAAGTACATTGTTGAAGAAGAAACTTAAAGAACAATCCGTTACAAACAATCAAGATGTTAAATATCTCCTTCAAGATTACAGTAATCGGTGCACGAGCACCAAAGTCTATCCACAGAAGTCAGAAATGTGGGTTCACAGTAACACTCTGTGGACTCAGCAATCGCAAGCCGCCCATTACCCTCCGTCTACCGCGTCCTCTGTAGGAGCCCGCTCCGGCCGCTCCGCCCGCTCCGCCCGCTCCGCCCGCTCCGCCCGCTCCGCCCGCTCCGCCCGCTCCGCCCGCTCCGCCCGCTCCGCCCGCTCCGCCCGCTCCGCCCGCTCCGCCCGCTCCGCCCGCTCCGCCCGCTCCGCCCGCTCCGCCCGCTCCGCCCGCTCCGTCCGCTCCGTCCCCTCCGTCCACTCCGTCCACTCCGTCCACTCCGTCCACTCCGTCCACTCCGTCCACTCCGTCCACTCCGTCCACTCCGGCGCCGCAGCCACTCGCATTCGGCCCAGTGCGTTACAATTTGTCCGTCCGCGCACCTCTCCCCCTACTCACCCCTCGCTCGAGTGGGAGTGGTTGTTTCCTCGCCCCACGAATCCTCGCCACCTCCCCCTCTCCCCCCCCCTTTGCAGCACCTAAATGCCTCATCGTTAGTTCCGCAGCGCCGCTTCCGATCATTTAAATTAAATTTCATTTTCGGCCGAAGTCCTTCGGCGCATTTACTTTCAGCAGAGGTCCGCGCTTTAACGTAAATTTAAGCCGCACGTCGCTTTCAAAGCGAGAGTGCGCATCATAACTCAAATGCTTAACGCAGTAATAAATGGGATCGCGTTCTTGCGATAACTTGAAAAAGACCTGGTAATCGTTTCTTAGATGAAAACAATGAGAGCATTTGAATAAAACGAGAACCAAAAAGGGATTCGGAAACGAAAAGAACGTCCTTCTCTAGCTTCTAGAACAGTCTCTTTCCCTCGTTCACACTGCTGACCAACACTACAGACAGTTGGCCAAGATAGATGGAGGTTTACATTCAAATCTTCCACAATAAAAAACTGCTCTGACAAGAGATTTTATAACGCCGCTGGCGTGGAATTAAAGTTGGTGTGCGAGTTCCTGGGAGGAGTGCTACGGAAGCACGGGATGGGACGTTCCGCTTGAAGCTACCGCGGCGGCGGCGGCGGCCAAGCGAGCGAGCGAGCAAGCGCCTGGCGCGCAGCCGGATAGGCAACCCGCGAGACCCCGGCGCCCGGCACGCTGCGGCGGCAACCCCTTCCGCCGCGCCCGCCGCCGATGGCGCCCCCAGGCTACGGGCCGCGAGTCGCTTTTGCACAGCGATTACGAAGTAGCTCGGCGAAAGAGAAGCCTACGACTTCACGAGTTATGGTGGAGCGCAAACGAAATTGCTCTGTTATTTGGGATGCCGAAACGCATACGTCAATTTCTCCACATAATACCCTCCACTAACAACATTACAATTACCGTCTCCGATCTAACTACTTTGCGAGAACTACTACCGTCATTATTCGCTGTATTGGGAAGAAAGTTTATTTTAGGCAACATTATACTTCATCGTACAATTAATGGATTCAAAGGAATTTTCGAGTCCGAACAGTTTGCCTCGGTTAAACCTTTAAGTTGTTTTCGAGCATCTAGAAACAAGTAATACAGATATAAATTTTAGTTGACTAAAAACAGATTAGCAAGTTATCATCATTAGTGCTGCTAAGTAAACGATAACGGAACAAGGAGCGGACTGTGCTCCGTAACCTGCTTACAGCGTATTACTGGCGGGTGGCTTGTGTATATGTGTGTGCAACTTGGATGCAGCTCCATCAGGCCGATATCATCGTTGGTGAGCAACGCTTTACTCTAATAATTAAAGACAAACAGTCCCTGGTGCCCTTCAACAAGGATAACAGCGTCCCATGGGTCGATAACTAATGAGTCAATGAACACGACGAATGTTGGCAACATGATATCGTTCGTAGAGAAACGATAGCATATCATTACTGACCAGGCGTATCCAATAAACGAGAGGAGAGATTTCTAATGCACTTCAATTACCACGTTATCTAATTATTCATCACACCGTCATATTCAGAGTACAAGAACTAATTATGTAGAACGGATTATTAACTAAACCAGTATCATGTATGTGTGCATTGGATTACGTAAAACTGAGCGTTCTTCCGCTTTCCCTCAACGTACCGATCTCACTAACATTCCTGCTCTTTGGACTGGGCGGAAGCACATGAAGCAGCCAGTCGTCTGAGCCGCAAGACAATGGAGTAAGATCGATTAGGCCGAGTGAGTCAGCATGCCAGCCACAATGCACGCTGATGCCGGCCAGGGGCGTGCCTTGACACACACAGCTCCGGATGCTGTAATGCATCAGCGGCCAATGCTTCACAAGGGCGGCAGTGGGGACGCGGCGTATGACCGCTGCATTGGGCGGACGGTCCCTGGAGACAAGGGCTTCCAAAGGAAATTTATGGGAGGACAGCGCGACAATTTGCCATATTACTCCAATGTCTACGGAGCCAGAACTTCGGGGTAACCTCAGGCGGTAAACAAACCCGCAAGGAAATCTAAGAAGAATCAGAAAGGCTGAGGGAAGCGCACACAAAAGGGAAGGGAATAATGCACTGACGGATCAAACAGTAATTCCGAAGAGGAGTTTGAATACAAAGTAATAGAATTTTAAGGCGCAATAATGAAACAAATGAGGCATAATTTCGAAAAATAACAACAACAATAATAATAATAATAATAATAATAATAATAATAATAATAATAAAGGCAGAACTAAAACAGCAGAATGATATAGAAAGATGCAGAAAGGAGAAAAGAAAGAGGCTGAAG
This sequence comes from Teleogryllus occipitalis, assembly GCA_011170035.1. NCBI lineage: Eukaryota > Metazoa > Arthropoda > Insecta > Orthoptera > Gryllidae > Teleogryllus > Teleogryllus occipitalis. The sequence goes on along the minus strand of BLKR01000041.1, from coordinate 718,806 downwards.
AACCGTGGTGGTTCGGGGGTCGGGAAGGGTCTGTGACGAGGGGGGTGGGGGTGGACGAGTACGCTACGCAACGCAGCGGCGGGGAAGGGCGGGTTGATGCATCGCCGCGATAAAAGCGCCGGGCAAGCGCGCGGTTAAGAAGGCCGCGTGCGCGGGCGTTGGTAATTAATGTTGCAGCGGTCGAGGCCGGGGTCCCCTCCCTCGCCTCCTTCCCCACGAGCACCGCTCCGCCGCTGCCGTATTGCGACTAATGGAACGCGCGCCCTCCGCGCGAGCGGATATTACAAGCGCCGCCGCCGCCCTTGCTGGCGCCCCCCGCTCGCCACGCCCCTCTCCGGAAGCATGCCGCAACAGCCACCGCCGCACACGCCAACGCGTTGGTTCCTCCCACTTGCGAGGGGCACGTACAGCTCGCGCTCTCCCGCAGTTGCCCTCCACGAGTCGCAAGACTATCGCTAATCGCACTTCTCTATTACGCCATGACAACGTGGTTATCGAACATTTTTGAGTTTGGAACCTGTACTGATTCTGTAATGACAATATGAACTTTAATTTTATTTTGTTAAGTATGATTAAAGGACAGTCAAAAAGAAATATACTCTCTCATTTCATGTTCTTCCACCAGTCAGATATTAGTATAGATATTCTCTTTTCATAACACGGAAAGAAAGAATATTTTGCTACCGTATACAAGGTCTACAACTTCGAAATATTAAATTTCTAAGGAGAAATAGTACGATGGGATATACTGGATGCTTGTTCTTCCCAAGAAAACATGGATAAACAAACTCTTATAAAACGCGGGGAAAAAATAAAAGAAGTGCTCTTGGCAATCATTACTTACGTTTACTCAGAATTAATAAAAAAGTTAACTGTTATAACTCGCGGTTTCACTGTAGAGATACGACGAAGTGAACTTTATACATTCATGACATTCCTTTAAATAATCATATGATTAAATTTTTGTATAAAAAAAACTAAAACCTGCAAAAAATAGTAACACTGAACCCTCTTCTTTCTTGGAAATACGTTCCAGAGATATTGAAATCGATAAATTGTGAAATCGTGTGGAGAAATCATAAAGAGTGAAACTGATTATCTTATCCAGAAACGGGTTTTTCCTTTACAGTTAATATTATTTTAGAATTTGTATGTGAATATGAATAGAGTAAATTTTTTTACGAATTCATAAGCAGTAAACATTTTATGCAGATCATCAGAAATCACAATTCAACAATTGAGATGTAGTTTAAAAAACGATATTTACTTTCAAGCAAAGAAAACTCTTGTAAACTAAAGAACTGAAATAATTTCGTAAACATATTTTAAGGAGATATTAGCAACATAATAGGACGTCAATACTTAGAACCACGAAACCACCAACCCATCATAAAATTTTGCAATCAAGATATATTAACTCGGGAAGATCTTGCAGTCACGAATCACGCATTAAAATATCAGTCACTTCAAACAATGCAGCATTCACTCATTGGGTCAAATTGCTGTAGGATACGGCAAAACAAACAACAAGAAATTGTAGTTTCTAGACGATCAAAATATAAAATTATGGAGTAAGCACTGTCTATGTCATTTATCTTCTGAAGAAACTCAAGTCAACAACTGCTACTTCTTTAAAGGGAGGGTATAGTGTTCACACAATATAAAATTCTTGGAAGCAGCTGATTCGAGAATATTCCAATCCTATTCGAAAAGTATTATATGCAACGAATGTACGCACACTCTTAGAATACAATAAATACAAATAAAATCTCACGCCCAATCGAATACATTTAACAATAAATTTCCCAAACGAGGAACACGTACACACAACCTAAAACTTCGATTTTATACAGAAGCCTCCCCTTCTATACATAAGAGAATCGATGAACAGGCGATCATACATTAATAAACACTTATCTAGAACTACGAAAGGTCACATTCAAATTCATATGTTTAATACGTTCGTTTTAATAGTCCACAATATTTTCTATTGCTTTCTTGTAAACCCTGAAAAATATAGGCCCCCTCCATTACTTCTAATAACGCTTCTTCAATGCAGTAATTTGCCGTACGGTGTCGTAACGTACTCTGAGTGCAATCGACTCCGGTTATAGTGAACTCGGATATAGTGAACCCTCGTTTATAGTGAGCTTAAGTCACTGGTCCAGTTTCGCTTACATTACAAACATACGAAGACTGTTATAGAGAACCTCAACCTCAGCTATAGTGAACTTAGGAAATATCCTGGAAAAGAATGTGCCACAAATTCCAACACTTGGTAGCTTAAAAAAAACTTCGTCAACCAAAGATCATAATTGAAGAAGTCTCCTTTGAGGGAAAGTTAACAGACCGGGTTTGGGAACCTTACTGATGACCTTATGCCACTCACTTTCACTGCGGAAACAAAAGCTGTGCAATGCTTGGGGTATAACTGGCAGCGGCGACGCGCGATTGCTTGCTCAGTTTCAAGCTTGATGGTACTTAATATTTCGCGGGATAAAGCGTAGTTTTTCGTAGGCGTCAGGGAGCACGCGACTGTCACAGTCTGGCGATATCTGCCGTGCAGCACGGAAAAGCAATCAGTTTCATTAGCCATTTGCGTCATCCCTCTACGGAAAGCATCTAGTATGCTACTTATTTAGTGAGTAAAAGGGCCTTTGGAGTTCGGTGTCCACACAGCGCAAGAACCCTTCCAGTCTTCAAAAGCGTTAAGACTGCATTAAGGTGCCTAGACACAGGGGATAATTCAGAATCAAGTTAGGAGAGACCACAAACTCTGGAGAAGGATCTAGAGAAATTGATAATGAAAAAACACGAAGTAAACAATTTATTTGTCCTTAAAAATCAATTTTAAAGATATTTATATTTTCAGCTCGTGCTGTTGCTGTATTTTGTTGCACATTTATTAATATAAATGTGCAACAAAATTAATTAAAATTAATATAAAATCAATCGTTATGGAGAAATTTAATTTTGATATCGGATATAGGGCACCAAAAATGTTAGTCCCCGAAAGTTAACTATAACCGGAGTTGACTGTACGCAGTCGTCCCTTTCAATTGTGTACAGAGCAACTGGAGCTGCATGTGTTAATGCACATCAAATTTCAATGGTTCTATTTCGCCTCTACTGTGTTCCAAAACAAGGTAATATCTTCTCCAAACGAAACATGACCCAACCAATACATTATTATCAAACAACTAAGTCATGATTGTCCCAAATAATATGTGAAACTCTGCATTACTAATACTAAAACCGTGTAACACAAATTTGACGAATAACAGGATACGATGCAACAAAACCAGGCGCCCAATTCGTCGCCAATTATTTTTCTTCGTTGTTCCCCGCAGTCGCAAAAAACGAGTGACACAGGTGCGCAGCGCAGGGGCCCTTCCGCGTGGACGCCCACCATACGAGTCCGCGTCCGCACGCTCCCGTCTCCTCCGGCCGGCACGGCGGGCCGCGTCCGCGACGACATTCCGGCCTCGCGGGCGCGCGTCCTTCCGGCCGCAGGCACGATCCTCGCCGCCGCGGAATGCAATCTCCCCCGCACGCGACCACGTGGCCTCACGCGAGCCCCGCGGCGCCCGCCCAACCCTCCACTCTCTCCTGCAACTCGCTACACCTTGCAAGCGGGTACCGCCTCCTCGCTCTCCACGACGGGGGCCAAGGACGCGGACATATTCAAAATCTTCCAACGTGCAGGAAGAGCACCAGTTCCCACACACACCAACGTTTCCCAAGTACAAACAATGGTGGAGTTTTAGATGCAGTGGCAAATATTTGCATTATTTCATGATAGCTCACAGCCACACTCAGGCCCCCCTCCTCATTTTCCGAATACAGACCACTGCGGAAATAGTAAACACTTGGGGGAGCTAACGTTTTTGGTTTACTAAATTCAAAGTTCACTACATCCGATAATGCGAAAATAAACTAGTTTCTTCTGGATTGATTTTGTTATTAAAAAGGTTTAGTAAAATATCCAAACACTACGTATTCGTAATTTCAATATATTCACATAGCCTAGAAATGTTAATTACTATTTGGTGCATACGTTTGTTTTTTTCATTCCATGATTCCACAGATCCTTACAATATATATATATATATATATATATATATATATATATATATATATATATATATGTAATATATCTGTTTTTCTATTAGATTCAAATAGTAACACGAATTTGTTGCTCTGCAATAACAAAGTTTATTTTTATTGCTTCATACAAAAAGGTATAACACAAACATTTATTCTAATCCTTAATCTTACCTGCAATAACAAAGAAACAACATTCGATGTTATTATTCAATTTGCAGCTTCTTGATAAAGCTTATAATATTTACGACCTTATGTCGTCCCTGAATCAGTCACTTTTTTCAACAACCACGCGTGCGTCTCGTTCGAGATCTACGCTATCGATCCGCTCATCATTCGATTGAAGTGCTAAACTCAATTAGGTTAGGGATACCTCCCTTACATCTTCCCCCCCAAAATAAAGGTTTTGGTACAAAATTTTTGGTGCGAAATTGTGTAAAGATTTTTTATTCATCTGGTGCAGGGGTTGGAATGAGTTTAGAGATGTGAAATAAATTTGATTCTGATTTTTTGTGTCCTGTGTCAATTTCACAAATTGATTTTGATATTTTCTTCTGAATCTTGTAGGGTCCAATTCTCAATTCATCCAATTTTTTTTCGGTTCATTCGGTTGCCATTTTCGATGAATACCAGGTCTCCAGCATTGAAGTCATAGTCTTTCCTGTTTTTGTCAAATAATTTTTTATTGTATTCATGGTGTTTAATACTGTTCTGTAGGGCAATTGTTCTATCATTCTCTAGATTATTAGCATTTTTATTTTGTATCAGTTCTTTTGGTAATATTGAGGTATCTTCACCGATTAGCAAGTATTTTGGGCTTCTTTACTAGAAAATCTTTGAAATCTTTGGAGTTTATGCCTGGGTATTGATCAGTCAGAAGTATTTTGATATTATGATCTTTAAGTGCCATTTCCGTTAGTTTGATGAAATCAGATGAGTTTTGTGTTTTTGATGTTAATATGTAGGCAAATCTTGTGAAGTGATCCACAAGAAGATGTAAATATTTTTTAGAGGATCGTGAACCACCGAATCCACCAATCGTGTCAATGGAAACTACATCAAACGGTTTTCGTGCAGGACCAAGATGTGACATCAAACCAATTTTGTCTTGTCCTCTTGATTTGTTTTTTATACACACTTCACAGTTTTTACAACATTTTTTTATGTTTTCTGAAATATTTTTTGATGTATAATGAGGTAGTATTTTGCTTTGCATTTGTTTCATCCCTATGTGGCAAAAATGTTTGTGTATGTTTCCTATAAACTTCTTACAAAATTCTTCTGATAATATGATTTTTTCTTTTTTTCTCATATTTTTGTAATACAGGTTGTCTTTAAAAGTTAGTCTGTGTTTGCTAGTTTTTATATCTTCGTTTTTTTTTTTGATCCTCAATAATCTCTTCTATTGTTATTAAATTCACAGTTTTTAAATTATCATCTTCATCTTCATGTGGTTCTAGTACTGGGTTTCTACTCAAACAGTCTGCTTCTAAGTTATTTTTACCTGGATGGTATATGATTTCGAAGTCATATTGTGATAAATAGTAGGTGAGATCACCTAATTCTTCATCTGTTCTATATTTGATATTCATTTTGTTTAATGGTTTATGATCTGAAAATACTTTGAAATGTCTGCCTATAAGCCAGTGTTGCCAATACTTTAGTGATTCTTTTATTGCTAGGGCTTCCAAGTAAATGGCTTTTTTTCTTTTTTGTGATTCGTTCAGTTTCTTTGAAAAATATGCTACTGGTTTTTCACTTTTTGGATCATCATGTATTTGTGGTTGTTTTAATACGGCTCCCATGCCCTGTAGACTTGCATCTGTGTATATATGTATGGGTAGGTCTGGATCAAAAATAGCTAAGACTGGTTGGGTGCAGAGGAAATTTTTCATATATTCGAAGGCTTTTTGACATTCCTCAGACCATATGAATTTTTGTCCTTTTCTTAATAGATTATGTAGTGGTTCTAGAATTAATGAAATCTTGGGTATGTATTCATTGTAGAAATTGATTTTTCCCAAGAATTGTCTCACATTTTTCTGATTTTTTGGTACAGGAAAATTTTGTATTGATATCAAGTTATCTTTTATTGGAGAGATTGAGTTGTGTTTTATTATGTGTCCTAAATATTGCACGGAATCCAGTGCAAATGTGCATTTAGAAAGTTTTAATCTGAATCCTTCTTTCATTATTGCTTCCAGTAATTGTGATAGATGGCCAATATGTTCTTCGAAGGTTTTAGAAAAAATTAATATGTCATCAATGTAGTTCACTGTAAAAGTTGATAATTTATGTTTTCTTATTATATTGGTGAGGATTCTTTGAAAGATAGCTGGTGCTGTTTTTAATCCAAATGGCAGACATGTCCATTGAAAATGACCTTCTTGTGTTACAAATCCTGTTTTACTTCTATCTTCGATTCGTAGGGGAATGGACCAAAATGCTGAGTTTATATCAAGTTTTGAAAAATATTTGCAATTTCTTGTTTTAATTACTAAGTCTTCGATTAGTGGAAATGGTTGTGATTGAGGAACTATGATGTCATTTAAATCTCTAAAGTCTATGCATAGTCTTGATTTTTTGTGTTCATCTCTTTTGTATGCTAGTGTCACGGGAGCAGCAAAGGGACTATATGATTCTTCGATTAACTTTCTATCAAGTAATTGTGAAATTTGTTCCTCTATTTCTTTTTTGTCTTCAATTGTGCATCTGTAAGGTCTTTTACAACAGTATTTATCTATTTTAAGATCTATTCTAGCTTCATAATCTTTTACTGTGCCTATGTCATATTTATCTTTTGCAAATATCATTTTATATTTATCTATGAGATTGTTTATAATAGTTTCTTCATGATGATTTAAGTGATTTGTTAAGATTTCAAAATCGTTTAAGTTAACATGTTCATTAAAATTAATTCGATATTCTTGTTTCTCTGGAAAATTAGAGTTTCTTCTCTCTATCTCTAATTTTTCATTTTGTATTAATTTGAATGTTTTTATGCAATCTAATCCCACCAGAAAGTCATATTTAAAATTTTCATTATCAATTATGAAAACATTAATATATTCCTCTGCATTTAATATTCTTACTTTGAGAGTTATCAATCCATCTGTTTTATATACACCATTAATTGTTCTCAAGTCAGCTTTTTGCATAATATTATCTCTTTTCGACTTCACATGTATTAATTTTGAATTTATTAATGTAACATTTGAGCCTGGGTCATAAATGGCAGAGACATCTAAAGTGTCATTTAATGTTACCTTGAGTCTAATTAATGGTGGAACTACCAGTTTTTTTAGATCATTGTTGTTCAATTCCACCTCCAATATTGAATTGTTGACATGTTTTATTTTGTTGTCTGTATCTTTAAACCAGCATTCGGCTTCAGGATGGAAGCGTGTGCCTTTGCCTTTAACTTTGCAAATTTCGCAAGGTGTCTTTTCAATTTTGTTTTTGTTAGCTGATATATTTGTTTTTGTTTCTGATTTTTTTTGTAAACTAAGTGTTCTAATTTACCTATTTCATTATATAGGTCTTCGGTTCCTTCCAATATTTCTCTATCAATTCTATCGGCTACAAAATTTGGTAAGCCAGTAGCAATTAGGTCTATTAGTGTTCCATTATCAATGGATCTTCTCACTTCCAGTAAGAATTTTTCTTTTTTTAGTGCATAATCTAGTAATGAACCTGTTTGATATTTAAATGACAGCGCATATCTTATTGGAGACCAACCTTTACTGGCGAATGTATCGCAAAAATTTTTTTTCCATTCTGTCCATTCTGCTTCAATAGTGAGTTTTAATAATGTACAACCATACCAATCTATGGCACCTTTATCCATAAATGATTTTAGAATTTCAATTATCTTTTCATCTTCAGTTATATTAAATCGTTCACATTCTTTTTCAAAACTAGTGATCCATTGATTGGCATTTGAATTTTTTCCATTAAATTTTTCGATTGTAAATTCTTCGGCAATTTTACCAAGATTTTTTACCACGGATTGTTGTTGATTATTTTGAAGTAATTTTTCTATTATTTTTATTAGTTGTTGTTCTGAGACGTCAGACTGAACCTTAGTACTTTGTGATGTGTCAATTATTTCCTCTAAGTAGATATCAGCGAATTGTATATTTTCTCCTTCGTCCAAGTATGTTTCAGACAACTCTTCATTTAAATTAATCCATACCTTTCTTATTTGATGTCTTTTTACAAGTGTTTTTGATACTTTAGCATATGCTGAGGTCTTCATAATCGCTGTGTGGTTACCTATTGCTTGATAATTTTCTGGAATAGAGTACTCACGGCCATCCAGTGTGCCAATTGAGGTTATGCATATTAGATTTGTTTTTCCATCTTCTTTGCTGCCAACTATGAAGTTGAAGCGGAGTTTGTCCATTGTGAGCTTTTGTGAATTCCAACGAGAATGTTGTTTTGTAATATATCTGTTTTTCTATTAGATTCAAATAGTAACACGAATTTGTTGCTCTGCAATAACAAAGTTTATTTTTATTGCTTCATACAAAAACGTATAACACAAACATTTATTTCTAATCCTTAATCTTACCTGCAATAACAAAGAAACAACATTCGATGTTATTATTCAATTTGCAGCTTCTTGATAAAGCTTATAAAATTTACGACCTTATGTCGTCCCTGAATCAGTCACTTTTTTCAACAACCACGCGTGCGTCTCGTTCGAGATCTACGCTATCGATCCGCTCATCATTCGATTGAAGTGCTAAACTCAATTAGGTTAGGGATACCTCCCTTACACACACATATATATATATATATATATATATATATATATATATATATATATATATATATTGTAATTCAGACATGAATGACTCTTGTGTAGAGACAATTTCTTCATTTTCTTTATCACACTTTTTCTGTACTGGAAGGCCCTTTAAAGCATTAACGATGTTCTCGTCAATCGCAGTCGTGTCGACTGTCTTCGCACTCGATAGATCTGCCTTGTACACGAGCTGAAAGAATTTTCTCTAAGGTACGTTCCTAGAGTTCCTTTCATTCGACGTACACACTACAAAAATAAGGCGCGAGACTCGAGGAACTCCACCTGCACTCTATGATATTCGATTTCATGCTCCTGAGGCTCCTTGTTCTGCAAGTTCTAGTACCTGTGTTAACAGGAACCAACGCTGAGAGTGTATAATAACCGACATATCTCTGGTGTTTATTTGTAAATTATGTGCGTCAGGGAAAGTAACTTTGGTTATAACAGAGAGTTCACAGTATACAAGTTCACTTTGGTTATAACAGAGAGTTCACAGTATACAAGTTCACAAATCCAGAGCCGACTGTACTTTAGAAATTCCTATAGTGATCAGTGTAAAAGAAAAAGACAAACAAAAATATTATTTAAATATTTGTTCTGAAATATGTATTACCAAACAGTATCTCCAGCGATTTGCAGTTGCTCTCCTACACGAAATTCATTCAAAAATAAAATCGATCGATATGGGCTATATATCTCTCTGATTTTCAACCACAAACACTAATGAAAATATGAAATCATTACGAATGCATTAGATGTGGGTTACGTAATGTTGAAAATAGGTGTGTTGGCGATGGAAAGGGTACTATCTGAAAGTCAAACACGAAGTAAAATGATTATCAATAGAAGTCAAAGAATTCTGTTTCGAAACTTCCGGCAGCTTTTGAACTGACGGCAGTTTTAAAAAGATTACTTGAATTAATCAGTAGCTCAACTCAGCGATTTGAACCAAATCCTCTCAATATCACAGGATCATTCGAATTAATTCTAGGCTCTGGTACAAAACGGAAATATCACACCAGTTTATTTGTTCATATCACAATTTAGATTTCGATGAACGCAGAATATTACAAAGGCACTACAAAAAACAGAGTCCCACGGAAATCACCCGCAGATAAAACAAAAGCGCCTAAGGAAGTCGTTATCGAGGGTTAAAAAGAAACGAGTCGGCGCGGCGGCAAGGAAGCGGCAGTAAAGGAGAGCAACAGTCGGTTTTCAATGGTGACAAACGGAGCCAAAAAACGGCGCGCGCGACCGGCGTTCCGCCCCGATTCCCTCGAGCGCCTCCGCCCTGAGGCCTACGGGGCCTCCGCCCCACAGAATAAACGACCAGGCCCGCGCGCGCGCGAGCATTCCGTGGCCCGCGGTGCGCGCCCGCCCCCGCGCGTTCGCCGCGTCCAGTTTATTTCACGCGGACTGCCGCCTGTAACTCCATTAATATCCAGTGGAGCTTAACCGCATCGTATCGCGAGCCGAGCGCGAGGCCCAGCGGAAGAGTGACGTGGGGCGGGACACCCGAGGGGGCGGGGCGACGGCGCGGGGTGACTGTCCCTCTCAAGTCCAATATTGCGGATGTAAATCTCCATTCGTGATTTAATAACGGGCGGCTCTGCGGACACGCGGAGGAGCGGGGGACCCAAAATAGATTATCTCCGCACCGAGTAATTGCTCATTTAACTTCGCGATGTTTAATGCGGCAGAGGCGATGGCGGTGAAACGAGAAGAGGGGACGGAAAGGCTTATGGTGCGCTATCTTTCTCGCAACAGACGTCGCGCTCTCTGCAATTAGCCTCCTATTGCAATCACCCCTCTTTGCGCTCTAACAAATAGTCGCATATGCTGAACGTATTAGACAGTGGCACAGATTTTTTACCTACGTACACACACACACGACTTATTTCCCATTAGTATTAGACTGGACGTTCGTGTTAGTTTAATGATAAATATCAATTTCCACCCCTGTTAAAATATTTATGCTTGGACAAATAAAGGAAATAAAGAAAACATAGGAGTGATAGGGTAGTATTGCAGAGAATAAAATGAACGCCACTCATGTCACCTGTCACAAAGTCGTTCAACTTTGAAATGACGTGCATTCGGCCCGACATTCACTTTGTGTCCCTTGTTGCTGAAACATAAAAAAAAAAACTCTTTGCCTAGAGCTTTTTTAAATTCTATTGATGATGTAGGAATTGAAAAATGAAACAAAATAAATTGAAGATTACTTCCTAACAATTTCAGCATCTCCTACACAGAAATCCTAAAGTATTCTCTATTACAACAGAAAGTCCAAAGCAATCAATACATATTAGTGTAAGATACTTTATTAATTTATTAATAATATATAATTTCGGGCAGAGAATATCACGAGAATTTAAACGAATCGAAATTCCGATTTGTTAACATGGTGTTTTCACATGCACATCTCCTGTATTACAGAATATCCTGTCATTTGAGCAACTACTCATGCTCACCCAACACTACATACATTCAATTACCAACTACCGCACAAGCATACGAAATCATACAAAATGTTTGTCCCACATCCCACAAAGCGCACTGCCAGCCGCGCACACGCGCGGTGCCGCACGTCGCCACTCCGCAGCAGCACCGCCGCGTCGAGTTACGCGCGTCATTTTTCACCCGGGCGACCGCGCGGGCGCCGAGCGCCGCTCTTTGTGACTGCGGCGGCGGCGGCGGCGGCGACGAGGTCAGCAGCGGCGAGGGCGGTAGGGCCGTCGGAAGAGACATGGCGGGGGGAGGGGCGTTTCGCGCCTCCCGCGAGACAATGTGCGGTGGGACAATGGAGGTGCCAATGGCAATCATTTCGCGTGGGGGCGGCGGCGGCGGGAGAGGACGGCGCGGGCGACAGCAGGGCTTCGCGGGACGAAGAGGTTATTGTGCGCCGTTGGACGGCGTCCAGACAGCGCGCGCTTCTTGCGGAAGTGGCGCCGCGGGGGTGGATGAAGGGCGGCGGTGGGGACGCACGGACGGTCTCAGAAGGTCATGCACCTGCGGACGGAAGCTGTCAGAAACGACCATGGTTCAAAAGGACTTCATACAATGCTGAGGGTTTCCAATTTTGTGATCCACGAGTGTCTCTTAGCTTTCTTACTTTTCGCTGAAGTGGTTTCCATTGAAAGTTTTCAGAAACGTATAATAATACAAACGTAAGTACATAACATAAGTGGATTTATTACAGTATGAGGACATGAGCATGCACATTGTACATATCGTATATTTCTTGGCATTGAGGATACAAAAATGTTCAAAGAACATTACACGATTTAATTATGAATTATCCCACGCACCCCAACCCTGCACAAATTTCTCAAGACATCCAATCAATCACATAGAAGTCCATCCAAAACGTACTCGTATAAAAAAGTGGACTGTTACATATGATAACTTCCTTTATTTGATGAATGCAGCAAATCTAAAAAAAAAGTTTTTTCATCACAGGGCTATACACTATACAAAGAATTGGAAAAATATGATACTGCCATCCAGATAAAAAATGAATATTCATGTAACTGCCATCCGACGCTGCAAATTGTATTATTCAGTAAAGTAAATAAAGTAAAAAATATGGAAGATTTGTAATCGCACAAAGGTAGTCAAAGAATAGGTCTGCGTGCAATAACTAATCGAGATAACATAAGTTAGTAGTTAGAATTTTACATTTATGTTGCCTTTACAACTTTTTTTCCTGTTTATAAAATAATTGCCTACGATAGAACGACAGACCTCCAAAGCACGCGATATTAAAATGGACCTACTGTTCTATATTGCATATTCTCCGTAGCACATTCATGCATTTTACTAACGACTTGATGAATATTTACCAGAGTATAAAGTAATCTAAAAGCACGCTGAATAACTTGAAGTGTATTTCGACTTGAAAGAAAGGTTATCACAATTACAACGAAATAATTCGAAGTCTTCAAAAATCAAATACTTTGCATTATAATTGCACAAAAACACAATTTCTTGCAAACATAAATACGTTGCATGACAATTTCAAAATTTTGTTTTATTTGCATTAAATTAATCTCACATATATCCTAATTACTTTTTTTTTTTACATACAAAATCTTGGAACTCTCAAAACTAGATCAATTTTTTTAATGTATAGTTCTTAGTAAAGTAAGATTTCATACTCTACGCACAGTAACATTTTAATGAAAATACAGCAACTACAGTTCCACAGTAAACAATCATACTACGATACATCCCTTCGCTTTACGTAAGACACATAGCAATGAGCTGTCTGATTTCCAAACAATGAGGAGTCAATGTGTCTGTCATTGCTTGACCCCCGCCGTTTCCAGGGAAAGCCCATGACCTACCTCCTGGCCGCCGCGCCGCGCCCCTCAGACCCTCGTACCACCTTCTCTGACACCTCTGATTATGAGCTGGGCGCGGCGACGCACAGTTGAGCACCCCCCTCCCGCAATAACTTAGCTGCTGTCATCCACTCGACGCGGCGTGAGGAGATGCGCGCTCCGCAGGACCTCGTCTCCGCTGAAGAACTGCGCACGGGCCTCGCACCCGCGCGCCAGAGTTGCGACGCCGTCGGGGGTGGTGGTGAGGAGGGAGAAACGAGGTAGTGGAGAGAAAGTGAGACAGATGGAGAAATAGAGAGAGAGAAAGAGAAACAGAGAGAGAGAGAAACAGAGAGAGAGAGAGAAAAAGAGAAAGAAAAACAGAGAGAGAGAGAAAGAGAAAGAAAAACAGAGAGAGAGAGAGAGAGAAAGAGAAACACACACACACAGAGAGAAAGAGAAACCCACACAGAGAGAGAAAGAAAAACAGAGAGAGGAGAGAGATAGAGGAAAGAAAGGAGACAGGAAAAAGAGGGAGAGATGAGAAAGAAAGAGAGAGAGAGAGAGAGAGAGAGAGAGAGAGAGAGAGAGTAAGGGAAGCGAAAGGACTCGAAGGTAGTGGCGAGGTCGTGAGTTACGAGCAGGGGTGAGAGAGGGAGTAACGATGTTCGTGAATGAAATGCAGTGTGCGGCCCAGGAAGAGAAGGAAGAAATGAAGGATTGTTGGCGTTTAGTCGTGAGAATCTCATTTCAGGCAGCAAATAACAAAACAGACCTTTCAGTTGACATAATCGTTGCGACTGATTGGTAACTTTCCATGTAGTGCTAAAAGTTATGCAACATTCGAATTACGTGATCGCGCAACACAATGCCCTTAAGGATGAAATGCTTAGTCACTTCAGACATATGGATAACTACAGTGTCAATTTTGAGACTACTAGAGGCACGTAAGGTACTGATGTATTACTTGTTCACTGTTAAATTTATCCACGCAGATATGAACGCTGTTGAATGTAAACTTTAAGTACGAGTAGTAATAGATTTTCGTATCCCGTCTGTGCTTGAATGAAGAGTAGGAAGCAGCGTTTCACAGTGAACTATGAAAGGAAGTAGTGGCGAGGATGTAGGAGACGTGACCCGGTGAAAAGCGAACGAGGGAACAAACTGCAATGACAGCACTGAAAAAATGATGGAAGAGAACAGCCAGAGTAGCGTGGTATGGGGGAAGCTGGTGATGGAAGGGACTGAGAAACAGCGCTGAGAACCGTGTCGCCGGTTGCAGGAGGCAGCGGGTCTCAGGGGCCCGATATTAATACCTCGCGAATAAAGAAGTCGGCCTTTGATGTCACAGCAACAATGGCAAGTCAGTCCGCAAGATGTTTCATCCATCAGACGTTCTCTCATCCGCAGGCGCGGGGCTCTTAAAAGCACGCACGCTTGACCTCTCCCTTTGTAATAAATGGGAAGTGAGTCTGTCTCCTCTCTTTTTTAAGCAAAAAGCTCCTGGTACATGAGCAAACTTGTGCGTGCGGGATCTCCCCTCGCTAAAGAGGTGGAGCTAATTTTCTCAAGCAGCTTCAAGGGAAAGGGTTTAAGTAGCTCCAAAATTGTTATCTCTCTCTTCACTACGTTTTATAAAGGAGCGCACAGATAATTGAATTAAAGTGAGTCACAAAATCGTATCAAGAGACAAACTCCATATGCACTATTTAAAAAACTTTTCTAAAGAAGAAAATGAAGAAACTACGCTAACAGCAAGAGCCAGAAACTTGTGCTTACGTGTTTATTATCGCCCGGGAGCAGAGGAGTGTGTGCCTGCAACAGAAAGAAAAACACAGTTAAACCAAGGGAGTCAACGAACACGAAATATGCATTTAAAAGGAGGAAAAGAGGGGAAGGGGGCGATTAAGCAATCAGCTTAAATCCAGAAAGCGGCTTCCGCCACCGCGGCCGCAACGTGTTCCCGTGGCCCGGTGGGGCTCTGCCCGTCTTCCCGGACTGTACCGGCAGGAGGCCGCGGAACGCTCACAGGCTAATTGGGCTCCCCGCACGTACACGACTGCGCTAAATCGACCTAATCAAGCGAACAAAGATTAATTAACGCTACACGCGCTCGCTCACACACACACCCAGATCTATTGTATTAGATAATGCCAAACCAAATTCCAAACGCTCGCTTTTTTTATTCATTCCATCGTTTTCGACGTGGGTGGCAGGGGGCGTGGCGGGTTGGCTTAGGCGCGGCGGCGGCGGGGAGCGGGTGTTGTATGCTAATGGGGAAGGAAGAGGAGGCCACCCCGAGAGAGGGTGCGTGCGCAAGGGTGGTGAGTGGGCCCAGTGGGGGGGGGGGGGGACAGACCGGGCGCGGTAATTCGAAAACCACGTGGGTAAATTTCCCTGGGGAGCCGGCGGCGAGCCCCGGGCGCCGAAAGCGGGCAGCGAGCCCGTGCTCGAGGGCGGAGGGGGTTGGGGTGGGGAAGAGAAACGGAGTGCGTTATGCCTGCGACGCCGCACACCGCCGCCGTAGGCAGTTGCGGAGGTGTGAAAGCGCTCCGAGCGCCCCGCAGCGACGCGTCGGTCTGTTTGCAAAGGGCGTCTGCCGCAATGCCGCTCAGAACCTTCAGTGACGGAATTTGCACACTGCAATTGTGAAGAGGACGCTCACTGGCTTTCATGTTTTATTATTTACCGCACGTCAACACGCATTTGACGCCAACTCTTATTTTACTTATTTACCGGGCAGATAACTTGCTATTATTGTCCCGCATCCAATTCCAATTATTGAAAGAATGCAACATTGAGAGATCATATTAATGACTAATTGATGAACTTTTTTTCTAGGCATTGCGTGCAACATCGGCGCTTAGATATAAATGTGGCGACATTGTGACGGGTGCAGGTAGATAAACAACGCTACAGAAATAATGGTTTGTCATTTACAAATTATCAACCTACGACAATGTCACATTCATTCTACAGAATGTGACATCCTAAACACCGCATCATTTCCTATCAACACAAATGAGTTGCATCCAGATGGAGATATAGATACAGCGAGTTATTGGAGAATAACTTGGTTGGACATTAATTGACAATGGAATGGAGTGAACGCCAAAATTAATAAAAAGGGTAGAGAAGTTCCTCGCGAGAATCTACCACTATTCCAATTGTCGCACGAATTCCTTCACTTTGACGCTGGCAAAAACGTTTTCTGCTCTCCAGTGGTACCTGCTAGCTCTCAATTACATTACGGATTCTTAACATTCTCCCAATCACATTTCGTATCTTCCTTTCTAAGCTTCAACCACATCTCCAGATGATTAAATTTCCCCATTACATGAAGATGCAAAAGCACGGAAAGCGAAATAAATGATCTGTACAGTAAAATAAATAATTACATAAACTATAAAATATTTTTTTCCTGAAATTGCCACAACTATTCATAGATCATAAACTTTTTTTTTTGTAATTTGAACACACCATGAAACCAACAATCTTGAAATCATTTTTATGGGTCTATCGTCGTTCTTTATAAAGACACAAGACACTGAAGAGTTAAAATCCTTTAACTTAGTGAATTTAAGTGTAACATCTAAATAATAAGCCCAATAAATTATTCACAAAGAGAAAAAAATATTAGAAGATATCATCACATCTACACAACTCCCATAAATCGCCTAGTTTAAATTATCAAACAATACATGCTAGATGCAATAGTTACAGGACATCCACTCAGCGCGTAGCCATGCATCACAAATTAAATCCTTCGTCCGTGTTATGTATAATCCCATAAACCACAAGACAATGTTTAAACATCGCGACCACACATCCTGGCAGAGGCTACGAGATCCGAACGTCCATAGATCACTCACGAGAGCAGGGCAACACGACCGCGGAAATTGGAGTCCGTAGCGTGAACGAAATTCGACACGACCCACCTCACCGCGTCACATGGCCACGACTACCGTCACAGTTTCGTCGCCAATTCCGTTTACCCTTTCGATCCTGGTGACCAGCCTCCCCCCCCCCCCAAGCACTTCATGTCACGAATTCACGCCTTTCCATCGAACACTGCTAACTGGAGCAATGTCCTTGTCGCTTTGTAGCTGTCCCCGTTCTCCGGTCTTTAACGACGGGTTCTTTTCTTCCAGGGGTTTTTTCCATCTTCAGGGGAAGCCGATTTCGACTATCCGCGCCGGGTACCGACGACGTCCCTTATGGGCACACATATAAACTTTTGCACAAGACACTGGCACACTTACGGGCTCCTCGGTCTGCACTCAGCAGTCTCACAAGGCATTCCGCGACAACATACACATATGAAAGACAAGGGACAAACAACCGTGCCCATGGCGGGACTCGAATCCGCTACTTTTCCGACCGAGGCGCTGAATTGACACATTCTCTATCCATCTCGGCCATCCAGCTCGGCATCACGTCAACTACGTATCTTATCAAATGTAAATTAACTTGTGTAACATTATTTCCCACAAATGGCTTAGTTCATCCTGGTGATGATTACTTTGGCAACACTATTAACCTGCCTGGATAGTTCAAGAGTTCAATATGCCATACTCTCCATAGCACGCCATACTCTCCATAGCACGCCATACTCTCCATAGCACGCCATACTCTCCATAGCACACCATACTCTCCATAGCACACCATACTCTCCATAGCACGCCATACTCTCCATAGCACGCCATACTCTCCATAGCACGCCATACTCTCCATAGCACACCATACTCTCCATAGCACACCATACTCTCCATAGAACGCCATACTCTCCATAGCACGCCATACTCTCCATAGCACACCATACTCTCCATAGCACACCATACTCTCCATAGCACACCATACTCTCCATAGCACACCATACTCTCCATAGCAGACATGTCCACATACGTACCTCGTCTTCAGAATTCGTCATGTCCGAATACGCATTAACTCGTGACTTATGTACGCTGCCCAGATCGCGTCGATTAGTCTGCGCTCGTAGCCCCACACTAGCTTGCCTCGTGCGATCTTCTTCCAAACCACGCGGCACACCTCTAGCCGCAATCCGACGCCTTCCGGCGCGGGTGTCACCAGCCGCCGTGATATCCCCACACGAGCCTCCGACAGTCGGCGCTTCTCGCTGGCTCACCCGCCTCCACCGCACGGGGTCGCCCACCCGCACCCCGTGGCAGGTGGCGCGGGCGGGGAGAGCCGCCGTGCCCACGGGGTGCCTGCCGCCCGCATGTCGCGCGTTATCAAGGGCCGCGATTAGGCGCGCGGGCGCGACCGCAGCGCTTCGCCTTGGAGGTCTTCCAGACCGCAGCCCCGCCCCCCGCCGCGCCCTGCTTCGCGCGTCGCCACAACACGCGCCACGTCGGGGGAGGTCAGGCTGACCGGCCGATGACTCAATCGATGACGCGGAATTAGCCGTGTATTTCAGATTCAGAATCCACACAGTATATACCACATCCACCCGATAGTAGAACGAGCAATAAACGAACAACAGTTGCTGACGATAGTAACATTTTTTTACAAATCCATGGCTTAGTGCACAAACATCGTATATCCACCCATGGTCATTTTTTTTTAGTTAATATCATTTTTGGAGACCCCTCATCCATATCTACCAAATAAACTAAGATTGTATGTCACTGTTAGAAACATGCGTTTTTTCTTCAGAAAATACTGTAGCTGCATAAGTATCTGCAGCGTTACAAACTTGCAAGCTTCATTTTCTCGAAACTAGGAATTATGTCATAAAATATGCGTGCTCAAACCCATATGTATGGAAGAGAAATGTTGTCTGTAAGATTGTTCTCCAACTGATGAAGTAAAAACTTCACTGTAACATAATGGTTGCGAATCTGCGCGGTTCATTAAAATAATCTCTGAGCTCTGCATTATCAAGAGGTCGCTGTTTCCACTCTGTCGAATCTTTATTACAAATGTAAAACACTCATAATGTGAGAAGTAACGACAAGCGGAAGTCTATATTACTTGATCATAATCTGTTTAAACTTAGAAGAGAAAATTAAAATCCATCATCTGGAGGTATAAGGGGGAAAGAACAGCACTAACAAGTAAGAGACTAATTATCAATACGACTTAACAGTATTATTTTAGGCGATTTATTTACGAATATGATAATATATACGGACAGAATGAGGGCCAAGGAAGCAAAGTAGTAAGTAATTATGTTGTTTTAATATGATAAAGCAGGCAAAGTAAACAGTGTTTATTACAATCTGGCCTCGTGGAAATTTAACAACAATAAAATCGAATATATTTTACTATGTCAAGTCGTTGAAGGAAAACATACTTCGTCGCAAGAATACAAACACTACATCGAACCAACTTACGTAAACCAACAAACAATTAACATAATAACAAAAAATGCAATATTCGTATAGTGCGCCTTTCTCAGCCCGTCAGCAAATCATGCCAATGCTTTCCATTCTGCGGCACGCCCTAAGAGACTTCGACCTATCCTAAGCACTTTTAAATAACGGTCTCCAACCAATCCGCGAGCCAATTTCGTGCTTCGATTTCACCGTACATTATTCGCCTCGTCCGGTAGACCCTTATTGCATGCAAATTCCACAGGAAAAGCAGGCAGGGGGAAAAAATCCCTTCTGCGACGGCGCGGCACGGCACGGCGTAGGCTTCGAATTAATAAGTATGTAAATTTGAATTCTTACGCCAAGAAAAGATGTTCCTTCTACTGTCAACTTTTATAACAAAAGTTTCCTCCTCGGAAGCTGCGGGCCCCGCCCTCGTCTCCGCGCCGCGCCGCCAGTCGCACGATGGCGTGGGAGGGGAGGGGGCGGGGCGGGGCGGTAAGGTGGAAACGGAAGGGGGCGGCTTTGTTAGTATTTCGTCTGCTCGGAGCTGCTGCCTCGGCTCGCGCAGCGTCGCCTTGACTGGCGCTTTCCTTGCAAGAGGCTGAAAAAAAGCTCCTCCAGAGCGCCCACGGATGCGAGAAACCCACACAAGGCGATCCCGGCTAGGGGAGGCAACTTTAGGTTATAATCCGCTCTCCTTGGAAATATTTCAGCTATCTTAGTTGGTGTTGGAATATTAAAACGGTAAATCCTGCCGTAAAGTTTGTGACTATACTAGTGACAATATTTCATTAAAATTGTTCATATATTTCGAGTTGAGATAAATTCCATCGGGAGAGTTATCAGGAAACAATATATGAACAAAAAATATTCATTTACTGTGGTTTTTAAATTGAAAATATATTTTTAAAAAAGCTATTTCATTCGCTATTTGTTGATTGAAAACTCACAACTGAAAACATTTCAAGATGAGAAAGAATTTAATTCATCCGTGCTTATACAAGGATTTAGATGACCTCGGTATTTCAAAACCTCTTCACAGCAAAAGCGACTACGCGTCCTATTCCACAACTCAAAAAATTGCAATTTCATCAGAACATACAATTAAGCTACAGTGTCATCCGGATTATATTATTACATTATATTACAGTAATGATCATGAACGCACATTAAATTTAATGAAAACATGTACTTGTGCATTAAATTTAATGTACAAATGTATTAAGCTCTTTTTAATGTACAAGGTTACAATAAGTTTCATGTACAATGCATTAATCTACATTAGATTTACATTTTTGACACTGTAGAATTCCACATCCCCCCTATGTTTGTCAGCATATTGCAACTACAAGTGGTTCTTGAGCGGTATGCCTCTCGTCTGATCTACATTCCCCGCCGCCATATCCATATCCGTTCCATCCGCCCCCGCAGCCGCCAGCGACCGAACGCCGTGGGCGCGTCGCGGGGCCCGGCGCGCCGCCGCCTCGCTTTCCTTTCGCAGCCTCCGCCCGCCGCCACCCCGCGCGTGCTCCGCATGCCGACGCCGCCGGCGCTGAATAATTCCCGAGCCGGAAGTAGAGAGCCGTGTCCCGCGCGCGCGTTACACCGCCCTCCGACCGCCGCCGCAGAGCCTTGGGCGGGGGCGGTGGGCGGCAGTGGGCGGGGCGGACGCCAGCAGAAGAAGGCGAGCGCCGTCAAGCGGACCCCAGCGGGCGGATGACCGTTGATACGACGAATGGCAACAAATTATGAGAGGGCAGAAGAGGGTTGTTGCAAGGGGGCGGGGCATTGTTGTCGACGAAGCCTGGAAACGGGGTCGAGCGGTGATGAGTGGGTCGGGGGAGGGGGAGCAGGCGGAGTCCAGAGGAGGTGCTCCAAAGCCCGGAAGCGGTGTGGGGAGTGAGTGGAGACCCACACGGCGTGCTGGGGGACGGGGGCGCCGGGAGATTATCCTTTCCCCTCGACTCCGGGGTTGAAAGGGAGTGCGTCCTATCACGTCGCCATGACGAGCGTACTAATTTTTAAATTGCCTGCGAGGGGGCGGTCTCCGGGAACAGCGCAAGATGTTCTTATTCTCCTGTCGGAGAGAGAAATATTCACAGAGGTTCTACTTTACTGGGATTACTCTACAACGTTGTAGCATGGTTCATGAATTTGAAGGGAGACAACGTTTTTTTTTTTTTAAGGAATTAACATGTTCAAATTTCGAGAACCACGCGATAACCAACTGAGCGCGATGCATTTCATCCAAATATATTCGCTATTACAAATTAACTTACAGAAGTATCGATTTATCGATAGATTGGGGGCGGCTGATACCCCAACAAACCGGGGGGTTGCAGTTCCATCGAATGACGGAAATGAAATTTCCAAAATTCAGAACACTAATATATAACATGTAAGCAATTCGAGGAAAGTAATTGAAACTAAGCTTAATGAAAGTCTGTATTCATATATTACATAACTTTAAGTGCCGTGTCATATTTGTTCACCTCCCACACACATGACTCTGGATTTCCAGTGGTGACTCAAGTTTTTGTTTCATTTCTGCATTGAGATAATGGACGGTATAGAACTGGTACGTAACAGAAACAAAGTAGGTTTCGAAAATACGATCACTTTCCAGCGCTTTGCGACAAGACATGGTTGGGACACGTTTTACACTAGAACATTACATATCCTTGGTAGTTGTTTTCGATAACTTCAGTCCGTTACATTTGGACACCTTTAAAACCATTTCTTTCCACCTTTGGAATCAATTGACGGGTTGAGCACACGACCATGTTATTAACTACAAACGACACTTTAACACAAGACTTTCTGATGAGAGCCAGCCAGTCATTCGGAACAAATGTTTCTACTTTGTAGGACATGCTTCCCTACCTTTCCAAAGTTCCGAACACAGAGTGGTCTGGTATGGCATACTTGAGGGAACCAGTGAGAAACTGGCATGAATCTTACACTTTCTACCAATGTTCGCTCCATGGTAACGATTAATTAATTTTTATTTTGTCTCTTGCAGTTATCATGTATAATACAAAGATGTGCTGCAATTTGAAGTTGAGATCTGCTAGTATTTTATTAAGCAGTTTTCCTCATCTATTTTGGTTCTTGCTCCAGTTTTCCACCTCTGACTTTTCTTATCTTAAAAAAATCATTCTATCATTTTAGACAATTTATTCATGAAATTCACTACTGTTTGCAACATTAAAATCAACCATTCTTCTTGCTAATGCTATGTTAGTTACTTACGAAAAAAACAGAACCAACAAGCGAAATTGATAACACCACTGCCTTATAATTCTGTATTCATTAATAGGCAGCAAATTATAGTCTTCTAGTAACCAACTACTAATCTACGGCAATATCTCAAATTTCATGGAAGTGTGACTTACGACTAACTTTGACACAACGCCTCATTTATATTGGTAGTTTCTTACGCTAACTGCAAACTGTTTCTTATATGATATCCAGAAGCTTCATGTTTTTTCAATCTGACTATTAAGCGGTTTAAATCCTTAAAAATCAGTCTTCGTCCTTGTATTTTCACCTCCAAACAATATACAAGGAAAGCACAATACAACTGTTTTCGAAGTACACCCACAGAACCGCGTACATTTAAAAATAGATTTTAGATAGAATTCTGATTCTACCATTTAAGTAAAATTTTAAAGCCTTGGAGCAGGCCACCCGAGATTGGATGACTGTTGAGAAGAGCCACATCCCGTGTAAAAGAAGAGAGACGTAGAGAGGAACTTTCTAGCTCAAGAGCCAACTTAAGTTCATAAAAAAATTAATTAAAAAATATAGGAATCCCTTCATATTGGGAGTCTTAAGCACGTGCTCAGTCTCATTATGCAATAATCTAGCCTTGATTACCGATGTTTAGTTACAGTAATTAATCATTGCACTGAAACAGCAAGGGCATAGGAAGTTCATTTTCCACTTGCCAAATGAAGCGTACTGAATTGCTCGGCCACTCTCGACCTACACATAAATCTATGGAACAGCACACCACTCTTGCAAATAAAATTCGAGTCTGTCGAATTATCCGCGGAATGGTATTGTGCAGACTGGTTGAACGAAAAAAGAAATTCCAAGAGACGAAAAAAAAAAAAGGACTTTTTTTCAACAGAGTTCATGACATCGACATGTATCCTATGGCCTATTACCGCCAACTCACAAATGTTTCCAAAATAATTGCGCGAAAGTGAAACGCAGCATTCACAAAACTACAGGCCGGGCGATGTAATCTCGAAACTCCAAGTGCATTTTCACAGATACACGTCCACATCAAACTGCCCTCTCTCCCGCGCCGGATCCAAAATCTCTGTCGCCAACACCCGACCCCAACGGCCGCTACGCTCCCGCATTAATTTCATTCCGTCGAGTTTAAAAATATCCAAGCGGCTCAAACGTGCTCTCGTACGGGAGGGGAGCGCGCGCCACCCAGCATTAGCTAACCCAAAGTAGCCTGCGCCGTTACAGCCGCGTTTAAAACGCTGGCGCGGTAATGAACTCGTCACGGACACTCGAGCGCGAGAGGGGGGAGGGGGCGAGGCTTCATTACACCCACGAAAACTCGCGCCACTCGTCGCGCGCGTGAGAGTCGCCGCTGCAGCGCGCGGCCGACAGCGGTCGCGCCCCAACACGCGCGTTATTTTTCACTGGAGGATATTTACCATTGTTCGGAGCGGGGCGCGCGCGCTGGTTTTTGAAAAATTGACACGCAATTTTGAGAGCCGGCCATTAAAATAAATCTACGCGCCAGAAGCCTCTGCGAGCGGAAACGGGAACGCCCGACGAAGCAGTGGCGCGGAGGACGAGGAGGAAAGGGGGGCGTGGCAGAAAACAAGTGGGGGGTGAGGATGGCGGGGCAGGCAGGGCGGGGCGGGGGCAGACCCAATTGCCGCGCAGTTACTACAGTGGAATGCGCTTCGCTTCGCGCGGCTGCCGATATTAACGGGCAAATTTAAGCTCGTCAGCCTGATTACAAGTTCCGGCTCAGCAAACGGCGTGCTGTTCACGCGCATGGGCGCGGGGGAAAAAGTTTGCTAGCTCGCGGCCGGCAAACACCGCGCCGAACTCGGGCTGCGCGGTGCGATATTATATTCCTTTACGCACGCGCGTGACAGCGTGGAACTTCCAAATGTCACATACAATAGGCGCTGAAACGAGAATACGGGTGAAAGAGAATGACAAATTATGCGACGAGAGGAGCGGCGTCTCGCGTACGACGAACATAATACTATTAGATGAACGCCGTGCCGTGCCGTGCCGTGCCGCGCAGCCGGTCCGGTGGTGTGTGTGTGTGTGTGTGTGTGTGTGTTTTCACCGCAACAAAAAGCGCAAGTCGAGGGGGGTTGTTTATTTCATACATAAATTTAATTTACGAACGCAACGCTCTCTGCGAAAAATGTTGGATCACGGTTCGATCACAAACAGATGCTTCACGCCTCACCAGAGTACTTTATTAGACATCTGCACACGCCAGGCGTTCCGATTTTATTTCACGCCCGAAAAATACACCTAACACGAAAACCCACGAGCCATAACACTTCCCATTTCCTATCCCGACTCAGGAACATTAAGCAAATTGCACAACATCGCGAACCGGACCAATCGACTGGCCTCTGACTTGTAGGCCCGCAGCCTAATCGGATCCACGTCATCGTCAACACGGGAACAAATGGCGCCCTGCGCTGGTCAAAAGGCAGTGTTAGCGTGACGTCACCCGGCCACAACACGCCGGCCGGCGATGTCATTCCGCGAGCATGGACTGGCGTTGGAATCAACTGCGGAGACCGCGATCGTTCATGTACATATGCAAAATTGCGTTTACAATTCCAAATACGAAAAACAGATTTTTCTCTTAAATTATGCAACGTCAGCAACAGATGTTTGCAGTGTATTACGGAGAGAGCAATAAACCAAATCCAATCACGAGTCCATGTCGCTATGGGCGCAAAAAACGAAACTCTTAACTCCAATTCAGCAGCCCGGGCGACGTTTTTCAATTTTTTATTTTATTTTTGTTGATTTTATTCGCGGGAAGGGCGCGTGCAGGCAGCAATGCAGCTTTGTTGCAGTTCTGGGAAACGCAGCGGCGGCAGAACTCATTTCCACACAATGCGCGGTCGTGAGGCGACGGGGTCAGGACCGGTCTCGGATCAACGGCGCTGCGCCCGCGAGACGGAGGGGCGCCGAGTTCAAACTTGCACCGCGGCGCGGCGCGACGCCCGCCAGATGCAAATGGACGCCGCCGCTGCGAGATGCTAGGCGCGCCGTGCCGCGCGGAACAATGCGCAATAAAACGACGCGACGTCCTCGCGGCCGGTTGCGACAGTTGCCCCCGCGTCACCCGTGCGGAGGCGACGCTCCGAGCGCGCGACCACGCAGCTGCCATTCACTCTCGCTCGCGAGGACGGATTGGTTTTAATACAATTGAAGCAGCCCGTTCATCACTATTGTTATTCGGAGGCATAATTGTTTAAGTTGCAACCGCTGTTGAAATGAGGTGGACGTTGCATCTATAGTGTAAATAATTTTTACATGAGTTCATGTGTAATGTTTATAAGTGTATGTTTTTATAAGTGTATATGTATGTATTGCCCACTGTAAACCATGCAAATAGTGTTCGATATTAGATTAAGTTAGGATGTAAGACAAAGTAGATGTCAGACTAGTTTGTAAGTATCTAGTTTGTAAACTAGGCCATAAGTTAGCTACGTAAATATAATTTAAGAATAAATATTGCTTAATAAAAGTGATATGAAGAATTGAATGCTATATTTAGTCACAAACATTACCTAACAATTATTTTAATCAAGGTCGATTAAAGGGTGACATTCATAATGACATTAAAACATACATTCATGAATAACAAATATGTACATGATTAAGAGTACAATCCTTAACTTACGTCATCAAAATGCAATAAACTTTCACTGAAAGAGTTGAGTATACCACAGCTTCCTAGTTGGAATAGATGGTCCTTAAGCCGCAGATAAAATACTAAATAACTGTAAATGTCATGGGGACCGACATTGAACTTTCAAAAAGCAACTTCAGATTCGAACGTACAATCACCGTTCCATATTGGCTTTTGTAGAATTTCTTTCGATCTCTCAAACCGATCTTCTGTTCCACCAATTTCAAGCATATTCGACTCGCATTAGGAACATCACATGAGCTGCCGATCTAACAGCAAACAGCAGCCAGCAGTTTTATCTTTATAACATGTGAAAAAGTAATGGTAACAGATAAGATCATTTATTGACGAAGCTGTAGATCACAAAATAACGCGACATTAATGCAAACAGAAAACACATCTGTTTTTAACAGAAGAGTATAGTATATTAATCTAAGGACGACCCATACCAAATAGATCAAAATTTGCCATTTTTAAACACCACGTATACACCTGCAAAAATCTGTTTGTTTGCCTTTTTAAGGACATAATACTTATAACACATCTGCAGCAGTACATCACACGATTGCGTCGCACAATTAACGTCCTCAAACTCGCCTATAGCACGTAACAACCAAACTATTCCCCAGTCCAGTGGCGAATCCTGAGCTTTCTTATAGGTACACCGCACTTTACGAAAGCTACTAGATATTTTTTCTATACGACAATTACACAAACTACTAACTTCTGGATTATTAACACACTCCATTCTCACAAAAACTTGAGAGAAGCGTAACTTACGAACGTTCAAAGAAGAACTGTTCAGCACTACATTTTGCGGTGCCTACCGACCGCCCAAACGCGCATTCTCCCCTCTCCCCGCCTTTGAAACATGAGGAACCCTAGGTTATCGCGGCTGGCATGCGGTGCCTTTGCCAGCGCTAGCGACTTCCCTGGACAGCATTAAGAACTGACTGAAACTTCTCACTCCACCGCACTTATGAATGCGGAAGACTGGCTCTCGGTAGCAAAACAAGAGTTTTTTTTAAATATCTTTTCAAGCTTTCAAAATCTCAGTAACTTTTAGAAGGATTATCAAACTTACGAAATATTTTTTGTACACTTCGAATTATTAGGTATACCGGCGGTATATGCTGTATATTGGCGAATTCACCACTGCCCCAGCCCCTCGCACCATCCCAGCAATCCGCCCAATAACGCCGTTTTCCGCGCTGATCGCCCAATCATAGCCGCCACCCGCAGGTCCCTCAACATGCCGGGAGGGGCGCCGGCTCGCTCCGGCGCCACCCGCGCAGGGTCACACCGCGCCGCGCCGCGCAGCGTCGCTCCGCGCAGCGTCGCTCCGCGCGGCACCGCACGGCCCAGCGGGTGCGGCGGACACCGCGGAATTCTGTTTGCTCTATTGCAAATTAATGGGACCCGCACGCCGTGGGAGTAATGAAGATAAATGGCAGGGCGCCCTCGTGCGCGAGTTGGGCGGCGCGGCGCGGCGCCCGGCAGAGGCGAGCAGCCGACCCTGGCGCCGACGCCAACGCCCCCGCTGGAAAAACCGAGCGCGCCGTCTCCAGGTGGCGCGCGCGGCGGCGAGGGCGGCCTGCGCGCGCGGGAGCTCGCTCCAAGGAGGCTTCTTCTGGTAATTAGCGGGCGGGTGCGAGCAGCCTTGGCCCGCCCCCGCACCCGCCACCGCGCTACATCTTTTTTGGCGCTGACCCGCCGGCTTCTGGGCGGGCGCGAAGCGTGTTCGTTATGGCGTGTTCGCTACGGAACAGGCGTGATGTGGAAAGTGGAAAGAAAAAAAAAAAACAGGCCGGGAGGAGAACTTTCAGAAAACGCGTTTCGAATTACGAACTTCCTAAATTAGAAAGTAACGTGAGAATCTGCTCAGCAGGAATTACGAGTCGAAAGACTTGTCATTTTAGCGGTTCTCATTTTATCCGTAAGTTTAATGAGACAACACTTTCCGCTTAATCCGTAATATCTGACTTCCGAAAAAAAAATCTAAAATCATTCAATCTTAAATGTTCGGAACAGTTGCTGAAGGAAAATAATGACTTGTTACAAATATTTAAATGGCTTCTTCGAGGTAGCTAGGAAAACTGGGAACACCGGTCCCACATAATATCTGCCAACTGGTCTGAGGTGAAATTTAATGCGTCTCTTATTTTTCCTCTTTACGTGTGACGCTTCACCAAAACAATTTTCACTACATTCTTATTATTACATTATTCGTACCTTTGAACTGCAAGTTCAAGTGCATAAGCAGTTTTTTGCAAACTCGTCCTCTTTAATCTTTCACAAAGGGAGCAACGTGCTTCTTTTACACATTTTTTTTTCGTGGGAAAGCAAGGTTGTATTATTCCTTATCGCGTTTAGAAATTACCTACAAATACGTTTCAGAAACATTTCTCCATCGTTCGTCCACCGCGGAATAATCGTGAGCTATCTCCGAGGATCAGGAAGATGAAATAATCGCAGTCTCAATAACTCCTCCAAAACTAAGCATCACGTGTTCGTGAGTCGAGTGCGCTGAACCACCGCTCCGATGTGGGCGGGGCGGGGGGCTTAGAGGCTGGCGGGGAGCCAGCACCCGGTGCCGGTGCCGATAGCACGCCCGCTTGATAAATCGCGCGCCGGTAATGAAGACGTATACGCCAATGCCGTCGCCCCCTTGTATCGCCGCACGCGACCGCGCTGCAAATGGATATCGGGGGCGGGACGAGTTCGATTCCTTGCTCGAGAACACACGGCGCGGCGGTGCGCACCCTTCGGGCGCCGCCCTCGGCTCCGCCCCCGCTGCCGTCTCCGGGACCCCTTTCTTGGCGGTTCCGTCCCGGCCGCTCGGCATACGAGATAAGGTCGAACGCAGGACGCGCGTTCGACCATACGCGAGACAGTCGACGCAGGACGCGCTGGCTGCGGTGCGTCGGTGGAAATGGAGAAGGTGCCGGAGGCCACAAGGGGCGGCTGTCATCGAGCTCCGTGGTTACGAAAGTGGCAGGAGGGCGACGTTCAGGAAAATAGGCTGGTGAGGTACAAAGAAGTAGGGAGAAAGGTTGAGAGGGGGGGTGATAATGGAAGAAGACAGAAGATGTAAAAATGTCGAAGGCAGGTTGTCAATCAAGAGATAACGAAAGCAACGAAGTGAAAAAATATGAGAAAGACAATATTCAAAGCCCTGGCTGAAGCCTGACAACAACCAATCAATTACCTGCAATGCAATATTACAGGAAAATTCAAAACACAGAGGTCTTCCGTCAGTTTAATCTCATATTTTCCTAAATAAGATTATAACAGCTTCTGAGACAATATTTTAAAATCAAAATAGACAAAATATTGGCCTATACATAATTTCTAGATCTGCCTTAAATAACAAATTTCGATTACAGGAATTGCTATTGTCTGCCCATATTCAATCCGCTTTTGTTGGGATAATGCGTAAATATTACTGCAGCATTAGTTATAAATTTGGCGAAAATTTATAATTGATGCTCATCCAATATTTTATAGAACAATAACGTATTAAATTAAATAGTAATATAGTGAAAAAAAAATTCGGTGAGATATGACAACCCGTTGGGATCAAATTGATATAACAAATTATTGACCTAGATACTGTACTATACAATTAAGGCAAAATATGCAGGTTCATATATTTTTTTAAATTACTTAACTACTTTCTCTTCGCAGAGTTACTCAAAGCTAGAGTGTTCAGTCTTCTCGAACCCTACACACAAAGCGAACAGCAGAGCAAAGTGGAGTAGTGCAGGCGCTTCCAGAGCAATAACTGGTGGCCGGCAGTCCCTTTAATTCATTGAATTACGCGCGGCCTGCGTGGAGCTAGCCAGCGTCTCGTTTCCACGACGTGTGTGTATGTGTGAGAGAGAAGAGAAAGAAGAACGAAGAGAAGCCTAGAAAGAAAGAATGAGAGAATCACGCGACGGAAGCCAATGAAAGCCAAATTATTCGTTGCAGCAATGACGAAATATTCTAATAATACTATCATTTCTCATTTTTTGGCAATGCGTTTACAAGTTCTACGCTTATTATAAGCATATTTATAAAAACAAACAAGGAAGGTAAATCTTGGACATAAAAATACAATGATTAAAATAATAACTTGTTAATAATTAGAAAAAAATATTAAAACAGTAATGAACTACAGTTTACAGCGCATAAGTAAACAATGCAATAAATTGAAGCATTTTAATGTCGTATCACTCATTTAAATGACGATCCACCTTTTCATAAGTGATTTTGGTGAGAACCAACACTGAACACCGCGGATGCTAGATACTCTTTATGCTAATAGGTGAAGTTAAATGTCACCAGCCTGTATCCAAAATAAAATAAACACACCAACATGACAAAACTCACGGCAATTGCCGTAAACAACATCGATGTCATCAAGCTACGTAAGTTGAATTCCCCCCTAATTTGGACCACGATTTTCACATCCAGAGTACATAACTACAGAAGCTTGAGTAAATAAACAAATCAATCTTTCCGCATCTCCCCTGCACAGTTATACTAATATCGAATATTCCCTCCTTCGGTGATACAGTGTGTATGGTATCGGACTGTTATACCGAAATTCGCGGATTCATATCCGATCAAAACAGTGGATTTTTAAAGGCGAAAAAATCCTTCGTACGCTTTCTTCCGAAGGCAAAATACAACCGGATTCAGATAGATGTTATAGATTGTTATAGATTTGCTGCATGTAAATAACCTTTAAACCTAAAAGAAATCCCCGAGTTAAATTTTAATCGCCTGTTTCATCGCTCGAGCGGTACCTTCTTTCGCTGCTAGATGGCGAAAGAAGCGCAGCATAGCGACGTGTATGTTCAGGCGGAAGAGCAGGCCCGATGTTCTGAGCCTGACCACGTCAAATAAGACATAATTGAATTGAATATTCTTCTGTGCGCAAAAAGGGAGAAGGGCAGCCGACAGCCTCGCAGCGTCCGTGGACGCCCGGCGACTCCCGTGGCCGGCCTCAATGGTCCATCGATCCGCCCCTGCCGCCTGCGAGGCGTCCGCGGCCCCGCGCTGCAGCGGCGTCGCGCGAGAAATAAATGAACTCGTATTTAATTAATGGCAGCACAAACGGACGGCCGAGGCCGCTCGCGTCCCGGGAGAAGGCCCCCGCCAAAGTAGAGGCACATAAATTACGGCGACAGTGTTATTAAACATTTCACAAAGAGATCCGGGAGCTGCGGTGTCGCCGTCAACTTTCGGTTTATTAATTTCGAAACTCTTTTGCATGTTATTTAACTTGCGAGTACTCCATTTTCCTTTCTTAAGCCTTCGCGAAGAAATTCTAAGTTTCGTTTCTTCCCGATCCAGTCGAAACAGTTCGCGAGAAAAAAAAATTATAAAATTCCGGAGAATTCTGCTGTCAGTTACAGCCTCTTGCATCTAAATAGCATCTCGTGTAACAGAAAATTGCCTCCCAATTTTGTATCTGCGTCATCGTGTCACTTCTGAAAGAGTTGCAGTGCTCAGTGACGCAATTCTCAGCGGGATCTTCTAGTCGAGACGAGTCGCGCATACTGTCGTGAAAGCAGGGATGGAGTCACAACACTGTCCACGGATTTAATCCAACACAGGCAGGCAATCCGCGGATTCGCTCAAGTGATAAACCCTTACTTGAATTACGTCCCTTCCTCCCCCACTATCTTTCTCGCGCTGTTCGGCGGCGGCGCGCGGTCCCTGTTTCATTTGCATCTTCCGGCGCGGCACTGTTTCCAGCGCCTGCGTCGACCCTTTATTTTTGTTAATAAGGGCGGCAAGATCGTTATCCCTCGCTTTTACTCTCTTTCAAGAGCCTTCTGTAGCGTGAATTAATCCGGTCGTTGTCGGGAAACGGATGAGATGGCTGTGGCCCTCCGCAGAAGACCTTCCCGCTTTAGAACCTAACAATTGACCTTTGTCGTACTCTCCCGATTTGCATTCTCCATGATGCATCACACTCCATCTCCCCTACGAGCTTTCGCCTCGACTTCCTCTGCCGGACACCGTTCTTTCATTACTTCTTTCTTCCCAATGCTCTCTCTTCCACTTCCAGCCTCCCTACTTTTCTATTTGCAGACGCGACTATTTGTTTTACACTTTTAAGGGAGTTTTTTAACAACTTGGTCATATAGTGTTCATTGTGATTGCTTTAACTGTAGGAGGAACTGTAGGAGGAACACTAAGGACAACACGATCACACACAAACATCCATGCCAGAGGCGGGATTCGAACCGGTGACCTTTCAAGCCAAGGCAGCTACGGTCCTTCAGCCTAAGTGAATTCGGCTATCCAAGTCGGCTTGCTTTTTTCATTTTTTTTTCAAATTACCACAAAACAGAACTACCGCCAAAACTAATTGTTTTCTGTTATTTTACCCTTTCCAAAACCTGAAAACCTGAAACCTTGAAAGTCATGTAAACGTCTGTTCTTTTGACTTTCACAAAACTACCCGGTTATATAGTTTTGATTTTACTAGTTTCACACTGAATATCTACCATTTATACAATTTTTTCGAAAGACCTGCATTTCCACTTCCATCACAGAGCAGTTTCTTTCAACGAGCTACCTTTTATTTTGCCTTCGCCCAAAACACACTGAAGCGCCCAGTTCAATCCCAGCGCGAACACCGTCGCAAACACGAACTCCGCGCGTTCAACCCTCTAGCGCTCCTCAGCACCTTATTCCCAAGCAGCGCCGTCGAAGTTCCCGAGCGCCGCTCCGCGTCGCACCAGACCCTCGACCCGCGCCACCGCGGAGGCGTCTCCGGCAATAAGCAGCGATTCCACGCCGCGGTGCGCGTCGACACCCCGCATCCGCGGAAGAGGAGCGCGCAAAGGACGGGGAGGCGGGGAACGGAAGCGGCGGGGTGGCGCGGCAACTTCTCGCCAAGTTTCGTCCCAACCGCCGCCGTCGTCGTCGTCGTCACCACTGCCGCCGCCGCCGTCGCACCGAATCCGAGCGCGGGCTTTGGCACCTTAACGAGTTAGGGGGCGGGTTTTGTTTCATCGCCTTTATGGAACTTCCACCTCCGGGTTGGCGCCGCGCGAGCGGGCGCGCGCCCGCGCGCAGCGGAACTTGTAGGTCACGAGGTTATCAAAATTTCAAATTTGCTCGGCGCTTGCGGCGGCAATGGCGGCGCCGTTCGCGGGTGCCGCGGACCGGCCTTCCCCTCGACTCTACATCCCTCCACCCACGCGCTACCAGGAAAGCTGCCGCCACCGCCACCGCTGTTGGCACGCCGAGGCGCCTGGAATGCAAATACGCCGGCAATTTGCTTCGTCTTCTGCGCGGCCGCCGGCGCACAAACGAGATTTTTTGACAACCCGCATAAAAAGCGTGGTGCCTGAGGACTGCAGCTGCGGAGAGCGACAAAACGCGAACTGAGATTAATGCCTCAAAGCGCAGATAAGAACTTGAATTTTTAATTTCTGTCTGGAAATTCATTTTTAAGTCAAGGAATGGGACACACACAACGTATCTGTAAGATGATTTTTTTCTAGATTCATATGCTACTTAAGCTTGGCGGTGTGCACCTTCAATGCATGATAATAGGTTAAATCTGCAAAACCAAACATATTGTATCACATTACGTAATCCCTGTCTGCATTTGCACACTTCACTACCACGCACACTAACCGAGTCACTTCTTACGTTAGCACAGAGATCACAACCTACCTATCAACCAGAGATAGAAAGCGTCTACCACAAAGAAATTGGGACTTGTTAACATCTCTACGTGATTTAGAGAAATAATATGTATCGAAATTGCCAATTAAAATCCAGAAGTGCACTTAATCTGACCGCCAATAGCGCTAAATTGAAAAAGAGATAGACACTGGGTAACGACTACAAGACATGATGAGAGTTAGATGTAAAGAAAAATTAGGAAACTGAAAGAAAATACAAGGGCAACTAGCCTCAGAAAGGAACTAGCATGAAGTTAAGATTGACAGTAATAAATTTGAAGAGGATAGGGATAATGATATTGACCCTGTTTTAAGTACTTTACCGTACGGAAAAGTGACATTCTAATGGAAGTTTCCCTCAGGTGCGCCAATAAGAGAGACAATGGTGAACTTGAGGGCCACTGTCCGACTGAGAGAGCAGACACTTCCCGCCAGATCGAGAGAGCCTGCAAGAGGCCGCGGTCGGACGATCCGAACGCGCGCGAGGACGGAGAAGCGGGCGGGCGGCCCGGCGGTTGAAGCTTACGAGGCGGCCGGCGTAAGAGTAATTCAATTACGGAGGGATTATCCTCCGTCCGGCGAAGCTCGCGCGCACTGCCCCTCCCCTTTCTCCTTCAAAGTCCTCACCATCCCTCTCACCCAGCCCGCGCAGCTCGTCCACTCGATTCCGCCCCGCCCAGCCCCGCCCAGCCCCGCCCCGCCCAGCCCCGCCCAGCCCCACCCCACCCAGTCCCGCCTCACCCAGTCCCGCCCCACCCAGTCCCGCCCCACCCATCCCCGCCCCACCCTGCCCCGCCCAGCCCTTCCCTCCTCCGCCCAGTTTCGCCTTGCCAGTTGGTTCTCCGCGTGCCTTGTTCCGCTGCAACAGCCGGGTAAGCCCAGACACTTTCCGAGGAAGGCGAGTCCGCTTCGAGAACACCCTCGGCCAGCAGCAACTCCCGCCGCCCTTATTGCATAATCCGCACCCACTTACGTAAAACAACGGGCTCCCGGGCGGGCGCGGGTCCCGAACATTCACGATCGTAAAGGCGCCAGCGTGCGAACGCGAACCCACCGAGCCCCGACAAATTCCGGGGGCTGGAACTGTAATACCCACAATAGCCACGACGAACTACGAACACAGCAATCGTCTCTGACATTGGGCAAGATCAAGACGGTGCAAGAGGACTTTCTCAGACATACTAAAATTAATCACAACTCATTTTAGAATTAGTTCATACGGTTGTGATTTGATGTCCGTGTTAAACCACATGCATATTAATTTTTTTCTTCAAATAATAATTAATTGGAATTTATTTCATTTGCCCAACGTTTCGGTGGAAAACTTTATTTTCTTCCATGCGACGTATTTCAAACTATGTACTTCAGATTTCTTGAAATACTAATTCCCCCCCCCCCAGCATTAAGAATATTTCTTCCTCTCATTACGTCAAAGAAAACGACCAAGAAGTTTCCCTCCCTCATCGGTGATGGGTTTCCATTAGCTTCTTCGATGAACCAGAGCGTTAAAAAGAAGATACTTAAAAACTTGTGAATGTTTAATCAGGAGATATTCCGTCTCCAGCCCTCCCAATTTTCTCCGCGTGTAGAACCCGCTTCTGTACGCCCTGTCTTCGTGCACGGGGCTACTCTCCGCTACTTTGCGCTGACCGCCACGTCGTTAACGGACGCGCCCACGCTCAAAATGGCGAACGCTACCTCTTTAGTTTTTAATAGCATCCGAAGCGGAAGCGAGATAGAAAAGGAAAAAGCGACAGCGACCGTACCGGGAGAGTGTACAACTTCGAGTTCATCTGCAGAGACGAGAGATCCGGTAGGGGAATCGACGAGATCGATAAATAAGTCTGCTCCGAACCAACGAGAAGTGTTGAATGATTTACAAGTACGATGACGTAAGACAATATTACAGATTCGAAGCGGAAACAAACGGGTCTGGATAACGCAGGAGGAAGGCAGGTCGTGTAAAAACATCGGATCCTCGGCTGCAACAAACAGATGTGAAATCTGGGTAAAAGAAAGAACGAGGAGGTGCAAGTGTCACCGAAACTGAACAGTACCGCCAGGAGTTGCCAAAAGGCAACCAAGGGCAGTTCGAGCAGAAAACTTCGGCGTGAGGCGGGAAAGGTACGCCGTGGTGCGCTCGATGGCGAAATGAATAACTGCGCGACTCATAAACTCGCCCTCAGCACCGCCGGCGGAGGGGCGGGGCAGGGGGAGCGCCCGCGTAAAAAAGCCGTACACAGGTGGTTTTAGGGGACCCGCGCGCCGCCGGGCGGCCGCGCGCTCTGTTAAAATGTAAATGGTAATCCGGTGCGTCTATAAAAAGTGTTTTATTGTTGAATTAGCTCGGTTCCCGAGGGGGCCCGCAAAGCAGGGAGCCCGGGGAAGCGAAAAGGGCGATGTGCGGGGGCGGGGCTGGGGGGTGGCAAGGACGCGCAGCGCACAGAGGGTCGGAGGTCCAATGGACGTGACTGCAAACGGAAACGAGACGGGGTGCAGGTCCAGCTGGGGAGTACGGAAAATCCGCTCTCCAAACGA
The DNA here is from genome assembly GCA_011170035.1 of Teleogryllus occipitalis. Lineage (NCBI taxonomy): Eukaryota > Metazoa > Arthropoda > Insecta > Orthoptera > Gryllidae > Teleogryllus > Teleogryllus occipitalis. Next base: position 682,063 of record BLKR01000041.1, on the reverse strand, counting down.
ACACGATTATCCATGTTCTCGAGAAACTACTAAGCCCTCAGTGTTTCAAAGAAATGAACGCTGCCTAAATACGCATTTCATAGCGATAGTACATTCTTACGTAGTGATTAGTGCACACGGCTTAATCGTTAACGAATGACTTCTCCGAATTTGCACACACTACTTTAGGACAGACATACTTAACATTCTTTTGGTAAACCTAATAGCCATCGAACTTGTGAGTTTTGACTTTGATAATGGCTCATCTCAATTTAGAAAGAAGTGCTTTCCTTTTATTTCATCCATAATTGGTCCTTTGAATTCATCTCAATGCAATGGCGATACAGTTGTAATGATGTTTTCGGTCCATCTATTTTCTAAACGATGTAACGCGAATGGCTTTACAAAGTAAAGACAATCATCCCGATTTTGCATGCATTGGTACATTCTAAAAAAAATTCTACAAGCTCTAATGAAAGAGATGAAAAATACATTTCACCTACAAAATAAATTAAATAATTACATCTCACAAAGCAACAGCGAAAGTTTCACTTAATTTACGAATACATCTCAACTGTCTGCACACCACGTTCGTGGATAAACAAACTTTTAAACTGAAATATGTACCGGAATGATATATATAGCTGTAACGAGCGAATGGTAAAATTTCTCATTACTATTTACGTCAATGTTTTTGTCGCTCGTATGGAAACCGACAAATGCTTCCTCTATTGTGCATTCCAACACCCATGTACACGAGTAATACACTGACAAAATATAAAACATTGAACTGCAGTTAGACATAGAAGTCATGGATGACAAAGTCTGTGATAACATTAGAGAAGGTAACCTGCTAATAATTATTTGTCTTATTCTTGCACGTTTCTAACACTATTTTATAAATATTTTCCATTCATTTCTTTATTATCTTCTTCCTTCCCTTGTTTCCTTGTAAATATTCGTCATTATCTCCAATGCAACAATAACTGCAAAAACTGCTAAATGAAAAAAATCAATAAATTTTTGAAAATTTGATATTTTCATTTATTGTTGATCGATACATTTCTTTTACTTCACGTATTTGGTGTTTACCTCTACTTGCAGCTCTTTATCCTTCAGTTGAGTATTCACAAACTCAGTCACCAATTGACATGAGAGCAGAATGCCAAATTATGAAGGGAATACTGTTCATTTCCCTTCCAAAAAAAATCAAACAATTAACAGAAATGGGAAAACGAACTTTAATATTCCAGCACCAATTAAATTTGCAATTCATCGAGCAGTATCTTATTTAATGCATACATGGGAGGAAGTAGAATACCCTACTCGTTACCACTCACAACTCAAAGTGAAACAGAGAGAAGTAAAGGACAAAAATAATAAAACGTCAGTGGTACTAGAAGTGTAAACAGATATTTATATTCCCGTACGAATTTTAGAGTTTAGTATTAACTATTTTATCAACAACTCTCAAAATCTGTATTCCACCTTTCCCTAATTCACTAGAAATGTTCGTGTCAATTTACAGACCACAGTTCACATATTCTAGCGCATTCGCATTGCATTACATTACATAGAAAAATCAAAATCAAATTGGGTTTCATTAAGTTATCTCGTTTCAGGGATGGAATATGCTTCCCGGCTAAATTGTGTATCTCCCAGAAAATGGATTGAATTCATACTTGTGAAACATTATCTAGAGAACAACACATTACATTTCCTTTCCGTCTCGGGTTCTGGTGTAACATCACACCGAGCGCAGAAGAACGCCACACGTGGCAGCCGCCTACAAATCGAGCAGTCCGCACAAATCACAGCGGCAGCTGCGGAGCGGCGATGGGGGCGGTGGCGGCTACCCGCGAGTCCCAGCGCACACCACTCCTCACCACCTCCCGCCCACCGCCCCTCCCACCGCCCGTTCGCGCGTTATCTATTCCTCGGCGCAGCCCGCCGCCCCCGCAGGAAAGACGCGCGGGAACGACGGGGATTTTCGCGGCCTTCCCATCCCTTCGCCCCGCCCCCGCCGCGCTTCCTTTACGCGCGTCGTCTTTCAACGCTTTCGCGCGCCCTCCCCCCCCTTCCTGTCGCCGCTCGCGCACCCACCCTCGCACCCTTTCTTCTCCGCGCCGCCGCCGCCGCCGGGCGCTTCTCCCTGAATGCATTACCCGCCACGCGGTTCGGGGCACGTGTACGCCGCCGGCCGCGTACGGGACCGGAGGGCGGGGTCGTTCCGTGGGAAAGAGGTAGGTTATTAAAGAAATGAAAATGTTCCCAAGATGGTTCTGAAAAGGATAGTGGCGGTGGCGGCAGGGGGAGGGGCGAATTTCTAAACAAAAGTACCTGCGCATTGTGTCTGGTGAGGAATGATATTACGGTGCGACGAGAGTTGTGGGTGGCTGGGGAAATTCAATGAATCCGCAGATGGCGCTCCAAAAGAAGGGGGGGAAGGTACTTTCAGTCCACACCAGCTCCCTCGAAACAACACGCAGCCCTTGTAATCCATTACCGTCCATGACGACGAGCGTGTCTCCGCGTTCACTTGGAATTTCAGAGTAGTCATACAGAAATGACACGCACGTCCGCGACCCCTCTGACAAGCGGCTCCGCCCCCGCTGGAGCAGACGAGTGGAGCTCCCGCGCTGACACGTGTCCCCAACGACACGTGTCACTCGCCACGCGCACGAGTCGCCAGCGAACGTTCGGAGCGCAGTTCGTCGTTCTGGAAGTAATGCACGCATTTGTTCCAGTTCCAAAGTGTCTGTATCTGAAGTATCACTTCACCTTTTAAATTCCACTGTCGGACTACTCCAACAGTCGGCACATATAATAACGTTCAATTGATGTGAAATAGAAGAAACCATTAAAAAGCACATAAACCTTACTTAAAGCCCAGGACACGATCTTATAACCGGTAAAATGTATGAAGTACCCAAGGAAGCATTATCATTCAAATTAAAACAAAAATAAATAAAAAAAGGAGTCATACCACTGCATTCTCCGAAAAAAGAAACCTTTTTAGTTAAGGAAATTTTTATCACTAACACCATCAATCCATGGAGTTCATGTTCAGAAGGTATAGCCCCTTAAAAATGCTACGTTTTAATCGGAGTATAATTTTTTGTCATTAACACCATCGAACTCGGAAGGCTGTCACCGGTGAGAACGCCTTCTCAAGTCGAAATTGTTTTACTTTAAATTAGTCAAACGGTATGATGACACAGGGGAGATAGGAAATCTCTCAGAACAGAAGCATCCGGTCGTCAGAATGGGTACTGGCCAGACTCTCACCAAGAAAAGCAGAACATTTTCAAAATAAGAGAAGTTTTTCTGGAAATCACACCGCATATATGATAATTCTGACAAATAACCTATTGTTTGCTGTGAATTGTTCCCAAAGTAACCAATGGAAGGATCCTGGAAAATGAGGAGGGATGCACAGAATACGTAAAAACTGGAAACAGTCACAGATTTCAACTGTCATTACAGGCGACACCTATCCAAGCGGTGTTGTACTACTAACATTTGACTTATCATTATCATTATTATAATTATATTAGTCGTATACGATGCTAAATAATTATCTCAATTGGTCTAGAATGTTTTCGTGTCAGTTACTGCAAATCGACTGTTTCCGCCTGTGTCCAATTTCCTACAGGTTCTTCCCCCGCGTCAGCAAGCCGTCCGACCACGTGCGCCCCCGTCAAGCGAAGCCGAAGTGCTAGAGCGAGTCGGAGTCAGCGGCCGGCCGGTCGGCAAAGGGCGTAGGCTGCGAGGGCGGTGGCGGCGGGCGACAGCTGGCGCCCCGGCGTTGGATCAAGCGCGTCGCACCATTTCCATATTCCGAGCGGCGGCGGCGCCGGCGGCGGCAGGAGGAGGAGCGGCCCGCGGCTACGGCACATGGCGCCCGCTGCCGCCGTCGCCGCCTACGATATTGGTGGGCCCCGCGGCCTGCGCTCCGCTGCCGCGACACAACTCCCGGCAGCAGCCCCGGCCGGCGCCGCCACTGCCGCTGCCCGCCCTGCCCTGCCTCCATTGTCGCTCTCCGGCGCAGTCGTCGGCACTATCTCAGGAGGGAAAAGGCTGTGCAGGCACGGACTACACGCTTGGGTGTTTGCCGGCAATTCAACAGAAAGGCTCATCCTCGCAATGATGCTAAGGCAGAAGTTAATATGGAGTAAAGTGACGACACCCGAAGACTCGTACTGCAGTCCACTCCGGTTATAGTGAACTTTGGGAACTAACAGGTTTGGTTCGCTATATAAGAAGTACACTATATCCGATGATATGAAAATTAAATAGAATTTGAGGATTGATTTTATTAATAGATAGAAAATGCAAAATTAATTAGCAGCACGAATTAAAAATTTCTATGTCTTTATTTGCCCTTAAAAAATCAATTATCTTCAATTTTTGCTTCGTACATTTTTCATTAGCCAATTCTCTACATCCTTCTCCAGAGTTTGTGTTCTCTCCATACTTCATTCTGCATTGACCTCTTGTCTCGTAGTATCGAAATGCGGTGTTGACACCTTTCAAAGCCCCTTGCACTGTAGGAACACCGTCCCACTCTCCGAAGGCCCTTCAACTCGCCTCATAACATACGAGATCCACATAATTTCCAGCGACTCATTTCCTACGTTCACTATAGCCGAGGTTCAGGTTCACTATAACCGACTCTTCTTATCCTTATTTGTAGTGTATGTGAAACTGGACCAGTGACTTAAGTTCACTATAACCGAGGGTTCACTATATCCCAGTTCACATACCGGAGTCGACGGAATTTAAACAAAGGCTTTTTCATTAATGGTTTGTCAACAATTTTCTCCTTTCCTTAGCTATGAATAACTGCGTGATGTTGAAATAAGTCGAGATATATAAATAAAAGCATTGTAAGAAAGGATCTCTGATTCATTCTATACAATTTACAACACTTCGAAATTAACTTTTATGAGCCGGTTTTTAAAATGCATAGCAAATTATATTTTCAGGGCAATGTGAAATGCACTTAACCATTGACTTTTACAAGAATATGATATGAAAATGTTCATCGTAAATCTGCGCGAGTCTCTCTGAAAACGCAGGAAGGTGTTATTTAAACAGTCAATACTCTGACAGAGGGACTGATGTGAAAATATAGCATGTATTGCTGAAGCTATCCCGAATCTATCTCCTGAAATACTGAAATTCAGGGCATGAACGAACATTGATAATATTATGCGAGAACGTAGCCAAGATTACGCATTATAATTAATTAAAATTTTAATCAGGAGATAAAATGTTAGTTAATTATCCTGATGATAATTCCAGTCGAACCATTCACGAACTCTTAGTTAAACCTACCCCTTCCTCTCGAATTGAGTTTTGATTTAATTATCTGCCGCAAAATATAATTAGCGCTTGGTCCAACAAAAGGCGCCAAACGAATATTTAATTACAGGTCCAAAATTATATCGACGGTCGAACGCAATCATCTGAACCGCAAAATGAACGAAGTTTCAGTAGAGCAAGTATTTCTAGAAACAAAGAGCCCAGCAGCCGAAGGGAACAATCGAAAAGCGCAGATTTGCGAAACCCTGCAACTGACGGCGCGCGAATTCTCCCTCCTCCACCCGCTACACCACAATCCCGCCGGAATTCAATTACTCGTAAATTCAGCATTTCAATATAAAATGCGCCTCTTCCATGTATCAATAAGGACTAATGTTTTATCAAATCGATCTGGAATGTATTGTTTTTATTTGCTTTTTTTCCCTCCAAAATTCCAGATGCAAACACAGTTGTCTAATTCTTTGTTCTGTTACAAATATATTTCAAAAATTAAGAAGCAGTTATGAAGAAACAGCCGAAGTCATCGATAAATGATGTGTAATTATTTGATCCTCCAACACTGACAGATCCCAAACGAATGCGCTCTGCAATAAGCACAAGAGGATAGAATTAGTCGACATAAAAATTATCCTGTTGATTTTTTCTAGTCTTGAAATATTTATTTACATGCGATCGCAGATGCCCATAGACTAAATATCTAGTGAGAGGGGTGGGCGTCATCAACAAATTCTTTTCTCATCTCATGCACATGAAATCTAAAAATATTACATTAATTTTCACATAAAATAACGCGTATCACGCGCACCCTATACCGCCCGACAGAGCGTTACTGGCGTTGGAGTCGTGTTACCGTTCCGAAGGGCGCCGCAATCGAGTAGCGCGCAGCAACGGCGACGCTTTCGCCTCGAAGCCGCGTCGCTGCGGCCGATCGATCGCCGCCTCTCGCCGGTTCGAGAGGTCGCAATAGGGGCGGCGAAAAACCCGAGCGCCTCTCTCGGCCGCCCCCGCCCCCGGCGCAAAAAAATAAACAGCCTCCGCGCGCTGCCAGATGAGAGCCCGGGCCGGCGGCAACGGCAGCCGCGGCGGGGGAGGCGGGAGCGGCGGCGGTGGCAGAAGCTGCGGAGGCGGAGGGCCCGGGCGGGCCGAACCGCCCCGCGGCGCCGTTCATCGCAGGGAGAGGAAGCGTCGCGGGACACGCGCGACGGACAGAAACCGGGAACCCACAGCCCACCGAAACCGATCAGATCACGATGCAGAAACCAGTCTCGCTGGGTGCCACATTTGAGGAACAAAAAATATGTTACTGCTGCATAAGAGATGAAACTTTATTTTTTGTTTCAATTATCGATCAATACTTTTTGTGCGTTTTATTAACAAATAAACTGTTCATTTTCATCCGAGATGTCATTTCTGGTTACAATTTCCACGGATCTGGGAATTTATATTTATATTTTAACAGCAACGTATGGCAAATTGGGACTATTTACTTCCTAAAAACCATATCGCAACCACTATGTCAATAAACAGTTATGAATACATTTTGTTGCGCATTGCCTAATAAAAGAATGCGAAAGTCCATATCCACATATAGAGTGTATACTACCTGTGTAATTTGCTTTAAACGTGCGTTGTCCCCCCTATCCCCATTGAGAAACTTCCCTTTTTCCAAACATGAATGCATTGTTTTTTAGTATCATCAAATTTATTGCACAAATGACATAAAATGGCCACTTTAACGCACACCGAAACGAAGAATGACAAATAATCACAGAGATGCACAAAGCGAAGGGAGAGGAAAGGAGTGCGAACTGAGAGGGAGGGTAAGTGGAAAGTGTAGTGTGTGCGCGCGTGTGCCTGTGAGAGAGGGAGAGGGGTAGGGGGAGCGGAGGGGGAGGGGGAGAGGGAGATGGGCAGGGAGAGACAGGGGTAGGGAGAGAGAGACAGAGGGGCAGGGAAAGACAGACAGGGGCAGGGAGAGAGAGAGAGAGAGACAGAGAGGGGCAGGGAGAGAGAGACAGAGAGGGGCAGGGAGAGATCCAGAACTGTGGTGAGGCGGCTGCGGCGGGCGACCGTCGGAATCAATCACTGCGGCGTCTCGACAGCGCTGTCGGGAGCCTAATACGAGGAGATGCCGCACAATGCAGTGATTACATCGAACGCTCCACCGCCTCGAAGACAGCCGAAGGCGCCACCCGCTCCGCCTCCTACAGATCCTCCGACGCACCTCCGTGTGTGTGTGGGTGTGTGTGTGTTTGTGTGTTTGACGAGGCGACGCCTCTCTCTGCCTTCCAGCATTCACAGGCACATCTACAACACATGCCATTTTCTTTTCGAATTTTGTGAATATATGATCTACGAAATTTCAGAGAATAAGTAGTCATTTGTGATTTATGACTTCGACTAGTTTTTTGAATTACCGGAGCGGAACGTCGATAGCAAGCAATAAGTCGGAAATAAAAATATAAATAAATATTATTATAAATAGAAATAAATGTGATACAGTAATCTATTATGCCTCATGAGTATTTCATAAGAACTTTGGGCATCCACGTATGACTAAATTCTCACACGCAGTGCTCCGACAAAGTATGTTTCACATTCAAGAAGTAATGAGTGCGAATGAAGAATTTTCAAAAGCAATCATTTATTTTATAGTAAAAAAAACTTTAAAGCACGTCACGGATTACGAACCATCCTTTTTTATTATTTTTCCTGCGATTTAATTCACTACATAAAATAACAATTGATAAAATTATAATAATAGTTTTGGCCTTTGGCAAGTTTCGGAATGTTCCCGCAAATACTCGTATATCTTTTTGAATTTCACATTTCTCAATTCATGCTGATTATGTACGGCCACATGAGAAAACATTGTGTACTCCAAATGTTACATTAATTTTCAAGCGGCACGTCGAACAAAGAAAAAGGCATATGATACATTGTACAAAATATGCACATTTGCTCCTGAAGAGAGCTTATGATAAATATTGTAACTATTATGAACGAATATGATGCCGAAAAGCATCAGTTCTCTGCAGGTTGATTTTTTTGCATCGTCTGTTTGTGCCAACAATGAATAAAAAACGGTGTAAGCACAAAGAATCCGAACTCCCCAATAAATTCTATTAGCTCATTGTCTACTAACCACAAAGAGAACTCATCGAAAACGAATAAATAAGATGAATAATGAAGTATTTAGGGCCAGAAAATGAGACGTTCGTTTACAATAAACCGCATTATGATAGTTACGGAATTCCTGATACGAACCTTTCATTAATTTCCCCTACAAAACATTAATCACTGCTAAAATCCGTATCCTCACAAATATTCAGCAAATTGAAACAATGAATTTTCGGTAAATTTTATATTAATAATTAGATTGTTCCCTAAATAATATTTTTATTGTTCAAAATAATAAAGTGCATCCATTTAGCGCAAAATTAGGTATTGGCAAACAGTACATCGCAGCTTACACAGCAACCCCACGAATCCTCATTGTGTTCATTTTCCAGGTGAGCTAAACCCTAGTTTTCATTATTATTTCTCATGTTTCTGGCAGTCTGACCCATTCAACTAGTGTTGCGACAACTTCACACTCTTTATCGCATTATTTCTACCTTTTCCAATTTTCGAAAATTCAGAAAGTTCAAGGAAAACGAGACCTGCGTTATACTTTAAGACTGCCCCACCTTGTTCTATCGGTGGAAAAATATAAAAGACGAAATTTGGAACAGGGTGTGAGAAAATGTGTTTTTTAATAATTCGCATTAACTTCAACAAGAAATTACAGAAAATTGCTCGTTTTAACAAACAACTGTACCAGACCTTTGACAAGTCTCTATCTTCAAGTTTGTAGTTTTACAACAACTTTGTGCAGTTTTCGTAAATACAGAAGACGCCGGAAATGGGAATAGCAGTACTTTCTTATCGTTTATTGATATATACAAGGAAAACATTAAGTAAAAAACTTGTAATCTGTTTTAAACAATAATTGTTCTAAAATTGCCTATTTCACGGAAAATTACGCAAAAACTCAAGTTTTCGAAAAATTATACATGACCTTATTTCATGATCAGTTTTGAAGAACTGAGTCCATTAAGAAAAAATACATTTCTTCAATATCGATGTTGTAGGAAGACTGTCTACAAAAATTAATTTTCGCAATTTTCAAAAAATCAGGGATTTCAATGAAAACGAGACCTGCGTCATTCCTTTAAGCGTTTTCTGAGCTATCCGATGATAAAGTTTAATTTTAAAAAATTGAGCAATTTTCAAGAAAATTTTGCAATTAAATATTCAACCAGAAGCTTTCACTGTTCTCCTATTCACACAAATTATTTAGAAGTCTTTCATATATCCACGCTATACTCTCTGATGTCGATTTTATGAATTAGGAAAATCACAAATATTGAAAACGTTAATGAAGCAATAAGAAATTAAACGTTTTTCGCGGTCAAACATACTCCCTGTCCCCATTTAAAGAAGAAACACTTGTTCAACGAACACAAGCTTAAAACCTCTCGCAAGAGGGAAAAAAGGGATACAGCAGCCGTGGAAACGACAATAAAACGCGCAGTGGCGACAACAGGGCAACACCCAAAGCAAGAGCAGTCGCGCAAGCAGGGGCAGAAAGCGAGGGGCCGCCGAGAACATGGCAAAGGCGTGGCGCTCGAAGGCTGCAAGCAGTGTTAACCGAAATGGTCCATTCTCCTCCCTTAACATTTCACACTTGAGACGAGAATCCCTTTCTTTCGCCATTTCATTCTCTCCTCTTAACACGTTTATTGAACACACACAAGAAAGACAAACAATAAAAAAATGTATGCTAGCGAAATAGAATAGAATAAAGTCGTTAACATTACATAAGGGAAGGGAAACTTTTTAAAATTACTGTCAAAGTGAAAAAAATATCAATGATCTAGGATTGTCAGTAATGAGACGATATCCCAGTGTTCAGAAGATTGAAGCATATATATGAAAACATGCAAGAAGTTTTTTTAAAAATAAACATATTTTTTTAAAAATTCAAGTAGTATATGACTTAGTTGAGGGATCACAGAATTTTGAAAATGTGCACACAATTCACTTTTCCCCATAGCACGTCATACGCAGTTTTAAATGTTTTTTGACGTAAAATAAAATTTTCCGACGGACATTAAAAGCTCCTTAGTACATTCGTAATGATCAGATTTATCAAGAATGTGTCTGATTAAAAACTTTCTACACTAAACTACATCCTTCTTATCCTTCAACTACGACATTTTCTCTTGGAAAAACAACTTATCCACATCAAAGAATTTAAACTAGTTTTGCTAAAGATTTATTGTATCCTCCATGAATTGTAGTTAAATATTTCAACTATAACCAAAATATTCGAATTGTAAAATGTATATTGAAATATAATTTATAAATTACATCATACAAGTATGATAGATATCCCTAAGTGGATTAACCTATGAAAAATTCGTGTGTAATGGTAAAATGTAAAAAAGGAATTTCCATAAGTAATAATATTATACGAAAAAGAAATTATGTATAAACGCAAACACCTTAAAAGACTGAATAAATCTAACACGGATTAGTTTGTTTGTTTTTTTAATGTACACTGTAGGACATAATTGCTTGCATATTGTAGGTACTTAACATCAACAAAATCTCGACTTTATAATCGACTTTACAACTATTTAAACATTGTAGCGACGTAGTGTTGTGAGGTGGTGTGCCGACATTTACACCACCGTACCAAGTCATTCCTCACGGCTGACTTTCCTGAACAAAGTCATGAATTCGCAATGTTCCCCGTACGCCCACCGTAATCGAGCGATGCTTTATCTCGGGCACGAGGCGCCGGGGACGCCAAGGAGGAGCCCGAGACGCAGAGTTGCTCCGACGCGCGGCTTTTCTCCGTTTTTCGGCGACAGAAGCAAAAACGCGTTGAGCGACCGGCGACGCGCAGACGCGACGGGCAGCCCGCGCCGCGCCGCGCCCGGCCCCGAGTGATTTATGGTCGAGCACCCCCCCTCCACCTCGCGGTCAAGCTCACCGCTTCGCACAGGAGCGCTCAAACTGGGATAAATATCCACTCCGTATGGACGAAAATCAAAAATATCCTTTTCAATTGTGGGAGTTTAGAAAACGAAATTAAGTAGAACACATAACAAACTTGCCGTACGCGAAACAGCGTTTCCCTTGTTTGTTTTTCATTTTCGGGAAAAAGCTTTTTTTTTTCCTTTTTTGCTAAACATTACGAAGAATGCGAAGAAGACCTCGCGAAGCAAGTGCGAAAGAAGATTCGCGCGCTCGCTCGTCTTGCGTCATCCTCATTACGACTGAACAACAAACTTGACTCCTGCGCGAATCACCTGCTTCGCTCGCTTGTTACGTAACTTACTCTTTTATTCATATTCAATTAAAAACGAGACTCGATCCGCTGGTGGAGAACTGAGAATGTTTCATACACCAAACAAATATTATTATATTATTATTATCATTATCATTATCATTATTATTATTATTATTATTATTATTATTATTATTATTATTATTATTATTATCAATATTTAAAAAATGAAGCAGGTAAGGGCATGTGGAATCATGAAGGTGATGCATGAAAAAAAATTCCAGTTCTAGTCTCCTTGCAGTCCAGCGTTTGGGCAAGTAAGGAGCTTCATATGCTAAAAATTCGTAAGTTAACTTAAAACATGGAAGGCAAAATTCTGTGTTCTGGTTGCATTGAAAAGACCGAGAATATTCCCTGGAAAAAAGATAGATAAAGGGAGTGAAGTTGTTTAGTGGTCGTGAAGCATCAGTACACATCTTATAGTTACACCTCCGAGATAAGGCAGACTTATTCTTGAATCTCTTTTTCATTTTATGGCTCTTCAAAAATGTAATTATTTAGAGTTGGTTGGTATTTTAAAATCAATCGTTAAGGAGAAATTCTATTTAATTTTGATATTATGGGATGTAGTGAACCAACTATGTTAGTCCCCAGGAGTTCACTATAACTGGAATCGACTGTAATTAATAGTATAATTTATTATTATTATTATTATTATTATTATTATTATTATTATTATTATTATTATTATCAATATTTAAAAAATGAAGCAGGTAAGGGCATGTGGAATCATGAAGGTGATGCATGAAAAAAAATTCCAGTTCTAGTCTCCTTGCAGTCCAGCGTTTGGGCAAGTAAGGAGCTTCATATGCTAAAAATTCGTAAGTTAACTTAAAACATGGAAGGCAAAATTCTGTGTTCTGGTTGCATTGAAAAGACCGAGAATATTCCCTGGAAAAAAGATAGATAAAGGGAGTGAAGTTGTTTAGTGGTCGTGAAGCATCAGTACACATCTTATAGTTACACCTCCGAGATAAGGCAGACTTATTCTTGAATCTCTTTTTCATTTTATGGCTCTTCAAAAATGTAATTATTTAGAGTTGGTTGGTATTTTATTACATAGATAACAATGCATTTGAAATACAAACGTCATGATAGATCTTATGATCCGAAAGTTGCTCCCACCACATTATTAGTCATTCACAAAGAAAGTCAGTGCGTGCATGCATTCATTTACCATTCGCATCTCCAACCACCGCGCATCTGAGAGAGTGCGCAAGTGAGAAACGCACCCAAACACAAGCACACTTTGCAGAGACAGCCATCGCCTTGCATTCCTTCCCGTGGATTTGTTACCCCCCCCCCCCACTTATGTTCCACGCCTCAGGCTACCAGGAGCCGGTCAGCCGAATGATCCCCGCGCGTCCTCGCCTGCGTGCGTGCGTGCACGCAGCCCGCGCTCTCGTAACTGTCCGTTTCCGCGCGCGCTGCACGCAATCGCGTCGCGTCTTTTTGCGTTCCGACGGCGCGGGGCAACGACCCGGCCGGCCGCACGACCACCGTCGGCGCCGGGTGCAATTCCTTCTGCGCACCACTAGCCCTCGCCGCCACTTCCCTCCACGAGAGACGCGCGGCAACGGGATATTTTTTTTTTTTTTTTTTTTTTTTTACAGCGAGTGGACCTCGCTGTGGTTCACTTTGAGCTTGTTTTTATGACTGCATTTCTAGAAATAGGATATAATTAATGCGACGATCTCGGGCAATTTTAATTTTAGATGCAAGGCAATTAGTTGACATTCAACATCAAGTACCAGTAATAATTTATAGTTGCACGCTCACATTTGAAGGCCAGCAGCTCCTTTGCAACAACAAAAAACTCTTGATAAAGAAATTTGAATAAAATGAATAAAAGCGAGACGAGATTGACATTATGTGTAGGAAGAATTCAACAAAGAAAATTCATATGGTTTCTAACCACACCTCTACCTGAAAATTTATACCAATCTTCCTTTTCATAAAAGGAAAAGGAAAGATTTCTGCAGTCCTTTTTGATTCCTCGCTAACCGTATCCTTCAGGTTTTCGTTGTGAAAAGTTCATTTATTCTCTTTCGCAGAAAAAGCGATATCAGATATTAGAAAATAATTTAAATCAAAATTTCGTGAAACGAGAGCGACCTGTTTTGAAGAGAATAGCCTCGTTTCCTCTGATTTCGGCTCCTTTGACACGACTTCTACGATATGGAAAAGCGTCGAACTTCACAAAGGCTAAGAAGAAGCAGAAATTGACGAAACCAATTCAATAGCGCTTCTCAGAATCCACATTAAGTTCACAAGCTCATCTCACCATGGACGCTGCCGTATCTGGCATCATTCTTACCACAATATCTGCAACGTCGTTCTTCGTCGTCGTGTCGACTAATAACAACCGTTACTTTATTACGGACTCCTGCTACACAGCTACCGCAATCGTCGCTCTCATATTTTAACAAGCCCCCACTTCCTCCAGTGTTGACACCCAAACAGCTGCGGCTGCCCTGTCACAGTCAAACATCCTAATCACAACTGCCAGAAACATCACAAACATCCTCGCCTAGAGGCAGGTTGCCAGATATGGGATTTTTGTCCCCCAAACGGGGATTTTATTCTTTATTGGAGGAAATGGGGAAAACAAATGGACGGGGAAATGTTTGGGGAAAATATTTGCATCCGGACTCTCTCATTTTTATGTATCAAAAAGAGAGAAATAAACGACAGGCTTAGAGAAAGAAAAACTAGAGACAAACGAAGACAGTCTACGGCTCCGAGCAGCTTAGAAGCCAATGATTGATTAATTTGAATTACTTTAATTTCAGGGGGGAGCCAATGGAAACGTCACGGACAACTCATGTCGTTGGTCCATAATTTATAGGATATTTTTCGTTTTAAATTTGGGTAATTTTATTTCATTAGAGAGATTATTTGGGCAAATTCTGTAGGAGTGGTGGGGAAAGAGCTCGCATCACATCTGGCATCCTTGCCTGGAGGTCATCCGACACCTTCACCATTTGCATTACTGGTGCTTTTTGGTCACCGTCACCATACGACCAGGACTGACGCCACAGCCATCGCTTTTCCATCGCCCGCGCCCGCGCCGCCGCCTCCGGTACGCTAATGGTACGTTCGGGGCGCGCAAATGAGCCTTCTCGCTTCCGCGGCTGGGTAACAAGCGGGCGGGCGGCCTGTTATTAGCCGCGTAGGCGAGCGGAGCGGAGCAGGTCGGGTCGAGGCGCCTCGTCGGCGCGTGGCGGTGCTACTTTTACACGAGGCGTCGCTCGCGTCGTCAGGGGTCGCGCGACAAAGGGCTCGCTCTGCCACGGGGTCGGGGCTGCCGCCGACCACGCGTGACCCTGCGTCAACGCCCCAGGGATTATACCTGCAACCCTTGTTCTCAGGTCGCTGGGAGCTAACATACGTACACCGTCCTGTTACGAAACTTCCCTTTTCTCAGTTACTTTTAGCATCCTTCATAAGTTGGAGAATGATCCCATGACGAATACGACATTTTCCCATCTACATTCCCGCGCAGTTTGTAGAGGGTGCATAGCCTTTCTGCTGGAGATGTAAGAAGGTTATGGTGGGGCAGTTCAGGACGGAAGTGGATTATGATGGGATTGTGGGAGATATGATGATGGAAAGGTAACATCGCGCGCGGTCCATGGCCGATCTATGGCGGAGAACATTTTTAAGTCGAATTTTCGTATGTGAAAGTAATTTATAATGTTTTAAGTGACGATATTAAAATGTAAACTGAATTGTTTTCCGATTACAAACAATCAACACCATACATTATGAACCCAAAAAGTAATTAAACAGAATTGAAGACTCGTCTAATAGAGGATTTTGTAGGAGAATGTGTACACGTTTAAGATGGCCATTTGATTAAAAAACAGACCTATTTGATTTAACTATTGCATTTAGTTTCGTTAAAAACTTCGAAAGTATATTTTAAAAAATAGAAGAGGGATAAAGTTCATACCTAAGGCGGTCCAAGGTAGCAATTAACCATTTGAATAACCATGGTTTGCAGTGGCGACGCACGTACTCCAGTGAGAGGAACGAACGAAAAGGAGAAACCAGAAGCGCACCTGTTTAAAATGACATGGACGAATCCATTAAGCGATATGATCGGGCGGAGACCCTGAACTTTCATGCAGTGCACACAACTCTATCCTGGACAAAACTCCATAAAAAATTAAACATGCAATCCCGAGCATACCAAAACAGATAATATTATTTTTCTGTGTCAATACTTTCACAAATTCAGAGAAATGCCAAAACATCATTATTTGTTTTAATGAGTTAACTAAGGGAAAACCAAAATAAACAGCAGAAAAATTGTGCGCAAAATGTAGCCTTGCATTGTAACAAAATACTTCACGAAAAGTAGTAGAAGGCCTAATGATTATTTCTGCCAAATTAATGTAACTCGCAGGAAGAACTAGAAGATTAAATATTTAAAGCGTAATCAACTTTATTGCAAAGTAAAAGGTGTTTTCTGAAGACGTTGACTTAAATTCAATTCTGGAGCATTTTCACTACCGTTCAGGATCATTATTTTGACTTTCGTGATAATGTTGAAACGATACAAAAATATTAACAAAAATTATTAAAATATCTTTAAAATGAAATTAATAAAGCCTGAACCAGTACTCATGAATGAGAAAATATTAAGTACACTATTTTCAGTCAAACATCATATTAGTCAAAGCAACAATCCAACATCCCAATGTTACAAAATACCAACGCAGATGAAATCCACAAACAGAAAAGCCAGAACAAACGAAACGCGAAGGTCAGGCACGAATTAAAACACTGGTCGCCAATTCATGAAAAATGTCTGCCCAGAGTTATCCGCAAGAGGATACAATCAACTCGTGGAAATACTCGGCCGTAACTTGTTTATACCCCCTTGGGCTCTGCACGAACAAACAAACCGCCACGGGGAGGCTAACCCTGAAAGAAGGAGGCATAGCTCAATACGAGAAAAGCGAGCGTGCAGGCACGCGTTAAACGGAGAGACGAGGACGGAGGCAAAAGGCAGTGAGCGGCGAGTGGATGGGTCCCGTTAAATGGTACCGCGGCTGAATATTTTAATGCTGGCCGGAGGAAAGGCGAACTTTTTCGCACCGCGCCAAAAAACAGAAGCTGCGGAGAGACGGTAACAAACGGCCGCCCATATGTTTACCTTTGGGAGCGTTGAGAGTGGGGAGGGAGAGGGGGTTGTAAAAGCGGGGAGGGAGCGAAGTGGGAAGCGGGAGAGGAGGCGGGAACACAGAACGGGACGCGAACGCAGTGCCGAAGGAATGGGTAGCATTATTCTTCTGTGTTATGGGGCGCGGGCGCGTAGAGGCAACTGGTAGCAACGCAGACGCTGCCTCAACTCGTACTTCAGACGCACTTCTGCTGCTACCCTTCTCCTCTCGTTTGGACTCACTCACTTCGCACTGCATCGCTCTGCCACAAGTGTATCCGCAAACACCAATCACGTTCTTATTATATACCATTAGCGTCTGCATTAATCGTTGTTGCTGTTAGCAATAAACGTTCTCTGTGAGCCTGATAAGAACATTATGAAATTAGAAAACTTATAAAAAAATTAAAGTTAAACCATTACTGTTAAATATAGTCTTATTAATAACGAATAGGAGGTTAATGGCAAATGTGTAATGATAACAATCGCTGGCCAAATTTAGCAATAATAAGTCATTAACACAGTTATGTAATTACAATTTTTTCCACTTAACTCTAATTTTTTGACCAAAACTTTCCGTATGTCGTAATATTCTCGTTAGGAACGTATATTCGCTCGTACAATTCGTTAATTTCTAACGGAAGCAACCGCTCTCATCTAATTCCTTTCCTCCTAGGAGCTCCTTCCGTTGGACCCTTTTCCTCTCCATTATTCTATACTCTTTAAAGTTTTCCTCTTACGTTCCGTCTTAGAGATTTTGTTTCCAAATTCTTTCGCAACAATTTTCAACTTCAAACTAAATCACATTTATGCAAATTCGGGATATAGTGTTATTGCACCCATGAGCACACCTGTTCACTCTTATTCCATTTTCCTAATCACCCCTTTCTTCTCCTACCTCCGATTCTATACTTCGATTTTTCTGTAGTAGCCGATGACATTAGGGCTTTGCTACACCTCCTCCTTTATGAAATGAATCTCTTTAATTAATTCGCGTGTGTCCTTCTTAACGGGACTCGTGGCCTCAGAAATGTGCCTACAACTGTTAAAAATATTCATTTTATAAGGCAGGAAGTGTAAAAATGACCTTGTGTCATCGGCCTCTGCAGAAAACTCGAAGTACGTATAAGTCACAACGATTCCCATATCAGTAGCACCACCTGATCTCCGCCTCGTTTCCCCACCCCACCCCAGACGGGTGCGTCCTCAGCAGCAGCGATGGTGTCACCACCGCCACCAGCCTTTCTCACGGCCACCGCAGGCGGCTTTTTTTCTCCCGCGAGAACAGGAGCCGCTCCGGGCGCAGCAGCCGTATTTCCTCGCGGAACACCCCCCGTGAATTCTTCAGCTTATTGCTTCCGCGGTTCCGGAGCTCTCTGCTCGCACAGGCTGCGCCGCGCCCGCCTCTCGCGACTCGGCGGGCAGCCGTCTTCCCAGGAAGCGTATCGGCCCGCCCCCCGCCGGAGGCCGTGGATGCAGCAGCCTTTCTAACGACTACTGTCTTCTCAGTGTTTCAAGAACCACCTTTACGACCTCTCTTCGGAAGAAATGTCGCTGAAAACAACTTTTCCAATATAAAAATCAACCAATAATTGTATGATTTTTTTATTATACGAATAAAATGTATACCTTATTCAAACGAAACTTTTTTTAGTATTCTTAGCATAACTGCCCTACAACTTTTCCAATAATACCTTTCGCGTATTTACCGGCTTCTTCAATTGAATTGAATGAGTAAATTGTTCACTTCGTTCACAAGTATTAATAACTAGTATGGTTAGAATTCCTGAGATTCAGGGTTCAAGCCCGTGAAGAAAAGCCTTTACGATTATTTCATTTTCCCCAAAGACGAGACTACAGGAAATAGAAGTTAATTTTCACTCCTTCCAGAGAAGTAACAGATTCGGCGTCATAACGGTGTCGCATCCATTTCATCAAGGTACTTCTTTAGACCCTACATAATAACTCGCCACTGTATGAAAACCGAACACTGATTTTCTTTACAACGTTCAATTAAGGAAAAAAAAGAAAGAAAAAAAAAAAAACGAAAATATGGTCATTGCCCGATCTCTAGTGGCCTTCGCAAATACTTTTCCCAAAACGGCGAGTTTATCACACTTCTTTTCCCAAAATATCTTAAACAAATATGTAAATTAACGCAACATTTCTTAGCATTTCATTATGTTACAAATATTCTTTTTTACCCTTAAAATCGTTATTTTAATAGTTAAGAGAACATCTGCAGAATAGAATTTTTGTCCAAATATGTGGTTTTAACGGACTGTACTGTGAAGTGCAACTTTTGCTTTCCTTCACTGTGTTTCCCGAGTGTTATTTACATTACATATTAAATTATTCAATATCAAATTTCAAATGAAAATTCTTTCAGCAGTTACACACCGACTTTACGGGCCACTACAAAGAAAGCTGTAACCTCGCAGCTCCGAGAGGCAGTCGAAATTCGCAAACCCAATCTAAGGCGTAACGGTTAGGAAGGAATAATAATCAAAGTAGTGGAGGTCTCCCTCGCCCGTGGCGCGTCGGTGACGTCACGCCCTGGGCAAATAAGACGCGAGCGCGTGCGATCGCCTGCCCGCCCGAGGGGTCCACATTAAAATCGGTTCTCGCAATCCAGACTAAGATGAATCGCCGACGCCTCGCGAATTCGCCCTCCGCCGTCCCGAAGGGCTGTGAAATTTGAATCGGCTGCTTTCATCGAAGACGCAGAGAGATCTCCTTCTGTGGAAACAGCGTCGCGTCGCCTAAAAATTAATCTTTAAAAACTCGACGACTCGCGTAATCCACGGCCTGTCGACGGGGGCCGGATCCAGATAATACAGGGAATTACATATTCCAGGCTAGCGAGAAAGAAGGGAAGAGGAAAAAAGAATAACGTTCGTGCGCGCCATCTGAATCTCGTTCCTGGCGCTTTTTGTGCAGAGGCGAGAGGGAGAGACGGAGTGAGAGAAAGAAAGGACAAGTTGGACTTCTGTTGAGTATAGACACATTGGCGTCATACGTTCCAACTTTTTCCCCGCCCCACAATTCATTCGAGCGGAGTAATTTATGGGCCGAGAGTTCGGAAAGTGTAGCGGCAGCTGCGTGAATGCGGCAAGGGCGGGCGCGGAAGCGGGCGCGGGCGCCGGCGCCGGCGGTGGGCACGGAAGCGGCCGTATTTCTCCGCGATGCGCGCCGCGGCGGATCCTCTGCCTGCGCACGGCCGTGACCACAGCTCAGAGGCAGAGCTGGAAACGCAATCCTATATTTCGTTTTCGAATACGACGTCTTCGCGATGTATTCTTTGATCAGTCACGTGAACGAACATTTTGACTCTCATCTCAACCAAATCATTGGGGGGGGGGCGTGGTTCGGTATGTCCTTTGTTTAGTTTACCTTCGACGTACGTGGCATCGCTTTCAATTGCGCAATCAAAGAATTCAAAATAATATTTCAACCTGAGTGTATGCATTTCAACGTGAGTTGTACAATTTCTTACAATATTATATTTAGTGACGATACGAAACAAACAAAATAACTCGTAAAAACTATCTCTAGCCTCCATATGCACTCGCTGAACCGACACTTTCCAAGTGAGCGGGGGATCGACACATCTGATTGTCGGAAGATTGTATTTCGCAGAGCAATTCGGTCCTCCGCAATACTAAAAATTTTAGAACCTGACCCAAAAAAATCGTCTACTTCTCTGAATCGAGCATATACCAGTAGGTACAAGCAATGTACTACCTATAATTCTGTATGATTAAGTCATTAATAAATTGTTTTTATTAAAGCGACATTAAACATTTAGTTAACGTTTATTTCGCAATACATTTCTCTTGTCTCAGACAAAATGCCTTTGTACAGCTTTAATTTGTTTTCCATTCAACTGATAATAATAATAATAATAATAATAATAATAATAATAATAATAATGACAAACTCTTATTCTCCGTAATCATGACTATCAGTCTAAGTAAATGCTGATCGTAAAATGGAAACATAATACAATAATCAATTTCCTTTTTTTCTTCGAAAAATTTTCTAATTATTTAATTGTGTACTAAGAGGCAATCTCGTGTATTTTGGAGCATTTCTGAAAAATATGATGCCGGTGAGTAGAAGCTGCGTTTCAGCTCACCAGTCCGGCAGCCTTACTAGTCCCTCCTCGGAAGCTTTTTGTCCGCTAATAAATAGGTCAGAGGCGACTGACGTAATTTCCGGCCCCTTTGTGGATATTCCATGAGCGAAGGACACGGTCACTTGCGTCACGTGTCGCTTCAGACAAAGGCAACCCTTTCCTAGTCACTTATCGCAACACGGGATACCAATCATTCAGAAAATTCTTAAATATTGCTGCCCATGGATGGTCAGTACTGAATTATCCAACTTGCACGAAGCATTTTTATGACTCAAAACAGATGACATCAATACAATATTTTATACGTACGATCAAATATTAATACACGCTGTCTAAACCTTGTTACTACCAGCTCTAGCGCTCCTATCAATTATTAAATATTATCTGATCGACCTATCGTACATGATTTCGGAAAGGAACTACTAAAGAGCTCACAACCTGGATAGTGTTATGAATGAACCTGGGGAAGTATAGGCAGTATGTTACAGAGTCAAAGCCTAAAATAAATTGTTTCCTCCAATTAACTCACCAAATAATGTCATCTTTACTCTTTACTACATACACAAGATAGTGCCTCAGACTTTGGTCCATTACTTCGTAACAAGAAACAAAAATCATTCAAAACTAGAAATTTTTACATCCCCATTTTTTAGCACACTAAATTGAGAAGTAGTCTTCTAGATCCTAAATTATCTCACAATATGTTTCCGTCTTCTATTTTCTCGATTACAATGGGTAGACGACTGGAAATTCATCTATTTTTTGGGGCTAAATAAATTCATAGTGAAAATCCCAAATGCCCACCCTCAATTTTACAGCATTTCTAACAATAACAAACGTGACCACAAAAATAAAAACTAATTTCAAGTAAAAAGATTATCCTTGCTAATGGTTCAAAGAATAAACTCCTCTCGTTTGCTATCTTCGCACATAAAACGAAAAGCGACGAACCGAGACGAATACTACAAAAGCTACTTTTTCAATCATCCCTTTCCAAGAAGACCTGCTCGAAACAAGTAGCAGCGCGACGCCCCAACGGCAGACAGTCGCCGTCACAGAGGTCGTCCTTCCGCAGAGAGAGGCCTCATAAAAAAGCCGAGCGGGCCGGCAGCGGCGGGCCGGAATAAAACGGAGGCGGCAGCGGCTGGCGGCTCCCGCGGATGAGGTAGGTGACACGGTACAAGTTAATCCTTTCTAAAGGCGGCTTTATGGGTCGGCTAAAAACGAACGAGGAGCAGCCCTGGACGTGCGGTGCCTCGCAACCGCCCGCGCCCGCTCCGTCGCCCGCCTGCACCCTTTCGCCCCAGCAGGGCGGGGAAGGGGGCGGAACGGCACGGAAATCGCCCCCGCTACCCCCTCCCTCCTAGACCCACACCGCGCCTTAAATGCAAATCGGCTGGCGGACTCATTTCTGAACGCCACGGCCGTAATAAAAAAGTTACGGCCGCTCTGGCGGTGGCAGCCGGCCGGGCCGGGCCCAGCCTTCGAGCCGGCGGCGGCGGGCGCGCGCCCTCCGAACGAGCCGAGCTGCCCGACGTGCCTCCCCGGCGGAGTAATTGGGTCATCGCGCTCCTTCGGGCGCGCGACGCCAGCTTCTGCGAGAACGAACGGGTCTGGCGGAGTCGATTCCAAGCCGAGCGGGAGGGGCTTATCGAAAAACGCGAAGAGCTAAGGCGCGGAGGGAAAGGAATCGAAAGCGGCGAGCCCTAAACAACGCGCGATAAGACAAGCTTGGCCGCGTCTTGTTAAGCGAAACGAATCCCGCGATCATGCACTCCGTCGCGTTGTCAGGGCGTCGATACGAGCGCCGCCTCGAAGGAGCGCCTCGTAAACGTGCCAGGAACCAAGGGCAGTTCACGCGTGAGGCGGCGATGCCCCAGAAAGATTTCGAAGGCTTTACTTAAGGATCCTTCGGTTTCCCATTAAGAACGGAGCACTTTGGATTTGGTTCAAATAGAGCTATCGGGTGACGCGAAATCTCTTATGAAGAACGTTACAGGATAGTTTCTAGTAGTGAACGTTACAATGAAGGGTTCCAGTACATTACACGCGGATAAAGCCGAACGCTTTAGTTGAGAAAGTGGCTGGACGATCCTCATGACTCGGTCCATCGAATCTTAGATGAAGAAGGCAAGTGCAATCCCGGCTTCTTTCTGCAACTCATGTTCAATGCTGTTTATGGTTACGGTATTCAGCGTCTTTACTTTGCACATTACTTGAAATACTCCCATTCTTTCAAGAATAAAATAATTATGGATGCAATGTAATTGTTTGTCATGAACCTTCTTAAGATTTGTTACAAATAATTAACTTAAATGTACTTTAACATGTAAATAATGGAATCACTAAAATATAAAAGTACTCTGTTCGGCAGCCGTAGAGCCATATGGCTGAACGTTGTATTGCCTCCCATGTCTTCAATAAACACTTGCGAATCGTTGCGACGTGACGACGAACCCGAAACTTCGAAAACTGAGGAAAGCAATGTAACATTTCCACCAAATTCCCATCGCATTTGACAAACAAGGACCGTCGCGCTCGACAGCACAGAACAAACGATTCCGTCGCATACACGCGGATCCGAAGTGCTTTCGAGCCGAGAATTCGGGGGCTGGCGAGGGCGAACACGCCGCCGCCGTCGGAGGGCGTCGCAACCCGACGGTGGTGATGCGGGCGGCGGCGGCAGCGGCGGTGGCGGCGGCGGCAGCAGCGGTGGCGGCGGCGGCGCGTCGGGCTCCCAGGGGACCAATTCGCCAATTTAGCCGCTTCATTAAGTCTCCATTTCTCATCGCCGGGGCAGGCGGGCGGGCGGGCGGGCGGGCGGGCGGGCGGGCGGGCGGGCGGGCGGGCGGGCGGGCGGGCGGGCGACGCTCACCGACGTCCGCAATACGCCTCGTAGCTCCTCTCCCCTCCTCCGCCCTCGCCGAACACATCCACAACAATACAAGCGGTGGCATAAAACACGCGGGGCGCGGCGCAGAAATATTAACCGTTCATCGGCCTGTAACGGAGTAAAATATGGGGCCATCAGTCCGAATTATCCCGCCCCCCCTCCCGACCGACCGCCGGATCGCGAGCGCCCGCCCACGCCGCGGGGCGTCGGGCGCCGCGGTTTTGCGAAAGAGAATGGAATAAATCTGCGAGGTCCCGTCGCCCAATGGAAAAATATCGGCTCTCCGAGGGAAGCGCCACCAGTGCGCGGGCGGACGCTGCGCGTATGCGGCGGAGACGCGATGCAAGGCGGTGGCGGCGCGTATTCAGGTTCAACGTTAGGTGCGGTGGAGCGCAACAATACATCCAGGGAGGCGACACCGATGTCGATGTTTTCGAAACATGGATGTTTTTATAAAATCATCCGTGTAATTAACATCGATATTTTGAGGCCGATGTGTTTTCTTACATGGATGATGTGTGTTCGATGTTTTTACATGGTTCATATTTTTAAAAGAAAAACGGACAATCGAAACAAAACTACATAAATTTTCGGTAAATTGAACATTGATCTCACCAAAGAGACCAAAGGTGAAAAGGATATAAAATCGATTTTTCGTCAATAAAAAAGACGGTAATATTTTTTTAAATTATGGAATCAGATAATCAAAGTTTTGTCAATTATCCTGATGATTTTTAGACTCTTTTATCAGATAAAACTGAATTAAAAATTAATAAATACGATCACTTTCAAATTAATTCTCCCCTCACACACACACACACACACCATCATCATCATCATCATCATCATGTTAAATAACATCGATGGTTTTGGGTCGATGTTTTATTAACATCCATGATTTAATTTTGAATATCGATATTTAGAAACATCGATGTTTTGTTATTGATGTCGCATCCCTATCTGGCACGTAACGGAACCATTGTGCATAAAAATATTAAAGCGGCTTTGGTGGAACATATAACGGTTAGCGTACCGGGCTGTCGCACTCAAATTATCGGGTTTAAACACGATTGAAGCCCAGGATTTTTAAGGGCCAAACAATCATTCGCACGCCTTCCTTCTAAGGGGAGGTAAAGACAATTGTCCCAAGTAGTAGATTTACTGCAAGAGCGGGCCTAATGGCCTGAGTCTCGCCAAGTAAAATAAGGCATGACATAAACTAAAAGTAAGATTGCAGAGATCAGGTAACATAATGATCCGAACATTCTACAAAACTGATCGGAATAAGAAACGAGTGCAGTTTTGCTGAGAGTAGATGTTTACATACTAACATCTACGACGACAATGTAATATTTAGATAGAAGAACTGTGTAAATAATAACAGAGGAGTAAACAAAAGAGAGGCGAACGTAAAAGTGATAGTCACGTAACATGATCAGCAGAAATACGCAGCACAGAACAAGCTACCCCCCACCACAAATACGAATGGTAACATACGTACCAAAAAGAATTGTCGAGAGTGAGGCGCAGGGGAGAAAACCGGTCACAGGCAACGGCACCGTTGCAGGACGACAGTGAGAGAGCGGAGCGGTAGGCGCGGCAGATAGCTCTGGTGATTCCGGGGAGTGGGCGGGTGGTGGGGCGAGGGCTGAGTTATCGACGGGGAGCAGCGGCGCTGGCGCGCGCGTGACGTCTGATGAGCGCGTTTGTCTCGCGCGAACCGGCAGATGCGAGCGCGCACACGATGTATTCGCTGACAAAGTCCAGGCCGAGAGTAATGCAGAGGGTGAGGTCGCGTGTTTTGACGGGCTATTCGCCGGTGCGTTAGGGATAATAAAAGAGGCGAGCGTGGCGAGAATTACGAAAATATTTTTGAAGTACTGCACTCGCTGTGTACCTCACAACTCTCCTCCAGGTCGAGAGATGGATGACGTTAAAGTAAACGCAGAACAGGAGAGGCTGAAACACTACGAAAATGTAGAAGTACCGTTTATCTCCACTTCGCAAGCCATTCATTTAACGTAGCACTACATTCCCGCCTTGGATATTGAATAGCTGGGCTCCCATTTTTCTCCTCGCCACCACATGCGCTTGGCTACCCCAAACTTTCCGTTTTAATCATCCACAACATTCCTCAAGCCATTCTTCTCTCTATAATTAACGCGTCCGAGGAATTCTTGTTTCTTGCCTTAAACAATAATCCGCATAGTTTCGACGTTCCCCTATTTCATGCTGGAACTAGCCTTCTTTCTAATTTGTCAGC
Source organism: Teleogryllus occipitalis (assembly GCA_011170035.1). Lineage (NCBI taxonomy): Eukaryota > Metazoa > Arthropoda > Insecta > Orthoptera > Gryllidae > Teleogryllus > Teleogryllus occipitalis. The sequence continues at coordinate 655,892 of BLKR01000041.1, read as the reverse complement.
AACCCTGCTCTGCTGAATCCTCATTACGAAAATTTAATCTTAAGACGAAAACGTGAGAAAGGTTTCGCAATATTATACAATCCTTGCGGCCTCTGAACGAGAAACATGGACGGCAGTCATTTGAACACGTGCATTGCGGAACAAACCTGCGTATATGAATGAATTAAACTGATAGCAACGTTGTCATTTGAATAAAGATAGACCTAATTCCTAGTCACAATAGTGCAATTGGGATGAATTTCATTTTGACAACTACTAATTGTAAGAGTGACTTAAACATCTCCTATATTATTCCAGTGGTAGACATACCTTTTGCGGCTGTCACACGCAACAAATCTTTATAAATGAGGTCTTTAAAGAAAGATAATTTCACGGAGACGTGACAAATTACATTTTGGGTTTCAAATTATAAAAGATTTGTTTAAACAATGCATCTAAATATTAATGCCAAATGTAACCCGCAATACTTTCTGCATTTATGAATCCATATTGTAAAATGATTCCTAAACAAAGCGTTTTAAGGCCTTAAAAAGTAAAATTTGAGGCCAAAGACCTCAAAATAACGTTCCTCTTGCCGTAATCTACAGGATGCGATCATCTTGAATATTCTATTACATTTTTGCTGATTTGACGCTTCTCTATTTTATCCTACATGTTCAGAGCCTGTAAAACCTGCAACTGTATGTGAAATTATACTAATTACTTGATATTTTACGCAATTGAATTACACGAGGGTGCTCAGTAATAACGTTAAATAAAAATAATATTGACTAGGGTGTATTTCATTGTTATCAATTGCAAGGCGACATATAGAACAAGTGACGAACGACAAGAGGGTCTTGAAGAAGATGTATTACAGGCTTAATATGTAAATGGAGAAACAAGGAAGATGATGGGGTTAACTATGCGAGAGTTCTCACATGGGAACGCTAGTCGTTAATAAATTATTTCACTTGGAACACCCAATTCGTACGTAAAAATATTGTCGAAATACTGCCAATATTAGTTTGAAACAACTCAAAAGTTGCTGAAAAAACGAACTAAATCGAGTCTGTGTTCTATTTGAACTTTACATTTATCTCAAGAATTGTTAACATATAAATATGGAACCTACATTTCCATGACAAATACCAAAATATTCATCTGACATCCCTGACACAGCATTGTCAAAACGAATCCCACCGAGATACATCAGACGCGTTTGCACGCACGTCCGTGCAACGTGGAAGCGTCCGCCTGACCCGCAGCGCGATACGAGCCCTCGGCGTTCGCCTCCCGCCGTCCATCGCTCTGGGCGGAACGGCCCGCGCCACCCACCAGGAGCCGGCGGGCGATTTTATACCGCACAAGATGGAGTTGTATTTTCCGGACATTGACGTTCCCGGCGGGCAAGCCGTCATAACACTATATTGAACGCTCTTCATTGCTCTCTGAATCGCCCGCGCCACGCCGCCGCGACCGCCACTACCGCCGGGAGCGGCGGGGGCATGCGTCCCGCGGCCGTCGCTCTCCCTCTCCCCCTCTCGCGCTGGCTCATCCCTCTCCCTCTCCAACACGCTCTCTCCGGGGACGCTCTGCCAGAGATGGAAAGATCCGATGCGCCGTAAATTCGTTACCAGGCCAGGCCATTAGCGCGTACGTTTCTACGATACGATCGCGCCGCCGCCGCCGCTGCCGCCGCGGCGGCGGTCATGCCGGCGGGGGAGGAGGCGGCAGGCGGCGGCGCGTACGCTAAAGGACGCCGAAGGGTGCGCTTAAAATCCGCTGATAAGTACGCCGAATGGCGCCAGGGACGTTCCGAACGGCAGGGCAGTCCGCTCCGAGATGGGTCAGGCAGCCGGGGCGGGATGGAGCGGGATAGGAAGGGGCGGGGCGGGGCGGGGTGGTTTGGCGTGGTGTGGGAGGGCTTGGCGCGCCCGTGCGTAGCGTTAACCTTGGACGTAACGTCCGCGAATAATGTCCGATGCGGCCGATAGGTATCGCAGGCTGCAGCATTAGGCTCTCCCGAGTCCGTCTGCGATGGATGCGGAGTAGTATTCACGCGATGTCGCACATATCTTCCCCTAGAGTTGCGTGCCCGCCGCTGAAGCTCGACGGACGGGATGTGAGACGAATGAAGTAACTTTAACGTGTTTTTCCAGTATTCAAATTTAGTTTAAGATCTTTAGGACTGCGCGTGTTCCTAAAAGATTACAGAGAACAGCATGAGACCCTTTAACCCACCATTTAACGTCGACAATACGACCTTGCAATAGAGGATCTCTACGTAAGATTATCATTGTTACTACCATTTCCATTTAACGATACTAAACAAATGTATTCTTACCATTTGCGATTTTTATCATTTTATTTTATGAACAGATGGGTGAATTTTCTCAAAACAAAAGTTCTTTATTATATCAATGCTAAAAGAAACGGCACTAAAAAGTAACTGCGTAGTACAAATCCATTTCTTCACCGTCGAAAAGTGTCATTACCCGAAACACGAGGTACATATTTTTTTTCCAACACCATAAAGAGATACATGATCCGAAATTGAACAACATAATTAGAACCCTTCTTCTCCTCAGAACGTAATTCTTCTTCCACAAACAACAGAACCCGCTCTTTCCTCTCACAATTAAAAAAAAAGAAACGTCAACAGTAAATGCAATATCTCTGGCTATTATCGCGAAAGTACACCCGGAAGCCGAAGAGAACTTCGCGGAAATGCAGGGCGAGGACAAGCTCCTTTCCTTCAGCTCCTTCTTTTTCCGCAGTTAACAGCATCCCGCGCTATACAAGGCATTACTTTTAACGCGGGCATTATCTTACGGCTTTAATGAACGGGCAGAGCGTGGTGGACGGCGGCAGCGGCGGCGCGGAGCGCGGAGGTGGGAGGGCAGGGGCGGGGTGGGGCAGGGTTGAGGGCAAGAAAAGGCGCACGGCAGCGACGGCGGAGGCGTCTCGGATTTCCGGCCGGCACGAGCGCGAATAAGAAAGGCCGCCGCCGCCTGCTTCTTCGCGTCTCGGGTTCTCCCGTCTGGCGGCCGCCGTTGTGCCGCGCAGCACAGCTCCGCGCCGAGCCGCGCCGCGTCGAAAGAGAGGCGCGCAACGGGATCCGTTGCGCGCCCGTCACGACTGGCGGGCGCCGCGAGGTCGCCGGCCCCGCCCCCGCCCGCCCGCCCGCACCGCTCGTCCTCCGCCCTCGAGCTGCGCGCCTACTGTTCCGCCCGCGCGCCCCGGAAGCGCACTCGCGACAACGCCTGGAGAATAACATCGCATTTCGGAATGCCAAAACTGGAGTTGCCAACTATCCTCCGTTTGGGAGGACAGTCCTTCATGAACATCAATTGTCCTCTCGCCCTCATTTTAGGAAACTTTTAACATTTGTCATTTATTTTATCACATCACTAACTCCTGCTACGTTGTATCGCTTTTTGTTCAATTTAGAATAGAAAACATAAATATGCTTTTCTGAACGCGGACACACGCATGCATGATAGTCTCGCTGTCTAGCGAATAAAATAAAAAAGAGACGCTCAGACCATCTTCATCTGAATTTTGTGAACGAATCTTTTCACTTGAATCGCGAATGGAGAGAAGAAAGAAATAAAGCTTGTCTAAATTAAATATTTATAAAAAGAAATGTGTTGATGCCTTTTCTCTTCTTATCGAGTGCCCTCATGAACATTGTTGAAACCCCTAGCCAAAACAATGTACAATAGAGCGGCAATAATTCCTGAGTCTGAAATCAGGACAGTAAATAATCTCGATTCGATAGAAAAAAATCGCATGAATTGAAAATTGTATATATGTAATACACATTTGTGTAAAAGCGTAAACGCGACTTAATGATTTTACAAAAAATTCCGATTGCAGAAAAATATGCAATACATAAGACAGTCTGCACATACATTACTATACAAAGGGAACCGACTTTTCCTGCAGTTAAAAAGGAAAGAAAACATCCGTTCCTCTCCTGGAACCATTAGAGTTAAGTATGAAATATTTTAGGGAAATATGGAACTCTTTTTTACGTTCAAGAGACAACAGTAACTTTTTATTAGTTAATTTCAAAAATTCGGAAAATTTGATAATCCGAAAGCGTTCTGGTCTGAATGCCTGATGATCGAAGTTCTCTTGTACTTATAATTGCATATGGAACGACGTCTAATGGAAGAGAGGAGATATTTGGTCCATGGAGCATTTGGTAGAACCGTATATAATGAAAACGTTATACTAATACAATTTCTACCTAATGAACTTACTGCCTGCATGTCTTTGTATAATTTTGTAGAGGTAAGAAGCCATTACTTGATCAAGCATAATTCGCGTGCATAGATAGCGCCGTTGGCCACGCAAGAATTGTTCACAAAGAAGCTCGGTAATCGGACTGTCGATTCGAGCGCCAGGGACTCGTTTGAGAGAACCAACTCTGCTGGAATCATCATAATGAAACCTTAGCAGGAGTTATAGATAAAAAGTTACAATTCCATATATTCTAACTAATTAGCTTTTATTTTATTGATACAATTTCATATTCAATGATACGAATACACAGCCTAGGTAGCGAAATCATGCATTTTTACTGCACAAGCAATTGCTCATTTACTCACCACCAGCTTTCGACAAGATCACCAAGAATCAATAACGTCACTCACCTGTAACAAACGAACACAACACAATTAAATAATGTTCCTAATTAATTTGAGTAAAAATAATTTATATCTGCGTAAAGCTTTTAATGCAAATCAATAATTATCAGAAAAAAGGCAAAAAATACTCCTTAAGAAGAAATTAAGAAGACCAGCTCATTCTCAATTTGAAAATCTCTTATCTTATGAAGCAGAGAATATTATTAAATCTTAAAACCGGAAAATGAGCTAATAAGACTACAGAGTCTTCAAGCAAAAAGCTTTTAATCGCAACTCCTGCTCCTCTCGTTGAAACGTCTTGAGAGGCGACTGCTCTCGAGGGAGAAGACGGGAAGAGAAGAGTAGTTGAAAACCGAGGATCACCGCCGAAAAGAGGGTGATCGGTAGCGAACTTCGCTGTTCTCCAACACCCTTACACCGTCCACCAGATTTTTAATAACTTCTACAGGCGGAACCTCGACACATCAATTTTAATGCTCTCTACAAGGTACTCCGAAGTTAGCGAAGGAGAATCGACGAAGCAAAATGAGCTTCCGCATCTCAAGCAAACAGAGAAAACGACGAACGCATTCGACGCACAGCGGAGAGCCACACTTGAAAACAACAAAAAGGGTAATAACCATCAATTAAACGACTGCAGCAGAATATTCGCATGTAATATCTAGCAGCAGGAAATACGTACGAGAAAATCGATAGAAGCGTGAGCGCATCACGATAAAAAGAAACGCAAACGAACTCTCCTCTGAAGAGTGGCGGGCACACCAGCACACCGCACCGAGTCCATCCGTACTTGACGCCCTCACAAAGAGCGCTAAACAACAAAACCGTGCGCTGGGCCCTTCCTTCTTCGCACGGCCGATGGACGAGAACACAGGCGAACGAGTGGCAGAATCAGCCAACCGAAAAACGCCACACAAGAGAACGAGAAAGAGAGGGGAAAAAACCGGGGAAGCTGTAACAGAGAGAAAGCGGCGCCCCTGTGCCTCCCGTCGTGCCGAGCCGCGCCGCCCCCGCTCTCGGCCGAATCCTCTGGCTGCCTCGCTCCTCTACCGGCGAAAGAAGAGCGATCGCTGGCCCGTGAAGAAGCTCGCGCGCGACAGGTATTGCACAGTGAAGCTACGAGATGGAAGGGAGAGAACGAAGTAATAGTACTTCCGGGCATGCGTATGCACAGAGCTGATTGCTGCAGTGATCGAGAGCCGTTTGACAACAGCCCTTAAAAAAAATTTCGGGGCAAACTAAAAGAGAGTCTAGCACTTTTTTATGTGAATCTAAACTGTCCGGCTGATTTCACTACATCAGTTCACATTTCAGCTTCAATTATTATTGATCACACACCATGCGACGACAAATATTTCCAGTCATAGCATATTTCCCCAAAAGAGAAAAAAACTTCACGTCGGAAAAGATCAGACAACTGTATTTCAGGAACAGTTGTCTATCTACTACTGGCATTCTAAGCCTTTAATCCGCCATACGTAACAAATTTTGTGTTTTAATACGCTACAGAAAACTGTTTCGAAACGTAAAAAAAAGGCTACATTTAAATCTGCAATAATTTCTTCTCTAATTGCACCAACTCAATATCATGTTAAACAAGCAGTCTTTGAAGAAATATGCTGAATAAATAAGGAATACTGTGAAAACCTAAGGAGTGAAAAGATAGACGCGACAGAAAAACAAAATTCTTGAGAGAAGAAATAATTATCAAAATATCATCTAAAAAAAAGTTATCAAGTAAAAAATGCCTAGTGCAACAGTATTAAGCAAATCATGCACATAAAAATACCAGCATTTCACATCCAGCCCGGCCCACCCACCCACCCAATCCGTACGTCATACTGCATCGTGCAGCACCCACTGGCTTTTAACGTCCACGGCGCGAGCGGCACTCCGGAGGCATCGCGGGGGTTCCGATAATTGCACATAAAAGCCTCCCGGACGGGCGCGTTTTATAGCGGCGCGGGAGAGCCAAGTGCCACTCGGCATCCTCCGGCCGCAGCCCGCGAGTTCCCAAAAGGCGGGTAGCCGATTTGGCAGCCCTCACACCTCTCGATCTCGCCACATCTACCGCATGCAGAAGAGGTGCGGCTTGTGAACATTAAAAATTGCAATACAATAGTTTGTACTGGGAAAGTACATTCAATAAAAAATACGACAATGGACTGTTTATAAAAGTATTACATTCGCATAAATACAGAAGATACATGACAGAACGAACTCAACTCGTCCACTACATGAACAAGAAAAGCCATTAGTGAAATTCACTTTTCTATAACAACATTATTCATTACATTGAAATACCTTAATGTTACCTTTGGAATACATTTAGTAATTAAAATATCTTTAATCCGAATACACTGCACAAATCTGTACGATGTGTAGCATTATTTATATTCTGCTATAACCCTTTATGAAAGGACGAATTGGGTGTTTTTCGAAGGGAAGAGTATAATGTAATAGTATAAGAACTGCCAGATTAAAAATCCCAAGCGAATATCACCCCTAGTACTTACCCCCACATTACGGACGCAAAGTCTACAAGAACAGCGAATAAAAATCAATACAACGCACTGGCCCTCACACATTCTATAGAGACTATAGAGTAAGAGCTGGGGTACGGGCAATCCTCTCGCACACAATTCCAGAGCGTCTCCGGAGACTCGCGGACCGCCGCTCTTCCGTCCCCAACGTCTCCCTCAGTCGATGATTAAATCCTCTTAATCCCAGAGGGAGGGGGCGGGATTGGAATGGAGTGGGACTGGAGTGGGCGGGGCCGCGCAAGCTGCGAACGACTACGCCCGGCCGACACAAGCGCGCCAACCCGCTCGCGATAATCTCGACAGTTATGCCGCGTAGCCGCGTGTTATCCCAAGGCACCACAACGGGCCCGCCTAATGCAAACATGTCGCTCCCCGCCTCCTCCCCTCTGCGCCTCCACCCCCGCCGCCGCCGAACGCCGGTGCGGAATAGGTTCGCAAACCCAGCTTCCTATTTCGAGTTGCCTCGTATTTGTTCTGCGCTCGGCCGAAACTCGGGACTCGCTTGTCAAGTACGCGCGTGCGTGCGTGTGTACGTGTATGTGTGTGAACAGAAACCCTGAAGCGCACCCAACTACGACAATCTCGTTGCGGAACTCCCTAGTTCCATAGGGGCCGACGGACTGCTATGCAGAACGTTGACGAAAATGAAACTCCTTCATGTGCGGAGAATATTCAGTTTAACTAGCTTGAACACTTTGTCTTACATCGCACGAAGGCAGAGCTGTAGAAAAGCTATATCAGAAAAGTACAAGATATGCACATGGAAAAGCGAAATTCCCGTCCCCATATCTTTCAGTACGTTTTCTGTACGTCTAATGAAATAATGGAGGCTTACTAATTCTAGGACAATGCAATGTGTCCACAATAATCACAGTCAACAACAGATATGCCTGGTGTTTCTGAACTACTGTAAATGTTTAATATTTACCAAGATCTGGACATGCAGGAGGATATCCTGCTATCCACCTTAATTTAAAATCGTAAACTTCACAACGAATTGACATAATTAAACAACGTAATGAATAAATGACTGTAGATACGCATTTATTCCATTAAATTTACGATTTTATTGAAATTTAGTGTATTCTAAAAAAAGCGATAATAGCAAGCGGCAACAGATCTGGGGCCCACGACCTTTCATTTGAAGAAAAAATCATGAAATCTTATTGAGTAGAAAGGTCATTTTTTTTACAAGAAAATATCGAGTGTTTTAAACATATAAATAAGGTAACATCTTATTATGAATAGCACATTAGCACGCAACTTGTTGCCAACAAAATAGAGAAAACTGGTACTGTACGTAGTATTAACATAATACTTTTTAGATTTCGCATGTTCAATTAAAGCACCGTTATGAAACCTGCAAAAGCCTGAACATATTCGTATGCATACCCCTGTAATCCCCACTCTCCGACACATAAAATGATCATAACCGAGAAATTCTTCATAAATGAGGATGAATATACGATACTTTGCTAAACTTAGTGCCCACAGCGTGTCCTGAGGTTTCTTTTGTACAAACGGTTAAACCCATGCCAGTATTTCCATTGAAAAGGAGTTCCAAGATGGCGGTCGTATATTTTTGACATCAATAAACTAACCAAGAAGAAATTATTTTTTACCGCCAAGCAAACTTGTGTCTCTTACATGTCCGTCAGTAAGAAATCCTGAAAAATTATAACTAGGTCTTAGAAAGCGGGCTACAATAAAATTAAATAAATTTGTGTTGACAAATTTTATACTTCATAAAATTAATATTCATTATATCATGATACATTAAAATTTTCCAATGCTTACAGAAATTGAAAGGAAACTATTTCAGCCTCCGGACGTGTAAGACATGTTTATGTTTTCGTTAGATGCCCAGGAAATCGAGAAAAATCCAAAAACAATCAAATAGTATGGAATGACTGAAAAATGCAAATATTTGATTGTGTTATTTCAAGTTTTCTCATACTGTTTGTACAGACTGAATTGTCATTGCTTATACCGCTGATATCTTGCAATAGCAAGGCTCCAAAGAAAAGACTGCCTACCATGAAATATTTGTTACTTACGCGTTACGTTTTCAATCAGCTTTTTTTTAATATTCTTGTTATGTGAAGAACTGCTATGCTGTACACTGTTATTGCAGTATTCCTGAAGTATGTTTAAATATTTAATTTATTGCAATTACTTAAAAAAGTTTTATTTGATTTTAAGTAGAGTACGTGCTTCTATTTGGAAAACCCATTTAAAGTAATTTTATTCAAAACCACTTTCGCTGCTGCAAGCCACCAGTTCAGTAAATTTTCTGTCAACTCCTTTTACATTTCATATACACATTTCACCACAAATTATTGACAAAGCAAGTGGATCGTTACATTTGTTCGAGCTAATTTCGGTGCGTCGTCGTTGTTCAAATCCTGCAAGATCGCGTATTTCTCGCTTCGTGACATTCCATGAGCTTCACGATTTCCGCCAATTTGTAGTACACGTTCATAAATCCCGCCTTGTGTGCCGCCAACCAACCTTTTCGCCGCAGCTGGCCGATAAAGTTCTCTCTATCCTCGCACGGGATCCAAAAAAGAAGGTGACATTTCATTACGATTTCCTCACCGTGGCCGGACCCGGTTTCTATTACCTTTCATACACACTCCGCTGAGCTAGAAAATTGAACCGGCACTGTCGGCCGTTCCTCCCCCCTCCCCAGCCGCGCTTGGAAGAAGGTCTAAGGCCCCGCGCCGGCCAGTCGAGTCTTTCCCTCCTCCGCAGATCCAATCCTTCCCCGATACACGGGAGACGGCGGGAAGTAAAATTACTCACGCGTTCGCCCGGCCGGTCGTAAACCGACAGAACGGGGGCGCGAAAGGGTTATGGGTTAATTTACTCTTAATGATGACACATTGTGTTTACGGCGAAGTAGTGCGGTCGGAACGTTACCTCTTCCGGAGCGCGACGCTAATTGCATGTCATCACGCAGCCCAACGTATTCATACATAACCGCCGACTATAATTCTCCCACCGTGACTAAAACGGACAGACGAATGCGCACGCTTATGCATATGTATGGGCAAATACAAGTACATGCGGCCAAGAGCTGAACTTGTGCGGTCGGCTCGCTGTGAAAGAAGATTGCAGGTGGGAACGTTTGTACTTCGCGCTTCCGTAAATGGGTGCTAATCAGTTATTTGTGAGAAAGCTGCAGGATTAACATACCTGGCGCTCATAGTTTCAAGTAGATTATACAAAATAATGAGATATAATACAGGTAAGGAGATAGAATACTCGTAATAGGTAAAGATAAATCATGGTACCGAGAAGCCAAGCCATATCGAGGACTTCTATACATAGTTTACTCTTCTCACGTTTTATACGACCAAACCTTGCAAGGAGCATTTCAGCGATATCAGAATATGTTAGTCAAGAAGATGATGATGATGAAAATTTTTGAATGAACAGTTATGTACTAGTACGTCCCAGTAATTACATTTTTTTAATTACAAAAACTTCACAACAGCCCAATAATCTTAAAATATTATTGAAAATTTCATTATTAAACTTTTTTTCATAATTTTCACGTGTTTCAAGCGAAATTTTGTGAAGTTCCAAGACGAGATACATGGAGTTTATTTACAAGTAAAATTTTAACTCTTGTTCAATTAAAGTTAAAATGCTCTTGTACATTCTAAGCTTGCAAATATAATTTTGAAGTAAAATTTCCAAGGATCCCAAATTTTCAAATTCGAAATTAAACGATAGATTATCATACTCTCCCACATCGTAAATCTACAACTTCCATACAAAAGACACCGATCGGTCGCTCATTCCCTACCGCGCACTGTCCCACGTGCGCTAGCCTGCATGCCAGCGCGCCGCAATTCCCCAAGAGCGCACGAAAAATGGAGGGGACCCCTCGGCCAAGCACTAACTCTCCGGCGTGCTGAGTCGCGAACCGTGAAACGGGATTCTCATTACAATATCTACAATCTTTATTTAACGCATACTCCCTCCCTATTGCCATTGTTTCCACGAACTTTTAATGTCTTGGAGAGCGGGAGGGGGTTGACGGGGGTGGAACCGCTTTCCGGGGCGAGCGTGGAAATAGGTTTCGGACGTCCCGAGTGGTAAAGCAATACTTCTTCGCTAAATTCATTTGGCCCCGCGACGCTCCCGCACCGCCGCCGCCGCTGCCGCCGCCGAGGCCGCCGCACCCGGGCAACTTTCTGAATGAAGAGGCGCGGCGACAAAACAGGGAAGTTGGCGCAAACCGTATCAACGCGACTTAACGAAACTTTCGAGCTCGATCTGTGTATCTTCGTGGCCCGGGGCGACGCGGGGCGTGGTGGTGGGCAAGGGGAGGAGGAAGCGATTGCACCCAAGCACGCGCATGGGTTTTGCGTCGCCTGCTGGGAAGAGAATTAATTCTCTCGAGTTCCAAGAGGGCGATTCTGTAATTTATTTCCGAAGAAGTCTCTGGGAGGGATGGACGACTGCGCGAGAACCTCACAGATTCTTCCACGGCAGTTCTTGTCGACTCCGGCAGCCCGGGCGAACTAATAGTCGCCTTCCGTTTATTTCGTTGCACTGCAAGACTGAACTAACTTCCCAGCAACCATAAGTAAGGAGTTGGAAATAAATGTGAATATGCGATTATTCAGACGATGTGACTTAAAAGATAGTTCTTAATAAAAAAATAAAAAACACACGATTATGTTTATCATTGAAGATCGTACATACTGTCCTGCATACAAATATGTCATTTTACGTTTATTATACTTTTTATTCCGGTTATTCCACCATAAGCCACAAAGTGCCTCTAGAGATTCAGAGCATGCACACACTATTTCGGATCTCCCGACGCTTGTCAAATATTTTTTTTTAGAACAGTGGGGCGGGCCGTAGTAGGATTAGTGATCGAGCGGCCTCGCTACGCCCTAAGGATGAGTAATAGAGGCAAGATAGGGAAGAAAGGATCGCGCGCGGTCGTTGATCCGTGTTTACGGGTGCTGTTTCGGCATTCGTCTGGAATCGATCAGAGAAACCACTAATCAGAACAGCCGGGCGTAAGAATTCGAGTCCGGCAAGCACCCCAAACCCGCCGAAGTTAAACACATCAGGAAATTTGCGGCGCCCGGTGACCTCACAATCACTGGTAGAATCGAGCTGCAATGCGATTCTTTAACACTAGCCCTTACGGTCTTGGATAAATACGTTTTATGAATACATTTATATAAGGCTTTGATCATGCAGAAGAGTAGCCTAAGTACACTTTTGTTCCGCACGACTTCTCGTGTATTCACGACGAAAACCGATATAAACATTGTATATGACTACTAATCAGTATTTCCAATTTTCATGTATAGAGAGGATTAAATGTATTCATCATTTTAAAAAGCTTACATCGCGGGCTAATAAAACCCTGACAGAAGTGGAAAAACAAATACTTAACTCTGCTACAAAAATAAACAAGCTGACAGTTCTTACACAAAAAAATAAACCAACATTATCCGTACAAAACCTTATTTAAAACCGCTAAACACATTCTGTGTAAAAAAATCGAACTTATGTCATCATATACAGATATACACATCTGAACCGAAAAGTCGAAGTTCACACTAAAACTGCATCGTGTTCAATCCTTCCATTTCATGCGGCATTAATAACCACACACATTGCACATCTCTTTTTCCAACGCGCATTCGTCACCCCGGGGATTGCAGGATCCCCGGAAATCCATCTCCCGAAGGCGATCATTCATCATTCCACGCAGTGCAGCCACCGTTGCACGGGAGTCGCGGAGCACCGGCGCCAAGGGGGGAGGGGAGGGGAGGAGCCGGGAGCGCACAGCCGTCGACCGTGGGCGCGCGCACGCTGACACAACATTGACACGCGGCTGCGCGGCGAGCGGCGAGCGCGTGACGGGGCAGATAATACCGCGTAATGACCAAAGCAGCTTACGGGGCCTTCGCGTCGCGGCAGCAGGCCGCGCATCCGCCGCTCAGCGCTCGCTCCCAGGCCCCCAAGATACAGGGTCACTTGCCCTCCGCCCCCATCCCCGCCCGCTCGCTCGCGGCGCTGCCAAATAATTTCTCGACCCTCTGCCCGCCCCGCGCTTGCACACCGCACGGCCACGTAATCCGGTTGCCGCTAGAATCGCAGGACCTCTCCGCACGGTGAAACTGTGGGGGTACATACACACATGAATGGATTAGGCGGGAATTGGGGTGAGGATATGGTCATACACCGGTTGTAGCATGAAAGGGAAATGAAGATAGGGCAGCGAGGTAATGGGTGAGAATGAGCGATCATCGTTAATTAGAGAAAATGAATGGATTCAAATTGTTCTCCTATTGTACGTACCTTTCGTTTCTGCAAAGTATTTGTAGGGGATTTTTTGGGGATATTAACTCATTGTATTTTGAGAAAAGTACAAAGTTCATTCTGAAATTTTACATTCATTCATTCCACATTTAATACGCCTCACGTCGAAAGTTGGAAAGAACGCACCGTTTTTATTTGACTTTACAGGAGGAAAGAACATTGTTAAATTAGCAAATCACAAATAAAGACGAAATAAATATATGAGCATTATCACGAGTATCAAATGGTTCCCAGCATAACCAAAAGAAAACCGATTATGAGATTTTACACTTATGCATTCGAAAACGAACTTAGGATTTTGACTGAAGATGATTCAGAAATATTCAAAATATATCAACAGAAACAACTGAATAAGTTTATAATAAATAACCGGCATACGCGAGTGTAAATTCAAACACGAAAAAACATCCATGTTTCATTGTCCTTTTTATTTTTCTCCAAACCCAACACTAGCCTTCCCATTTCGTCTTTTATCAAATGTGCGACGAATCACCCGCGGTCTGTCACGCACAAGGCCCCCCCGAAAGCCCATCAACTGCACTCTCGCCGTAAAAAGGGGAACTGCCGCAACAATCGAACCAACATCAGCGCGGCGTCGAAACGAAACAGCCCGACACCTTTCAAGCCGCCTACCGGCAGGAAAAACCACGACACGTCGAAACGCGGGCAATGCGTCGACGCGACGGGAGCGCGAGTGCGAACGAAAGCGGCAGGGAGGCAGGGGGCTCGCCCACGCCACACAATAGCCTTCCGGCGACGCCCGCGCCCAATCCTGCCAACAGAATCAATAGAACGACGGCGACGGCTGCGAGGAAGGCGGCATTGCTGCGGTGGAGCCCGATTCTGTGGCGGGTGAGGAGCCGATAATGGAGGAAGGGTAGTGGGATGACGGTAACCATGGTGACGCGTCGGTAACTGTAATGGAAGAAACGTTGGCTATTGAGAAATAGTAATCAATACTAGCGAAGGTTGAGGACAGAAAGTGTGGTGGTCAGTCACCAAGAGCCTGAACAGACGAATCAGTCAGGTCCATGGACAGTTTAGAATAATAATAATTAAAATAATAATAATAATAATTAAAATAATAATAATAATAATAATAATAATAATAATAATAATAATAATAATGTGGAGAAAATAGTAACGACGAGAAGGCGCAGTGTGGATTATTAATTAGTTAATTACAAAACTATAGAAAGATAAGATGATATGACGATGAAAACATCATTGAGGGATGGGGAGGAAGCGTTGATGCTAAGAGGATAGTAAATGGATGGAACATGCAATGAAAGCACAAATGTTCATAAGACTTCATTAAAAAAAAGCTGAAATGAGAAAATAGTTCATAATGGAGAGGAATATAGCGGCTCAAGAGGGCAAGGCACGAAATCACAGGAAAGCGAACAAGAAAAGAAGATACACGCTCATTGAAACCAACGGGAGGTGTAAAGGCAAGATTTACAATAGCACCAGTGCCCTCTCACAAATATTGAGTAGCATCGAATTACTCTGTTGTCCTCTCGCTGACTGGGTATATAACACATCATCACGATAGCTCGGGCAAAACCACTCCACCACACCTTGCGATGATTGGACCACGCCTCTTTTACTTAGCGGCGATAATCGAAGAGCTAACCACAAGACTGCGACCATAGCGCCTGTCTCCGTTGCCTTCATTGGCTTATGGAGCGTTCCGCACCCGACCCCGACGCACGCTGTGCAAACACGCGCTATTTGCTCGTAGTGTTCACAGTTCATTAGGATTCGCCATCTGTTCCGGTCCCGGCTAACTGCACGGAACATGGAAATGACGGAGCGGTAATTGCGGTGCGACGGCCCTAAGCGCCACGTGCAATGGCCATGCGAAGAGGCCGTTGCTGATCGCACATTCCATTAGTATTACTATAAGGACATCACAAGAAGCCCATATTAATTTTTCATTCTGAATTTCAAAAAGGCCTTGGAAGAAGAATATGACATTATACAGTAGGTTTACTACTTACGTAGAATTTGTGGACACAATAGTTTAGAAATTTTACAGAACATTTTAAGTAAATAAAATTGCAGGAAAATGAACAATCTTTAAATCCAATTTGATGACACGAAGTTAAATTGACAAAAAAAAGCTTCATTTCCTAACACGTTCTCTCTATAATTTCAGGCAAATTTTTCTTCAGATGTTCTAGCTGCTTAGCCTATTATTTACTCACTCTTTCGAGATAATAGGACACATACGTATATCGAATTGTCGATGCTCCAAGCACAATTTTTCCGAAGACGGAAAACATCTGTAACTTTCAAGGGGAGGTGTTAAGCCCTAACCCCGCCATTTTAAATTCAGCAACTTTAAGAACATTTTTCTCAAACTATTAACATCACAGTAACCAAACTTTTTTATACATGTATTCAGAAGTAATTTACACTTTGAGTTATTTTCAAGTTTATTTTTCAAAAACATTTTTATGTAGATTTAAAAAATAATCAACATTTTTCTGCATTTTGTAAGATATTATTAACCAATATCTTTAAACTTGGTTTAAAATAACTCAGTAAATAGGTTACTATAAGCTTGAAATGTGCTAAATAAATTAGATATGTCTTTTTAAGTGTCTGAGAAAAATGCACTTTTCAACAAAAAATATAAAATTTCGGTAAACTAGATTTGAAGCTAAATCATTTTGCTGGCAAGGTACATCATTTTGCTTTTGGGCCTGAAAAACAATAAAAAGACAAGCTTATAATACCTTACAATAATCAGTTTGTTCGCTAAGGAAGAACACAAGACTACTCTCCAAAGACCTCGGATTTCACGCAGTCAGAGAAAAACCGCTTCTCGGTAGTTAATCTGCTGAACACGACCGCTTCCCGCGGGTGAACGCACAGGCCAGCAACGGGCTGTTGGCTGGGCAGTGGCGCGCGCTTTCGGCACGGGCGCTCCGCCAATATTTCCACGGCGCGGCGCGACGATCGCTGTCGCAAGGCGCGTGTTAGCCAACTCCGGCTGTGTGGAGGAGCGTGGCTACCCGCCGTCGCCGGGCGTGACTGCGCCTTCCGGTCCACCGGCCACCCCGTGCTCCGCCCCGACGGCACGCGCCCCCCCCCCCCCACGCGCCTCGACTCTCCTCCGCGCCGCGACGGCGTACAGGGACCGCCGCGCCGCTTTCTCCTCAGGCGGCGAGCCAATGCGGCACGAAAGCTACCCGGCCGGCCGGTGCCGATAGCGGCCGGCGGCACGCGTCGGCCGAAACACCTCACCCAATGACGCTCGGAAGCGCCCGCCCATTGTTTGCGACGTTGCTTCTCGCAATAAGGTGTACAGCCGCGTTCCTATGAAATTACAGAACAATGTGTTCAGCAGAACTAAATTTCAGGGCGTCGCTTTTTTGTTTCTTTTTTTGTTACTTTTTGTTTTCAACAAGCCTAGGTGAATTCTACGAATGTAATTTCAGAGAGTGTGCTAATAGAAGGTAAAAAATAAAGATGAGATTCGTCGCTTTTCTTTGAAGGCGAATTAGTCAGAACAACAGCCGCAGATGTGACTCAATCCAGACATTTAAAATAAATCATATCTCATTTATGATACCAGTAAGTGACCAAAAATAAGCGGTTCATTATTCCACTAAAGACATCTGCCTTGCCTGTTAAAAATGAGAATTTTCCAGTTCATAAGCCACTCATTCTGTTTTTAGAGAGCCAATTTCGTCAAGTCTCTCCAATAATCTTTGCAACCCCCGCAACAGCATCCCTGAAGCAATCGTTCCACGCCGCATTCTCTGCGCCCCGCCCCCCTTCGCCGCCACGGCGCGTGAGCTCGGATGTCCATCAATGCACTAACCGCTTCCTTCCGGCGCGCGCGGCGGCAGCGGCGGCGCCCGCGTCCACATAGCGGGCGGTATTTGAATTGCAGAGAGGCGGGCGCCTCCGGAGGGCCAGTCACCCGCGGCGCTCGGGGACCAGATATGAAATTCCTCTGCGCGCGACGCCGTCGGCGGCGAGGGCCGGGAGCCCGGGGCCCAGCCCAGGGACGCCGCCGGCGCTGCGTGGCGGAGACGGAGGCCGGAAGCGATGAGGGCGGCGGGGAGGGGGCAGCGCGGAGGCCCCGAACGGAGAGACCCTGCCCCCCACCCCGACAAGGCCGCGGCGACAACAAACCAGCGGGAAGATCAAAAGGAGGAAAAGACGGAGGTAAGAAAGATCGCAGAGACAAATCCCGGCCTATTGGACGGGGAGACGGAACAGATTAAATTAACGAACAAGGATTACCAGCTACGATCTGTACCTTTCACAATCCAAGCAGAGGCAATACGCTTCATCCGAATCCCTCTCGATGGAATAAAATGTCCTAAGCAAGAGAAATACAATCCTGAAATCATTTCAGTAACAGAACTTCTGAACATATGCGACATGAAAATTAAACTGGCGAATCAACATAAAGGAAAGTTGTAAATACCACAGTATACATTGTACCTTTTCCGGTCAGTAAAGCTGTATCTTTATGGTAATGTTTATGTCTTATTCAGAGTTTGAGCGTTCCTATGAAATCAAGGAAGCAAAATGCGCTTCCAAGCAGTGATATTTCATTCTATGATAAGAAGGAGAAACGTGGAATATTCCTGGGGAAATATTATCAAGGAATGTTACTACAATTGTAATATTACTACGAACATGCCTTATTCGTACACCAATAGTATAAGCAACTGATAACTGACAGTAGTTTCGGAAATACTTGGAGCACAACATACCATGGATATCGGTAGAATGATAGACAAATATACTGATGAAAAGAATTTCGAAATACGCCTTGGAAAAGAGCTAGATCACAACGCCAACCGAAATTACCGTTGGCGGGGAGCACGCGGGCAGATTGCGCTGAGGTGAGGCCGCACAAAGATGGCAAACAGCGTTACGCGCGTCGAGGCAGAGGATGAAGTAGCGCGTCGCAGGCAGCACGATCGAGGAGGGCGACGCCGTCATCCACACGTGCCTCGCCGCCAGCGCACAGCCCCCAAGCCGGATGGAACGTGGTGGCGCAGAGCGGGCCACGGAAGGGCGAAGCGGGGCGGGGAGGGGCCGGGCAGGACAAGGCGGGGCTGCGTGGGGCGGGGCGGAACGGGGCGGCGCGGAACGGGGCGGCGCGGAACGGGGCGGAGCGCGGCGGAGCGCGGCGGAGCGCGGCGGAGCGTGGCGGGGCGTGGCGGGGCGTGGCGGGGCAGG
This sequence comes from Teleogryllus occipitalis, assembly GCA_011170035.1. Taxonomy (NCBI): domain Eukaryota; kingdom Metazoa; phylum Arthropoda; class Insecta; order Orthoptera; family Gryllidae; genus Teleogryllus; species Teleogryllus occipitalis. The sequence continues at coordinate 637,135 of BLKR01000041.1, read as the reverse complement.
GCGTAGCGGACTGGGGTGGAGTGGGGCGGGGCGGGGCGGGGCGGGGCGAGACAGAGAGGAGCGGAGCGGGGCATGGCATGGCAGGGCGGAGCGGGGTGAGGCGGGTGTAGCCGAGTGGTCGGGCCGCTCGCTGGGTGACGCCCGTTAACTCCCGCCTCGCGCGCTGCTGTGGACGTGTGTCTCGCCTCCCGACCTGTGCCGTCCGTGGCGCGTTCTGGGAACGCTCGAAAGCACGTCCCGAGAATCCAATATTACGTTAACAAACCAACTGATCTTTGGAATATTGGCAGCAGGGGGTTTGCAAGATATACATTTTAAAATTACCACGAAAACATGGGAGGGGACTGTTTTGTTTTGGCATATGTTTTATCAAGAGAAAAAATATAATTTGAGAAAATACATTATGGAAAGCGGTTATCTAATATAATACTATTTGAACCCGCAGAGTGTTTTCAACGCACAAAAAATATTTGCCTGGACTGGTATTCCATCTCAGGCACAAATACGTTTCGAAAGCAATGAACTAAGTTTTCCACTACACCTGCCGACTAACTTGTTACATGAACACTTCCAACTAGTGAACAAAGAAGTGGTACTTTTGAATTTTCGAAAATTGCCAAAGTATCAATGAAATTCGGATCTACGTCGTTTTCTTAAGCAAACATTGCTCTATTTGAGTAAATGTGTAATGATAAGATTTGTAGTAGTTTTTGAGAAAATATTCATTAATTTTTCAACCGACTTTATTTTACTTCAAATTATGGGAAAAACTACTCTTTTTTTAAGGAAACTGCCTAAGACATTATTAAAAGACCAAAGTTTGAAGATCATATTTCTTAAAGATAAAATTTGGTGGAGCGGGGTCGAAAACATTTAAACTTTTGCAATTTTTGAAAATGCAGACATTTCAATGAAAATTAGACCTGCACGATTTGACGCACTTTCCTTTATTCAAGGGGAGAAAAGCCATTTTTGAGAAAATTTCTGCTTTATATAAAGAATCCCCAAAAAGTAAAATATTCCGTTTCGAAGTAAATATTCCGTTTCAAATTCGAGGGTCGCGTCATGTGCCAGATCGACTAGAAATACCAATTCTGGTGAAAATCGTGTGTTCGATTTAGGCGCTATTGGTGTTTAAAGGTAGAAGGTAAAACGGAGGGAAAGACGTTTTGAGATAAAACTCTCTTTCGTTACAAGGTCCCACAAATATGGATTTTGGCTCAATGAGCAAGAACATCCTCATATTTTCATACAGCATTCATATTTTTCTAAAAATACCTTAAGTAAAGTAAGTTAAAGATTTCTCATTACTTCTAAACGACAATGTGTCTCCACGCATCGCGGTGACACGAGCATCATCATTACCCCCAAGAAACGGAGGACATCAAAATTGCTCTTCCATCTACTTCTCCCGCGCAGCTGCGGCTCAGCGCGGCCATCACCCGCCAGGCGTATAGCGCCTTTCGCGGCGGCGGCAGCAGCTTCGCCTTGATAAGCGTCGCTAAGTACGGACCATAAATATCAATAGGGACATGACAGCGGCGGAGTTACGCTTCTGCTGCAGCGGCGGCGGCGTCCCCGCCGCCTTCGCCGCCCTCGCCTGCGGCAGCAGTCGCCCCGCGGCTTTTAAAGGAGAAATCCGCATTGCGTAACGTATTGAGAAGCGTCAGACTCGCACGGTCAAACACGCCAAGACGTGACCTGCGACTGGCAGCCGTCGATCGTCCCGCTACCCCAGTTGACCTCGGATCACGTTCACAGGCATCATCATTGAGAAATGATACTATACCTCAGCCTATGACGCCGTTATTAACATGAAGATGAAACTATCGGTTAATACTCCGGGATAATGTAATATGGAAGGAGAGGAGGACGAAGAAGGAGGAGAAACAGGAGAAGTAGTATGAGGAGCAGGAGAAGGAGAAGGTTGATAGATTATGTAATATCCAATTCTGTTATGCTGATTAACTCAAACACGAACTAAAGGCTACGTTTCACGACCGGCGTCCGTTAATAATTTTACAGTCCTTGGTCCACGAAGAACAATGGAAACCAATGAGTTGTAGCTAAAAATGGCTGGTGAGTGCGGGGTATCATAAAAAGTACTGAATGACTCGGTGCCAATATCACAAAATGAATGGCTTATTTGGCTATGAACCTTGGCTAACAACTTTGTTTACAAATTTCAACCGCGTCAGTCAGTCATTTACTCTCTGTCGACGTAATGACGTGTATTCCTATTCTATCCCCTAACTTTTAGTTTTAACCACTTATTACCTCTTGACACTGTTTCCCAATTGGAATATTTTATTGATCCCTACAAAATGCGTTTGATAACTGTAACTCAACTAAAGAATTGCTTGTGCAATTTTTAGTCAATATCCATTTTCTGTCCATCCCTGAACATTCGTATTTTCGACCAATTATCTAAAAGGTTGACGACGGATCTATTGCTATGAATATAAATGTCTGTCCTTGAGTTTTTACAATAAAATTAAATAAATATGTTAAGTAATTTTGTGACGCTTATTACTACTTAATGTTACAAATTCATACACAATTACAAATTTTATTCAATATATAATGAACTGATACGATTTAGATGTTACTTGGCATTGCATCTTATTTAAGGTATATTTACTCCGTTTCTACATTTACTTATTCATTACTTTTTGTCAACGCGCAATGTCACAATCACGTACAACTTATACTAATATGTAAATGTTTATGTGAATACTTGATTCAAGTAATTAATTTGTTTTAACAATGAGGAAAATGAGATATAATGTAGAATTCCTAGAAGGAAGCGAAGAGGTACGTTTCCCGCAAATTTCATTTGTCACGTATCACAAAAAACATTTTTAACCAGTATTCATAATACAAACTAATAATATGCTCACACTGCGTGGAAAGGAAGATCATGGCATGTTCGTATGAAAGAGATTACGTCACCGGAAAGCTTAGCGAACTCAAGGACACAGGAGGCGATGTCGCCAGATCAACATTATGAATGAACGCTCAGGAGGCTCTAGAATGGATACTATTAGAGCAGTGTATTGCCATTCAGTCTCCGCACAGGATTTGCGTAATGAAGGTCAGTACAATCTTGAGTTACGTAGATGACAGCTGGTGAATTTTAATGGTTTAGTAAGTCGCACACATATTACGAAATGGTAGTCTGAATTTAATTAAGCCGAGATATGAACGCAAGTAATAATATTATTCAACGAAATTGAACATATACAGTTTACTATTAACTGACTTAAGTTAATAATTATAAGGGAAGTTTCAGATATATTTTGCATGATCACAACATAGGAACGTCATTCAAAACTTCATTATCTCTCCAAATGCACTGTTCAACATTTCCTAAATCATTAACTGGTTACCACAAATATGAAATACAAGAAAAACCCGGAATGCAACATGAGCGACATAAGGAACATTAACACGAACAAGAGTAACCATGGCCAAAGAAATTATAACAAGAAACAGCATTACCATTTTACTTTCGCCGTACCACCATTACAAATCTTTTCCGCAGTCTAAAAGAGGCTAGGCACTTCTACCCACCATCAATCCCAGCGAGCAAGTACTACGTCAAAAGCAACGCCCACCGAATATTCGAGGCCGTGGACAAGATTAATACCTCGACCAGCAGTTCGCAGTTAACAAATGGTATTTGCATTGGGCGCAATAACATAAACAGCCGTCGACGGTTAAATCCGGGTGTGTGATTAATCGCGGGCCGGCGCTATTACCCGGCTGCAGCGGTGGCAGCGGCGGGCGGCGTGGGCGGGGCGGGTGGGGTGGTAGCCCCAGAGGCAAAAAAGCGGCGCTGCGCGGGTGGCGCCCCCCGAGATCCCTCAGCGTCGACGGCGCAGCAGCAGCAGCTCGCGAAGAAGAGCCCCGCCACCGGGCAAAACACGCTTTCAGGCAGCTGTCTCGTCTCGAGCAGGGGGGGGGGGAGGGCGACGCGACACGCATGTATTAGTCCGTGCTGTTTTGGAAGCGCCTTTCTCAGTTGCAGCGCCCATGCAAGTGGCGCAGTTTGTTATGTTATTAGCAGCGTAAGGCGTAACCAAAGTGGTTGTTCCAGTCCAGTGTAAGAAGAGTTTGAGTATTGCTGGAAGAATATTTCGTTGCTTATGTAACATGCGAGTGTATGAATGTGATTGTCAGTACGCAAAAAAATCAATGGCGTGCTTGTCAATGTAGTATCTGTTCTCATCTGAACTTAATTATTGGAAAAATCGAATGACGTAAGCGAATGTATCATCCATAACGCCGCCGAAAAAATCTCTCCCACACAATTGTAAAGATCACTAAACATTCCAGGCACTCTTCTAAGAAAAGAAATACTTTGTTACCTTTCAATTTAAAACCAATAGCGGATTATTCTATGGGGCGGTAGAATTTGAACATACTTTCTCCTTACTCGCTAAGTAATCTCTGAAATTTTTCCACTAGATAAAATACATTTGTAAACAGTAATTGAAATGATTCAAGGCGTTGTCATTGCCAACAATATTGTTTATTTCAATAAGAGCAGCTTTCGATGCTTATTGAAATAAACAATATTGCTGGCAATGACAACGCCTTGAATCATTTCAATTATGTACAAGCCAACGACAAGTCACCGCTAAACCAATATACAATTTGTAAACAGATCAATACACGTTATTTCATTTGGTTTCACCAATGATAAAACTTTGAAATATGTCATGAACTTACTCAATAAGTAGCACTGTATCTTCCCACTAAATTCTAAAAAGCGTCTCCCCAACGAAACACGAAGACCTGCGACCAGACAGAGAAGTCGCGAGGGCACGCAATACCCCCAGGCAAATAGCTTCCGCCGCGACCGCGCCGCTGTAATTGCCCGCGAGAACATTTTCATCGGGGCATTCTTCGGCTCGCTGTCCGGGCGGGGACGCCCACCGGACCGCCCGCTCTCTGCGGCCAGGCGCGGCGCGGGCCGACGCCCCGATGGAGAATTTAACTGAATCCCAAACGCGGGCGGGTTGAAATCCGGCGACCACGGCAGGCGACGCGCGAAGCGAACAAGAATTTCCGGCACGCCGCCACCGCCACCGCCGCCGCCGCCGCCGCCGCCGCCGCCGAGGGCCGCCCACGCCGCGCCCGCTCGTTTCAAATTACATTTCCTTGCAAACAAGCGGCGAGGCCGCGGTACTTTTCGACGCCGCGTTGCAACACACTCGCACTGCAATTACACGTAATCGAAACGACACGAATGGACCTCGCGGTTGTATTTAATTCGCTAGTCGAGTATTGTATCGGTTTTCCTCATCATACTCTATCGAAATATTGGTGCGCTTTACCAGACAACACAGATTTTTTCCCCCTCTTCATTTTCACTTCACCACGACCGCCGACTGAAAACGCACAAAGGGTACATGAACGCGTGGGTTTGAATGGGACATACACGCACACACGCGCCACTCTACTCGATTCCCTCGACCCCGCGAGGGAAGCACATTTTTATTTTGCGTCCTCGCTGGCGACGGCGTCGTTGGCGGACACATATGCGCCGATTAAACACGCGCTGAACTTGCAGGCGTCGGAATCCCGTTATCTGGAGCGACGCGTCGGCCGGCAATGACGGACAGCCACATGATGTCGCGGGCGCTATCGGAAACTCGTCGCTGCGCGCCTTTAAATCGACGACGCGCGTCTAGTAATTGAATTTCCTCTTCGGGATGGAATTCGAAATTTTTACGGAGAGTTCGCTGGAAACCGTAGGAAGGAGTTGGGGACGAAATTTCTAGATGTGTGGCCATAAAAAAAGAACTAAATAAATGTTGAACTAATTTCGCCCTCTTATACTAAACTGTAGTAGAATGAAGTAAAGACATTGATTATACAATTCCTATTCATTTCAGAGATACAATCTTTTTTTTTTCAATCAACTGGCAAAAATCAGTACAGTTCTCAATGCCAGAGAGGAACGTACATCATTTGCAGCGTTCTCATTTAGATCACAGTTTATTCCACGGACATTGTGGGTTCATGAAGGAACACAATTGCAGAACAATGGGAATATTGTCGTTAGGCTTCAACAACGCCGCTGAATGCAAACATCGTTGGGATCGACAGTGAAGCTGTATTAGCACTTCCACCGATCGATACACTACGAGAATAAACGCCATCTAATCACGGAATGTGCGACGGAAGACCAATAAAACGCAATGTTTATTTTGTGTTCTCGTTTTCCCATGGGTAGTCGCATCGCTCGCCGGGGCACAATAACGGAAAAACAAAGGGGCAAACAATAAAGCGTTAAATGCAAAAAATATACAACTCAATTCGCTGCTGGCAGAGCACTACATCCTGTGGTGCAATTGAGTGAGTACCCTCCGCATAGTGCGCTGTCAAGGCCGAGCTTTCAGCCACAGCTCTCGACCAGAAGCAATAGTTAGTTCGTGCTATACAGTTAAGCCCTTTATAACAAGTATAATTAGTACATGTTTATTCATTCATAAAACTATGCACCGATTCATGCAAGCACCGATGTAAACAAGAGGGATAATGATGAGGCTCTCTAACACATCAACTTCAACATTTATTATATGGTATGTTCACGATATGAAATAACTATACATCCAAATTCGCACGAGAAGTCAATATACGACACTATTAGTACACCATCTCACACAATTCTTACACTTACATTATGCTGCAGATTTTGGAAAATATAGCAAAACGCTGAACATTGTGTTACGGTGCCTGGCATTTTCATGATAGAGGACGCTTTCTTCAACTGCCATCTTTTTCGCATTGACATGGCACAACATCCTTTCCATGAAATATTTCCTTGAAAATTTATTACTACATACTGTACGAGTGTACTCATTATGTTGTTCTGATAATAAATTCTCACCATGCTTGTAATGTACGTTTTCCGACAACCGAAGCTCACACACGAACGAAGCGCATTTTTTTTTTTTCCTTTTTTGCCAATCTCTCTTTTGCATAGCAGAAATACCACAACACTTTTTCATCAATAACCCTTTCAATATCCATTTTGCGTAAGTCTAAAATCAATGTGCGTAAATGGTTTTGAGTTCTTGGATCCGATGTCTGACAGGTGATATCGTCAATTAGTTTGAGTGAAAAATATTGGTTTCAGAGGAAAATACTAATATTTGAACACGTGGATCAAAACAATAAATATTCTAGGAATTAACTAAAACCGTAACTAAACTCGTAACTAAAACCTGTCATTAAAAATATGTAACGAAATTGAAAATATTTTTTTTAGTAAAATCTACATGCGATCACATCCACTCCCTCCATTGAATGCAAATTATTGCCAAGAACTTTTGACAATCATTTGCCCATTTCAACGTCATTGACAGGTCGCCTTCAAACCCATGTAATTTGAAGGGCTAACGTAGACAAATACACCCACGCCAAACGAATTATCATCAACGTCACGTGCAGTAATTTATTGCATCTCATTTATATGAAAATAGTCAACGTATATCGGCCGCGCGTATGATATCGAAATATATATTATATTTCAATTTGTACGAGTACGCGGTCCACTCGGACGGCCCAATAACGGCCCGTGATTAATTTCTTATAATCACCGGGGCAGCTGGGCTCATCAACATGGGATCCATTTCCCGCACCCTAGCTGCCCAAAGCAGAGCGCGCCGAACGGGAGACCGAACTGAAGGCGACGAGGAAGCAGTGGCAGACGGTGGATTCAAAACTCGGGGAGGCCCAGACACATTAAGGCACGAAGTCATGCCGTGAAATTGAAGATCAATGACCTTTGGTTTACTGGTAAACTGTTATTGGCGACAAAGATAAATAAGATTAATAAAAGAATTAGATTTAATATCTTCTTTTAATTTAATTTACATTTAATATCTAATTAGATTTAATATCTTTTTTAGGATCTCTTCTCTGTGAAAACGGCCAATAAAGATTTTATGTTGTCCACTGAAATACTACTGGGTCTACCACATATTGCATCCATGCAACCACAGAGCACCCACTGTATGACCGCAACACGCCTTCACAGGAGGAGGCCAGACGCGCGAGAGCCTCCGTGTCAAACCAACTCCTAAGCTGGACAAAACGAAACTACGCTTGTCTTATTGGTTGAGGGACGTTGTCATGGCAACAGAGGCGCGCGTCAGCTTGGGCCGCCGGTATCCTACAGGCACAAGCAGTGCTAGTACTTAATGGTGCTACGTAAGTGTAACTCATGGAAATGATTGGCTCCATCTTGAATTGTAACGCTATGTTTGGACCAAGATAGAAGACTTCTTTTAAATTTTTACTCGCCAGCCATAAACATGTATGACAATTTTAGACAAAGTTAATTCTACCAAATTTTAAGTTGAAGAAATATAAATCTTTTAGGTAGTTAATCAATTTGTGGGGAGGCCTGGCCTCCCTTACCGCCTCTGAAAATCCGCCACTTGTGCGGGAGGTGAAGAACTGCGAAGTCGGCAGGAATGCCAAATATTACATTAGGAGAGCGGACGGGCTCTGTCGTATACGATACGTGGCAGACGAGCGCCTGTGTCGCCATTCGCGGAACGCAATTATGAACGAGCGGTCGCCTCGGAGAATGCCGGGAAGGGAAAGGAAGTCCGCCGCCCTCCCAAGATGCTTCGCGGCAGGCCCATTCACGGACGTTAGATTAAGCGAAGAAACCTCGTAGAAGATACTCGGTGAAGGTGATAAGTAAGACCCGGAAGTTTATGAAAAATAATATTTTCAATTATGAACTTTATAAAATACTAATTATCAAATGCCCACAAAACACAATCAAATGTACAGAAATTCGGTGGTTTTTGTACTTAATGTGGCATAATTCTCTTGGAATTTCAGTTAATTTGCATATTTGTCTCTTGAAACCGGAAAGTGTACTTCACAAATGCGAATGCGAATGCTATTCATGAGAAATAGTGAGAACGTCCTTCGTTCGTTGCAGCAGTATTTGTCTGAACTTCTTTTATCTTTCTTGCTGGAACTGGAAAGCTGAACTTCTTTATCATGGAGCTGGAACTGGAAATGATTTGTCTGCTGACGAATGACGCGATAATTTATCTCTGATAAAGAATTTGTGGCACTGGCTACTTCGACGATGATACAGATGAAATAATATTTTACAATTAATATCGCTGAAATACTAAGTAGGAACAAAAAATGCAAAATTAATTGTTAAAATTAAAAACGTTGTAATTGTTAATAAATACTTAAAACTGTTCATTGTTGGAGCATATTTCATTAGTTCTGGCACATTTTACAAATGTTAGAGCATATTTGCATGAATATTAATCCGTTTGATACAGGATTAACTTCCGAGCCTTACTGATAATAAATAAGTTAACAAGAAATATACACGGCGCAGCATGGTCAAGAAAGCAAGCCAAAAATAAAATTAAAAATTACAAAATAAATTTAAAAAAACAACACCAAACCAAGGCATAAACAAACAATTCTGATTGAACAGGGAGTGTCAAAAGCACCTGCACAGAAAGTTGCACGAGAAGCCTTCTGAATCTGTTTGGTATGCATAGTCTAATCTGCAAAATATTTCAGTTCAAATCCAACTGATTATCTACTTCATTCGGTAACATTTTGACTTCATAAACTTTGCTTACACTAATTTTAGACTAAAATTTAGAGTAAAGAAGTGAATGTTAATTTGCGAAGAAGACTTGCACATTCGTTGTACTGATACAGCGTCACAAAGCTAAACCAATTCACTGTAATTTAACATACCAAACGTTTAATTATGAAATAGGTTTAGATAGAATGAGCTCACCACTCCCTCTATTAATGATACGATCCACCGATTAACTATATTATGGACACAGAATTACTCAAAATTACAGACACAAATACTTCGCTCAAATTAATCCACACTCGCTTCAGTTAACATCTCAAAGCGTGGCGTCCATTGAGGTGAGAGCGAATGTTTTCCACCAGCCACATTCTGGCATACCCATTTCGTTTTATCTCACGAGAAAAACCTTCTACTGACGTGAATATTGCACATGACTAGAATTGCATTCACTGACGAAGAGCACTTACAATATCCCATCATTTCGTTAGCTTTTGGTCAAGTAAAGCACAGGCCCAGTAAAGCGATATCCCACAAAATAGAAGTAAGAAACGCAAACTTACTCTTAATTTCTATCCTCACAAATGCTTTCCTTGACAGATTAGCGTTTTCATAAAAAACAGAACCGCATATCAACACTAATGGTGCGTGCACTATTACAAAATCGAATCCAACAAAAAGAACTGAATGTTTTGAACGCAATGCATTACTACGCCGGATGTGGCAACGTCGAACTTTTAACACAGCGTCTGCTCCAGATGTGTTTACGGATGTTCCCTCCGATCTGCAGTTTGTTTAGTTTAGTATTACACGACCTTTACGGAGAAGCGACCACGCGCCACCGCCCCTCCCCCTCCCCCTTCCCACTTCCGGGAACTCGAAGGCAATAGCTGTGCTTTATTTAGCTCGCCCGTCAGAGCCGCTGGCGTTAATACCATGCGGCGAGTCGCTTAATGAGGATGCAACGATGGGAATCGTTTCAGCCTTCTACGCTCCGCTGCCTAAGGTCAAGACGAAACATCGCTAATAGAAGAGAATACGCGAAGACGATTACATTTAAAAGCACTTTTAAGTAGAGCTACAAATGAGGGAGATATTAAAAATCTACTGTGGACATTCTTATTACATTCTATTTTACAGTGGAGTAGTATTTTTGTGCATTGGCATTGGTATTGGTGGACTACCATTAGTATATTCATCTATTCAAGAAAAGAAAAAAAAGGTACAGTTTGACATTTTGACATCTATAGTGAACTTTAATTTCATCGTGGCCTCTTTGAGATCTAAAAGCCACTCACTCTCGTCCGGAACACAGAACCGCTATATACGAGAGTGCTTGCACGGCGATCAATGATCTTAGTGGACACACAGCAACATACGCCTCGCAAGCTACGTTCCTCTCGCGCATGTGGAGTTTCTCGACGCCACCGGCGCACTCGCGAGCAGTTTATCAGCGGGAGGGTGTTTAAATTCGCCCTTACGTACGCCTCGGGGATACCGCTTCGCCGATTACGCCCCAGTGCTCAATCCCTCTAGGTTCTCGTCTCTGTCGTCACACGCCCGTCCTTGAATCCTTTTCTCGTCTCGTCATAGGGAACGAGTAGAGAACTTTTTTATAGTGTCACCAACATAGGAAATGATAGTCCTAGCCCCTTTAGTTCGAATAACCGTCAAGTTTTGAATTCATTGTTAAATTGTGTAAATTAGTAAACAAAGATTTGACACGGGCATTGCAGATCTCGTGAAATTTTCTTGAATAGTCGATACCCTGGCTAAACTCTTCACCCAACCCGCCTGCCACCGATATCACCACGAGAGCTTCTGAAACAACACAAAAAAGTTCGCTTCAGTATCATTCTCTCCGTACAACACACATTCTGCAGGTCACAATATCTATCGCCTGTACCCTACGGTTATTTCGTGTTTGCTGCATTGCATTTCTTAGCAACTGCGCCGCCCCCCTCTCACCCAGCAGCACCGTGCGCCCGTGTTCCCGCCTCGAGCCCCGCGTCGCGTCGCATCGCGTCGCCCGGGGCCCGCCCCCGCGTGAAGGATGGCTCGCCGGGGACGAGGCGTCGATTCCCGGAGGAGCGCCCTCGCCGCCGACGACGACGTCGAGGGTCGTCAGGCGGCGGGCGAAGGACGCGCCCCGCCCCCGCCCCTTCCCCCGCTCCCGCCCGCGCTACAAGACTGCGCGGCGGGCGCCCCGAGGGAGCGCGGAGTTCGAGAACTGCACGAGTAATGGACGGGTGCGGCGGGAGCGCAGGACGAAGAAAGGCTAAATGCCTTTTAAGAAGACGAGCGCTGCACGACACGCTGGGGGACGAGACGGGAAAGGAATGGATACGATTCATTGCTGTTTAAAAAAAATTAACGTCAGTCAGTTGCAAGTGACACTATTCCCTTTATTATAACATTATTTGCGGTAACTTTCACTATACTTAATCATGTTCACTCGGTATTTATTAAACGTACACCTTTCAATATTGTAAACGACTGAAGAATTTATTCGTTGATTTTGACACTCATTAATAATTATAAAAATACTTGTTTTAAACTTTTGTTCAAATACATATAGTATTTTATTCCCCCTACAAACCTCTTTTTCTGATTATTGGAGATTTCTTGATCGCAATCGTGTCATATCTTTCTAGTTTGACATTTCTCTTTTGAAAGAATTCTTAAATTATGGTTCACCTTCATCTGACCTTTAAGATTTTTGATCGGCATAAACATATTTTTCGGATTCTATTACGACAGTTCCCAGGATGTAAAAGAAAAGCAGACCTTTTAAAAATGCTAACAAAATATATTCAAGAAAAAAATTCTGTTTCTAAAACATAAAGAATAACATTTGCCGAAATATGTAACCAAGCGAGCAAATTTTTCCAAGAAAAATTAGTAGGCACATCAGCTGAGAAAAAAGTACAATATTTTTTTCATCAAAAGTAAAATTCAAATAGAAAATTGTATGTTGAATATTTTCTCTCCCCTCAAATGAAATAATTAATTATAGTAACTGGAATTAATTAGGTCCTACTCTTTATTCAACAATTTCTTGGATTTGAAAATCTGATTTTAATGGAATGGAAATAAAGAAATGACACCAGATCATATTTTATGTGTGTGAACCTACAATGTTCGGGACATTTTACAGCAAAACCAGATAATTAAATTATTTGTCAATATAATTTTTTTTGCAATTTTTCTAAGTTTAAAGGCAGCTTCATAACCTCACAAGCGATCTAGTTCAAATCCAATTTATTCCTGCTTAAAATGTGGCGAGATAAAAACTCATTTCTATTAAAACTGCATATGGACACGATTTTTTTTTCTCTTGAAAAATTTTCACTAGCGGAATGGGTCCATTTTGATAGTCAAGGTCTTATATAAACCTCCCAACAAAATTAGTTCTCTAATAACACACGCAAATTTATACAGAGGAAACATGAAATGGGCGCAAAAGAAAAACCGAAGAAGAAAAGCAAGAAGATTTACATTATGGAATGCGAGCATTATTTCCAGAAGTTGATATGGAAAAACTTTTCGCCTTTGATTAAAAATAGTCCATGTTTCAGTAATGGTCTTAAAATTATACTTCAAAAGAGGCCAAGCGTACTGATGACATCACTGTAGCAACATTTACAGTGTTCATCAAGAGAATTAACGATAATTAATTCCTTAACGGAACTCTATTTTTCATACTGATGCAATTTTATCCTTTAAACGTTCGCTTGGCATATCGTCTACTAAATTATTTAAGTGGTATACATACTTTTTGCGGCTCTCACACGTAACCAAGTCTTTATAAATGAGGTCTCTAAAGAAAGAGAATTTCACGGAGACGTGACGAATTGCACTTCGACTTTCAAAAGATGAAGGATTTGTTAAAAATAAGCGCATTTAAACATTCATGTCAAAGGCAACCCGTAACACTCGGCCACGTTTTTTATCTGTCATTAAATCATTCCTAAACGAAGAGTTTTAAGCCCTTAAAATCTAAAATAATAGGGCCAATGGCCTCAAAGAAACTTTCCTCCTACCGATCTCTACATGATGAGATCTTCTTGAACATTCTATTACATTTTTGCTGGTTCGATGCTTCACGATTCTACCCCACCTGTTCAGAGCCTGCAGAATCTGCAATTGTATGTGAAGTTAAACTATTTACTTGATATTATCCGCGATTGAATTACACGGGTGTACGTCTCAGCTCGGTAATAACATTAAATAAAAACAGTATGTACTGGCAAGAGCGTGTATTATTATGGTCGATCACCAGGAGACATTAAACAAGTGATGTAGATAAAGTAAGATAAGGTATTGAAGAAAAAGATTATATATATATATAGGTAATTCACTGTTCTTCCCAAAGAAGAAATTTAATATCAACTGAAAATGCACTTTTGTATGGCGAAGCATTTCCCAGTACACACCCCTTCGCCCTCCCCCGTCATTTCCAGCAGCAATATCTGTTCGACCGCGAGAGGCGAGACGAGCCGACCGGCGGCTGACGCCCGTGCGCCGGGCTCCGGGCGCTCCCCTCGGCATGCCAGCAGCGAACTTCCGGACGTTGCCCGCCATTCCAGCGGGGCCGCCTCCCTCCTCCCCCCCTCACGGGCGCACGGCGCGGCGCGACGGCTTCGGCGGGGGCGGCGAAGCGAGTTCCGAGTGACAGCGCGGCGGGGGCGGAAGCACGCGGAGGCGGCCTCGTGTTTGCCGGCGCGCACCGCACCGCGCCGCGCCGCGCCGGGGCCGAACCGGCCTCTCGCGCTCGCCCATCACCCCGACGCGACGGGGGGATCTTCCCGACGCCGCCGACGCTGACGCTTCGTCGACACGCGTCGCGTCACATCACGCCGAGGCGCCCGCTCTCTGGAGGCCCCGCCCCCTCCGGAAGGCGAATTTTCGCGCCGCCGAATTCCGGCCGCGTGCCTTTCTTCTCTTTCCGCTATGGCGTGTGGCACCCGCCACCCCTTCGCCCGCAACTTGCGGAAGTTGCCTGACGAAATAATCGCATCACGAACTCTGGCGAAACGATCGACCGCAGTCATTGGGCCAAGTTCCGTCTCCGTGTTGGAACTGCGGAAGAGGGCTCGTGTGGGAGGATCGCGTGCAATGGGGCTTTCCTTGCGAGAGCGTGGAATGACTGAAGCTTTCCAGAAGGAAGAGTGCCATTATTTCGGAACGTAAATGCTCACTGAAACGCGCATATGTTAAATGATCAGATAAAGATACCAGCAGGCGTAAAGCCTTCCGGGATACACCAATAAGAACGTTTTCAGCATTATGAAAGAACCTCCCACTGAACAGTAAAGTAATTTAAAGGAAACTACAGTTAGGAAATAACCTTTGCATAAATGTGTTTGGGGAGCATTATTTCCTTTAATTATTTTAAAGTAATACATTAATATTCATTTTATGATTTTCACTCTATTATTTATCTACAATAAATGAATAGTTGGATGGATATTCATCTTCGATAGATGAATAAGACTATTCATATTAAAGACACAGAAGCGCACCCAAGGAGGGAGGGGCGCTTGGGGTTCCCGCCCCCCAAGCCAATGATACATTTTAATAACATGGCTTTTATGTATTATCTATACTAACGAAAGTAATTCAATAATCAATTGTTAAGTTTACAAATATTAACAATTCAACAAATAAAAATATATTTTATATTCAGCATAAATAAAGTATTTGTACGAAAACATCAAGTCGGCTAGAAATTATACCTGTCCGCCCTTCCCAGAAAAATTCTGATGCTTATTGGATTGTTAAATATTGAAGTATTTTTTTCTGATACAATACTCGCCAGAAAATTCGTTAATTAAAGAGAAGGAGGGAACAGGAGAGAGGGAGGTGCTTGGCGGAATAAAAAACATTGGCGCGAAGAGTGCGAGAAACGGTTATCAGAACTGTAAAATACTCGCTTAATTATTATTAACAACTCGCTTAATAATAATAATAATAATAATAACAATAATAATAGTAATAATAGTAATAATAATAGTAATAATAATAATAATAATAGTAATAATAATAATAGTAATAATAATAATAATAATAATAACAATAATAATAATAATAATAATAATAATAATAATAATAATAATAATAATAATAATAATAATAATAATAATAATGAAAGAGAAGTAATACACTTTACGCATGTCTCAACTCCACAGAGGTCTCCAACATATCATCTTCACTGACAACAATGAAAGTTAAATGTGGCTATTACGGACAACTGGAAACTGCTAGTCTTCGGCATCCGATACAGCACCGCGATGTTCCCGAGCGGTGTCAACACGACTAACTGACGATCCCGGAGCGCAGCTCGAAACGGCCACCGCTTCGCCTAGCGACCCAGGGGCGCGTTCACGCACGTCCACCGTAAATAAAGGGGACGCGGAAACACTTTCGGAGCAGCGGAAGCGGACACGAGCGCCGCGGGGCTGCGACAGGCGCACGGCGCGCGGCGCGCGGCAGGGTGGGGCGGCAGCCGGCGGAGAACGGGAAGGATGGGGCGGGGCGGCTGTGGCGGCCGAAGCGGAAGTGACGAGGGCGGGCAAACGCAGGGAGAGCGTGAACGCGAACCGAGGAGGGCGGGGAGGCCCGAGAATGGACAAGGAGAAACGAAGGCGAAGGCGAGAGAGGGTGGAGGATGTGTGGACGTACGGACAACTGCGTGCAGAAGCGGAGACAAAAATGAGGGAGTGGAGGGAATGCGTGAGGTGAACAGCCATGCGGGGGAGGAATGCAGGGGCGGAGAGGGGAGTAGAGCGAAAGGGCGGGAGGGGGAGGAATTAATAGGTGAGAGGGGGAGGGGAGGAAGGTGGGAGGGCGTGGAGGGGAGGAGAGGTAGCGGTATGTGGGAGGAGGGTGAGAGGGCGAGGAAGAGGATAAAAGGGAGGGGGAGGGGGAGGTGAGAGAGTGGGGAGGGGGAGAGGAGATAGCAGGGAGGGGAGGAGGATGAGAGGGCGGAGAGGGGAGGGGCGCCAGGGAAGGGCGAAGCGGTGCGGCGCGGCGAGCGCCTGCGGCGGAGAGCGACGTGACCGCGGGCCGGGGCAGCACCGCGGGGGTGGTGCGGTTCGTTAGAGCGTGCGCCGCCGCCGCCGCCGCCGCCGCCGTCGCCGTCTGCAGGGAACGTGCGCCCAGCCTCGCCTCGTTACGGCGTCGTTTCCGCAATCCCACTGAAGCAGCGACCTGCGTCCCGGGGGCCGCGGGCGGGCGCGCGGGCAGCTCGTCGCGAGCCGCAACCCCTTCAGGCCGCCTCCGCCCTCCCGCGCCTTCCCCAGAACCGCCGCCGCCTCCCTCGCGTTGTCTCTCTCAGATTCCGCAATGTGGAACCGCCACGTGATTACGCCGCCAGAGCCCACCCACATCCCCCTACACATCCGCGTTCCGACTTCCGCCCGCATCCTCGCTGCAGGCTCCGCCGCTTGGCACAATGCAGTGAAGGGCCTCGTTAGTGAAGATTACTAATCGCGCAAAATACCTGCTATGAAGAGCACTACGGAGCACCTGGAATGATGATGGGGACTCGCGAATGTTGCTTCGATGAAATGAGGGGGAAATCCAATTAATGTAGGATAAATACATGGAAGTTGATATCGACGTTCCCAAGTATCAGAAGACAGAAGTCGAGAAACACCAAGAAAGAAACTAATGAAATCAATTCGTAAAGAAACGACAAACAAACTCTTACATCCACTTCCACTTCAATCTTGAAATCTACCGAATCGAACCATTTTATTGCAGAAGTCTCTGAACTAAGCTTCTGAACTTGTTACAGCTTCAGAAAAACAACTGGCTCAGTCTGATGTTAGGCAATTTCCCGCAGCTTGCGTCACGGCCGTTTCAGAGCCAATCGCTAAGTAGTAGCGGCCTACAAACTATTACGATCCAACCGTAAATCTGCAGTAGCAACATCCAATAAAACGCGCCCGCAAAACACGTACAGCACAATGACTCATTCCTGTGGTCCTGAAAGCAAATGCTGTTCGAAGTGTGACGCAACACGCACTTCGAACCAATAAATCTAAGCAGCGCTGCGGCTGACTCAGGAAAGCGTTTCAACGCATTCTGGAGCTAGACGTTCGATTCATTTGATTTCTTCACTACTCGAATGCTCATATAAAAAAACGCGAATGTCCAATACAATTCAATACATCTTAATTACTACAGAAAGACAATGGGATAATAATTATTGTGGAGGATAATCAACACACGAATGACCGTTAGGACTCTCTATAGTACTCCCACCTCATTCCGTAAGTGTTCAATACACCAACATGTATATAAAGCTAAAACGTCGGTTACAATCAACGTTTTCCTCCTTCATCCTTTCTCCCTTGGTACACACGTAGCTACTACACTGAATAGTCGCGTTCATCGTCAGCGCTTTTCATGCCCGAGAAAAGCCCATTGCTAATCGCTAGAATTTGATATTGACAATCACAATGAAACGTTAATAAATTCCTTCCTATTAACCACTTTTAAATTCTTACTGCACAACTACTTTTCTACTAGTTCGTTTCCAACAGGCTGAACATAGCGTAACATTCAATAAATAAAATTAAAAAAAGCTTTACGTTCATACAAAAAGTTCTTTGTTGAAAAGAAAGATCTGAATGTATTTTTTGAAATTAACAATCTGATCGCAAATTACACAACTAAAGTATTGTAAACAATACTTGCAAACCCTAGTACAGCAAAGATACAAAATCTATAATTTCGAGGAAAATACTAATCGAAATGATCACATAATAATGTTTAAAAGCACTATCATAAAAAACACCGAAAACTATTACGAGTCACGAAACCAACAGCAGAAACAACTGGTCGACAGCCCCAACCATTAATCGCATCTTGAACCACACCGTTCGCCGAGAACAATTCGGTCGGCTTTGGACGACCAACGTTAAAGACGGCTCTACACATTCGGCATTCGCCGAGCAGCGAACTAGCGCTCGCCTAAACCCGAGCAGCTGACGTGTTCGGCGAATGTTCGATCCCTTAGATGTGTCCAAAAGACCGACACGCGGTGGGTAGGGCGAGCACCGACCGTTCGTCACTCGGCAAATAGCAAGCAACTCCTCCACACTACTCGGGAGCGGCTGTTCGGTGTTCGCCGAATGACGAATGCGTGGAGCCGCCTTTAGGGGAACACATCCGAAATCACTCCTACCGTCCGTCCCAGAGGAGAGCGCTTGCGGCTGAGGCTGCGGTTGCGAGCTCTGCCGCCGCCGGCGCTGCGACTCCTGCTCCTGGGCGGGCGACCTTCCTCGCGCCGCGTCATCCCGCGACGCCTCCACCGCCTCCGTCGCCGCCACCGCCGCAGCGAAGCCTTCTCTTTTCCTCGCACCCACGCAGCCGCAGCCTCCCGGTCGGGCGCTCGCTCGCTCACACGCGCGGCGTCGAGCAGGAAAACGACTACTGGCGAGCGACGCCGCCCCGCGCCGCGCCGCGACGTCCACGCCGAGACGCCGTCGACGCCGCGCGCCGTGGGGCCCCGCTGGCGCAACGCTGCGCGCTCCCGCGGAACGAGGAAATCGACGCTTTCTTACCGGACTTCCTGGAGCGGAAACCGACTCGGCCGCCCAACTCCTTTCCTCTTCGTTCGCCGTTTAGAGATAAGACTCGGCCCAAGAGACGCAACAAAAATAACGATTGTTCCTCAGTAGAACGAAAAATACTTTGTTTGGACGTTTTGTGACATAGAAAAACACACGTTAACAAGACTTCACTTAAGTGAAAACAACATTTGTATGGGTGGGAAAGGCATTTTCTTCACTTTCTAAATTAAACAACTTTTTGTCGAAACGAACTGTTTTATACAGTAAACCTTGATTAACACGAATCCCAAGGGGCCGATATAATAGGAGTTTGTATTATAAAAGTTCGTGTTATCCGAGTATTATCAAGTCCGTTTTACCGTAATCCCTTACCGGGACCGAAGTTTTGTTGTTGTTACGGCGAAATTCGTGTTGAGCGAGTTCGTGCTAAGGAGGGTTTACTGTAGTTCTATCTCCTGAACTTCATCGGATCCAGAGAGTTGCATGATAATAAATTAGAGAGTAATTTTGCGATAACGAAAATTCATACACATTTCATTAATTACAGTGTTATCGCACGTATTTTGCCAATTACAGGTAATACATCAGATATAACACACAGATCACAATACAGCCACGCCCATATCAAAAGTCCCGTTTCGCCTCAGCTTATCCAGTATCTTCACCTGTCACGAGTACATCACCGACCAGACAGGTAACGCTCCGCGAGTAAAACAAACGCAACGGCGCCGCGTGGATTTCCGGGGAGGCAAATGTTGACCTGCTCCTTCGCGCGCCGCCCGGCCACTCGCAGATTTGTGTGCGCTCGCCGCCCGGCGGCCGAGCTAACGAGCGTTAATGCTGACGCAACCGCCGCCCGCGCCTGCGACGATAACCCCGCAGTGCTGCGCCGCAACGGAGACAGGTAGTAGCTTCTGGCCCCACTTACTCGCCTAAACCAACGCCGTCTACACCCCGGCTCATCACAGCCCCCTGGGCCTGGTTCCCTGCCTTAGTGCTCCGAGAATTTCCGCACCATCCGAATAGATGGGAATCTCACTGTGATGGCTCCTTCAAGTTCTATCGAAAAATTAATGAATTCTCCCTTCCTCCTTTTCTCCCACTGAAGATCGCCGAGTGCGAATTTCTCTCGGGAAAAGAAATCGAATAACAATGTGGTTGAATTGCAAGTGATTACTTAATAATTTACCATTCACAGAATACAATTCACATACACGAAAAACTTATGTTCCTGAAGACCAGCCTACAATGCATTCGGGGAAATGTAGTCACGCCGGATCTCCGTTTCCCTAGTGTACTTCACAGCTGGACGTATTTAGCATATTTCCACCCTACACGTTCAAATATGTTTTCTATTTCCCACTAAAAAAAACTGCCTTTGATTAGCCAATTACGATCCGAATACACACAGCACTACTTAGGTTACATCAACATCAGTATTAATGGCAACAATTACAAAATATACCTCAACCTTTATTAAGATACCAAAAAATTATTAATATGGTCCTAAAAAAATAACCTTCACCTTACAAACGCCAATACAAGCAAACCCCACAATGCCTGCCCTTAAAATTTGCCATTTTCCGTTGTTACCAAACTTAATCTCTTCCCTTTTTGTAATTCTTGGAAAGTCCTTTGGATTTTTAGACAGACATTTATTTTTTCAATTTTTATTATAACTTTTTACATTTATTAGGCTTATAAATAATATTAACAAATTTAACCTCCGTAAACAAAATTAATTTCTTCACCTCTCCCTGTCTCGGGGCGAACTCGCAACCCCGCTGCGCAGCGCCGCCGCGCCGCCCGGCCGCGCTGTCCATATTTACGCGGGCGCAGCCGCGGCCACGGTCGGGCCGCCGCCACTCGTAAATTGTGTATGCGATTTTCGCGTCCCGCTGCGGGCGGGGAGAGCGTGAGAGGCGGCAGGCGAGAATGAGTGACACGCAACACCGGCTTTCGGGTCACGATGCACGCACATTCGCACCCGCACGCACGCACGCACGTACGCATGTGCAGGCGGGCACGCACGCCTCGCCTCGCCGCGGCGCTGAATCCGGCGTGGGGTGGGGTGGGTTCGCTTCGCTTTTAATGAGCTGCCGCTGGCCAACGGGGGAGGGGCAGCGGCTCGGCGCCGAGTCGACCAGGCGAGGCGAGGCTTGCGGCGGTCCATTCGACTGAGGAATGGGGTAAACGTCCAATGTACCTGGACCACATTCCTTCCAATAGAAACATTTCTAGATCCACGATATGCGACGATGAGGCGAGTGTTCCGGAGGGCTGAAATATTTCCAGAGCGCAATTGCGTTTTTTTTATTATATATTCACGGTTAGTAAAAATACTACATAATATCGAAGGTAGTTTTTAGTAAAATTTCATTCTAATCTCGTTTATTTTATATGTTACACCTTTCGCAATGAACAATATTTCGATACTCAATCTTGTCACACAGTATAGGTAACGGAAAAACCATCATCTCGTAACAAACAGTAATTCACAAAAAGTTTCAATGCTTCGAAGCTATCCTTGAAATATAGGAAGAAACATTGACATAAAATATATCACAAACGTTTTTTACTGGGACGACTATTCACGAAATATAATATGAAACGAGTGTGGTCAATAATCGAACGGGGAACAAATCTGAAACTCATTACCATCGCATTCCGTACAACACACCGCAGATGTTAAACCGCATCCACTGGAGATTTCCGCTGTTACTACACATTTGTACGAATTAAATTATAAAAAAAACATGCACGGCATCCCCAAATAAGCACGCAAGTACAAACATGGTCGTTTTCGACCTGACATGAACGACACTGAAGCGTTGAAATGGAAGCCGCAAAGAGCCAGGGGATTCTTTCCCGCGTAGAAAACGTGACCGCCGCCGCGCCGCGCGGCCGAGCGGTCAGCGCCGAAGCGCAAATTGGCACGCGCGCTGCCGGGGCACGTCTGACCCTTAATCCGCGCCGGAAAATTCAATTTCCGGCGGCGGCAGTGGCGGCTGTGACGGCGGAGGTCGACCGCCGCGCGCCACAAGTCGGTGCGACACTACTGGACCGCCGCGCGGACACGAGATAAAAGCGATCCCACTGCTACGGTCTTCCCGACAGCACTGCACTGGCACTTGGAGGGTGGTAACTTACGTCATGGTAAATATACGCCCTCGCAGTAAAAGGAAGTGATACAATTATGCTCATCAGATCACGTGCAAGCACAAATGTGAGATACGCTTGATTTTTTACTTCAACATTCGTTAATTGAGACCTCTAAATGACACGAATGGTTAATATCTAGATTGTTATTTGATTTCTGTGCACACCAAACTGCCGACCTTTCTTCTTTTAGTTATCAAAAAATCAACACTTCACACAACCCGATCATACAACAGAAGGCCGTTCTCTGGGAAAGCGCGTGAGATCGTCGCTGCTGAAATAACGGTCACTTTTCACTACTTGAGAATTCTAATATGAGTACTGTTCATTTGGCCTTCATGTTTAATTGTTACTGGAAATTATCTTGTAATGGATTTTTTGGGGTTAACCGTGAATGAAATGTGGACGATTTCTAATACTGTTTTTATTATGACCTAAACTCAAGATAATTCCCAATAGAATATATTATAATAAAGTAAAGATGTGTAAACATTAAATGCAAAAGAATATTCTGTCGGTCAAAGCCTAATTTAACCTCACAGAATAAGGATGGATTAATTTTATTAACTTGGCTCACACATTAACTTTTGAAGCATTTAACCCACTGTTCAAAATAAATACATTCGTTATAGGCAAGTTACATAAAGAAGCGTATTTTCTATGTTAATAAAGTCGTGCTTGAAGAGGAGCTGTTCGCACGATAAGACACCCTTTCCGCCCAGCCCGCGAACTCTCGTGCTTTCGCGTGAGTGGATGCACAAGAATTTTAAGTGTTCCTGTTAATGAGTCACGTGGTGAGCAATTTCTTCAGCAAGACTCTCCATACATTATAACATCCTTTAGAGCAGGGTGGTTCAACTGGTGGCCCGCGGTGCAATTTATTATGGCCCGCGAAAGGTTTTTAGTCATACGTGAAAGTCCGTTGCATCCATATCGGGCGAGAAAATTGGGCACCTAGCGCATGCGCTTTGTCGGGGTCAAAACTCCCTTAGTGTAAAAATGGGTTAATTTTAGATTTAAGGACTTTTTTCTAGTAAATTCAGAAATTCAAAATCAACCCAATATGTTTCCCTGCGTTGTGCATTGTATGGCCTGACATGCACAACACAAGGAAACACGTTCCTTCTCGCCTCCCCCCTTTTCAGAGCAGCTGGGCAATAATACCAATGCCGGTATCAATAATACCAAGAAGTCGGGGTGTGGATCGCCCGAGTACTGTAAATATGGCCATGAACCATATTAATAAGTTATTTGTGGTCCAAGAGCAAGTTGCACTTGCCTTGCACCCCTGCTATAAAGGATCATCAGAATGGGAATATTCCTACTGACGTCTATGAAATGCGCAATTTGAAAGCTTGATATGGAAACAATATACAAATTGAAATTCGAAGACAGTATGAGATGATAAAGCATTTTCAACGAGTGCACCAACTCGTATTAAGTAGATGGCAAATTAAGATATTCGCATTATTAATACATTTTATAGAAAAAACTTATTCATGGAATAGTGAAAAGATACGATAAACAAATATTTCACAAGGAGAATAACCTGAAAGGTATACTGTCATTTAGCATTCCTAAACAAAAGAATTTTTAAAAGAAAATATTTTTTTTCTTTGGTTTTGTCGTAACCCTTCTGCGCGAGAATACATCAAGGCACTACGTTGTCACTAGTTTTATTTTCGAGCACCGCATTGCTGTTTCTGGGAGAAGTCAACAGGAATGTACGATTTAAATTTTTGTTCACTTCAGGGATAAAGTGGCAATTGTCACAGCGATTGCTATACAATAATCTATCCTAAGACTACCATGTCGTATGTATTTCATCTTTACTCTTCCCCTTCACTAAACCCCATGAAAACATGAAATTCGTGTTCCAATATTCAAAAAAACAAACTTGCAAAATGATTCTCACGCAATTGCCCAGCATTCTTTTTAAAATGTTGGAAAGAGAACATTCAAATCTTTTACGGACAAATGTCCGAATAAGTCAGACCTAAAGAAGGGTTAAGACTACTAACGTAAGATTTACCGATCATCCATCTTTTAGTCGAGAGACTCCGTCTCTGCGCAGTTTTGAAAACAATTGTGAAGATTTGCAAGGCATGACGTACCCGGAAGAGTTTTCTATTAGTACGCCTCGAAGTCATCTTGAACACAACGAATGCTTTAACACGGGAAATACGCTTGTTTAAAGAGTTTGAAAACCGGTTCCCCCTCGAATGCATTCAGCCTCCGTGTACTGCGCTGCGCAACAGGACTTCAGGACATTTCCCTCGAGGGTGAAAGTCATCTACGAGCACCTGCGGCGCACGGGCCTGCGGGCTTCTGTGGGGGGCAGCGGGGGCGGAACGGGCGAGGGCGGCGCGAGGGCGGCGCGGCGCGAGGGCGGCGCGGCGCGAGGGCGGCGCGAGGGCGGCGCGAGGGGCAGCGCGAGGGGCATCGAGGGGGCGGCGCGAGGGGCGAGGGGAGAGGGCGGCGCGAGGGGCATCGAGAGGGCGGCGCGAGGGGCATCGAGAGGGGCGGCGAGGCATCGGAGAGGGCACGAGGGCATCGGAGGGGCGGCGCGAGGGGCATCGAGAGGGCGCACTAGGGGCATCGAGAGGGGCGCGAGGGCATCGAGAGGGGCCGCGCGAGGGGCATCGAGAGGGGCAGGGGCATCGAGAGGGGCGGCGCGAGGGGCATCGAGAGGGTCGGCGCGAGGGGCATCGAGAGGGGCGGCGCGAGGAGCGGCGCGAGGGCGGCACGAGGGCGACACGAGGGCGGAGCGAGGGCGGCACGAGGGCGGCACGAGGGCGGCGCGAGGGCGGAGCGAGGGCGGAGCGAGGGCGGAGCGAGGGCGGAGCGGGGACGACGCGTGCGCGGACGCCGACACGCTGCCGGGGCTGCGTTCGGCAGAGGGTCTCTTGAGGACGGCGGCATTGACATGTTCCACCCCGAAACAGAATGTATGCAACTGCGGGACGGGCGCAAAGCCCTCCGGGAGAAAGAGCGTTCGCTGTACGTGCAGATGGAGTGTGCGTGAACCGACGAGAGTGGGGGAGTGGGGGAGAGAGAGAGAGACGAGTGAGAAGACGAGGAAGGAGGATGAGGGATGGCGAGAAGTGGGAGAGAAGGGGAGGAAGCACAGAGAGACAAGGGAGGGAGGAAATAGGGATAGAGGAGCTAAAGAGGAGGGGTGGAGGATGGAGGGAGGAGTAGGTGGTCGCCATTGGGTGAGGCGGACGGTGACGGATCGGCCCGGACGGGATGAGGCATCGCGATGTGGCCGCTCGCCCGCACAAACCTTATTAATGCTGCGCGGCAGGGGAGGGTGAGTTAGGGTCCCGCAAGGCGGAGGCCAGCGAAGGTCGACGGAGGGGGAGGGGGGGACAACCGTTCGAGGACGGTCACTCTAAGGTCACGGTCGCTGCCGAGGACGAGAAGAGGGGGCAATGTGGGCAGTGACGGGCGGCATTGGGGATTGAGAGAATTAAACATAGATGCCAATACTGGGAGCGGTCAATGGCAACCGAAGGATGAAGGGAAGCTCTGATCCGAGAATAGTCCAGAGAGCTAAGGGAAGAGGATACTGCCGGCCAGAACAATTACACTTATCTTAAGTCAGTTAACATGGGAGTGTTCGAAGAGATTATCTGCAATTCATCAAAAAAAATCTCGGAAACGAAAATGAAAGAGAAAGAGTTATCAGATCATGATAACGTAATAATCAAAACAGAAAAGGAAGTTAAAAATTAATGAAAGTACATTTATTAAATATAAATAGGCGATTAGAAAAGTAAGAAAAGAGGAATGGCAAACAATACACTACATAATAATATGTTTATTATTAAGAACATAAGCAAACGCACATGTGTCAAAAGTACTGCGCCTTCAGGCAAGGGGCGTCTGCGGTGTGGGAAGATCAGTGGACTGGCAGAGCGCTGGGGGCGCGTCCGGAGCCAGCCTAGCGGGGGCGGGGGGCGGGGCGGGGTGCGGGGGCGGGGGCGTGCGCCTGCTGCGCCTGCCCGGGCTCGTTAATCCTCCAGGCCCCATAAAACACTGCCGCGTGCAATTGACTTCGTCCCACGACGCAGGTATTTCCTTCATGGAGAGAGGCTGGAGGCGAAACGATGAGGAGCCGCTGACGATGGAAGGGGCAAAGCGAGAAGTGAACAGGAGAGAAGAGAAGACTGGGGGGGGTAACGAGACTGGAAGTGAGCTAAAAACAGAACCAATGAATAAAGGAGACTTAAATGTGCAGAATCGTGACCAAGCGACGGAGATCGTGACGAAAAGCAATGGAGGAGAATTTTGTAGAGAAAAGTACGCAAAAAAAAACAACGAAAATGGTGGCAACAAGAACACCCATGGCGACTTTTATGACTATATGAGAAAAGCAACTACCGGTTACATTTCCAATTATTTAGCCCCAACCCATTCTTACTTGAATCTCCAGCTGTCGCCAGAAATCCTGTAATGTTCTAGCGATATAATCCGAAACACTCGTAAAATCCCTCGCAGGCGATTCCAAAAGGCATCAGCGTAAATATTCGAAACGCGCCAAAGCGCAATAAATAATTATAAAGTCGAGTAAGAACAATCCAGCCGCATGAAATATAACTTATTTTCTGGAACCAGTAACGACCAGAAAAAAGGAACACAATAAACCCTCTCGAGTCAGTGCTGCTATTAGCCTCATAAAACCTGCGTTAGAAATTCCATTAACACAAGATCAATAATTTCTCTCTCGCAGAATGACCATTTGTGCCAGAACGCATAAGTAAAGTCTATGTATGCGAACAACAAGACGTCTTCCTTCACTCTCTTGCTTAAGTACAGTTTTGAAAGCTGAAAACCTTGTTGTGAAAAGGACAGGAGGAACATGGATAAAACATCAAGGACAAAAACGAACGCGTCGGGGTATAAAGGATACAGATTAATTAATTTATTAGAAAAAAGTCAAAGAAGACTGACAAAAGTAATGTCAACGAATTGCAGAAACTGAATATTCAATAATAACCTAAATAATTTCACGTTTAATAATTGGAACAGAAGAAACACAAGAAAGAAATATTTTGTGTATATTTTCATATAATGTAATATTGTAAAACAGTTTTTGATCGCTTGTGTCCATGTAGTTGCAGAGCGATTTAAAATGAATTAAATAAAACGAGAAATATTTGAACACAGTACACTTGATATCCATGAGAATGAACATTTACAGTTAAAGTAGAAATACGAAAAATAGAGTAAAGAAAGTCAATAATGAAACAATTATTAGTAAGGAAACTCGAAAGCAACTGAATGGAAACTGAGTAATCACTACATAAAGTATAACTACACAAGACACAGCATGCACTGTCAGAAATTTCGGCATTACTTTTAATATGAAGTATATAAAAGTAAATTTAATGTACATATACATTAACTTTAATGTATGTGTACAATTAAATTTGAAGTAGACAAGGTAACAGTCGTACATTAAATCTACATTGGTTTAATTTAAGCATTACATTTAATGTACACGTGTACATTAATTTCCATTTAATGCACAAGGTACATTAAAATTCATGTACAGTCGCACATTAAATTAAATGTAATTTCTGACAGTGTAGTCTTTAAAAGTAAAACGACAGCAGCACTGGGCATCCGTGAACAGCACAGAGGAGAAAACGAACAACTAAATAACTTCTGGAACGTCGGATCGCGAAGCGCGGAGGCAGTGGCGAGGACGTACACGCGCCGGTCGTTGCGCGCGCAGCAATCGAGTCGCGTCACAATGCACGTTAATTAAATGACCGGAGACCGGTCGTTTACGGCAGCGCAGACGCCAACAGCACAAGCATCGTGATTAACTGCGACGCAACGCTACTTCACCACTGGTCTCTCTCTCTACATTTCTCAAACGCTGGAAAAAGTGTTGCACATTAACTATTTTAAATAGCATCCAGTGGTCACGTTCGGCGTAATTGCATAACTGTTTGAGGCTCTTAACATTTCGTATTTGCCCTAAAGACCAAAAAGAGTCACTTCCATCTCCACTCTCATTAAGACTGCACAGAAAAGTCATAGTAGTTCTTTAAAAACCGTATTAACTTCAAACAAAATTCCACAGAGAAAATAAATGTTTTTGATTGACTTCTTCTAAGGTGATAGGAAAACTGAATTCTGAATGAGAACATACCGGTTGAAGACTTCATAAGTTATTTCCCCTTAATACTGGCACATCAGGCCTGCTTGTTTCGTGAGAAAATATCTTTGAACCCGGAAAATTTGTTAACTTACAAGAGTGTTAGCCAAACAGGAGCTTCTAGAAAATGCACTGGCAATTATTTTTAACAAATACTGAATTCCACTCAAACATCGTCTTTAATATTTTGTAAACCATGCAGTGAATTATCTATTGATATTTACATAGCAATTATTCCTGAGAATGAGGAATAAAGTTCACACATCTGAAAGAGAGTTTTTCAGTTATTTTTTCTATACGAAATCGAATTGTTCACAGATGCACGAGATTACATATCAAAGAGTGAACAACAAAATAAAAAAAAAAGATATCTTGACGTGTATCATAACATTTATAATTTCTTACCGGCTTTAAAATCATGTAGTTTTATTTCTCTTCTCGTGAAAGCGATTAGATCTCTTCTTCGGTTTTATCTTAATTGAATTTGTTCGTCCATTAATTTATTTCATTACACACAGCTTCCTACAAACGCAATTAAATCTATTTAAGGGAGGTTTTAAGTCTATTAAACATCACACACCTTGCAGATTGTTTCTGAGAACAGATTCTCAGATCGCGTTAGATCAAGCGCCCTAGAGAACGTGAATTGCACGCGTTTCTATATTCGAAATAACCATATTCGGAGGCCTTCACGGAGAGCTCTTAAAATTTAACATTATCTGATATATCGAGAGTCACAATGCAATGCTATTTGGCGAAAAAATTGCGGGCGAGGGAGAGAGAAGACTTTTGTGACGTAGACCTGAGGCTTACGAGACCGTGCAGCACGCAACGGCGGCATGTGGGCGGCGTGGGAAATCACAAGCACGTCGCACCGCCCCCCCCCCGCGGCGAGTCGCTCTGGGCCATTCAAGAAAACAAGAGGGGTCTGAGACCGCGCCGCTGCGACGGCGGTGGCGGCGGCGGCGGCGGTGCGGCGCTACGAAGAAGGCAAGATTAAAGCAATTTATTCCGAGGATGCCTCATCCTCCGCCGAGCTTAAATGCCCTTCTCCAGGCGGCGCGCGAAAGAAAACCCTCGCACGCTCCAGCTGCGCGGAGGGGCTAGCTCATTAGGCGACGCAAACATCGAGAGATCGAATAAACCCCCCACGCTGGACGTGACGGTGGTAGAAATGCCGCCCGCCAAATGCAGGCGATGCAGCACCGCAACCGAGAAGCGGGGAAAAAGACGGATCGCCTTTAAGAGACAACAAAAAACGCGAAACAAAGCGATCTTAAAAAGACCGTTGTTTGGAGGTAAATGAATCACTTGTGCTGATGTTGACATCGGGTGCGCGTCGGTGCTTCCACTGTAAGCAGGTAACAGAGTCGACGCGGCTCGGAACAATATCGAGCCAAAAGGCCTCATTGAATACAGGCCACTTCAAAGGGGATGGTGTCCAATTAAAATTACCGCCATCCAGGCCTCGCCCTCCCCCTCTCCGATGCCCCACCGCCTCCCTCGTCGCCGGTTGCGACGCCCCGCGTCGCAATTTAGCTCCGAGAAGTTCACTGGATATATCATCGGAACAAGTTCTAAATTAAATTGTGCTGATATGGATTGCGATGAAAGCGAGGGATTCCGGCCTCGTTAGAGGAACTGCTGTCATGCATCACTGCCGAGCACGAGTGGTCGGGTTGCCACAGCAAGGCCTGTCCGCATGCTCACGAGCAACCATGAAATGAGGCAGGGAGAAAGAGAATGAGGTCTGACCTGTACATGTCTATCTTGTGAGCGGTTGCGTGCGCGCGCGCGCGCGCGCGCGTGCGTGTGTGTGTGTGTGTGTGTGTGTGTGTGTGTGTGTGAGCGTGTGTGTGTGTGTGTGTGTGTAGTGAGAGAGAGAGAGAGAGAGAGAGAGAGACGGAAAGAGACAGAGAGAGCAACTAAAGGGACAGGAAGCTTTAGTAGGAAAGAGAAGACCAGCACAAAGTTGCGATAATAAAACAGATCTAATACGCACGACCCGTTTACAGCATGAACAAAACATGCACGGAGAACAAAAAAGACCATGTTCTATTCCATTGTTGAAAATAGATAGATGATGTTAAACGTCTATTTAAGTCCACAGACAACGGAATGATCAGTGAGCTAACAGAAGTTAACAGAAGCTGTTCTGGTGAATGGTTATCTAGATAACGAGAGCAGGTGAATGAACTTCTCGAGTGCCCCCCTCTGAACAATACAACGGAGAAGATAAAAACATGAAGAGGAAGGAGCAAAATGAATGAACAATCCAATCCACAGACCACAAATCAATATCATTTGCCTCCCAAAGCCGTAGGTGGTGCATGTTCAAAAGATAAAATGGACCCACGTTCAATCTTAAACAATCATGTTTTTGTTGAACATGAATTAGACATTCTCTAATGAGCCTAAAGACATTTTATTGACGTCTATAGACATTTTGTTGTCCCTACCTACAAAAGTCCTGAAGTTTACAAGTATTAGTGAAAATGAATGCGCAGATTCAAAAGTCTACCGCGACTACTTTGGTATGAGCAAGTACATGAGCATGTATGTCAGGGTTGAATGCAGGTAAACTTCCATTCATTATCTTAGTACCTACATCACCACTACATTATACGTCTCTACGCCTTCCGCTTGCGTCACAACAGTCTGCGATGCTTCATGTTTACTTGACAAACCGCCATCACTTCTACACACCAACATATTCACATACACATAATATATACATACAAGTAAAAACACAGTTCGAGTGGTGCCGAGAAATCCACGAGTTGATAAATAAAATTCTAAAACCTTCGACGCGAAAAGGTAGCATTAAGTTTGGCCAAGCTGTCCACAAAAAAGAGATGACACAGTTTATATTCCATATATGAAAGACAATTGAAAAAGATTTTTTCTTGAAACAATGTGAGGAAATAAACTATACTTTAAAACATTGCGATTGTATATGTACCATACCAATTTACAACGAATCAATTTGTATCTAATAATGAATGAAAGTCTAACAAAGATATTGCGGTGAGGTCTCTTGATCTGTAAATTTCTCTGTATTAGTTTCCTGCCTTGAACGCTTGTTGCCATTGTGAAGCTTAAAGAAAAAGTGACAATAGTTCTGAAAATGTTGTCAAGATTTACATCCGTACGCTATGTAATAAAACACGACACTAGTCATTTCATGCCCAATGAAATAACGTTTTCGGCAGTTCAGAACCATTATTCTGATATTCATATACACATACAGCGTTATGATAAAAAGTAAACAAAACACTCGCTAAACACCAAATTCAAAGAGAGATTAGTTCATCCCCAGGTAATAGGTCGGTAATAAAGATTTTTCGATTCACAAAGGATCATAACAAAACCCTGTTCCTTCGCGGCTCCTACGAAGCCCATTCGGGGCGACGACGCTGTAAGAGGATTCGCGAGGAGCTGGGGTAGCCTACCCTCCAATTACGAACGAATGAACGCGAAGCAGCAATCCTGCTGGCTGACCGCTGACCTGAATCCCGGAAAAGAGATGATCGACCGCGAACGCGACGGAATCGAGGTTTACGAGGGGAGCCCCCCGACCTCGTAAACGAAGCCGACCCGGTGCCTATTCCTTGCCCGTCACTATTCCGTCCCCGTCGCTGCCGCTGCCGCTGCCCCTTTACTCAATGCCTCCGTTCAACGTCGCCGCTATCCTCTCATCACGTCCTGTGCCACAAATCGAGAAGGCAGATTCCCTCTTTTCTTGTCACGGCCGCCACACCGTACTCTTTAAGGACCATCTGTGCTTCTCCGTCCTTTTTGCCTTATTCTGCAGAAGCGTTTCTGAGTCCCGACACTCTCACATCGCCGGTCTCCTGCTACTTCCACTCATGACAACGCCTTCCTCCCTTGCCCTCATCTCCGCTCGGCCTCCACCGCCGTCACTGGGATCCACAAACCGGCTTTCCACCGTTCTCTCGTTTCCTCCCCCGCGCTAGCCGCCCTCTGCGCGTCCACGGCCTGTGCTTCATTAGTAGAGAAGGGCCTTGGAGGTCGCCATACCACGACGTGGCTGGTGTGGCGGGTCGGGGGGGTGGGTCGGTGCGGGCTCGGAAAAGGCGAGGCGTGGGGAGGCGGGGTGAGGGGAGGAGGGGCGGAACGAGGCGGGGTAGAGCCGAGGCGAGGGGACGCGGGGCGGGACAGGGCGGGGCAGAGCGGGGCAGAGCGGGGCGGAGCGGGGCGGAGCGGGGCGGGGCGGGGCGGGGCGGGGCGGGGCGGAGCGGAGCGGAGCGCGGGGGAGCGGGCCGGAGCATGGCAGAGCGGGACGGAGCGCGGCGGGAGGGGGCGGGGCCAGGGCGGGGCGGGGCGGAGCGCGGCGGGAGGGGGCAGGGCGGAGCGCGACGGGATCGGAGCGTGACGGGGTGGAGCGAGGAAAACAGGAGCCTCCACAGCTTCCACGTTGGCGAAGGCTGCTGCAGCGACTGGCGCCTGCAGAGCGAGCTGGCATGCGGGGGAGAGTGCGAGAGGGTAAAAGGGGAGGGGCAGGCTGGAAGGTGAAGCCGGAGGTCGCAGCGGCAGCGGCAGCACCAGCGGCGGCGGAGGTCTCACGTCTCCGCCCGAGTGCCCGGATAAGGACCCCGGAGGAGATGCAAGGCGGCGCGTGACGCCCGGCGCCTCCACCACGGCCCTCACGTGCCACCGATATTCGCCTGTCTCGCGCCTGCTCCACGTGCAGCAACGACGGGAAACACTGCGAGGAAATACAAGCTACCGACGAGAGCAGTCATCAAAAAACAGGAGAAAAAATGAATAAAGAATTTATGTATACGGTAACCGATGGATAGAAGGCGGGAAGGGGAAAAGAAAACGTGGCGATCAGTGGAATAAACATCAGCAGTTCCAGCCGCTACTCCACGTTGGCAAAGTCAGGAAAACCTGAAGGTTCCTACGAGATGGGCAAGCATCATATCAAAATGTTATAGTAGAAGAGAAAATGAAAAGCAAATATAAATGTGGAAAAAATGTATCAAAGGAAGAAATGAAAAACACAAGGAAACGATTTTTCCACTCACGGACGAGCACGAATAACGTACGTCAGCTTGACCTGAGACTCTACAAGGCAAATATTTAACTCAAATGGACACAGAGCTACTCGTGAAAGAACGCAATAAGTCTGTAATTGCTTCGAGAAACGCACCCTTGAAATGTATATCTGAGATTACCCGTAGAGACAGAGGCGGGGTGGAAGTTAAAAAGAGCTACTACATTGGCCATGGAGCAGGTGGCAGAACAGTAGGTGATAGTTGATGCAAGCGGTCTGGTTTGGGCCCATGTGACTAGCATACAATGAGCAGAGAGCGTCCCCAGTGAAATTCCTACAATTGATTCCAAGCATTTCTCAATAAGAGGCTACTTACACACTTCCTTTTGACTAACTATTCCGAAGTTTTATACTTCGATTTATTTATAATGGCACTTGACGTTTAATCAACTGTTACTGTGGCATTCAATCGCCAGCTTGAACGTAATCGTAGTAACGTCACTAGAGACGTACAAGTTCCCGATTGAATACCACCGTAACAGCAGACTTACGTCAAGTGCCACTACAAATGAATCGACGTATAAAACTTCGGAACAGTTCGTGAAAAGGAGCACGTAAATCGTGCAATATTTCAATCTTAAATACCACCCCAACCGAAACCATACTCCATATCGACAATGACCTTGACAGACCTGCAAAATGAGCACGGATCGTAATATTTTATTATCTCATTGATTCCTGCTGTAGAACATCCTTTTTTGACGCAT
The DNA here is from genome assembly GCA_011170035.1 of Teleogryllus occipitalis. Lineage (NCBI taxonomy): Eukaryota > Metazoa > Arthropoda > Insecta > Orthoptera > Gryllidae > Teleogryllus > Teleogryllus occipitalis. The sequence goes on along the minus strand of BLKR01000041.1, from coordinate 602,823 downwards.
TTTTTTACGAACATCGCCTTGAACACGGTATGTAACACAGGAAAAGTACAAAAAGCCATCGTCAGTACTATGTAGCTCCGTGGTCACATAACTACCGCCACAAAAATTTGAAAACAAAACAGGAAATTCCAAACCGTGGCGGATCAGGGGGTGGGGCATCCCCCCAAAGGCCTAGATTTTTCGTTTGTAACTTCCTTTATTTGGCTTTAAGTTGATTTAAATTTTGTTAGATTTATGTAATTATTTTAAAAATATTTTATAGTATTACACTATATATATATATATATATATATATATATATATATATATATATACAACAAAAGAATATACAATATAGTAACAAATATGCTAATTAATTAACAAAAATCTTTGATGCCCCCCTACACATAATGATCGGCTGTATACGCTGCTGATTCCAAACAACATCCATCATTAATTGCAATCGACCGTATCTTTGTTACAACGAGCAGTGCAATAAGTGTATGAACAATGTACTAAGTAAGTAAATGCTCTAAATCAAAGTATCTTTCACGGAAAACGCATCGACAACTTCTCGCGTAGGAGCCCTCAGTCGTCCGCGTTGAGTGAGACTGTAAACCAGAACGTCCAACACGCAATATGTGCTCACCTTTACGTAACCTACGACAGCGCTAAAACACGACGTCGGCCTTGGTGACTTCCTCTTGATGCAACTGCCCTATATTGCCGAGTAGAGCAAAGCTCAATCGGTCACGGGCGCCGTTTCTATGCGTCCAAACATGAATATTTTTGGAAGACCGACTTATCTGAAGTGATTTCCCTTTGTGAGTTAAGAAAAGGAAGCAATATTCTCCACAACACGTTGCTGCCACCATCCCGCCTTTCTCAATCAGGAAGTCGTCAATTACATTTCCAGGAAAAATTACTTAGAAGGAAAATCGATTTACAGGAAATAATATTAGAATCTACGCATATCCCACTATCGAGAGATATTCAATACACTAGACTAACACATTAAACCTGAAAAGAAACAATAACGAACCTATAAAATCTCTACGGTTAAAAATTAAAGTTCTGTATTTTGAACAAGTGCTCTTATGAAAATACAGTGATGGATTGCTTATTGCCACACACACCAGCTATTCGCTTAACCTGGATTAGGTTCACAGATCTAATCAGAATAAACAGTGGTCTTGCTTTATCATGCCAGTAGAAAAGCCTATTCACTTGAAAGAGACAAGTGTCAGCATTTGATATCTTCGTAACATTATTACTGAGAAAACGCACACTCTTTACCATAATGTTCCTAATAGAAGACTATGAAACTCATCACTGAGAAAACATGTTGCCAGAATCTAAATTTGACGCAAGTACCAGACCTGGTAATTTCGATTTAAATATTCAATATATTAATATTTTCGTATTACGTCAGACATTGAAGTAAAATTTTTCCTTTAGAAACTTTGAAAAGGAACTGATGTGTTTCTACTCCATCATTCAGTATTTTATATATCCCATGTTCATCAATTTTCACCCATGAATTCCTATGAACCTCAGTTCCCATAACCTTGGTTTGGGACACCTCGGTCTTCGCAATTCAGCGAACACCTCTAGCAAAATGTTCACTTTAATCGAATAAAGCGCAAAATTACATGACTACGAACCATCGATGACCCGGTGACAGCAATCCTGGATCTATGACATCGCTTCATCTCCACGGAGGGACTCGTGATATCAATAACGGAACCTGGGTTAAACACAGTGCGCTTAAATCATCGATACAATAGTGTTAATTTAGCCACTTAATGCTCTCAAATATCGAGTTGGCCGCGGTGGCAATTTACAGGCAATATTCCTCGTTTACATTACAATTAATCCGAAATGGCCCGTTCGATAGCGGCGGAGTTATTGCATGCGCGGCCCGCCAGCAACGCGGGGAATGCCACGCCCCGACCCGCGGCCGCCGCCGACCAATGACAGCCCCGGAAGTTGGGGTTAGCCAATCGGCCGTGGTCTCGTGAATTGTGGCGGATGCGGTGGTGGTGGGTGGTGGGTGGTGGGCGAGGCCGATCTCTACCTCTTGATGTGGGGGTTATCGAACTCGATAACGATCACGATTTCATCTCGCCCGGATGGAGAATAGGCACGCTGTTAATAAGCACCGCAGCGAAGCTGATTTGGGAGGGTGACGACTCGTTTTGAGCTAGTGTTGAATCGTTTATTGCACACTCACATATGGATTTTGCTGCGAGTGAGTGAACACAAGAACACTACCCACAAAATGCTGACATCAACATTTTAAAAAATTGTTTTAACTACGAAGTTTTGCTAAATACTACGGATTTTCTTTTCCTGTATCCAACTCTTGAAGATGGTTCACATCCATTTATATTATTTTAAAACGTTCAAATCCTGAAACTTCTGGAATGTTTTTACATTTACAGCAAGGGATCTTCAGAAATTCATTATTGAAGTCATCTGCACCTCACCCACCATTTCCAGTTCAAAAGATGAAAGTAAATAACTTTTTTTTTCTCTGCAATAACAACCTTACCAACATAATTTTAATAAGTTTTCAAACGAAACCAAAATCACCGACTTCCTACGAGCTGCGACCTCACTCTCATAAGCTACAACCTATCTCTACAATAAGACTCAGTCGAAAAGAAAAACCTTTTCCAAACACAAAGAAGGAAAAACAAAACAAAAAGTGAGATGTAAATAATCCGTATTTGTTACAACAGGCCAGAGAAACCGCTAAAATCGAGACCTAGCAAACACCACCCACAAAAGAGTTTCAAAGGTAATACTTCTATTTTTATTCCGAACAGCGAACACCCTCTGCGCGGAACGAAACGGTAAGAACCTCACGCTCCCCCTGCGCTGCATTTTAAATCCCAGAAACAAAGGCGCGGCGGAAGCCAAGCAGAACGCAAGCGAAGGCTCGTAATTCGGAGGCGACACCTGCGGCCGGGGCCAGACGCCCGGGCTGCACGCCGCGCAGCGCGGGGCCCCGCGGCAACGCATGCACAGTGGGCACGCACGCGGGTATCACACGCCTCAACACAGTGGGACTACACTTGGGGTTCAGTGGGACTATAACCTAATGTGGCACTTGACTAAATCAGCTGTTACGGTGTCATCCAGTCGAGAGCTAAAGCGACATCACGGTGACGTCGCTGTGGTGACGTTCAAACTCCCGATTGGACGAAACCGTCAACAGCTGATTAACGTCAAGTGCAAGTTTATAAAAACCCAAGTAAAGGACTAATTGTTCGACCGCCAGTTTCCCGAACACCAAAAGTACCACATCTGGCAGTCATCGAAAGTGTCAGCCTGCACATATTCAAAGATTCGAAACTGATTTCAAATATTAATTCGAACATAAAATTTATAATACGAGAAGGGGCTGATAAGTCACGAAAGTATCAGCAAAGGTTTGATTTTCTTGTGTTATTTGTAAAATTAGTTCATAGATCGTGACACATAATATAAAAAAATCCACTTACAATAGAAAACGGCACGTTACAAAGCAAATCATCATAAACACTGGATAATGAAGAATAAACAGAATGTATTCGGTCAGAAGCGTCATAATTAACACCATTTGACCGTAACAGCGTACACAATACGACTGCAGAATTCTTTTCATAAGGAGAGCGCGATTTGAGTTTCCATAATTTCATTTATATTTAAGACATTTTTTAACCCCTTGGAGGATCGTCTTCATAAATTACACAGTAACAGTACGTATCAATTTTTCCGGAGCACCATGTGTCAGGAGTAAACTGCCAAATGGTAAAAGCTTAAATCACTATTGCTGCTATACTAATAATGCTAATTGTATTATATTTCTCTAAAATTCTTTACAGACCCACCGTTGTAGAATTACACGAAAATGTTTTTGTAACACATTATTGTATCGCGATTTGGCATTATTTCATTCATCTAGCGATTTATACTTACTTATTTTTGCTCTATTACTATATCAACTTATTCTTCACGGCAACTGAGGAATTCTAAAAATATTTAGTACAAAAATATCGGGATGCTGCAAGGGTTCCTACACTGCACGACACATAACCCAATAATGTTCCAGTTGCCAGGTAAACGCAAGAAAGATATTCCGTACTTAGGACTAGACATCCATTAGCAGATCCCTCGCACACATGAAATCCTACTGGTTCCCACTGCGGTCCGTCCACCCGCAGCCGCTGGAACTGGTTCTGGCGCTACTGCGAAACGAACGTCCGTCCTTCAACCGCAGGCGCAACGACCGTTGAGTGTTTAAAATTCGAAAGCCGCGGGCTGGCGCGCGGGCGGAGGCGGCGGCGGCGGCGTCGACGAGGTTGACTGAGGTGGGGGGAGGGAGGACGGGAGGGCGGGCAGAGGGCAGGTGGGCGGGAGGCCGCGTCACGCGCGGCCGGTGCCAGCAGGAGAGGGCGCCGCTCGCCCCGCCCCCGCTCCCGCCCCGCAGCCGCCAACGTCTCCGCCTTCGCTCGCACGCCCGGCATCGGTGTGGCTCGCCAGAGGAACCTTGCACATGCAGTCGACAGAGCTCGACAAGTGGGGGAAATATATCACAAAACTGCAATTTATACACATTCATATATCGATATTATATAAAACACAATGCATCCATATGTCGTTATACTATACGCAATTAATGAATCTTTCACATATAAATGACATTCCTGGTTGTTCGTACTAAATCTCCACCTAACTAATATCGCGTTTGCCGTCACATTTATCAGAGAAAATGTTGCAAACCGAAGTACATAAACAATTGAACAACAAATGTATTCCAGCTCACTAAACATTTGATTATAACTAAACGACATTTTCTGAATTTGTTCTCGAGCGACTCTCGACCTAGTCGCCTATCGAGGCGAGCACATTCATCTAATAGAATACTGCAATATCTATCAGAAACAAATTTTAAAAAATACTGTTTTTATGACATTCCCCCTTTGACATGCTCTGATTACTTGCAGCGAATAGTGCACCCTCTTCAAGAGAAAGCAGTTTCTCCAAAGGCGCCCCGCCCAGAGACCGAATCGCTCGTGCGCCACGACGCGGACCTGTCGAGAGTCGAGGTGGGGGCAGCTGCAGCGGCGCGGTGGAGGGCCTACAAGCCGTCGGGAATGCACTGCACCCTGACCTCGGCGCCGAGCCAACGCGCCCGGCCTGCCGCCATCGCCATCGCCATCGCCACCGCCGCCGCCTGGTAGAGGCGGAGAGACAAGCGGTGGGGGCGGCTGCGGCGCCGCGTCGGTCGACCGACCGATGAACGGCCTCACAGATCGGCCACCGCCGCGACTAGTGATGGCAAAATTTACTACAACATCGATACCTCGATACATCACCAAATGTTTTCGATGTCGATGAAAACATCGACAAAAACATCGATGGTTAAAATATCGACGTTTTAAGTATAATAAACAGATGGTATTTTCCCATCTTATTTCCAATTTTAATTCAAAACCTTAAATGAAATACCGCTATATTTAATTGTTTGGTCACATGTAAGTAATACGTATGTTAATAATAATAATGTATATCGAATGTAGAAAATAAACGGCATCGTGTTTTGCTATTCTTACGAGTGCATTTATTTACTTTCATACATAAATCATCGAAAACATCCGGTGTCTAATATGCATAATACGTAAATATTCTTTTAAAGTATATTCTGCCTTAAAGAACTCAGTCATCTTAATTTTCTAATCAATATTCTATGCAGACGAGGTTCAAAATGCAGTTAAACTATATTACCACGCACTAAATACAAAAAAAAACTTTTATTTTTGAAAACATTTATGTTTCTGGAACAAATACATCGATCTGGAAAAAAAGTCTATGCTAACACATCGATGTTTCTGGTGGAAAATATCCATATTCTGCAAATATCGCTGATTTTTGCCATTCCCAGACGCGACGTGACGCCCGCCGGCGCGCCGCTGCCGGGCAGAATTCCAGTCGCAGGCGCGGCAGGGAAAGGGAAGTTGCATTTGTCTCCTGACCGGAAAAGAGCTCTTTTCCGAAGGCGAGGAGGGAAATTAACGAACATTTTTAATGGTAAAAATTACGACTTCCATTTCGGAAATTTATAGGTGCTTCGGAGGCATTGTGTTTTAGGGAAAATAGGAAGCATGGTTGAAAGAAACATCGAAAGTTTGCGTTAGGCATTTCCTTTTAATGATATTTCAGTCATACAAAAACGAAAGAGCACTGGAATCCAAAGAATTGGGTAAAAAAATCCAAACAGCCACTTCCGTAAAATACCATTTCGTACTATTACATCGCACAGATATATATTCTAATCGTTCAAATATTCGTTATTAAATTTTCTAAACCATTAATTATTTTAGCATTAGACAATACGACGTAGGTAATCGCAAAATTACAATTGTTTAATGGATATATTTTCCAGTTACAGTATATCGTAGCAAAAACTCAATTTTTAATGAATAATTGAAACATATATCCCGGGAATTGCTTTCAACCATCGCATTCTACTTTAGAACCACCACACAAATCACATTTTCCATTGTAATAGCAAGCGTCTATTTTTTTCTACTCGGCATCAACTACTACACATTCATCTACCGAAGCAAGGACGAAGCAGAGAAGCTGGAAACATTCGCCCGCATCCCACCTCGCGAAAATTGGCAACGCCGCCAGCTCATCTACATCGCAGCGCCCTACCTAAGTTTAGAACTACTTTCTCTTTGGCGCAGCGCTGGGGGCGGCCGCCGCCGCCGCCGCCGCCACCGCTGCCGCTCCTCCTCCCGTCTTCTGCCGGCGACCGCAGCGTGGTTGGGGCGTATGGGCCGCCTGGCGCCCAGCAGAGCGACGGTGCACAGCCACGCCGGCGAGGCCCACATCCACACGAGCGCCCGGCGCGGCCGCCCACGAGAACAAAAGCCGCCGCGATGATGCGTCCGCGCGGCCACATAGCGCAGCCTTCGGCGCCCATTAACGCGCTGTTACCCCGCAACGTGAGAAATGGCGGTGCCCGTACCGGCTCGCAACCGCCGCAACCCGCTGCCAGATCCGGTGCTAACTCGCGCGGTCGGGTTCGAACCGGCTGGTGGCGCTGGCCTGTCGAAATGACGTCCATGGCGAGAGTAGAAGCGGCAGCAGATACGGTGAAACCAGACAGGCTTTGGGTGAAAGTAAGAATGTAGACGCGGTCCGCAGGGGGTGGTGTGGCGACGGCGACTACGTTAAGGGTGGCGTGGGGGATGGTGACTGTATTAACGCGGTGTCAAGATGATTAGAGCCAGCCCTGGCCGCATCGTGGGGCCTCGGCAGGCAAGCTTTTTGCCGATGGTAGGCTTCGGGCGCTTGTTCTCTATCTCGCTTCCTCTACAAAGCTCGAGCTCCCCGGGCCACGCCTCCTCTCGGGCGCTGAGCCACAAGATGCTCCTCGGCTCGCAAGTAGGTCATCGACCTATAGAAGCCTACGTAAGAGCCAAATGGAGTTCACGTCGATGATAAGGACGGCACTGCCAAGGCAAGGACCTTGCCAAGGATTCACTTCGCTATTTCACTACGAAACAACGAAAAGGACTCGAATAAAACAAATAGTGCTTTCAATAGCTTTAATTAGCGAATTCAAGAAGTTTTTTTTGTTTATTCTCTAGAAATTTATTTTATAGCGTTTGTATGTACTACAAGTGTGCTGGAGAGTCGGCGTAATTTCTCTTGTGACAGAAACGCACACCCTACATTTTTCAAAAAAGTAGGTCACAACAGTCTACAAAGTGAACTTTGCTCCTTCGTACATCTGATATGTTTGCAAGATGTCCTTGACATTCTCTATTGTAATTAATGGATGGCGTGTTTATATCCTATTCAGTAAAAACTTAAGTGTTAGTTTATTTATCCACTTCGATCCCCGACAACAACTGTTGCGTCAGGCCTCGTGGGACGGCCGGGCGGGGCAGGGGCAGCGGAGAGGCGCGTTGACGCGTCACTCCGCCGACGTCCACCGTTCGCGCGCGGACGCTCGCTCGCGTCGGATGACAAACAAAAGAGCGCGTGACGCGCGCGTCTAGCGAGGCGTCGCGGACGCTCGCCAGCGCGCCGCCAGGTGCTGACGCCACCGACCGACCCACCGGCCACCACCTGCCGAGCCGCACCGAGCCGCTTCCGGCACGCGGACCTGCCTCCTCGCGGGCTGGAGGACGACGCTCACGTGAACTGAGGCCCGGACTGGGAGCGTTCCTTCACAGGCCATTATGTTCCGTGGTGTTGCCTCCCAGCATTAGATACTTTTGCGTAATGTTGACAGTTTCGTTTTGTTATATTCACAGCACGTACGAAGTCAAGGTCACTATTGATACACTGATATTCTAAAGAACCTGTAGCATTTATTGCCTAATGAAGATATTACGAGGCGGAATTCGTAATCGTAAGCCTAATATTTGTTAGTAAGGATTCCTAATATTCAATAATAATAATAATAATAATAATAATAATAATAATATCAATAATATCAATAATAGCAGCAATTACCCGCATGAATGCAACAGGAAGCAGAAAATTGGAAACATACGTAGTAAAAAATGCAGGCGTCAGAAAAAGTGCTGTCGTGGTTACGCATCAGCACATTCACAAAACACGAAAAGCGAGATACCAGTATTAAGCACTGAAATTGCGGACGAAACACACAGAACTTATCTTTCTTCCCAAGAGAACGTCTACGGAAAACACTAAGAACGGCTTCGTCACGAACATCGTACAACACCGCGTAAAAACGCCGCCGCACGTCACCCCAGTACCACGGGGCGCGCGCGGGTTATAAATACCCGATGCAGTCGGCCGTTCGAAAATAACTTGGGCGCATTACCACATTTCGGCAGGGGCCCGTCGCGCATACCAAGTAGCCTGCCCATGGGCGCGAGGCAGCGAGGTCGCAAAGACGGTCAACGAGACGCGGCCGAGGTTGCACTAGTCCTCAGCGTAGGGTTGGCAACCGTCCTCCATTTGGGGAGACGTCCTCCATTGATGTCAATTGTCCTCTCGTTCTTTGTATTTTAAATGTCCTACTTTTAGTATTTTTTGGCATATTTCTATCACGTGACTAACATGTGCTACGATGTATCGTTTATTGTTTCATTTAGATTATAAAACATGAATGTCCTTTTTCTGAACGCTGACATACGCATGACGGATGGTGTCTATATCTAGCGACTAAAATAAAAAGACCGCTCAGACCGTCTTCATCTGCATTTGGTGAACGAATCTTTTCACTTGAATCGCAAACGGAGAGAAGAAAGATATAGAGCTGATGTTATTCTAAATTAAATAATTATAAAAACAAATGTATTGATGCTTTTTTTGGGGGGGGGGGCGGGTATCGAGTGTCCTCCCTTTTACATGAACATTGTTGCCAACCCCAGTTGCACTAGACTTCACCGAACGCTGGACGAGAGGAGGAAGGGACTTGCGGCTTGTCAGCGAAACTGACGTTATACTCTGATTAAAATGTAGTGCGAATAGACAAAGATCAGCTGGGACGCGTTTATCCAATCCCAGCGAGCTCCTTTACAATTAATTTAATTAGTTTAATTAACAATTTAAACAATTTAATTAAGAAAAACCGTACCAATACGTTTAGTGTTATTGGTTAAATAAGTAAGTTTTTCACAAACAGATGACCGTTTTCTGAACGCGACTTCACCACCTATTTTCAAAAAATAATTACATGTGCTACACCGACATTTCCATTAAATTGTGGTGAGTGCCAAGAGCGTGTCTAACTTTAAACGATTCGAGATTTTTACTTTTTTCCCTTTCTTTTTTCACAAGAATCTACTACCCGCGAAAGTATGAGGAATGGTGTATGTAAGCTGATACCAATCGTTAACCAAACATTACAACACGATCCCTGCTCTGCAAACGTAACCGTACTGCTGAGATAACAGACACGATACGAAAAGTTTCATAGAATGCTTCGTCATTCATTACAGTTACTTGTCCTCATGACATCCTTTATTGAGCAAATCGAGTGAAGCAACATTAAAATTAAACGTGCTACTTGCTTTTCGTGTCGAGAATCATTTATAATTTCGACAAATGTGCACCGAATAAAATAATTATGTTGTCTTACACAAGACACATTCTCCAACGCTCTGATTTAGCAGTGCCTTGGTGCATTTTCTTTCGAACAAGAGGAAGTTGCTGAACGCCGAGAGCGCGGTCGCTAACAGATAGATAGCTGACCACTATCAATAACCCAAAGCCGATAAGCGTATCTGCAGCTTTTTCGTATCTTATCTGCAGTTCTTGATTACGTTGAGGCATCTGACCAACAGTTACATCAGTCGGCAGGGCATATCGAAGTAGAAAATGGAAGCATATGGTGTTTCGTAATTTGAAATGAATCACCACGGCTAGAATTGTAATATTAGCATATAACGTCAGTTAAGGGCTCGACATATACAGATAATAAATATACAGATAATAATAAATCTGGAAAATCCTCGTAAGTGTTCTTAAACTGTAAACCACATAAAGAAATACATGATGTTATTCATTGTATGTAATTATGCATGCATTTCATTGTATGTTATCATCAGGCACTAGAATTCGAATAATTTTTTTTCTCCATCCTCATAAAAACTTGTCCCGCCAACGACAGAGACAGTAAAAGTGTGGACGCCAGCAGACACACTGGGCGTCAAGTACAAAGAAATGAAAAGGAAAGAAAGGAAATAGTACTACTGTATGTAATTGCTAACCACCCCAACATGAAATATTAATGGAGAATGCAAATGTGTGTCAGGAATCTTGTTCAGAAACATGAACCACATCTCTCCAACGTAATACAAATTATGAATGTTGTATCGGAATCTTAAAGTATTTTCAATAATGGAATGTAGATCATTGGCAAATAATTATTTAAGATAGATGGTCAATTCTTGATGGGTCATTGCATTCTAAGAGCATATTATTTGTCGCTTTAAATAACAAAATAACGCGTCATAAAATTCAGGTAGACACCTACTATTAACATTCACAAAGCAGGCAGGGTCAATAGCGTGTACAAACGCATGAGTTTACAAAAAAAAAAAAAAAAAAAAAAACAGCCGAGTCAACTCTTCCGTTTTTCCAGTCTCCTGAGCTTATTTCCGCCAAGAACGCAAAAGCAAGCTCGTACATTACATAAACAGGGAAAATATTCCAAAACGCTTCGCCCTCACAAGTATCCGCATCGGGCACAGTGTCCGGCACTTGAGATGGCAATCGTCCTCAATTCGCGCTGCGTTCTAGATGCAGAGAGCGGGTTTACAAGGCGCTCTAAGGTGCAATGGAGCACTGGCTGCCGCAGCGACCGTATCCGCACGAAACGACGAAAGCAGTACATTTTGGAAGTTCGCTAACGACATATCCGCCGCGCGCGCTTGGCGCTTGCCGCTCGCGGGCCAAATGGGATGTCCTCGAGAGCGAGTTCCCGACCCTATTTCCGGCGCGCGGATGCGGAGCAGGGGACCAACGAGAGGAGCAGGGGGGAGCGGGGAGGAAAGGCGTGGGGAAGAAACATGGCGAAGCGGAGACACGAAGTTGTGGCGGTGTCGGGGGTGTGGTGGGACCGTGGGCGTGATGTGGCCGTGACCGTGGGTGTGAGGTGGGCGTGGTTGTGGCGGGATCGTGGGTGTGCCGGGGTCATGGGTGTGGCGGGGGCGTAGGTGTGGTGGGACGTAGGTATGGCGGGGGCGTGGGTGTGGCGGGATCGTGGATAGAATCGAGGAACTGGCAGGTTGGTGGGTGTAGCAAGTTTGTGGTAGTAGCGGGATCGTGAGGATAAGGGATGTTGGGGATCGCGGGTGTGGCGGGGTAGTGGGTCTGGGGGGATCAGAGGACGAGGCGGAGTCGACGATGCGGTGGAGTTGTGGGCGTGGTGTGGCAGGACCAAGCGGGGCGGAGAAAGACGGAGCAGGCGGAATAGGGAGCGTGGGCGGGGAGCCAAACGGAACGAGCGCAGGAACAGGGGCGGAGCAGGAACGCTCTGCTCCACCACTCGCGCAACTGCGCCTCAAACCTAACACGATTTCATCGCGAGGGGGCGGGGCGGGGCGGGGCGGTGCGGAGGCGCTTACACGCGTGCCGCTCCATCTTTGAGAGCAGCGCGAGCGCGCTCGCGACCTCCGGCGGCGCGGGCTAAGGCGGCAGCGATCTAATCCGATATAACGCGTTTCCTCCCGAGTGCAGCCGCGCGCGGCAATCAGGAATTACAGATGAGAGACGTTTGCATTGCAAACGAACGGCGGTGACGGGTGGCGGCTGCGACTGCCGTAGATGCGGCGAAATGGAGGGGCGGAACCTCTTAATGCGATGAATTGTTCTTAGGGGGTCGCCGGTTCGAGACCCAGCTCGCATGTCAACTTACGCGAACTGCAGGCATCGCGTAGTTATGGCAAGAGTCAGTTTTCGTGATAATATGACAATTGACGGATCTTCTCGGCCTACTTACAGAAATTTACCTTTACAAAAAAAATACGTTAAGAAGTATAACTCCATGCCATACCATACACAAACTTTAATTTGAAGAAAATTATGAAAATTGTAGAAAAACTTACATCGTCAAAGCTTACTAAATAATAAACTATTTTACATTAATTTATACATTGCAGTCAGAAAAAGTCATGATTATAATGTAATGGGAATTATCTGACCTATTAATGGTATATTTATAAAATTAAACATTCATTTAATATAGGAAAATCTTTTCTGAAAAATTCAATACAGCAATGAGCACCAGATTCCAGTATTTTTGGCTAATACAGTATTTGGACATCGCTTAATTTCAAGTCCTTGTAGGTACTACATAGGTTCTCATCAATTTCTGAACAACATAATTTTTGGTTTAAAAAGTTTAAAATGTATTCAATCAAAAAATTACTTGCTGTTAGGTGATGCAACATCGATTAGGATACAGTCTTCCTCTCAAATCGAAACAGTGAAACATATGCATGAGACGAAAACGATCAACACTGAAAGGGCGGGCCGCAGAGGCCTCCAAACGCGCTCCAGCTGACGGCCGCCTGCCTGCCGGGCCCTCGCCCTCGCATCGTACCTGCCTGCGACGCGCGGCCGCTGCGCGGGGCCCCATCGGCGGGGCCCGGGGCGGCCGGCGGGAGCCGCCGCGAAACAAGGAAACCGCTACAACAGACGCCACGATGCCAGCTCCGCAGCCACCGCAGCGGATACTAACAACGGCGCGCCGCCCTCGCCCTGGCCCATCTGCCGCGGGCGGCAGGGGCGGGGGCAGCCGTGCGTGCAGGTAGGCGCGATTCCCCGCCGCCCCCGCCCACGACGACCTATCATCGTGCCAGGGCCCCGCGGTTTCCGGTGTCGGGTGGGCCCGAGCGGAAGTTACGTGGGCGCGGAGCACCGCCACCGCCGCCGCTCGGTGTGTATGTGTTAGGTGCCCGCGCGCTAGAACGCCTCTCGAGCCGACAGCCACCCAGCCACACGCCGACGGGCGGCGCCCGTAATCCTAGTGATTGTGTGTAATGCGATCTGGTAATGGAATGAAGCAGGCGAAGTGGAGAGAACAATGCTTGGTGGGAATTTAGTGAAGTATGCAGAGTTAATACCTGCTTTAATACAGCACTAAGGCCTTAACCCTGGCGTTTGTGGAGCTTCAACCTACATTATAACGCCAGTTATACGAGTTAACAAATTTCAAACCTAAACTAGAGAACATTTCAACGAAAATGAGAAACATTGGTGCTTAGAAAAAATGTGTGAATAGAACAGACTAGTAATTTGCTATGCAATATCAATCAATACGACAATTACTAAACACATAACGACAAATGCTATGCTAATTTTCGTTCTTGTTCGCTTTTTGGTACTTCAGCGGAGACCATACAACACGACAAAAAATTATCAAAAGAAATGAACATACAAATATGCATCGTGTACGAAAATGTATAAAATTATACTTAACAAATACTGCAATGAATACTCTTTCTTCTCTGTCACCTACAGTGGAACACCATAAATGCTTTTGCAGATAATAATACACAGGCATTCATAATACGTAGGCGTTCAAGATGAACAAAAAAATATTTAAATGAGTTTCGATTAACATATTGCGTATGCATTTTAACTGTCCCTCGCTTACAAATAGAGAAAACTCTTGGCAACAAGTGCACGTGCAGTCTCCTGGACTGCCGTGTCCCAGAGCGGCCCGCCCTTGCCAGCAGGTGCCTCGAAGCCAGCGTAATGGCGCGTAATGCGATCCGGTAATGGGCGGAAGCGCACCGGCCAGTAAGAAGACGCACGGCCCGCCGAAGGAGATAATAGCGGGCGCAACCAGTTGAGGAGGCAGGGCAGGGCGGCTGAGCACGGCACAATGACCAGCGGCGCAAGCGCCCCTTGGGCTCGGCCAAGCAAGGCAGGGCAAGGCACGGTAACGAGCGCCATTTGCAAGCGCTCCTCCTACATGAGCCGCCGCCCGAGACGAGGCACGGGGATCTCTGCGCCAGTGCTAGACGACGGAATTTTAAACTGGGGTGTGGACAGAAAATTAACGTGTGTGTAAACATTTAAGTTTTAATTTACTTCAACAAGAACTCGTAAGTAGAGTTCCCTAAGACGTCTTTCTCGGCGTCCCAGATGACCATGTTTTTCGGTTTTGTTTTTTTCTACGTGAACTAAACCCTCTGTACCGCCAAAGCAAAGTTTTAATTTGCCGTCGGTGTGACACGTATCGCCTTCACTTAAAAAAAATTTTATTCTGAGTAATTCCGACAGACATGCCTGTCAATTGATGGCAAAACGAGTTCTTTTGAATCGCTGTAATTTATAAAATACGCACACGAAAGACTAAGACATCACAAGAAATATTTATATTTCGGAATGTTCGGGGGTCCCTAGCGCTCCAGTGTGCCACAGACAGGAAGTTCAATGGCACTTTATTTGCTTTACACCACATACTCCGTGAAACGTGGCGCAATGACCGACGTTTCTGTGATGCTAACTTTCCATCACAAAAGCTCGCCCCATGAGATGCGGAATCCAAATATTTATGCGAGTGTGATAGTTCAAAATATTTTATTAGGTATCACACCCACTAGGTGACGGATGGGTAAAAAAAAACACTGTTCTGCATGCGTACCGATCTCTTCAACTTTCGCACGACCGTCATACAGTTCGACAGAAATTTTGAGACGTAACACTGTTTAAAGATTCTGTGATCCATTTATTGATACAGCAGTGTATCGCGTGAAGGCCTCTTTGGACAAAGATAAAGAGACCACATGCACAGAAATGTTTCGTACGTTAGAAATATTTTTAATTATAATTCAATCAAACGAAGTGCTTGACGTCGAGTTGTAGTTTTTCTATTCTTTGCGCGCATCACTATGTTCAAATAAGTTGGAAATAGACCATAACAACTCTACCACTCGTTTTTTATGTGAATAAAATATTAATGAGAAGATAATTTCTAACATGTTTGCATTCTCACTGCATGTTCCAAGGGTTCAATACCGGATGAAGGTTTTTGATTTATGGTATTCAGAGAAATCTTTACAGAATCTGAGTAGATGCAATAGAACATATTTAACTCGTTCAGGACACCGAGTAGTGCTGAAACGGCAGTGTTGGGTTACTAACACATTGCCCAATAAAAACCACTATAAAATTAATCACGATGTCGCCAAATACAATCCACACAAAAGCTGGAATATGCTAATGATTATAAAAATATAAATAATTTACGTATTCACATGATTTCTTTCATTCGCGCTAAATAATTAAAACAATCCTTTGCCTAAAAACGTTCGCAAATGAGAAAAGGGGATACAAAAATTTCTCCGCCGGTTCATTGTTTAGTCAAACATTCAAATTTTCCTACAGGAATAACCTCTGCCCTTTTCCCCACATCATTATGGCCGCATCCTGATGTTTCATCCCTTCAAACCCCCTTAGCTAATTTCTGCTCCACATACCCCATGCATTGAGAGTAACGACCTGCAACGTGTGTTGGTGCACGCTGAATGCCGGAGCAATATGTTAATGGCGCAATTATCTAAAAGGTGGAAAGTGCAGCGGGGGATGACGCACGAAATGCTGCGCGAACATCGCTCGCGAGGAGGACGATGCAAAGGAAAACACGTGCAGCGGTGGCGAGCCGCATAAAAAGGTGGGCTCGCCACTTCCCTGGGAACCGCCCGCCGAGTATTCAACCGGGCCGGTCCATTCAACTTTGACCTTGCTGCGCGCGGCGTCCAACAGTTACCAACGTGAGAAACACAATAGTGCAGCAGCGTACCCGCCACGGAACGCCAGGAACAAGCACCTTGCCTCCTCCGCGGTCGATTCCCAGCACAACAGGTCTCCGACCTCGAGCCTTTATGACAACGGTTGTTGTATGAAACCCAAACACAAGGGTCCCGCGCAAGTCCTGCGTGATGGAGATTATGCCCAGGGGTATACGCTACTGACTCACTTGGCAACATCGTTTTCAGGCGCTAGTTCCTTCTAACCTACAAAGCGCCGGCGGTTGTTCTTGTCGATTCGTTAGGTAAGTAATTAACAAGGAAAGCAGGAGTAATTTCCTACCTTCTATACTCCTGTAATTGGAGTTAGTGATAAATACGAGTCGCCTCGCCTATTATCGGCAAATTTACAAAAACAAGCTTACTTTTAGTAAATTTCTTAGAATTTGCTGTAAAAGTAGATTTGGATGTGGAAAAAACATCAACAACTATCTCCCCAGGCCGCAATTTGCAATCACGCGCAAATTTGGAGGAAAGTAAAAGAAAAACAAAATCCTTAGTTGTGAACGCAGCATAGATGTTCATCGAATTTAGATTGCTACCCTCAAAAAAAAAATCACAGCAATTCATAAATGTATACGTGTAAACAAACAACCAGACTTTTAGAATAGCGTCAAATAAAACTGAATTGCGAAAAATGTACGTATGATCACATTTTCAAACAAAATAGCAAATAAAATTTCTTAAGCATAAATGAATGCAATGTTCGAGAGGTTAAAAGTAAAATATCTTGAACTGGAGAACGTCACATTTAGAGGGAGAAAAATGTAGAACGTTTTTTTACTACTATATTTTTGTTTTATTTTACTCTCGATTAAATATGGTTCCTTCATACTTGCTGCAGCCGATCTGCGCGAATGATCTGTCTACCTAGCGAACTTCAGCTGTGATGGCGGAAACCAGGAGGGGGGCGTGAATAAGAGGAAAAGTATGCAACTCTCTCTTCTCGAAAAAACCGGTCACGCCCTGCAGCACGGACATAGCTGCTTTTCTTTTAAACAAAACGTTTTGGAGACGCAAATTCTTTCTTGCTCAAAAAAAATTGTACATGGAAATAAAGTACCCAATTCACATAGTACATGAAGTGATAACAATAACAGTAGAAGACACCTATCCGAAAGAGCTCTGTTTATACACTGAAGAAAGCGAAATATAGGGAATACATCAGGAAGCCAAATACTATAAGTTCGTACAAGAATGGATATAAAAATTAGTCACAAAAACTTACCGTGTCCAAGTTGAACAATGAGGACACTTTCTTGATGAAGCCATCCTGCTGACGTCGTTTCCTGCGACTGGTCATTGTTAATCCTTTGAAACGGGGCGAACGAACACAATACCACACTCAAAAGGTACACAATGGATCCTACACTTGGACCTCACAAATAGAACATTTGTGTCACAAAAAGACACTAATGGATTGCATTTCGTTTCTTGCTTGAAGCACTTTAAGCAGCAAAAATTTCTCAAAAGCGAAGTTGCGGGCACAACACCGAAGAACAAACAGTTCGTATTCCTGGAACCGAGATTCACAGCGTTCAGTACAACAATTATTTAGTGCAATTACTATTTCATTCAAAAATTACAACGCTGTTTTGAGAATCGAATGACCAGAATATGCAATTTCTCAATAAATGCTAATTAATGGATTATACAAACAGATATTAATTAATTTTTGTGGGTATTGCACTGTCGAGAATAATGCGAACACTGTTGTTTTATCACGGGCTGTGCCCCAATAACAAAAACTAAACGATATAGAAACAGTAAACATGTATTGCATATATTACTGTCACCCGCGATCTGGCAAGCAATTTATCACAAAAACCTCGTACATCTATTCATCAAACACGGGTTGTATTGACATTTGCCTAACGGATCTGTCATACAATTCGAACTTATACCTCACAAGCACACTGGCAGTAATCAAATAGGCTGTGTCACAAATCCTCCTATGGTACACGTGACGGTGAATACAGCGGGAGACTCAATATTATACACTGCACAATGGGGTTATGTCCAAATATTCGACCCGTCACATTACGAGAAATAATGAAAGACAGATGTTGCTAAGAAAGGAGATAATCATTTATAGCGTTTTCTTTATACTCGCACACGATAATAATTAACCTGTAATTGGTTTTAAATAAACAGCACTGCAACACCCCGGCGTACGACGATTACACGTTCGGGCGCTTTCTTGCTGCAGTCTTCCCCATGTTTTCTTCCTCTTCACAAGGTCAAAGACGAGACACGGCGATGCAACGGCGGGCCACGCCACAACGCTCCGATGCACAATGCAACCACACGCGTTTTCAATTTTTAGGACGATCAAGAATCACACTGAACCACTTCGTTTATTAAAAACTGCCTGCTTCAACATGCTGCACTGTTTAAAACATGGCCAACTACTTGTTGCTTACGTTGCCAACGATGCTTTCGTCACCAAGTGAAGCCGGCGCGTATAGCGGTCACCCGAAGAGCGGCGGAAAGGCGCGAGAACGTACGAACGACCACGAGGCAAATAGGGCTACTACGCGACGCGAAAACATCTGCTCCGGGGGGGTCACAGAAGAAAGAACACAGCAGGAGGGCTATCTAAATATTTCCTCGCCAAATTTTGCGGTACCGACCAAATGGCTAGAAACAGTTTTACTGTTGTGATTCATAGGGAAAATATTTTCTGAATATAAATAGAAGACGATTTGATGTCATGGAAATTCTCGGCGTCCCTTCTTCGAAATTATTACAGCTTCGTCGTTCAATTCTTGTCAGTCAACACTCTGAGCTCCCTATTCGCTTAGCGCAAGCAGAGCTTCCAGAATTGCATATTAGTGCTGACCCATTTCAAGCAGTTGAGTTTAATTAAGGATGTAGCCGAGAGCAATGACGGCACGCGCCTTGTGACCCCTCCACTATCAACTGCAATAGCAAGAGAGAGCTCCGTTTACACTGCTGCAGCTGGCATGAGATCAAGAGGTAAACTCGACGGTATTCGGATAGAGAGAGTTACGTCATAAAAGTGAGTTTGTAGTAAAGTGGAAATGAAATTTCAAGCTACCATTATACATCACATATTTTTTTAAATATTAAATTAACTATATTTCAGTAGTTTATTTGTCGTGTAGATTGTAGATTTTGTCATGATAACCCCCTAAGCAAATCCATTTCTATATGCATGAACTCATGTCACAGAAATACCATCGATTTTCACCACAGTGATTCGTGAACGATATAAAATTGAATGGCGTATTACAGTAAATATTAGAAAATTTGCTGAAATATAAAATTGTTAATATTAGCTTAATAAACGAAATAATTCTTAATGAAGGAAAAAGAGTGAAGGACTAAATCGTAGTCGTAAGTTACAGTAGTCTGCAGCAGCAAAGCATGCTACTGAACAAACCCGTACAAGATAGTTTTCCCAGAAGTAGCACGCACACTGCTCAAGAACGACGTATAATATACTCTCGTATAATACATCAGTAAATTAAATATTTCAACAAAAACAATCTTCACAAATACTGCAATTCTTTACACTCCAAGTCGTTACAACAGTTCTTTAGAGTAGTTCTTTACATTCCAAGGATATAAAGAATGCTGTTCCTTATCACAAATGAATAGCAAATGTTCCAGCAAGGTAATAAAATCATACACACTCTTAAGAGTCAGTCAAGAACTTAATTTTTAAGAACATTCTACTCACTTCTAATACTTTTGCGTACAAACTTTTTACACATGATTTGTGGTTTTACGCAGCGACATTCGGCGTCCGTTCGGCAGTTTGAAATGTTCTGTAATGCTAAACTGACACGACAGAAAAGATGAGGTAAGAAATGGAGGCGGAGGGGAGTGCCCAGTTCAAGGAATTGGAGCAAATGCGGGGGCGGAGGTGGCGGAATAAACCAAACAACGGCCAGAGCCCAAAGTTCGTGAAACGTACCCACTATGAAAATCCGTCTGGCACCGGGTCGTGGGAGCGACGGTAGCGCCGCTGTGATAGCAGCTTCCTGGGGTCAGCGTATTGGCACATGGATGGCGAAAGATTCGATTCGTTTACGTTTCATGATGAGTTACGGCATTCGTCACGTTCTGGTAGATAACTCCTTTTCCGTGTGTGGAGTGCTGAAATGTCAGCGACTGTCAATGATAAGTTCCTCTTTGCCATCTTTTAGTGTTAGAATTTTCTACGGAGAAAGGCTGAATATGCTGAAAAATATGCGTATATGTCCAAACATGCAAATACGCATTTACAGTTAAATATGCAAAAATACACAAAATAAAAATACCTTAAATTGATGTTCAATGTCTCAAAACGTGTAAAATTTGTTAAAACTTCACGCTTTAGTTAACAAAAAATCCGTATCACAGCTATATTAATGGCATTTAAGCTTAATGCATGTATATACTTTGTGATTATTTCTCTTGAATCCAGAAAACAATTTCGAACAGTTAAAAGTATTGTGGTAAATAAGAGGTTTTCATCGGGAGAAAACGTCGCCTCATCAAAATATTTACTAGTATTTATTTCAGCAAAAAGAGTACTTGCACTAATGAAGGGCGCCTTTCGATCAAGAAAGCTTCTTGCTAAAATACATACTTAGCTGATAAGTCTACGTCTTCTTCGAATAGCCTATTAATATGTCTTCGGCAATTCAGCTCCCACGACCTCCACACAGACGCCTCGCCACCGCCTCCGCTGTCGCCGTGTTGTCATCGCACAGCCCTAAAAATAACGGCGGCCGGAAGACTGCTTTCGTCTACCGCTCTCCTTCGCCAGCTTTCCGTCTTCCGAGAACACTATCGCATGGAGGAAAGTTTCGCCTAACGACACGTTTTTACATCATGCAGGCTTTCTCAATGGCAATTCATTGAATTGGAGTATAAATATCTTTGAATTGTTCTTGGGCAACACGCCTTTGGAAACAGAACGACCATGTCTGGGGCCTTTCAAAGACATATACTACAACGTTCGCAAATTTGTGCTTCTTCTAACCCCTTCTTCTCAACTTTTTGTACGAACTTGCAATATTTAAAACTCCTCTCCTCCAGAGATTAACAATGATTTCGCTCCTTTCGCTTTCTGTGTAAAATTTTTAAAAGAATTATATTGTGATTAAGGATTCGCAGAGAGATAAACTTAATAATACATGCTTTGTTGAACGTATATCTGAAATGTGATTCGTTAATAGATAATCGATCAAGTTTAAGTATTTACAGTCGTGTATTTGACACGAATGAGATTCTGACTTATCAAGGAGAGTGATTAAATAGCTTTCTCCAAAACTTCGGAGGTTTACCGTGGACATTCCTTTACACCCTAAATTCGTTAATATTTGACGTACATCGTAGTTAAAATTTGTAAATATTTAAAATCATTTAATATTTGAACAGTTCACATCTGTAATTGCCATGGACTCCGACAGAAAGAGCCTTGCAGTTTCCGGGCAACTGAAATTACTTCGATGCATTCAAGATGTGACGACAGAAATAAAGGAAATTTCCGCATGGATAATAATAAAGGAATATAGGAATATTACAGCCATGCATAAAGGTTTTATGCATGGATACCGAATGAAACATTCTTAGAAGCAAAAGGATTATTCATCATTTGTAATGGTCACAGGACACGGGGAATAGCAAACAAATGTGGGTATTTGAACGACAACGAATAAATGTCAAAATAATATTTGACGCACTCACATTGTCAGAGTTTTGCTTCCTTTCTCTTTTGTGAAACTGTTAAAGCAGAGATCGCCTATCCATCAATCGTGAGCTACTGGTTGTTCACGGGGAAAGTTTCGGTAGATCACACTGTCACGTTCTGGAGAAGCTAAAATGTAATGAGGTCAGACAGGAGGGCTTTAAGCAAAGAAAAGGTAAAGTAACATAAATCCCGATTTAACGCTCAACAATCAAGTTCGCGTTCTCTCCACGGTACAATGTAGTTCGCTTCGCTTATCGCAGTCAAGATCACTTCGCACCGGACAGGCTACCTCCATCCGGCACGCTCTTCCACCAATGAAACTGTTCGTCTACCTACAGCCATGTCGTGGTCGCGGCAAGGTAATAGTATGCTTACTAGAGTTCACGGGCCCTGCGACCAGAGCGAGATTCGCGAGTAAGGTGTGTACTAATTGCTCCCGAGTGGCGACACGTCACTGGATACCTGGCCCGTGAGTCTTTTGGAGAAGTTGGTTGACAACTTTTTCTCCAAATTACTTCTATTAACTTCATTTCATCTCATCAAAAAATAAGTGATCCATTAAAATGAAATAATACTTCAGTCAGATTTCAAATTGTCAAATGAGACATCAAACATTTTCAATCGAAAAGATCTTGATTCCGTAATGTTTACATAAGAATGCAATAGTTACATTAACTTCCTACGTTCAGGTTGGCAGGTTTAATAGACAAAGATTTTTGTTTGTTAAAAGAGTTGGCCGCCCTTGTTAATTTAGAGACTTGTTAATTTAGAGAAACTTGTCAATTTATTTCACTTTATTGTTAAACACACAAAAAACAAAATAATTTAATAAAACAACATCCAACGAAAACAAGGATTCGTCTTTCAAACATATTCCTGCTACTTGGAAAAAATGTTTATACATGGAACAATAAGTATAAAAAATAAAATAAAAAGTAATAAGCAGTAACGAATATAAACGTAATGCAAATCTCGTATTTTTCCATAGAAAAATCAAGCAAACACATTTTCGTGTACGCCACTATACCACTCCTTGCGCCACTTCAGCTTGCACGCGTACACCTCTTCCTGGAAGAGATGCGACATCGAGGTCAATGTTTTCTTAACATTCCTTAAAAAAATGATGAAATATTAGAAATTTTTAAAATATTTTCTTTAAACATTTTATCTGGTTCTGTACTATTTCTTTTGGTCTTTAGATATAACTAGACGTGTTTTATCACCATTCTCTATCCGAGAACTGTGAATTAAAGCACACTACGTGTTTTACGGGTCGATAGGGTAAAGTAGCTCCAGTGGAGCTTCTTCGCGCCCTTTTTTCACCTCATTGATTAAGATCCGTGCACGAGTAGAGAAGCATTTTTTTCTTGTTATGAACGTGTAGTTCATTATTTCAATTATCGGGAGTAAAAAGATTTTCAAGACTTTTGCTCTTAAAAACGCTGCAACAAAAAAAAAAACGTTGCAGCTAATAGCTCCGAATGAATCTGTCAGTTTGATGAATGAATAACCGGAGGTAAGCTGAACCATCTCTTCGGAGACTCAGTGCTGACAGCATCGCAATTGCTTTCTCATTAAATTTCCTGAGCTCTTCCAATCTTCTGTTTCACATTTGGAATACGCATAGCTTCCTCTTTCTTTTTTTAAAATTATTTATTAAAGGTCGCTTCCTCTTTGTCGGGTTTCATTACCACTCGTTCACGCACGACGAAAGAGATTAGAAAGAGAGTTTAATACATTTTAATTTGCTGAACAAATCTATCAGTAATAAGAGTTTGACAAGTAAATAAAAAACGCGTACATAGTGTACGAACAAATTAGTAAACTCTTCTGTTTTATACTGTTCGTTTTAAAAACTTCTAGAAAAAGTGAAGTGGGTCAAATACAGCTCGTTTACAGAGATTTTTTTGATAAAGCTGAGATAAGGACACTGCTCTAAAAAATTGTCAGGGAAGATGAGTTATGGATATCTTTACTTCATGTATCTAACACATTTGGTTTTATATGCACAAACGCAAATTTTGGAAAGGTGATTAGTACAAATGATTTTTCCCTCTTGGTTTGTGAAAGTTGCGAGTGTCCAATATTTAATTATATTTACATCGCTGTTTGGAAAAAAATAACCAATAATACTAATAGTATAATTTGAATTAATATATTTTTCATAGAACTGCACTATTATAATTTCGACTTAAAAACCATAGGAACTGAAAGTCAATCAATAAAAAGATTTAATAGTCTGCCTTTCGCGGAGAACAATCAAAACAAATCGAAACACGAGTTGTAACAAAAGGTGGCGTATGAATATACGTATTCCAAAAATGGTATTTATAGTTTAGTAATTGTTTTCCTTACAAACGATGGCGTTATGTAAAATACTGAACGTCATACGACCGATACAATAACAGACCGGTTGTACATTTGCAGTTTATTGGCATAATGACATTAATAGCAATTTAATTTGAGCGAACGTAAAAGAACAATGTAACTATAGTGAATTCACAAGTACAATCTTTTTGTACTTTACATTGTACCCCTCCATTTCTTACCTTACATTGTTCTTTATTTCATCAGAGACAAACCCGTTTTGTTTGAGATACGGCTCGACGGATCAATTGAAATTAATCGATCTGACCTCCAAACCCCTATTCCTAAACTCTTCCCAAACCGGAATAAACGAGTAGACTTTATCAAAATCTATGAGAATCTGAAAAAAATTCACGCGTTTGCGTAAATAATATTATTTCCTTTCATGAATAGTCCGTTTTCGATAACGATTTGTCTATTCAATTTTCGATGATCTGCTTGTATTGAAATGCAAGAGAGTTAAAATGGTAGTTCCTGACATTTCGACTATCAATAATATCGCAGGTCTGCTTAAGGGCGTACCTGGGGAAAATTCTACTCCATCCTTCCGACAGACTGATACGAGTCCCCTGGACATGAACATGTCAAAATTGAAAATGAATATGAATTGCGTGCGTTTCTTTACGCCTGACGGCGATTCTGTATCTCCCACTACGGGGCTCAACTATTCTGCAGAAGTAAAATTATGACAATCCTAAAAAAGTGAATGGACTACCGAAAATATTGAGATGTAATGATTCTTCAAAAGAGTAACATTGAAATGTTGTGATACTTAAACGCACAGCTCGTGGCATATTCTAGGAGATTTACAATGAGGTTAACTAGAAGTTTCAAGGCCTTCCGTGGCGATAGGAATTGAACAAATATATTAAAATATTAGATCTTCAATTGAATAATACTAGTATTGATATCTTGATATCCTTAGCACTTCTCTAATTAAACTGTAACGGAAGTGCCATCTCTCTTCTATGTCCAGGAACCGGAAACTGTTGGCAGGAACTCAAAAACTTTACGTACAAGAGCTGCGTTGGCATTGTGCATGAAATCCACAGAACCCTGCACTACAAGCATGTCCGTATGCGTTCTGCTCCCTGCCAAACGTGCGCTACGAAAGATGTTTACAGCTTTCCCTGTTGACGAGGGTGGCTGCGTTGGAACACGATGCGTGCGTGTACGAGAGGGGTGTGGCGCATGGTGTGTGGTCGTGGTACGCAGACACACGAAAATGTCACATGCATTCCCAGAGTGCGTCCGGCTTGTCACACGCTGACCATTCTCTTGTTGCGTCGTTTCTGTGAGAGGTGAATACTTTGTTGGGCAGATTAAAAAAAGTACTCTTTTACAAAAAGCATTTTGAATACCACGATTTCCGAAAGAAACCTGTCATTAAACCAGAAATATGTAGGAAAGTTGTTTTGAGCGACAGTTTCATACATAACACATCTGAACTCGAAACGCTTTATCTCATTTATATGTTTTTCTTTTCTTAGAATAACAATTATTTTCATCAAAGTAGAATATCCCCTATTTATTTCAATATTGATCAATTTTGTATTATTGTTATCCATTAAAAACTTATATCAAGACCTTTTTTTCCTAGGGCTTTTATCCAGCCGACAGCCGGTTGCCCTTAACGTCCCGAAGGGATGCATATTCGACCATACACTAGACAAACATGCGGGCTCCTCTGATCTGGGGTCAGCAGAACGCGAGGCCCTCCGCGACAACACACACAAAGTCAAGGGACAAACAGCCATGCCCAAGGCGGGACTCGAACCCGCGACCCTTCGGACCGAAGCGCTGAGTCGGTACTCGCTCTTAGCCACCTCGGCCATCCAGGTCGGCATATCAAGACCTAATTATACATAAAATACCAGTTTATAAATTTCACCTTTCAAAGATATTTTATTATTTTATTTTACACAACTGGTACTTTTCTTTATAACAGACAATAAAATATTACTTTCAAGGAAACAAGTTTCCACTAATGTCGTTAAATAAATTTCAATGAGGTATCAGAACCATCACGAAGTATTTTATGGATTTCCACTTTGACTGATGTTCATGTATTGTCCAGAAGAAAACTTAAATTGGTGGTAAACCCTAACGAATCGGTGTTCATAAATACGAGTATATTTGTCTAAGGCTCAGTCCCTCACATAGAACAACACTTTTCCTTTACGCGAAAGGGAAGAACTAACCAGTGACAGATCCAGAAAGTACGTTAGGCGGGGAGAAGGTAACATCAGTTAGCCATATGTAAATTGAGAACCAAGTAATCCCCTCTATTTTCGCGAAACTTACTTTCTAATTCTATTTGTAAATTGGGAACCAAACCAACCCAGGTAAGGAAAAGGTCTGATTGATCAGGTAAGAGCTTTTGGGGGACCGTCGCTGCCGTGCTGTTATCCAGGTTTTCCTTGTGCCTGATTGAAAATCCTCCAAACTCCCTCGTACATCGAAATGAAAAGCAAAGAAAGCACTAGAGAGTGTCCAAATTTCATGTTCAGCGTTATAGAAGATTAGCTGAGAAAAAGGAAGAATATAAAAATGACAAGATATGCAGAATTCATTCAATCAACTAACGATTCAATTGAATGAAAACCAACTTTAACCAAATTATATTTCGAAAAAAAAAAATGCCAGACCTAAGTATGAAAAATTGGGAAGGGAGTTAGTTGTGTTTGAAAAACAAGAGCTACGACAATGTTCTTCCGTAATAAAGTGTCGTCTTCCACTTTTACCTAGAAGGTGATGAGGTAGTCTGTCCCCAAATTTACGTATGCCTTTCTCTGGGTCAGTCCCCAATTTACATTTGGATTAAACTCTTATTATCCTTCTGGATCCAAATTTACGTACGCCCCTTCAATTCAGATCCCCATAATTATTTTTGAAATAGGCCCTATTACCTTTTTAAGTTGTTAATATGAAAATAATGTAAGAAGCAAGATATTTATAGTAGGAATTCTGCTTTGGCTGCGAAACGATCTAGCATTAGTGCTTATTATTTTGAATAAATTGACTAAAACCACCGAAATATCGGCTTTGAGAGGAAGCACGTCCCCCTTATCCCCCTCCCTTTCCCCGTGGATCGGCCATGAACCTGACAACCTGCGAGGCCTCTCTTGAAACGAATATCATCCCTATAGTCCAGGGTTGCCCAAGTGACCGGCAGCGGTGTAATTTATTCTGGCCCGCGAAATGATGTTAGATAAACGTGAAAGTCCCTCGCATCATGTCGGGCGAGAATATTGCGCCTAGCCCACGCGCCCTGTTGGAGGGTACTCCCATCAGGTAAAAATAAGTTAAATTATGATTTAAGAAATTTTTTCTTGTAAATTCAGAAATTGATAATCATTCCAAAGTGTTTCACTGCGTTAAGCATGAAAGAGCCTAATATCATGCATGGTCTCTCTCCCCCATGTCTCAGAACACCCCTCAAAGTGCCGAGCACAACACTACGGGGTCATGTGTGGATCGTCCGAGTAATGACAATATGGCCCGCAACCATATTTCAGTTTTAATTGTGGCCCTTGAGGCCTTACCAGTTAGTCTAGTTGTCAATTCAAACAACCCAGCAGCGGCAACAGGTATTTTACATACGACCCCAACACGTACCAGAACGAGTCCGCGGCGCGTGGCAGGTGCGTGCCGGGGGCTCGGGGCTAAGGCCGGTGGCAGGAAGGCCGTTCCCAGAGCTGGGGGGGGGGGGCGCCAGTACAGCGCTCGACGCTTCCGGCAGCAGTGTCCGGGTTCAGACCACCTCGCTACTTCCGGCGATGCCCTCTCCTCCAGACTGACTCTTATCGCGGCTGCCTGGAGGGACTCATCTCCGTTCTCGCGACCACGCTGAGGAAAACCGCGAACGAGGAAGTGTGTCCTCGGTTTATCTCGGCACAGCTACAAAACATTTGTTAGCTCCAGGCCGTATCAGCAAGGACGAGGGGAAGGAAAAAGTGATTACCGTTTTAGTGGGACTCTCATGTTCAACTCGAGATTGCGTCGGTCGGGGTTGAGAACCTACTTTTGGCTGCACGAAGATATTTTGATTGCTGGGATACGATGTTATTCTGCCTTCATGTGACTTCGGCTTTTCCTATACTCAACATCCCGTCACTTGAATGGATAACGTCGGTGACCTCATGTATGATCTATGAACTTAGACGAATATTTGGTACAGTGCACTTCATTATTCTTGGGTTTTACTAACCTGGCCGATGACACTTCATCAGCTGTTACGGTCTCATCCAATCGAGAGCTAAAACGTCATCACAGTGACGTCCCTGTGGTGACGTTTAAGCTCCTGATTGGACGAAACTGAAACAGCTGATCAGCTGTCACCAGCCAGGTTACAGAAACCCAAGTATAATCAGTGATCTAAATTAACTCTGAGATACATTTTATCTTGGCATTATATTGCAGATGTAAGTAACTTTGATTTTATCGTCAGGCTTTTTCTAATGAGAGATGAATTGTTACGCAGAAAAGTGACCTGACGTATTTAATTATCATTTCTGCTGAAATTAATTTTTTTTATCAAAAGTCATTTGAGTTTCAAATGTATTCGGATTTATTGAAAATAATGATATGTAATTCAATTAAGAAGACAATTGAATCGAAATGCACAATAATTCACGCCGATCACGGATTATAAAAAAAACATATTTTGCACAAAATATTTATATTCAATTAAACCTAAACAGTTTATAAATGATTTCCTGTCCAACTGTAAAATTATGCTTAATTCCAAACTGTTGAAATAATTATTTTTAATCGTTGTTTCAATAAATGTAGAACAAAAATGTGTCGACATTCTTAAGGGCGAAAAACTTTGTAAAAATCTGGAAAATTCGTAAATTCTGCTAAACATTCAGAGACCTTCTTTTCATACTTAAAGGAATTTAATTTGAAATCCAATGCAAACAGTTTACATAGAGAGTAACTCTCCGACAATATTTTAATTGACATTCCTTCTTCACGCGACGTCATAATGTATAATTAAAACATTTTTGACTGATTAAATGTTTTGTTTGCGTGCAATTTCTGAACCCGGAGGTTTCCTCCATCACGCGAGTATTTAAGGTAAATAGGTTCACTCGACTAAAGAAGGGTTAATTTCAAATCCAATATACACAGTTTATATATACTGAATTACCCTCGCGATAACATTCTTAATTGACATTCCTTCTCCACGCGACGTCACAATGTACAATATTAAAAAAAAATGACACAAATTTATTTCTTGTAAAAAAAAAAAAATTAGATGGTCTATGAAGGTCATAGGGCGGCCATTTTTGACATCCGCCTCTCATTTAACTCGCATCCTACCGCCCTGCCGCTGCGTCCGTTGTTCCGCCCGATCCGGCACCGCCCGCATGCGCGAACGGAAACGCCCCGCCGCCGGCGCCGCGCCTCCCGCGGGCGCGCAGCGCGTGTTTAATTTCGTTCAATTAGGAAAACATTTTTGTTTGCGGGCGCCCGCGCCCAGGCGGCACATAATCACATCCCAGGCGGCGGGAGCCCCGGGCGCGGAACCACGCCGCCCAACGCAGCGGGCCGTGTTCCCGACCCCGATCCCGTCTGCGTCCCTAACTCTTTCCCCGCCACCCCGACCGCTCCATCTCCCTGTCCCCTGCGCCAATTCCGGTCACATAAACGCCACTGCACTGCCCTCTCATTACCTCTACGCCAGCCTCCGCACCCGCTCGCACCTCCGTCACTCAGCAACAGCCTTTGCATGTCAACACCCACCTCTATACCTCAATACCTCTATCGCCTTCCCACCCTCCTCTACATCCGCCTCCACATTGCTCTTCACGTCCGCGTCCACAATCGAGTCCTCACCCGCTTCCACACTCACTTCCGATAGCGCCTCCGTATCGACTACACTATCGCTTCTACAGTTGCCATTACCTCCGTCCCCATCTCGGCACCCGCCTCCCTATTCGCTTTCACAACCGCCTCCGCACCCGCCTCCGCACCCGCCTCTGCACCCGCCTCCGCACCCGCCTCCGCACCCGCTCTCAATACCACCTTCCGTAACTGCTCCACCACCATCTCCCCCTCCGACCCCATCAGCACATGCGCTTCTGTTTTCGTTTCGTCCCATCTCACCATTTCGCACCCACCTCCGCCACGCCTCATATCTCGATTAAGTTTACGCTGCCCGTATAAAATATTGATTTCGGACACATCAACCTACCAATAATTAGTTCGAATATTTATCCCATTAACATTACCCGTGTTTTCATAATAATTACGAAAATCCCGGCCGCTCTCGTTACATCTGTAACTCGTCAAAAAATATTGCGCCCCTCTACCGAGAACCGTGAGCGCCAAAAAAGCACGCGGTATTACCGCGGACGCGTGTTTTGATTTCCGCAGATAATTAATGGAAACTGTCCCCAACCGCGCGGGGATAACATATTAGCCATGGGGATTCCAGCGTTCAGGGAACGCGCTGTAGAGAGGGTAGCGGGTTCGGCAGAGAACGGTGCACAATTACTCTGAAAGTATGGTTCGCTGGAGCAGCAAGGGCTCACAGCGTTTTCACTCACGAAATAAACGCTGGATAGGTTTAGTTGATATTTTGTATTAATGCGGTTTTGACGATACCATGTCCTCCCATAACTGACTACACACTACTTAAATCTCCGAATCAAAAATAAAATCATTGATTATTTTTCGATTAACTAGTTAAACTGATAAACTATATTACTCTTCCTCTAATGCCTCTAACTCTTTAGAAAATTTTCATTTATTAGGCTAGCAACATGTTTTTTATTCTTATGCATTATTACTTTTAAAATGCTCTCGTATAACACTGAAATAAATTAAAAACAGTAACAAAATCAGTACAAAAATGTTTTACACCACGAAAATAAAAAAGAAGTTGTTTCATAACGTAAAGAAATATCAAATATTTAATGGATGGCGGCATGTTCCTTGAAACCTTGTAACATGACCTCAACTGTGTCTCAACCAGTGACACACTTGAGTCTTCACATATACAGTAATAACCTAGCACAGTATATACATGTGTCTCAGATTAAATGTTACAACCTTCCCGAGCATGCAGAGAGGTAAAAGACGATAAGTTATTACCAATGAACATGTTGTGGGAAACTTCATATAATGGAGTTAGAGATGTGTCAATTGTCCCTGATTAACAGCGAATTGTTAAGCACTTGTGTTTTGCAGGTCATGTTCGGATATAGTCTAGGAAATTTCGTGTGCCTACCGAACACCAATGCAAGAGAAGTTGATTAAAAGAAGGCACTACAACAGCTCTTTACATGTCGAGAACATAAAAAAGTTGTTGTTCCTTAAGGAAACATAGCAATACCAAATATCTGATGGCGGGTGGTCTCTTCCTTGGTGCCTTACTGTCGCTGGACGTCAGCCATGTAAGCAGTGACGTACTGAGTTTCCGAATTCATTTGGTATGCGCAGTACGAAAGTCGGCGGAATAACGCAATGGAATATTCTTCAGTCAAAATCGAAACTATTACATTGTTTTTGCATTTTCCCGAGTTCCTGGGTACCGAAACCATTGTCACCTTTTTCATTACTGAGGGCTATGTAGTTTTCTTTAAATTTCTGCGTGAATTGGAAATTATAGATATCAAAACTATGTTGCACATATGTGTATAAAATGTTATAGTACTTATTTTCCGTTATAAGAAAATTGTGGCTGATGAACTTTTATGCACAAAAATGTGCAACAAAACACACAATTCAATTTATAGTTTAGCACTCCTGCAATGTATCAGAGTCTGTAAAATTTTCGAAATTCTTTCGAGTTTCTAAATTCCTTCAAACAAAGCGAGCTTTGTATAATTGCCTGGTTAGCAGATCAAAAAAATTACGGACCTTAAAAGCATATAACATTTAATAAATTCTCTTTAATCATCCCACAACCGTTTCAGAGCTTCTTTCTCGATAGAAAGAGAAATACCGCTATATTACGAAATGTGAACATTTTGTTAAAGTTTTCTTTGTAAAGGAAAATACTCTGATGACGCAATGGCACAGTCCAATTTTCAAAATATCACCCTTTCAAATGAGAATATCACATTTGCATTTGAAATGTGAAAAGATTCATTGAAGTCTCTTTTGTGCCTAAATTATTTTCCATATCCAAAGGAAAGTAGTATGAGGGAAGCGTGGCGAATAATCAGATATTTTGTAGCAGCATTTTGGTCTGGTTAGCCCATGTTCAGAAAATGACACTCATATCTATTTCTAGCCCTTGAAGAGCAACTGGGATGAAGAGAGGGGTGTGTCATTATTAATTAGGTCCTGTACTTTTCGCTCTACAAAGCCGGACAAGAAGAGGGACGTACGTCGAAACACATTTCCGAGTAAGTTATGATTAAAAACCGTCCCAAACACGACCAATTATCCTAAAAGGCGTGTAGCAGTGGTGCGACATGATGAGCTCTCTGGGACAGAAACATATTAAAACGACACGGACGCTGCAGAGTTGGTGCAATGCGGAGGCGGTGTAATGGGAGGGCATCGGTGCCGGTGGGCAGAGGAGCGATGGAGTGAGGCTTCGATGACAATGGAAGAGGAAATTGTGAGCCGGCGATGAAGGCTGAATACTCAACCCAAGCGGCAAAACAGAATGTAGGGTGGGGGTAGGGGAGACATTTAGTGCGGTAGGAATGGGGGGATTGCGGGGCGGGGGAGACAGCACCTCAAGCAAAACATCGTTATACGTTGCAAAACTAAGAGAATTTGAAACATTTTTGTAGGAGTAAGAAAAGTCCAATATGAAGGAGTAGTTTCCATTAGTGTCGATTAACGCCGATATTTGTTAGCAAGTTTTGAAGGTCAGCTGGTACTTTGTAGTGCAAATGAACGTGAAAGAACAAACACGACTACTCTTTATTTATTTGTCTCTCTCCGCGCTTGTGTGTGAGAGAATGTCTGTCTGTCTTTCTGTTTCTCTCTCTCTCCCTCTCTCTCTCTCTCTCTCTCACACACACACACACACACACACACACACACACACACACTCACTCACATACATATACACGACGCTCAGACATGAATACATCCTAAAATACATGGGGTGAATGAGATATCAACCACAATAGTATACAATGTAATTATAATGTGATTACGTGTAGTCAGACACGTGTTTCGTGAACACCCTTCACATCATCAGTGGTTCCAAGTAACACAGATTAAACCCATAATTATGGAAAGTCGTCAAAGTATGACGCCATTTCGCTGTACGAATGCAGACTGCGGGAAGATTAGGGAGGAAATGAAAAAAAAAAGAAGTGTCAGATTTTTTTCCCTTCATTTCCTCCCTAACCTTCCCGCAGTCTGCATTCGTACAGCGTACGACCAAAATGCCGTCATACTTTGACGACTTTCCATAATTATGGGTTTAATCTGTGTTACTTGGAACCACTGATGATGGGAAGAGTGTTCCCGAAACACGTGTCTGACTACATGTAATCACATTAAAATTACATTGTATACTATTGTGGTTGATATCTCATTCACCCCATACATTTTATCATGGAGTACCACAAAATCTCAGCTGCCTCCACAGAATTTATGAATACATCCATCATAATCAGAGCTTGAGTTAAACCTAGAGAATCAAATCATTGCATCAAATGTTGATTGCAAGTGCGGTACTCGGTTTTTTCTTATACGATAGAAACGTTTGCAATAAAAGACTGCATAACAAAATCGGCTTGTTTATAATGAGTGGAGAATTCGCAATATTACGGCGCGGGCTGCGGTGCCATTCCGAGGAGTCTCGTGAACATCATCCCCCGCTGGGGGGAAGAGAGTTTGCTGCGATCGCCATTACGACGTGGAGCGCTCTCGTGGGGCGTTCAGAAGTTCATTGCGGCGCTCTCCAGCGCCAGATACGCCCGGGGAGCCGCGTGTGGAGGGCAGATTTCGGTGCAGCTAAGAGGGAGGGGGAAGGGGGGGAACTCGTTGCGGCGTCTCGTTATGAGCGTCGGGCCGTGTGCGTGTCGGGAGAGCATCGTGGTGGTGAGATCGCCAATGGTAGAGGCAACGCCCGCCGCGTGGAAAAGGTTGACGGTAGAAGGGTGGTGTTTATATAAGTTCTGGAAATATTTATATGTAGTTATGTATATTTATCTGTAGCTATATGTAATTTATATGTAGATCAGGGAAAGAGGATTTCGTGAACGAAAAAGAAAAGTGATGGCGAGATCGTGTTTGTAACGCATCAGTGGTGTTCGCATTTACGGTGAAGGTTAACGGTGGCAATGTTAAAGGTACAGATGAACAGCACAGATGGTGTAGTGAGAGAGATGCAACGAATGATGGTGATGTTCATCTCCAGGAGCCTCCTGGAAAGTAGTTATAGAAGTTCCATGATGGCGGGAAATATCGATTACGAAGGCAGGGGTGTGGGGAGCGGAGGTTGAAGCGGCGCGAATATCGGCAGAGTGGTAGTCGTGTGGCAGTGGCAGTGCTGGCGACGGCACGGCACCCAGCTTATGACCTGAACAGCTGGCGCGCGCCCATCGAGATACAGCGCGACGCGGCGTTGTGGTGGCGCTTGCGATGTGGAGCGGTCCAGCGGTTGAGTGTTCTTGCGCCTACGAGAGCGGCTTTGGCGAACACACTTTCCAGGGGCACAACATCGGCTTAATACAAGCACGGATTTAACAAGTTGAAAGATTCGGTTATTCGATCTGGTTTACGACTGGAAATGATATAATCCATTTTGTTTCTCACCTAAATTTTATGTATTCTAAAAAGTCACCATTGAACTATATTTTATGAGTGGAATTAAATAAATTGTTTTGTTTTCCGCCCTTAGATTTGAATGTAGTCCCGTTAAATTACACCATATGCAGCGTGAAGCTATTAAACTTAAATATTTAGTGACATTGGATTGTACTTCACCAAATCGACTGGGAACTCCATGACTTATTTGAGGCAGCGATCAACACGAACATACCTGAAACAAAAGAAAAACTCATTGTTAGAGAAGTTCATTTGAAAGTTATCTAAAAAATATGTATGTAAAAACAAACAAAAGAAAATAAAAAAACAAGAAGTCTCCTATGTGTATCGCATTGACTGTAATGAGCAAAAGAATTCTTACATGTGATATCTTTTAATGACTATTGTTGTATAATACTGATAACAATAATTGAAAACCGGAACGTGGATTTATTGCAGTATGGGAAATATTCGTACGAAATTCTCCATTTCAATATTTAGAAGTTATCGACCCGTCGTTACAAGTAGAATAAGAAGGTGGTTCTATTGGCAAGTCGAAGAAGAAGCCAAATGACCAGAATATTCACAAAATTATATTTTATCAGTCGCATATTAATGAGGGGATTGAAAGATGGATTCAAGTGTTGTTTTTTTCTTCTATCTTAGTTTAGGCGTAGGTTTACTCTTTCATCGTTATTTTTTGGAACATTTACTCTTTTATTTATTCTCTTTACTCTTTTATTATTAGAACCATTTTTAACTCTTAGTGATCATTTCGTCTTTCGACGCTTATAGGATATTTACAAAATAATTCAAAATCATCGTCATACGTGATCTCTACGCGGAAACTCCCGCATTCTCTGACAGTCATGACTGCCCATAAACTATTTCAGTGATTACAACCATAGTAATTTAATCTCGACAATATTCTCGACAATAGGAAAAATCAGATTGTTTGGAAGATTGATTAAATAATATTGCGAAAAGGTGACCGTGTTTCCCTAAACGTATCTACAAAATAATTTTCTTTTCTCCTAAATCAAACTAATGATTAATGAAACGTTCCCAACGCAAATATAAAAAGCTCGAAAGGTGATAGTACAGCGATATAATTAGTCAGACTATAAAAACTGCTAATTTTTCAGTTGCTGATTTTATGTAATTCATGATCTTTGTTATATCTTCTGTCATAATTCGTAATATAAATACCCTGTAAAGTACCAGAGGTAATTACAAACGAATAATGCCCTTGAAACATACTTTTTAGCGGATTACAACGACGTATCGATTTAAAATCCATTTCATAAATATTAAAAAATCTCCATCGAATTTACTTATCAAAACGGCGCCCAAAGCCTGATAAAGTGTAAGCAACGCAGACACTTGAAAAGTTGGAGAGCAGGAGGTTCACCGGAGAGAGGTTAGTGCTTGGGCGCTCTTTTGCGAGATGCTAAGGCCACGGTGACGCCGAGGAAACGACGATGCGGGCGCGCGAGGTTACGACGCGAGTGAAATATTTATAGAGCTCGCAACCTCCATTCTCTAGACAGCGCTGCAATAGCAATGCAGGTCAGCCGGCATTCTCCCTTGGCAACGCCAACACAAACTTTATGTTTCGCTTTTGAAACAAAACGTCTTTCTATTATACACAAGAATTATATCTCCTTTAATCGTAGTATTTTTGTTCTTACGGAAAAATGTTTTCAGAATGGTTGCTCCCGACTTTGTATATTTAGTGATGTTTTTATTAACTTTTTCTTCCTTGCTCCCCAGTTTTCTTAAGACTCGATCTCTCACCAAAAATTCCACTAGAAAATTAATTAACAGCTTGTCACCGCAATATATTTTGAATAATACCGTTCGCACCATTGTTGAAACACTATAAGTTAAAACTATATCATAATGAGCTATAAAAGTCGAAGATAAAAGTCTAAATACGCAGGAAAAATATCTCTCGTATATAATAAGAAGGTATTAAAAGTAACGGCATTGGATATGAATAAATCTAAACATTCGAAATGTCAATAATTGACGATTTCTCAGGTCTCAGAAACAACTCGTAAATTCTATAATGAATCATTATATTGTCCTACAAGATAATTTTCCCAAATAGAAACGTCTGATGTGGTTTTTGAAAACTTGGTTCGTGCATATCGATTCCTTAAAAACTTAATTAAGAGATAAGCAAATTTCAATTTGTGACAATAAAACTAATCGTCACCATTTACTCTGTAGTCATAGCGTAAGCACGTTATCATTTACTTTATGAAATGAAATACGAGTGTTTTCAATATTATTTTTCAAAAGTCGCTACTTCCTACTGTATATTAGTATGAATTGCAATACTCTGCAAGTTTTGGTCATGCTGCCATTGGCAAACATTTTTCTCTCCTCGCCACATTGTTAGCAACGCTTTTCCTCAGAACCTCCACACCCCGGCGCACTCCAGGGGCCCCTGGGGACCTCTCCCTTCATTCCGGCACCTGCCGCTTCGCCCAGACGGGAGCGAGTACCCGCTCCTCCTCCCAGGGGCGGATCCAGACGATCATTTGGGGAGAGGCACATCGCAGATTTTTGTTAAATAATACACATATTTTTTATTACATTGTATATTGATTACATACTGTTGATGCGATACTATACAATATTATTGTTTAAATATTACATTTTCCAACATAAATAAATATTTAAATCAATTTTGCCAAACAAAGGAAGGTAAACGAAAACTCTAGGCCTTTGGGGGAGGGGCATGGCCCCCATGGCTCCCCTCTGGATCCGTCAGTGCCTCCTCCGCAGCGTCGCGGCTGCCATCTCGTTCCTCGGCGGAGGCGGCGGCCGCCCCGCGCGCGTCATAAAGCAGGCGGCGCGCGAGCGAATGGCTGCTAAACGTCCGCGGGCCGCGTCGCGGCGCGACGCCCTAACAAATTTATCATTGGAGGGGCGGCGCGGGCGCGCGGGCCGTCAACTCCAATTTGCTGCGCTCTTTACGGCCGCTGCGGCTGCGGGAATCATTTCCTTCGGCGCCCACGGCCGACGCGACGGCAGCGCGACTTGCCACAACAGGGAGGGCTACTCATGTTCGAGTTCAATTCTGCTCAGATGTGTCTGTTATGGTATTGTGCATATAATGCCATTGCTCTTTGCGTCAATGGATTACACCTCGAAAATACAGTAACGGACAAATGTTTAAGCACAGAGGAACTTCGAACATTACAGACAGGTTCACTCTTCTCGATTTACAGCTACGAATACACATTTTTAATTCGAGAATGTATATCTGCAGGAAGCAAGTGGAGACCTCCCTTGCAAATACAAAATAAGAACGTGCGCCAGGAGTGATTTGTATTAGGTCACACACACCTAACGCAGTAGTAATGACTCCACAGTTGCCGAATGCAGACTGAACATATTTCCAGTAAAGAGATAAACCCTGTTCATAAATATAAGGAACACGGAAAGGAAAAGTACGGAAGATATCCTTCGAGACAGGGATATTATAATGAATTTGCATAAAGAACATAAATCGTGTGGAAACATTGCACAATTATACACCGTACTCGCTTTACAGTTCGTACAATATAGTGGTGAAAAATTCCACGAAACCAAATCCCATGATCAATGAAGAGCGAACAGACGAACGGCAGAGAGGAGACAATCCAGAGAAAGAAAATGATCCCTAAAATTTCAACCATGCAAATAGCAGCAGAAATGCAAGGATATGGGGATAAAGACGTCCATCTTAACACCATAATAAGAGATACATCCAGATAAAATCGAAGAGAACCAAAGAAGAAACTCTACATCAGGAAAGTGAATGTGTTGGAGATTTCAATTAGGCAATGATAACGTTTTGAAGCACCCATAATTCTGGAGGAAAGTTTTTTTTTTTTAATGAGAGTAAGTTTAATATCTTTTAGAACGAAGGCTTTGTCTTGATATGGAAAAGAAAGAAATACACAGTGCAATATGCAAAATAACTAGCGCACCTTAAATACGGAGATGGTGAGGTTATGAAACGGCAGCTTCAGAACTGAGGTAACGTATTTTTATGGATGAGATAATCGACAAGTTTACATATAAATACATTCTTCCGCAAAATCCGAGAAAGAGTGACGAATAATGGGATCTGTCAAATAATTTGTATTTCCAACGACAATGATTCGAAATATATTGCCCATATCTCGTCTGTAGATGATGTACAACACCACTCATCAACTACATTCTCCTTAACATTCTCTAGATATTAATTCCATTGAAGATACGGGACAAAATGGGCAAACTGGTTCGCAAACAACGTAACAAGCGAGGACCTGAAAGCGGCGTTGCTTACAGAATGACTGAAATGGACGAGAAAATCAATAAATGACATAACTTAGTTCATTAAATATGAAATAGACTTAAGACCGTTATTCAAAGAAAAGAAAAAAGCAACAAACTATTAAAGAACTGAAAATTTTTCGTTAATAACGCAACTTTTAGTTGTGCCAATACACATATTCATGTTACAGTAAGACAAGATAACCATGTATTATGAACTCAAAGCTGTCAGTTTGTACTTCGTTTAATTTTTATTCTTTCCTAAACCTAAGGTACAGTCTTTCTTTTTTCTTCTGCACCTACAACAATTTTTCATAATTATTATTATAAACCTGTTTTCAGGATCAGTGCTTATACTTTCAGGCGTAAATTTCTAAAAGAAATGCCAACTAGAATTCTGACGGGATGCGTCAACGTGAAGAGATTGTAAACAATTGAATCACCAAATAGTTTCCATTGCGAAGAATACAGAGATTGAAGCATTGAGACATGAATGGAACAGGAAATAAGGAGTAAAGAAGAATCAATCGCTAACTATACAAGTAAATATAAACCCAAAGAAATCTAAAAACAAGGCCACAATGCCAATAGTTTCTTTAGATTTTGAAACCTTGAATAATATAAAATGAGATAGTATTTCCCGTCCCCACAAATTAAGAGGAGACAGCAGAAGAAAGCCAACAATTCGATCGTAGGGATTTATTATTGTTATTAGTGAGAAGAAGAACTATTTTCATGCCTGTGACACTTCTTGTGACCGATATTTATTGATTATATCGTCTTGCAGGACATCAAGACAATTTTTCTCGATCCCTAAGGGCTACACCTAATTCTTAAACTTCATCCAAACCAACAAATGCATAACGACCGATTTAACCTCAAAAAATTATCACACGGTTCATCAGCCTTCTTCATACGACTCACAACCACGCGCACTCGTCGCCAGAACCCTCGTACACCCACTATTCCTCCGCGAACTCAGATGACTGCTGCAATTTGGATCCACGCGATCTCGCCTCTCGCCGCGGGCTGTGGTGGCATCGGCGACTGGTCGGCCTCGACCCACAGACCGAGCAGACTCGATGCAGACACGGCAGCGCCGCGAGACAGGCAGCCGCCAGCGCCCCGAGGCTCCGCGCGGGGTGCCAATGCCAGCGCATGGGTGGAAACAGGGATGCGACACCAAGAGCTCGTGCGTGAGTGAATGTGTTGTAAGTACAGCTTAAGAATGAATGAGAGTGAGAATGCAAACAACAAAAACAAACAATAAACCACTGCCGATTCGGTGACCGAGTGTCGTAGCGATTTCGAGTCGAAGGGTCGCGGGTTCGAGTCCCGTCTCGGGTATGGTTATATTTGTGTTCGTCCTTTCACACCTTATCATTACCATATCGTTACATCATCACAGTAACCATAACGTTAACAACAATAGTGGTATCTAATGACCTAGATGTGGATGCGACCTTAAATAACAAAAAACAAAACAAACAACAAAAAAAAACAACACTGTATCAACTAAATCAAGGCCCAAAGTAGAAATCGTAATTAGTTTCAGTTTAGGGAGTAAAATAATTTAAGCTATCTTTTTAATATACGCCCCCCTATGCTTCAGAAGCCTAATCGGCTGAAGCTGTATGCTGAAGCCCCTGAAGTTGAATAAACTCCAGCCTCTTCAAGGCTATTGGAGAGGGGAAAATGAAAAAAGAACTCGTGTGTGTTTTCATTTGATTTAT
Source organism: Teleogryllus occipitalis (assembly GCA_011170035.1). Taxonomy (NCBI): domain Eukaryota; kingdom Metazoa; phylum Arthropoda; class Insecta; order Orthoptera; family Gryllidae; genus Teleogryllus; species Teleogryllus occipitalis. Next base: position 561,682 of record BLKR01000041.1, on the reverse strand, counting down.
TTTGCCAATGAACAATAAAAACTGTATATCTGACGTTTGGGGGAAAAATACAATCTTCATACGTATTTTGTAAATTGTTGTTTCATCTACAAAATATCTGGAAATCTGTTGTTTCTGTATGCAAATTGTTCTTTCTCAAGAGGAGGAAAGAATTGTAATGCATAAACCTCTTCAAATGAAACATACTACAAATTAGATTACATAGGTCATTTGCGATGGTGTAAGAAAGATCTATCTGTTCGGTTTTCCGTGGATTCCACGAGCCGTCATCCGACCCTCGCTTCCCAGAGAATGACTTGACATGACGTGTACATGTGATTCAAAAAGATGGCAGTGCAAGGGAGGAGATTCTCGCCTACTGCCATGGTCCCATTGAAGAAAGTTTCCTCTTTCAGCTGCACAAGAGCTGATAGTAATTGGCAATTAACACACGAGAGGAGAAAAGGCTGAGAGTTCCTCTTCAGAGCCACTTCGATTAATTTCGATTGTTTTGGAGCTTAAAAACTTAAAGAGAGAGCTTCAATGTAACAATGGTCATGTTTATTAATTTATAATCAAGTTAACTGCTGAAATAAAGAAGATAAAAATGATCAGAACAATTAACAACAACGTTATCTAATTGGATAATACAAATACAATAAACAACATTAACAACGATTATCTTCTTATTTTCACCCGTGATCACTTTCGTTCGAAAGAATCTTCAATTTGTTTATATTTGAAAGTCATTATTGCTTTTTGTTATTATCGTAAGCTAGTTTATTAACATCAATGTTTTGAAAACATTGACATCGATGTCGCATCGCTGGATGGAGCTGAATGGGGAATCGCAGGGAATCGCACAGTACAGTTTTGGAGGCCCTGAACAAGCAAGGAGAAAAAAACTGGCGGGCGTGCATCCGGCCACTGATTAATCAGTGCAACTTACAAACTGGTTCACCCTGCCTCGCCCAGTCTCTTAGTCGAGCAGTATTTCCCTTCTTTTTTACTTTCTTAAAAATTTGCAATAGAAAGAATGTATCGATTCCTTCCGAATTCGATCGGATTTCGATCAGAAATAAGTGTTACCATGAATAGCGATTATATTAAAATTTTGCCATATTCATCTTTAGTGGTTTGTCAAAAAAAATTGCGATGAACAACTGTAATAATAATAATAATCTATCCGGATAGCTGAGATCGCTAAGGCAGTAGTGCCGTGGCGATCTCGGAAGGAAGGGTCGCGGATGCCTCGAGAATGTGTGTTTGTGTATGTCTGAATGTGTGTGTCGTCCATTCATCCTTCATTATCAATCATCATTATTCCATATCTCATATCGCCAGGACTAGCAACCCTGGGGGATAAAAATTGGACTCAGCATAATGCTGATCCCCTCAAAAAGGTAGTCGCATACACTTGCCACAGGATAAATGTAACTGAGCCTCGGTAAGTGCAGGTGTATGTGCGCGTGGTTCAAAGCTGTCAGGCTCCGAGAGCGGCCCGAGAAGTACCAACTCCAGATTCGCCTTTGAGTGTGAGTGCACCGCCCCCATTGTCTCGCCCGCCCCCATTGTCTTGCCCACAGAGTGATGGCAAATTTTACCAAAACATCGATACATCGCTAAAGGGTTTTCGATGCCGATGAAAACATAGACGAAAAAACATCGATGTTTTAATTATAGACTAATAAACATCCTGAAATGCATTTCTTACAACAATTGGGGGGCTGATAAGAACCTTCTGATGTTAACATATAAAGCATTAATCCGATCGAAAATCGACTATGGATCTATTATATATGATTCAGCAAGCAAAAAGGACAACTTGAAACTGGAAGTTATACATAACAAATGTCTTAGAATATGTACCGGATGTTACCATAGCAGTCCCATCGGAAGTGTACTCATTGAAGCCAGAGAACCTAACCTTTCACATCGCAGAGAATATTTAACATTAAAATATGCTCTCAAAGCTGCTTCGTCGACTAACCCTATTATCTACAAAGGCTACAACCCTAAATTTCCTCAATGTGATTACCATCCTCGCTACATACCTTTGCATGCGAAAGTAAGGAACATTTTTGAGGAGTTGCAAGTACACCAACCTCCCATTGAAAAGAAAAGGAACTACAACATCCCACCCTGGACGCTCTCGGGTATACAATTTGATATCAACAATTCCGATAATGAAAGTTACCACATATTCACCAGTGGTTTTAAAAACAGCAGTGAAGTACATGCCTCCGTTGTTACCCAAGATACTACAATTAAACTACAGCTACTTCCCTACGCCAGCCTTACTAGTGCAGAAATCTGTTCTCTCATGACAGCCTTCAAATTGATCAAACAGTTGAACTATAAAAAATTTATCATTTTCTGTAGCTCTATTCCAGCCATCCAGAGCATCAACAATAATATTCATAACCTCGAAATGGTAATCATCATACATGAATTGCACCACCATATTGTCAAAGCAGGAAAGTCTGTTGTGATCAAATTCGTTCCTGAAGACAATGAAGTCCTAGGAAGTGAAACTGCAAATCTTGGGACTGAATCGGCGACCGAAGAAAACAGCAACGGAATTATTAAAACCTCCTGTACATTCAATGATATCTGGAAACATGTTGAAATCTTAATGAAAGACAGATGGAACAGCAAGTGGTCCATGCTCAAAGCCAGTGAACTCCATAAACAAATAGGAAATTTCTTCAATTTAAAAACAAGTGTTGAATTAAATAGAAAGGAACAAGTAGCAATATCTAGAATCCGAACTGGACACTGCAAATTGAGTCATATCCACTTATTTAACAAAAGCCCTCCTCCCACCTGCAACCACTGTGACAACTCCACTCTTCTTAATTTAAACCATATAATTAACCACTGTCCTCATTACAACACTCTTAAACAACAAATTCTGCAGGATGACTCATTTGCCTTAATTTTGGAATCCCCTAAATACCAAGAAAAAATTCTTAATTTTTGCAAAAAAATTCAAATATTTTCAGATATATAATAGGTATTAACTATTGTCAATAATTTAGAAACCATGTCAATTTCTGTTAACATAGTTGTTATTATTGTAATTACAACCAAATGTATTATTTAATTGTCGCTAATGACCATCGCTGTTGATGCGACAATAAATAAACTAAAAAAAAAAAAAAAAGCATCCATTTTTAATTACAGTACGTAAAAGGGCTATATTTCATTGTTTGGTTTGCGGCATGTTAGTAGTATGTTAATAAAAATTATTATCGAATGTAAAGAATAAAACTAACAATAAAGAACATCGTGTTTCGCTACTTCACCCTTTAGTCACTTCCATTCATACACCATCGACGAAAAACCATCTAAAATTCCTTCAGATTGCACAGGCGAATTGTGCAGCGTGATAAAGAGGATGACTCAAAACAACGATATTGCTGCGAATTGCTGCTACTCTATAACGTGCCTGAACCCCCTAATTTAAAAAAATTAAAATTAAAAAACATCGATGTTTTTGCAACAATATATCGAGGTGAAGAAAACATTGAAAGCAAAATATCGATATTGATATATAGATTCTTGTGGAAACTATCGATGTTTTCAAAACATATAATATGTTTTTTTGCCATCCCTAATGGTCGCGTCGCGTCGGGACGAATCGAAACAGCGGCTGTAAGCAGATTACGCAGCGAGAAGGCGGCGGCGGCGCGGCGGTCCGTCGCGCGCCACACTAGGCCAGCACAGCGCGTCAGCACGCGGCGGCGGCGGCGGCGGCGGCGGCGCGAGGCAAGTGCCTGGCCTACTTTCCTTCCACGGGTGCTGCGACTGCAAGGCAGCCCAGCTGGCTTCTGAATGGATCTGAATTGGCACTCTTCGTCACGAGAGACGTTGCTCATTTAGATTTCTTTTCAACCTTACCCAAGCTGAAATTTCGTGGGTGGTCATGTAATATGGTGCGTCTCCTGGTCATGCGTAGTGTGGGTCGACGGTTTTGCATCTTTCAAAATAATTCAATGCCTGCAATTCGAAATGCTCAAAATTTGCAACGTGTTCAATCGGATTCCAAGTCTCATCAGTCAAATTGTGGTACTACCAGAAAAGTAATTTTATATCATTATCAACTGCACTTAATTTAATATTAACCGGACTTGGAGCGAAACTATGTGATTATCATCATAATTGTGAGCCCAAAATGCACAATGTGATTATAGTGCGAGAGATGACACACATTACCAATGTTTTTCTTCCCAAGCTTATACCTGTATAGATTTAATAGAAGAAAATCATTCCTACACCAATTAAGAAGCAAAACTTATTAGAAAACTTCTTTAACTGTATGAATGCAAAATGATGTTACAAGAAAAGGATTTGTTCATCTGATGCGACGAAATTACAAAACATGTAATGTACAATTACTAAATCTTTCATTGTTCATCAAATTCATCTTTCTGAGGAAACGAGGGTGGGCTTCATTGAAGCTTCACCCCTTCTGCAGTTACCAGCCGAGATGGGAATGGACTTACATCATTTGATTTCACGCAGCATCTTTAGATTCTTCAATTGCTCCTCCTTTCGGTACAAGCAGCTCCTTCAGAAATTCAGATCTCACAGCGCACCGCCTTCTTTACCAGAGATCTTCCAGACGCACTCACAATAAACAGGAAAAAGACGAACGTCAGCGCGGGAGGTTTCTTTCCGGTATAGTTCTTTTCGCGAGGCGGGCGTTCGCATAGCGCATACCAAAACAAAGCGCGGGATTCTTTGCAGAGAAATGGATGCTCGCAGCTGGAGAGCGCGATGGAGTCGGGACGCGGCGCGGGCAAACACCGGAAATTCTCCTTAAGTTTCGTCATCAAAAACGAAGGAAAACATTCCGAATCTTCGAGCGAATCTCGTGCTCAGCGTTTGCAATCTGCAGGGCAAGTTGTTCTGTGAGAAGCGTTTGTTTTCGAACGAGAGATTTTGTTCTAGTTGGAAGAAAGGTCCCGAAAGTAACGACGAGTTCTGCGCGCAAGAGAAGTCAAAGTTTCTAACGAAGTGGAGCACAACAATTCAAAGTTTACAGAGATGACTTGACACTGAAATCCATGTCAATTGGCATGAAATTACTCTTTGGAACTTATTAATATCATGTATTTTGGATGTATAAAGTCTATATTTTTTTAAGAAATCTGTACTACTTTCTACCTTTTACAACATCCTTTAAATATCTCCCTAAAAATATTGTAAATCATAATATGGCCGAAGTTAATGCAGGACAATGCTCTTAAAAGGATCCTGAACGAATAACGGAATCATTCCATCAATAAGAAGTTCTCTTCATCATTTTTAAGAAAATAATTTTATATTATAGATTTTCCATTAAAATTATTCAAAGACAAATCAGTAAAATATATTAGAAAATTTTGAAATTGATTAAAAATGTTATGATTCTGCACCTTTCCGAAACTATCAACTTCTCCATACCACATAAATCAGTCGCTGATGCAAACTTTTTGCAAAATGAACTCATCTACGTCAGTGGAAGAGGTCTCATTCTCCACGTTATTATTCCAAAAAAGAGTGCCTAAATAAAGGTAATCTTATAAACTCACTACAGCAACTGTTTTTGTGATGGTAAACAGCGAAAAAAGAAACACATTTCGTACACTGTGCCAATGAATGAACTGTACTTACTGATGCTATTAATTTCTTTTGTATAAAATAATTAGAAATGTATAAGAGAATCAAAGTCAATTTTTGGAATGTTCATTTGTTTATTGACTGGATTATTTACTGACCATCGACAGAAACGTAAATATGCTGACTTAAGTTTTTTTAATGGTTGGAAAAGTAATATTTGTTCTGGTTATTTCAGGCAGTTTTTACTTGAGCAACCAAACTTCATATCCTAAAAATAGACATATTCTTAATTTTATTACAATTACTTTTTATTACTAATGTCAAATTATGAACATTTTCTGAGTGGTTACTTGAACTGAGAAACGAAACAATTCAATATAATAATCCAGTAAAAAATATTATTTACATTCTCTATCATGTATTGATTGTTAGGAGGTTATCGTTTTAGGATACATTTGAGTTTATTTCATTCCATTTCATTAAAATTATTTAATAAAGATGAAATAATTTTTTAATGCCCTAAATATTTCAACAGCTTTTGCTGATTCAGAACATTAGAATTTATTATTTATTTCAACAATTCCATATAAAAAATCTTTTACATATTGCGCACCTGTGAGCGCATACTCAACACGACTCTTGTCGGAGGTTCTCCACTCCTCTCCAAGCATGCTTTTAGGGGAGGCCTGCACCCAGCGACGAGGCGTGGATGCTGGCAGGTGGACAGAGGGAGCCCACCTCTCGTATGATTTATGCAACGAGGGGCCCGCACGTTTCCCTTTCCACCCAACCCTCCGCCAGGTGAGGGAGACTCGCCCAAGCCCCTCCCTTCCCCTCCTCCGAGTTCTTCGCCCCCCTCTCGCCCCCTTCTTGCCCTCGCCATCCCCCGAGGAGTGTCGGAGACCGAAGGCGCGTCCATACTCCAGAGAAAAAAACGCCCCGTGAAAAAACACCACTCTTGGTAGCGGTGTGGCGTGCCGCACTCCACGAAAATTACCGGGAATAAAATATTGGCATCGGCGATTACATATTTCGCGACGACGACGGCCACCGACCGCCATCAATCCTCCGAAGTTACACCTTGGAATTATTTAAAAATATACAGCGCACCAACTACTCGACCGAAACTGTCGCTGTTTGCTCTAAAGTTTCGGGATTCATGAACGCCGCCCCTATTTAGGACCACGGGCGCGACCGTAAAGTGTCACGCGTATGCAAATGAAGAACTATAATACGAATAGGTTAAACCAGTTTATCTCTTGCGGGGACAGGAGACACGACGGGAGCAGGCGGTGAGCCGCGTCATAAAGATAGAGGCGTGGAAGCATTCTGCGACCTTTTATGTACAAGGTAAACTACTGCCGAACAGGAGTCCAAGGGGGAGAATTAAAGGAGAACACATACTTGAGCATTGTGTATTAATTATCGTTCACTAATGTGAACAAATACATGAGTATACAAATATAAGAGTGACACAATGATAGTAAGTATAGATATCCTCTACTTTGATGCGTTGTTTTGTCATATTCTTTTGACAGAAGAGGAATAGTACAACTGGCTTGGAAAATTTCAAACCTACTGTTTTTGTTCCTGCCAAAAATCGTGGCATTTACGACAATTTTATTATTTTAAATGTACCAATAAATTAACAATTGAAGACATATGGTACATTCAGAAATAATATCACATATTACACAAAAAGAATAATAAACGAATTACGAAACGAATTCATTGTATTTGTCAATACAAATAACAATAAAAATTTGGCTTGAAATTATCTTTCAATTATAAGTTCAGGATAGCAGAGGTATCAACCACAAGTAGTGGGCAATATGAATTTAATATAAAGAAAATTCAGCCATACACATGTTCCGGAACTTCATTCCATCATCAGTGGCTCAACAATATTAAAATTGAACGAACGAATTAGCATATGAATAACTAAGACATAAAAATCAATATATAATACGAATGAACACTAAAATTATTTAAATAGAGTACTTACTCAAGTAACATAGATTAAACACAACATTCAGCAAACATAATATGGCGCCATTTTGTTTCGTACGAGGTATGGAGATAGAGAAAAGATGAGGAAGGAAATAGATGTGTGGGAAGGCTAGTCAATAAATAAATTTATGATGGGGCTGGATTTTAATTGAGATGATACCTCTGCTATCTTGAATTTATAATCATGGAGTGCCACAATATCTCTACTGCCACTACAGAATTATCTTTCAAATTAAGTTCGACGCCCACGAAAGATTCAGTTGGTTTGCAACAGAAACGGAAGGACTGTTTGCGAAAGAGCGAGTTCAAGAAAAACAGAATTTTTGTTCCAGGAATACTTTGAGTAACTCTTTTGCAAGTCATGCCTTGAAATAAAAACTGGCACAGCCCAACTGCCTGTGATTATCTGGCTAAAGCTTCATATTTCAAGAATTATTATTACATTATTACCACATTACTTTCAGATTAAAAATAAATTCCTAAATATTTAGATCTAGGATGGAGTCTAACGAATATTCCTACAAACGATCATTTGTTAGAGTACCGTTAATTTTGTATGATATTCATTCAAACGTTTTTATTTTGATTGCGGAGGAATGTCAATGTTTTCTGCCGACGTTCATTAGAACGGTGTGATATTGTGAAATGCAATAGAGTTATACCACAGACGATTAGGGCTATGCGACAAAAGTTAATATTCCGCGAGATCACAACGTAACGTTTGAATCAAAATGTAGTATTATGGAGTTTTATCGTATTTGCAACATCTAGACGTTATGCACTCTAAAGCATGTGTCATTCGACATTAAAATCCCAAAATGCCAGAATTAAAAAAGAGTTTTAGCGTTCTCGCGGCATACCTTAAGCACCATAAAAATAGCAATAACAATATAACTCTTTAGTTCTTAACAGCAAAAAGACGACGTCACTGATCTTCACAGATTTATATTAGCTGTGCCTACGAGTGGTTCCATGTTCCTGTAACTTGCTGCATAACGGAGGCGCATTAAGAATTTATCTCTGCTTGTACAAACACGTTTTTCCGCTGAAGAAGCGACATGTGTTCGCACCATTGAAGTCTCAGAAGGAATCACGTATATGATGCAGGAAGTATCAACTTAAATTATAATTATTGGTTCCATGTAATTGAACCTTTGCATCCGTATCCATAATCTTCATAAGCACAAAACCTTAAACATTCACACTACGACTAACTACATACGGCATCCATTTTGAACAGATTAATGGAAGATTAGCTTTTTTGACTTGAGAAATTAAGCTTAAGTTTCGCCGCTACACTTTTAACGCCAGTCAAGAGACTTGTGTATAAGAATTTACAAATGCACTGTAATCGCCTATTTTGGTGTACTATAATAGGAAATATACTATAAAAAGTTGATAATGTGCGATAACGTCCTTAAGCGTTACCACTAAATAACATAAGAGTGAACACACAACACATAAGAGTGAACACGGGAGTGAACCTCGCTTGCCAGGACCCATTCCAAGCCTTTCAGATTGCGTCACTCGCGACATCTCCATTCTCTGGCAGCGCTCGAAAATTGCCTATCGGCGCGGCTGCAATTCGGCCTCCCGCGCACGCCCAGGCTTCTGCTCACGTGCGGGGGCGGAGCTAATTTAATCTCCGGTTCATTCAATCAATAGGTGAGAGCGAGAGGCACGGGTGCTAGCGGCGAGGCGACACGACGCTGAGGCGCGGCGGGCAGAGTCGCTCGGACGAGGACCAGACCACTTGCCTCTTGCCTCACACGATTCTGGAATTTCCCCCCCCCCCAGAGGTCTAACACTTATTGTAAGAGTAAGAAGGACGAAAAAAAAGTCGACCAAATGTAATATATTTCGTTCTCAAGAAATTTCTTACGTGTGACTGCTCTGAAAATCGAGTCTTTGGAAAAACAACAACAACAATAATAATAATAATAATAATAATAATAATAATAATAATAGTAATAATAATAAATTAATTAAAATTGAATCAGACAATGTAACCGTTGTATTTTCAAGTGAATGATTACGAATAACATAAGACAAAATATATGGAGTGCTATATTATTCGTAGTAAATAGTGGATTAGATTTTGTGTATTAAAGAAATAGAAGTGCCAACAACAAAAAGTAAAAATGAAACATAGGTAATAAATAGATATAAAACATTGTATCTCAAGATTTCGTTAGAATTCGAAATATTTAAATAATAAAAGCAATGCAAGTTCGAGTTTTCGACTAACGAATTTTTTCATGAATAGGAGGCCTTCCATAATTAAGTAACCCCTATTTGGAGTATTTTGAATACCCCCTATCTTCCCTGTAACGGGTGCATAAATCCCATTTACAATAAGTAAAAATAAATTATAGAACAGTCAAAATAGTTTTATTAATTTTAATTGTGTTATATATTACAATTTATGACAATTAAAGTAAGAAGTAGTTGGCGATTCTGACCACACCTACCAACTAGTTTGCGGATAATTTTTGAGTAAGGAAAGGACGCTTGGGCGAGAAAATATCTGACAGGCCGCGCACAGGCCGACGAGGATGATAACTACATATATTGTGCAAATTTAATTGGATTCTCGATTATATATAACAGATCCTTTTAGAATATTTTCTTTCTAATCGAAGAGATTAAATTAATATATTAGATACACATATTTCCATTTATAATAAAAAATATTCATCATAAGTAAATTATTTATATTTTTTAAATTTAAATTGTTATTTATTAATGTTTTATTAAATGACTCTATAAAATAATTATTTCAGTAAATGTTGCAAAATAAAAATAAATACAACTCAGCGTTTCGTAGCACTAAACTAGCGTCCCCTACCCTTTGTACCGCAGCCTCAAACCTCCTCCCCCTCTCTTTAGCGTTGCGTAATTTATGGACGATCCTTAGAAGAATTCAGTAACCCGAAATTCGAATAACAATGCGCAAATATTCGATTCTAAATTTTTTCAATTAATAATTTCGGTTTTGACCGATTTGCTAACTTATACTGCGATTTTTACATTGTTGCCTGTGACATTGCATCAGCTTATTTACGGTACCGTCCAATCGGGACCTTACACGTCACTGTAGTGACGTCACTATGGTGGTGTTCAACCATCCGATTGAATGACACCGTAACAGCTGATTTCCTTCACAGGCAGCTATGTAAAAATCGCAGTATAATGAATGGATTCAGAAAAGTTCGATCCTCTCGAAGAAAACATTGCTTTGCATTAGCGTCCCCGTGTATCCGAGCGGCAGGCGGCGGCACTCTCTAGGGATGGCAAAAAGACATCGTTGTTTTTAAAACATCGATGTTTACCAGCAGAAACATCGATATATTAACAGGGATATTTTGCTTTCGGTGTTTTCTTCACATTGATATTTTGTTGCAAAAATATCGATGATTTTTACTTTGTATTTTTTAAATTTTTGTTTTAAATAAGGGGTTGAGGCACGTTGTAGAATAGCAGCAATACATAGGAATGTCAGTTTTGCGTCATCCTTTCTATCACGCTGCACATTTCGCCTGTGCAATCTGAGGGAATTTTGGGTGGTTTTACTTCGATGGTGTAAGAGTGGAAGTGACTAAAGGGTAAAGTAGCGAAATACCATTTCTTTATTGTTAATTTTATTCTTTACATTCGCTAATAATTTTATTAACATACTAATAACATACTGGTAATCAAACAATAAAAATATATCCCTTTTCCGTACTGTAATTAATAAGGGACAGGAAAATAGCACGTTTATTAGCCTATAATTAAAACATCGATGTTTATTCGTCGATGTGTTCATCGACATCGAAAGCCCTTTAGCGATGTGCTGAAACATCGCTGTATCGATATTTTGATAAAATTTGCCATGACTAGCGCTCGCGCTCTTCGCATTGACCCAGGAGGTCACGGCGCGGCGCCGACGCAGGGGAGTCGTTGAGCGCGGGTGGGGGAGCTGCGGCGGCGGCGGCGGCGTTCGCCGACTCGGCTGGGGCGAAGCAGCCGGATGAAGGCTCCTTTCACGGCGCGCATTCCTCGCATAGCGACAGACACCAGCTGGCGCGGCCGCTGCGCTGACGTAGCCCAAGTCAGCGCCGGCGAAGACTTCGACTCTTCCCGCTCCGCCGCCACCGCCGCGCCACGGCGCGCCGTGCCGAAGCTGTACACTGCGCGCATCTTCAGCGATTGCGACGCCACGAACGACACAAAGCTGATGGAAGGAATTTTGCTGAGTGCTTGCTGAAGGTCGCGCCATGCGCTGAATACCTCTTCCTTGGCTAGATGTATTATTTTTATAGGGTGGGTGGATTATATTCTAGAAGCTGAGCCCTTTCATAACAAATATGATGCTAAAATATTGGAAAATTATATATATATATATATATATATATATATATATATATATATATATATATATATATATATATATATATATATAATACATATTATGTATATAATTTTTGCAAGAACTGTTAATTCCTTATTTTAATTTTTGAAAAATAGCGAGTCCTTAAGTTAAAACTCTACAGCCAATAATTGTTGATTCTTATAACGAAGTAAAAGTACGATTTTTAAGGCAATACTGCAATATAGCTTTAACATAAATACGGTAACAATACTAACTGAACTCCACAACCCCAAAATACAGACTTGATAAAGGGAATTTTCAATATAACTGTAGGTCTTGAGGAGTTGTTAGTGAATATTTACGTTTCGTTTTAATTAAAAATTACAAAGCGATTTTTCAGTCATTTCGCTTCTTCATTCCACAATTGTTTTTTATTAGTTGACATTTTGTTTACTTTCGGAGTACATCCCCAAAACGTTTGACTGTCCCTGTGTTTTTTGGTTTATTTGTTTAATTGTTCTTCACTTGTTCATGAGTAATGAGTTTTATATTCTTTTGTTTGAACTTGAAAAGGGATCGCAAACCTACAACTGGTTTATATTTTAACCATCGAAAATCTAATATTTAAAATCATCTTTGTTGATACAATAACAATGTAGACGATACATGGATAGATTATTGTGCTCTTCCCTTTGTCGTCAATACAAATTTTAAAATGCGTGTACTTTTTATACGTTATTTGGACCAGGAATTTAACATATTTACGGAAATAAAATGTTTTATTACGTAAAGCTGTGGGGACCCTTTCAATATTTTTATTGAATTTACAGTCAATCTGTGCGCTTGCTTATGCCGGAGTTGATCGATAGGACCTCTGGTCGGTCACCAGGCGGATGATGTCACCTCCTTTCGCGAGATAGGATGGCCGCTTTGGAATGTGGTCAGTGCCCATATTCGGGGGCAAGACTTTTTTCTTGATCTATCTGACCCTTCTCGCCAAGGACGGTTGCTTTCATTCTGTGTAAGGCGCAGATGTGTCCCCTAACTGGTGATACACTTATTGGTGGAATGTGACTGACAGATTAGCCCTGAATGTGTCTAGTGCACATTTTACACGTAAAACGATGACATGGTGCGAAGACAAATGTGGAACAAGTTTGATGACATGTTCGTTGTGCACATTATAACAACAGAAAAATATCTCGAAGAGAGTCCAGTTGGCGGGTTTGGGGGGGAATGGATTTCTAGAACGTCCGTTAACTTGACCATGATTCTTGACATTGATTCTTTAAATAAGGATTCAATGCCAATCTAAAATGGACATAGGAATTCTCGTGTTTATGAAGGCTTATTTCTCGTGTTTATGAAGAACAAATGTGATTCGCTGAATTTATGTATTCTGTATTCTTATTTATACTCAATTTTCTTTATGTCATACATGTTATTCAGAATCAAGATGCGTTTTCTTATAATGTATTTCTAACATGCTAGAGCTCCGAACAATTGAAACTATCGGACAGCGAAAAGGCGTTCTTTCTTGCACACATGGTGCAATATGATTTACAAATCGTGCGAAGAAAATGTTATATACTTCTATCTTACCGCGCACTATTTTAATTTTATGACGAGTGAGCCATTTTAGTTTCCACTCGTGGTTTGCTTTTCAATTGACTGAAACATTGCTTAAAAAGAGGTGCGAGTCCCATTCTGTCGTCTCGGCGCAGAATATCCTTGGACACACGCGTGCACATTCAACTCTACAAGCTGTGCAAACACGAGGAGGGCTTTCGTTATCTCACTACGGCTGAGGGAGAGGAACGGAGCCTGGAGGGACGGCGAGGGCAAGGGCGAGAGAGAAAGAACACATGAGGGAATTCAACCGCCGCCGTGTCGCACTGTGGGGTACAATCCCATCTAATCTGGTCCAAACATTTTCATTATACAGATTATTAACTCACGATCTTATTTGTGCTGCACTGCACACCAACAAACGAGGACGTTATTGAAATGCGCGCCACGAGAACAATACCGCAATTATTAATAGATTATCTTCTGAATCTTTTTTCTTCTTCCGGGAGCTTTTTACAGCTTCCGGGAATGCGATTTTCGCAATGCCGATCCGCGTTGGGTATCCACTGTGTCCCGCATGGGGACTTAAATTAACTTTTTCTACATTAGATATACTTGCAGGATCCTCAGTCAGTGGTCAGTATGCTTACAAGGCCTTCAGCGACAACACACATACATGAAAGACAAGAGACAAACAACCATGCCGGCACGGCGGGACTCGAACTCGCGACCTTCCGAGGCGCTGAGTCGGCACGCGCTCTAGCCACCTCTGCCATCCATCCTCTGCCATCGGCGATAGATTATGTTCTGAATATTTTAGAAAAATATTTTGTTTGCAACTGTGGTACTGAAAATATGTGCGTTGATAATGGACTGTTAAGGTACATAAACATACTGCTCATTTCCCATTATTTTTCCATGAGACGAACGTGCTTTTGAATACAACTCCCTCGCGCAAAAAAATAAAAAAGTGTGCACTGAGCGTTGTATCGTGAAATATACAATTAATTTTCCTTGCATCTCCAAACAAAGCAATTTGCGAGGTGCGTTCGTGCGCCGCTTCCGAATTCGGACCCACTGCCAATGCGCGCGACCTGGATCCGGCAACTCGCTCCGCCGAGAGGTCTAACTTCGTTACGACGGTGGCGAAAAAAACGGAGCTCTTAAGAGCAGCGCACTTCCCAGTCGACGCAACGGGAGAGTGGCACGTCCTCGGGGCGATGGCGGCCGGCGCGTTGTCGTTGGCGTCTCCGTTGCTGTCGTTGTCGCGTCCCTTGTCGTCGTTCCTCAGGAGGGAAACTGCGTATCATTAGAAGCCGTAATCTGCCTCTTCCGCGACACGCGGTAAAGAGCAGCCTTTCAGGCCGGGTCTCTGCCGAGGCGCGCCCGTTGGTGAGGCGTGGTGGGGTTCGGGTAGGGGATGGGGAGAGGGGGAGGGATGGGTTGCAGCGGGGAGAAGGCTTTGCGGGGGCCGTTTTGCGGAAAGCGGAAATGAGAAGATGAGTCGGAAATCCGAGATCATGGCTTCTTTTCAGTTCGCAAAGTCCAATGTACGCCGAAAATTATGGGCGTTAAACGCACACGCAAAATGCGGAACAATTCGTGATGCAACGTGTGTGCTCGCTTTCTCTGAAAGCAGCGGGATTTCAAACCTCCTGTAATTTGCAGATAACAAAAAGGGATACTGGTGGGTTTCTACAAGGTACTGTTATTTTCTGTCACTCATTCACCATACATTCTGGTTTCACCTATCAATCATTCTTTGAAATATACATTTTCCTATTTATATCACATTGTCACAAACAAGTTACCATTTGCAGAGCTGTATTTATTTTGTAGGAATATGCAACGGAAATTCATCATATACGTACATACAATTCCAACAATCGCATAAACAATTTTCACGCCCTTTAAGAGGTGTTAAATAGACAATCAATTTTACTTACAAGCACATAAATGATATTTTGGAATACATACATTTTGTCGTGAACAAAGATTGAGCATATGACAAAGTGCAATCCTGGGAACGCGTTATTCTTTTGTAATGAACTATATTTTTATTGCGAAAGGGAATTTAAAAAAGTAAAACAATAAATTGTTTGAGATTTTTAGATCTACTTTTACAACATCAAATTTTTAACAGAAAAAAATAGTTCAATGATTCTAGAAGTAAGAATAACATTATATACACTTTATATTACTCATTTAACTCAATTTGTTACAATAAATTGAATGGCATTGTGCGTATGAACGTATATAACGCATCAGGAGAGAATAAACATGATGAAATAAGGAGAAAAATTAAAATAACAAAGAAAACAGAAATAGGCTATTATGTATCAAATTTGTTGGAAATATTTTCCCTGCAGTAATCTTCTATTTTCCTCACAATCAACTCTATCAAACTAGAATATACAACAAAGAAGTTAACGACCTGCAGAGCATTATTTATTTGTACGAATATACAATGGGAATTCATCATACACGTATACACAATTACAAAAATCGTATAAACAATTTTCATGGCATTTAGGAGCTGTTAAATAGAAAAGTAATTTTACTTTCAAGCACATATTGTTACACAAAGAAACCTGCAGGTTGTTTTCTCGTGACGTTTATCTACATTACCTCAGTTCTATGTTATTATTCTTCGGTATAATTAAAATTGTAGAGAATATTTAGTGACAATGGTATGATGTGCAGAATGAAGTACTTTTTTGCCCAATTTCAAATATCATCGTTCAAGGATTTCATTAGAATTAAACAACACTATCTAAATTGTATAAACTTCCGTCGTTTGGAATTTGATGACGTCACTTTTCGTCTATTGCATTATAACGTTAAAATTATTCTCATATCAATTTATACGCGAGATTCGCATTTTTAAAGACAACAGTTACTAGTGAGAATGATGTCAATGGTGAAATGATTTCTAGATTCACCGTAACTTCGGCATAAAGAGAATTCATCTGATTTTGAAACAACGAAATAGAACAGAATACAGTTTAAAACAAAAATATAAATTGAGGAATACATACATTCAACACTCAGAATCTCACTCGAATCCTCCCTAGAAGTGTAGAAGTCTAGAGTACACAGACGTTTGCATATGGGAGGAAATTATTCGTACTCTTTTATGGCAAATGTGTCATAAAGCTAGAGAATAAGTTAGTTCATAATTAAAGTTAATTTCATTTTTTTGTGATTCGAGGACTCACTTATATGATAACTTACTGATATGATGCAATTGAAATGTCAACTCATGTTATTAATGGAGAGTCCGGAGGTACAGCAACTGATGCTCCGAACGATTGGTTAATTTCCCGTTCGTAATGAATGCAAATCCTCATTTTGTGTTCGAATTATTTTAACTTTCAATTAACTGATACTTTTCTTTTTTAAACTCTCTTAACGTTAAAGCCTCCAGAGGCTGTGGAAATCACCAAGCGATGTCGACACACCTAGCCTCTACCTGCAACGGTCCTACCAAAAAGGGGAGTCGCGAACTCCAATCCACTTTGCGAGGGAAAGCGACATCGCCGCCGCCTCAAATGGTCCGTGGTCCAAACGAAATTTCCGCCGTCGCTTTGCGAAGAAACGAAGTAGTTTCGTTTCGTCATGAGCATTGGAACTTAATGTAGAGATGATTATCCGGAATAAAACTCAACATGCGTGCTATAAGTAAGAATTACTATGTGGAAAAGTGATTTTGATTTATTACGTTTACCTACAAGTAACCTCTCTAACACCGTAGTATGTTTTGTTTCCATTGTCATTTTTGTGCTTCTTTCGAGCTATTGATTTAGTGTTTTAGTTAGGATTATCTTTTGGAAACTGTATGCTCTTACATGTTCAATAAAATGAACAGATACAAATAATTAAATAATGAACTTTTCATTAGAAATGAATCATTTTTTAAAATGCATATGTCATAAAAATTTTACGTTTACTGCTTAATTTCGTTTCAGCATTTCTCGAAACCTCTCCGGCGGAGTCAAATCACGTCTCTCTTAATACAGTATTAACTTTTATTACCCTCTCATCCACGAAATGCAAGCGCATCACGCCTCCGATCTTCATTAAAATCCAGATGACACGAATTTTTATCGTTGGAAAAAATA
Source organism: Teleogryllus occipitalis (assembly GCA_011170035.1). NCBI lineage: Eukaryota > Metazoa > Arthropoda > Insecta > Orthoptera > Gryllidae > Teleogryllus > Teleogryllus occipitalis. The sequence goes on along the minus strand of BLKR01000041.1, from coordinate 544,042 downwards.
AACATTCGCAGAAGCGCTAATTGCAAATTTTGCGGGCGCGCCTTATTACACGCGCAGCTTGGCGGCAGCACCGTGACGCGGGATCCATTTCCCGCAAAAAGCGGCACCGGCGCCGCGGCGACCGCAAAAACGCGCGCGTCATAACTCGCACCCGGATAGTGCCGAGTGTACGTGTTTGCTCCGTCCCTTCCAGCTCCGTCATACCCGCTCCGCTCCATCCTCCACCGCGCCATGGTGCCCAGCCGCGGGAAACTAGTCCCGCCTCGCCCCGTCCTGCCCCGCACCGCCCCGGCCTGCCACGCACCGCCCCGGCCTGCCACGCGCCGACCCGGCCTGCCCCGCACCGCCCCGGCCTGCCCCGCACCGCCCCGTGCCCCGCACCGCCCCGGCCTGCCCCGCACCGCCCCGGCTTGCCCCGCCCCGGCCTGCCCCGCCCCCCGGCCTGCGCCATACCCGGCGCGCTATGCCCGGCCCGCCATGTTCCACCCCTCTATGATCCAATGCAACCAGCCCCGATCCACCCTGTTCGACGATGCCGACCCGCCCAGCTCGGCCCAGTCTCACTCCAACCCGCCGCGCTTCACACCGCTCCCCTCCACCCCGCTCCGCATTCCCCCTGCTCCATCCCACCTTGGTCTGCCACGCCCCATTCCGACCCGTTCCGTCACTCACCCCTTCTCATTCCTCCCCGCCCCGCTCTGCCCTGCCCCGTCGCGCCAGTGGCGAGAGCCAGACCGCCGCCCGCAACCACCGCCGCGCGCGTAACGCTAGCAGCCGGATGGAATATCAGCGCGCGCGCAGGCGGCGCGTGGGCGGCGGCGCGGTTTACGAGGGGCGGGGTGGGGATGAGGGCGGTTGGGAGGGCGTGGGGTGGGAGAGGGCGTGCGCTGGCTTTCGTCCACGTTGGACGAGCCCTCGCCCGCGCAGCCCAGTGCAGAGCTTTGCATGCGGGAGAGCTCGGAGTTGTCGGAGATGGAGTGCACTCTGCAGCGGTACGATTGCGCTTCAAGGATTTCTGGACGTGCAGCGTTTGAGAAGAGCGAGGAAAGGAAAATGGCATACACAAAATGAAAGAATAACTTGAGTCGGCTAATATCAAACGTTGATGCTCGGTGCAACATTTGTGAATATGTTAGTACACCCACCATCACTACCCATACAATACTTACTTCACTTGGACACAAAACTAACTTGGAAAACCCATAAAGATACCAAAATTAAACAAGCAAGAAATATAAATTATTCCAACTCCGGTCACTAATCAATAAATACAAATCCCTACACAAACTCTACAAAAATGTATAAAACTGTAATAAGGCCACTAATGCTCTACACATGCCCAATATGGGCAAACGCAGCCACCACAAATATCAATAAAATCCAAGTAATTCAAAATAAATTTATGAGACTAATTATGCTTCATAAGTAGTAAACAACTCCATTTCGAATTAAAAATCAATACAATAATAGCCCATATACCACTCAATTTCTACCAAAAGCTACGAGACATACCAGCAGCATCCCATTTCAAACTAGCGAAAAATCCAACATACTCCCGAATAAAAAATACATTCCTATTTTAAGCCTTTCTCAAACTCTTAGACAATCATGATACATAAGAGCTTCTCCCTTAGAGTATCCTCTTCAATGTATAGATTAAGCTAGCTCAGATATTTTAACTAGAGTAGGTCTGAAAAAAATCTGTAATGTTATTAGACTAAGCGATGTATTCCACCCAAAACAAATAAATATGTTAAATGAAATGTGTTAATGTTAGTACCTTTATGGTTACGTAGGTATACGGCTGATTTTTACTCTTTTTTTTTATTCAGAGGAAACAGTGAGAATTTGATTGGGAGAAAATCGTGTTCATCATTAAGAAAAATTGTTGTCGAGACCAGTTTTCCAGGTGGGAAAGGGATGATGACTGTTGTAATTTCGTTAGATGAACTCTAAGGTGTGAATGGTTATACAAATCAGAGGCATCAAACAGGACAAACGAATTTTATTTTTTATTTACCCAATCACTTATTTTCGTGATGGGGGAATTTTCTTTCCTTAAAATTAAAAAGAAAAAGATCTTATGATTTAAAAAGAACAATATTTCAAACTAACTAAGAAGTTTAAAATATTCAAAACATATTTATTTTATTGGTGTCGGATCGTGTTATTTTGAAACAATAGTTACTTAGACAACCAGATTCTTCTTTGGGCCATAGAACCAATGAGTGTTTCTAGCAGGAATGTAGCTCCTAACGCGTGTTAATGAATATTCGTCATTGTCATTTGATGCAATAAATTAATTTTGCACAGACCGAGAAAAGGGTTTCGCGGGCCGATTTGATGGCACGTAACTTAATTTAGGGACTGCATTTTAGGTTAACATTAAAAAAGTAATAAAAATTCAAAATGAATAAAACGTTGTTTTATAATTATTTAATATATGATTAACTCTGGAGTCTTAATTAGATATTTGTTTCTTTCTTCCACTATATCAAAAAATATTTTAGACGTCGTACACCTTAGTATTCTCGTTAGCTTTCTAAAATGTTATTACTTAACGAAGCACGTGTTGAATTCTTTGAAATTTCGTCTCCGAGAAAAAATATTTCACCACCATAAACCCATAGTCCACACAACAAGTTGTGCAAATTATATTTAATTAGAATATATGAGTATAACAGAACCTTGTTAGCGGAATCACTTGTAAATTACCATTTATTTATTATTTTTGTAGTAAACATATACCTAGAAATTAAAGTTTCAATATTTGTCGGATTTTAAATCGACAATCGTCTGGTGCGGCGAGTGCGCAATTTTATGTGGGTTACTTGTGGCCCACGGATCGCGGGTTGGCCAGGGATGGTTTAGTAGGAAAATACTGTTAAAACTCATAATTAATACATTAAATAGTATGAGTGAATGGTTTGTAAATTATTGTGAATTACAATGCATGCACAAATTTTGAATACTTTAGAATTTACTGGTGTTTTTCATATTTTGCTATGCTACATATTTTGCCATGTTTGCCGAGCCTACAAATGCCGTTAGAAATATATATTTTAGGAACCATATAATAACAAGAAAAAATTCAGTCATGTAGATTTCACTTCAATTTTTACAGCCATTGCACGCCGAGATACAAATGCATTCTTTACGATATTAATGTCACGACTTACAAAATCTAAATTTACTCTTCAACCTCAATTCGAGAGTTTTATGTTCACTCCACAGCCAACTTACGAACTGATGTCTCTTCTTACTTTTTTCTCACCTTTATTTTCCCAAAGATGGGAGAGTTCGTCAGCAACTTCGAAAACAGCACGGAAATCGCAGGTCCTCGCCGTTGCCGTATTTTCTGTACACCTGTTTGCATTCGACGGAAGTTTCCGGACGTAATACGCCGGAACGGACTTGGAAGCGAAGTTTCCGCTCGTCCGCATCTCAATCCGCAGGCGGGACGGCAGTGAAGAAAGAGCAGATGAGCTCGGGAACGCGTGCGGGCGGGCGTGGAAGGTGCAGAGTCAGGGGCAGAAGAAAAGCAGTGGGGGTGGGTGGCCGGCGCCGAGTGCCCGAGTTGGCGTTCGGTGGTAGGGGTGGAGAGGGTGCGCGGGAGGGGGGGCTGCCCGCTGGTCAAGCGAAGGCCGTGCCGCGATGCCCAGCGTCGCTCGATATGCAGAGCGACGGACCGTAAAGCTCGACTCTTTACGCCGAGGAGCGTGCGAGAAGAGAAATCAGGACGCTAGACCCGAAGAGGATTATATATTTCATCAGTGTTTTGGAGGAAGTCAAGAGGAAAAATTGTGTTGCGCTTACCACGTAAAGAATGTCCGTCCTAGTGTACGCACGTCATCTCTTTCAATGTTTTTGTTAATGCACGAAAGCCTGTGAAATAGCAATGGGTGTACGTTTAGGGGGAAGTGTTCTGCTATTGAGACCCTCCGCATAACGCATGATTTCCCTCTTCTTTTAATTCCAAGCCACAAAAGATCTTTGTTTTTAGCAAGATTTACTTCTAAAAAAAGATACATACTTCTGTAATAACTGTGTAGGTAGAGATGTGAAGTCTCGGAGTCATTAATAAGTTGAAGGACTAGGTAGTCAAAATCCATGTGCATGTACTGTTGTGTCTTACACCGCGTCATTAATTATATTACCTATTCGTATCAATGGGAATACATTTTCATACCATAATTTTATAATAGAAGAATCAATTTATAAAATATTTGCATTGTCAAGTGAGGTTTGCAATTTGCATTTCTTTGACAGTTGCTCTCTGCTTCACAAAAACTTTGCTCCCCGAGCTCAAAGAATTTGCAAGAGATAATTTCAAACTGATCAAACACCAGCATTTAACTGTCTTTTTAATAAACTATTATTGAGGCATGTATTTTATCGTACACGCTCAACTCCTATCATGGAAGCATCTTTACCACAACTTCATCTCCATCGAGACCTCAACAAGAATGTAATTATTCTGCCCCTCCATTAATGCTCGAGTACAAAGCTTGCAAATGGGCCAGAGAGATCGCTGACAAAACATTGAGCTCTCTGGGCACGCGAATGCATTTGCAGCGACGCTGCGCCAACGCCATTGCCGTCGCCTCCGCCTTCGTCGTTGCCGCCAGCGCGACGAAGCGCCTTGAAGAACGTTGGACCACGAAAGGGCGTGCTCGCATCGCCCTGGCGCACGGCCAGGCCGCCCTCCAGCCCTACGTCTTCGTGGCAGTCGTTCATCAAAGGCTTTTAATTCCCTGGGCGCGGTTGCTTCCCGGCGACAGGCGCCTGCATGGGAACAGGGAAGAGGGACCGTCGTATAAACGACCGCACCGCTCGAGGTTTGGCCGCTCGTTTAAGCTGGGGTCCTCGAAGGGTAATTTAAAGAATTACAGTTTTTCTGGCTTTATCTTTCTTGCTAAACGTTTAGGGCAAACATTTACATACTATGTGCCATTTGTAGTACTTATTTACATGGAGACAGAATTATTTCCAAAATGCAATACTTTCATTTTGAGACTCAGGGATGTGAAGAATTGACTAACGCTCTATGTTTCAGGAAATTTATTAATGTTCCTCAAAGCACTTGTCGATTCGCTATCATTACACCACTGATTCCGTCTCCTTTTTCGCATCCGATGTATTTAATTAATGAAAACTTGATCTTATTCATGTAACTGGCAGAATTATCAATACACATTTTTTTAAAAAATGATGAAAACTCGTAAACAATTCAATTCATTAAAAAATTCGTTCACTTTTGTAAGTTAAATTTGAGAACAATTTTGTCATATTTTAAGCACACTATTATTTTCAAAACTAATTGTCTTCCAAAAATTTGCGTTCCAAAAAAACACGGAATATCGAAAAACCTGAAAACTCCTAGTGCGTTTAAAGAGTGAAATAAATTCTTTTTGTCTGTGACGAATGTAATCTGCTGAGCTCAAGTATCGAGAAATTTAAGTCACGTTAAAAAGGAAGACGACACTTGAGGTAAAGTTCAAGCAATCGACACCACCTCAGGCAACAAATGGCCTGCACGACAAAATCGAACCTGAGGCTTTCCCACATTTTCTCTGCAGTCAATAATCCTTCACCACATCTCTTGATTTGGGGGTTCGAACTGAAAACCTATGAAGTTCAGAAGAAAAGAAAGGAGCTGCGCGTCGCGTATTTGCTTCTCTCTCCACTTCCACAACGCGCGCCGCCCTCGTTCCCGGAGGGCGTTTTACGACGACAAAAGCGCATCGGGTTGGAAACGGGATCACCGTGAAAATATCGCGCTCCCGAGCGAGCGTCGCCGCCGCTGCCGCCTCCGTCGCTGCATCCACCTCCTCCGCCTCCGCCGCCGCCGCCGCCACCGCCACCGCCACCGCCACCGCCTCCGCCTCCGCCTCCGCCTCCGCCGCCGCCTCCGCCTCCGCCTCCGCCTCCGCCTCCGCCTCCGCCTCCGCCTCCGCCTCCGCCTCCGCCTCCGCCTACACCTCCGCCTCAGCCACTGCCTCCGCCCCGCTTCCGCCTCCTCCTCCGCGTCCCCCTCCGCCTCCGCGTCCCCCTCCGCCTCCGCGTCCCCCTCCGCCTCCTCCACCGCCTCAGCCACTGCCTCCGCCCCTGCCTCCCCAACGCGTCCGCCTGCGCCTGCGCCGCCGTCTCTACCCCCCCCCCGCCATCGCTGTCGTTGCGCCGTGCCTCCCCGGCATAAAAAGCAATATCGACACGTCCGTCCGACCATAACTTCGCGAACTTTCCGTAAAGAGCGAACTACTCGCGTTATGCAACCGCGCTCTATCGAGATGAGTGCGAGTTTCAAGGCGCCGCGCCTCCTCAACTGTCGCGGAACCTTCCAACAGGTTTCAAAAAGTTCCGCGAAGGAAATAATCAAGCCGCAAGTATTACCTTCATCTTTCTTAAGCAGGAAAAATATGCGGTGGTTACGTGTACGTTACATAAGTTTAACAGAGAACGACGGAGTCCATTATGTGGATGAAACTCACAGGTGAGAAGTTTTGAGTGTTCGAAAGAAATAAAAAACGAGACAGTTATAAATATCGGATGCGAGAATTCTTGTACATTTTTCAAACAAAAGAAAAGAAAATATACATTTTCAGTTGTCCGTTCAGTAGAAAAAGTTTCACAAGAAAACATGACCAAGCATTTCCTTTATTTTTCGAGAAAGATAAATATATTCACTAATTAAATTAGAGGAGCTCATAATTCGTAAATATGCTACAAATAAAAAACTAACATGTTGTTCTACAATATCGATTTGCAAACAGATTTCTCTAATCATAAAATACCAATAAATGCTATAGTAAAACTTGCCCAATCCGGAATCTGAAGGGACCAGAACTTATTTCCGTATTAGACAATATTCCGCATTATGCAATGTTATATTGTTACAGTTTAAGTTTGGTGGGACCGCGATTTTTGTTCACATTACACAGATTTCCACATTATATACGTTCCTCACTGAGAAATTTTTACTGTAATATTTTGTCATCTTGATTTTTGCAACGACTTGTTTTATGAGGTTTGTGGAGAGAAACTGAATGCTCGGAAATCATAAAGACAATTATTTTTTCTTTCAATACTATAACTTGGAGATACGTACGAATATATGTTACTTCATGTCCATTAATATTAGGAGTAACAGCTACATTCTTAATATTCTTCTGAGACATCTTCAGTCTCAGCAAGTGCATTTTATAACGAATAAGAATGTACCATTATGGTAACATTCTTGCATGGCCCGTTCGACCTACTATATGGATATTACGGAACGGGGGCATCAGACGGGCGAAGCGAACACTGTGTTGCATCGCAGGTATTTTTACGTGGTCGGCGGCGGGGGAGGCGTGGCTCTGGCGAGGGCGGCGCGAGATGACGCACGGCGTGTTTGCCGGGGGCGCCCGCGCGCCCGTAAATCTGCACGAGCCGTCGCCAGCGCGTCAGCCGGCCGCGCCGTATCTCGCCGGTGATATACCGGGCGGCACGGCGAGGCGCGCGGACGGAGCGGGGCGGCGGGGGCGCGAGCGGCAGTGGGGGCGGGGGCGAGGGTGCTGCGCGGCTGCGGTGAATGCGCGCGCGGGCTGTGACGGGCAAACGCCGCCCCCGCAGCAGCCGTGTCTCCGACATGCAGAGGCGAAGCGAACACTGAAGGGAGTCGGAGATGACGAACAGGTGGCAAAGGGGCGGTGGCGCGGCTGACGTGCAACAAGAATGGTGATGTGTCATGGAAATAAGATGTACAGTGGTACAGTGATGAGAGAGTAACTATGGTGGAGGGAGGCGTGGTGAAAAAAGGTGGAGAAAGGGAGAAGAGATGGTGTGGCGGCATGGCGATTTGAAGTAATTTGAGGAATGATTGATAAGAAATGCAGTGGGTGTAAAACGTGGTGGGGGAAGTTTTAGTAATTCTACTACAAAAATTAAAACTAGATTGTAACTTTATCAATTTTTTCTCGGTTCCTTGACAACACACTTAATAATATTTTGCGGGTTACGTGAAATATGAGCTCGCCAGAAAGGAGTATAAAATTCTTTTCCCTTTCAGTAAAGCTTCAAATTGTGCTTGTTTAACCCACTGTTTTTCGTGAAACTATCGTTTCATATCGCTGGAAACGTTTCATATCGCTGGAACTCTCCATCAAAACTTGTTGAAATTTTCAATAAGACCAATTGGAAATTTCATGCTTTCGAATGAAATAAATAATCATTAAGATCGGTTGAGAGGTTGTCACAAAAATGAGACATACGAACGTATATGTATCCACCTGTCGAATAGGGAACGTACTCGTTGTTTTCAAGGCGGTTAAAAATGTCAAAATGTCATCTTCGGCGATCGATTCGTGGTGTGTAAAAAGGATTGTAAGTAGAGACGAATCTTCCTGAGGAACGAGTCTAACTGAAATATATATGACGTATGATTGAGATCAGATGATCAACATTTCTGAAAGAAATAGGAGCTTAGGCTCCATATATAAATATAGAATCGAATTAAGTTTATTGTATTTACTATTCAATACTTTCAGCCCGTGTGAGAATGACAACGTTAAACACTTTTATGTTTATACGTTGCCTTTTATGTACTTAACTTTTGTCGAAGTCTGGATGAAATAATACCTTGATGGATGGGCAATGATAACGATATGAATGATGATGGTGCAATGATAGAATGACAGGCAGAGGGAAACTGGAGAATCCTGAGAAAACGTGCCACGGATCATCCCAAATACTTGCGTTACCTGAAATGATTTGTGGGGTTCGTTCTATGTAGAACATAAGCGAAGAAATTGGCTAGATTTTTGATGTCTTAATTAAAGTAAATTTTAATGGTTAATTATCAACATTAGTATTTGTTTCGACCTGAGTTCCTTGAAGTGAGTTTCGGCAATGAGACGAAAAAGAGAGACGGAAGAGATCGTCGTACTACAATACGAACGAAATTACAATGTGGTTGAATTTCGTCGCCACGCCACTATCGTAACCGAAGCAACCAGAAGCTTCAGCATTTGCGCAGTGTAGTAATCTCAAATTATAGAACAAATGACGCATGGCTCGAATGTCGCAGTTAATCAGAGACAAAAGTGAGGGTACTTGTGATAAATGAGTTGCGTGATTGGCCGTGAGTAGCGTGACCTGCTAGATTGGTTGTAACTATCTTGGTAGCGATATAGCAACATGATAGAGCGCATAGTACCCGGGAATGCCGCCTCTCTCCATCCCAACTGTTAACCCTTGCTTGTTTTATTCGGACCTTAGGGCGGGTCGACCCGTGAGATGGATAGTGATGGCAAATTTTACCAAAACATCGATGTATCCATGTTTCAATACATCGCTAAAGGGTTTTTGATGCCGATGAAAACATCGACGAAGAATATCAATGTTTTAATTGTATACTAATAAACATGTTATTTTCCTATCAATTTTCAATTACAGTTCGTAAAAGGGATATATTCTATTGTTTGATTACCAGCATGTTAGCAGTATGTTAATAAAAATTATTATCGAATGTAAAGAATAAAATTAACAATAAAGAACTTCGTGTTTCGCTATTTTACCCTTTAGTCACTTTCATTCATACACCATTACAGTAAAACCACCTAAAATTCCCTCAGATTGCTCAGGCGAAATGTTCATCCTGATAAAGTGGATGATGCAAAACATCGATATTGCTGTGGATTGCTGCTACTCTGCAATGTGTCTAAAACCCTTTATTTAAAAAAAAAGGAAATTAAAAAGCTTCGATGTTTTTGCAACAAAATATCGATGTGAATAAAACATCGAAAGCAAAATATCGATGTGAAGAAAAGATCTAAAGCAAAATATCGATGTGAAGAAAAGATCGAAAGCAAAATATCGATGTTAATATATCGATGTTTATGGTGTAAAACATCGATGTTTTAAAAACATCAATTTTTTGCCATCCCTAGAGATGGAGGACGGCATTGAAGCCTCCAGGGGCACTGCCGCACCCGGCGGCGACAGGGTCAGCGGGTGAGAGCAGCTCTCCCTACACATAGCTATGCCACGTGCGGCACGCGGTCGTGCCGGCGGACGCCAGCCCTCCCCTCCCCTCCCCCTCTCCACCGGTGGAAAGCAAGGGTTGGGGCGCAGCAGCAGGGTGCGTGTTGTAGGATGCGGGTTGCAGGGGACGGCGTGAGGGGCGGAGAGCATGGGACGGGGCACAGGGCGGGCGTGAGGTGTTCGCCAAATTTTCAAGCTTGCTGACGTGTGTCGGGATGTGGGGAACAGGGAGGAACGTACGACAGAGTCAACAGTCCGCTGGCACGACCCACGATCATTTTCTACATACAAGATAGGCACGTGCGCCAAGTCAGCTGTCCTCGGTTACGGCATATACAAATCTGACACTAAAAATTAGCATCGCTAGGAATTTTCTCATATCGCTAGCATGTTCTCCTAGTTTTTTTATGTTCAGGGATTGTGAAAGAAATTGAAAATTTAGACAAGTCCAACAGTTGGCAAGCTTTTGTTACGTTAAAATTGCATCAGAATACAATGGAAACTGTTTTGAGATAGTAATACAGTAAATATTACTATAGTAATATAGTACATAATAGTAAATGTTGTGTAACTAATAAATAAAACAACAGTTTGATAATAGTAATATAATTATCAAAATAATAGGAACTATACTCCTAATACTTTTTCACAACATTGTAACTTCAACCATAATTCTTAATGATAATAAGGCACTTCAGTAAATTGTCAGACACGAAGTTCAGCGATTTATAATTAACATGCTGTATATAATGAAGGAAACAAGTAAAACAGCAATATATACTTTTAGTTGTACATTAGATTTGTTCATAGATCTTGTACATTAAATTTGTTCTTCAACGTGCTTCATCTGTCGCAACGAGATCGTCCGATCCTGGAGCTTCTAAACCACAAGAGGGCAACCCTGCCACGTCGCGAAGACGCTTGGAACGCATCGCGCCGTCGTGTTCTGCGTTCCAGGCGACGGGCGCCGAGGGGCGGGCAGCGCGCCAAGCAAATTTCGCGGTGGGCCAGGACGCAGGTTGCGCGAAGCACGCGCGGGCGACGCGACGCGACGCGACGCCACCGTCGTGCTCCGGCGCGCCCGGAGGTCACTTGTTGGACACGTCCCGCTCCCCCGCCGTCGCGACGCGTCGCTTGGCGCGCGCCCACGACCCAAGCGCCGCCGCCGCGGAGTGTCTTGGCGTCGGCGGCGCCGCCGTGCTCGCCGGGGGCCTCGCTCTCGGCGCCAAATGCCAAGGTCGGGAGGAGGGCGTACACCGCCAACCCGCGGTCAACTTTCTCTACTATTTTACCTACCTTGCCAAGACACTCCGCGGTGGCTTCGTTGGACAAGCTAAAGACAAGATGGTTTTGGTCTATATACTGTATATTTACACATATATACATTACTGCCCTACCTTTTACTACAGGAGCATTTGCTCTCCGTTAGCATCTGCTAACTGCCGAATGTACTATTTACGTGAGCCTGGTGCTCATGCTTGCGGCCACTCACGCTCACTGGCGTCTCGCGACAGAAGTTCGAGGAACAAAGCTGCCCTTTTCAGGACCTTCCCGCCTTTATGACCTCGCTGAGGCTGTGTCGCCACCCGCCGGGTGCCACTGCCCGCCGGGTCTTGAGACACATCTGGCACAAGTGCGACGTGTACCTTCTCGAACTGCACCCTGGGCTCGGCCTCCCTCGCCTCCCGCCCATTGTGATGCATTCTACTTGTGTCCACTCTGAAAGTGTCCATGATACCCGATGTGCACCACGCTGCCGCGTGCGTTTCAGCGGACGCTACACTCCTCAAAATGGCATGGTCCAACTACATTCCGTTCTGTTTTTTCTCCTTAGTGTAAGGATTGATTTCTAAGGTTTGCGTAGTCTGCTTAGTATCACTTTGATCGATTATAATTAATTCACTTGTTTTCAAGAAGCTTTGCATGTTCTGGTGCGAGAACATCTACATTACTTATGAATGCAAACCTAATTAAATTTTTTACTTTTTTCGAAACACTGGATGAACAAAACGTGATGCAGTCGGGCTATACCTTCTCAGGTAACGAAAAAAGGATTAGTAAGCGAGGGTGAGGGAAATCTGACTGCGGGATGCAATCGGGCGATTCCCCGTGAGGAGGGGGTAAGTTCGAGGAATAGAGGTGCTGAAGGGCTAGGAGTGAAAGAAGGATTGAAAGGGCGAGAGTAATAATTCTCAGAGAGAGAAACTGCGACAATATGTGATAATTGTGTTTTAATTGAAAAAAAAATGTGAGACTGAGTAAGAAAGTCAGAATGAGAAAATGTGAGACAAAGTGAGTGAGTGAAAAGAGAAAAGAAGCAGAATGTCCAGAGAAATTAATACGGAAACAGCGCAATGAGACGCAACAAACAAAACGTGACATGCAACAAGATATCCAATTAGAGAATAACAAGAAGGAGCCCCTAGTGAAAGTGAGGTTGAGACAATCGACTGTCACGTTGCCTGTGTCCGGCAAGGGCTGCGTTAGTTCCGAGCCAGTTTTGTCGCTGCCTCTGCAGAGACACTGACCAGTAGGCCTTAAAGTTCCCAACGGTGGCCAGGTCCCAATGGAGGGGGAAATACCCCATAAGCCGACATGAAGGTCGGCGCTGGATCTCACCATCCTCTGGAGGAGGAACACCGCCACATCCAGATATAAAAAGCATTCACTACAATTCCGGAACTAATGACTATAGCAGATAACGTGCTCAGAAACATCAATCAATTAAACATCTGATATCTATTTCCAACATTTTCTTTAATTACCACGAATTGTATTCTGTAATGATTTGTGCTGCGTATTTGTAATGTTTCGTATTGACTGTAAGCAACTGGAATGATAGTAAAAACAAACAAACGATAAGACGAATTGAAATAATATGGACCTTGAGGCACATGGAAATATAAACATGCAGGAAAAAGGACTAATTGGAGGAAGATAAATACTTTTAAAAAAGATACCTGAAACGCAATAAAACGACTACACATTGTTTCGCGTGATGTTTTGCTTCGTTTAGATTTTTAGAAGAATGAAATTGGAGAGAAAGATTGTGTGGTTGAGAGCAATTAAAGAGGCTTCATTTATATCTTCATTGAGAATGTAGAATCCACAATAATGGAATGAAAATGACGTTGGAATTTCAATGAATATACTTTAAAGTTCATGAGTTGTCTTTGACGAGAACATATTCCCATGATGTCAAGTATTACGAACATTGAGAGTCAGCTGTAGTATTTCTGCACTTCTCTACCTCGAACAATGCCTGATTAAAAACCCTACATTCATCTGCATTCCGAAGCTCTTGTTTTACTCCGGCAAGTTGCCCTTCTAGAGACCACGCGAGGGAATCAGAAGCAACGTAATTAAACCGAAACAACAGTCGTGTTAGTGAAATTCTATGCATTTAAAAGGAAGAGAAGAGCTGGAGAGCTCACACATTCGAGAACCCGTACTTCATTTCCTGTGGAGCACGCCGGGAAAGGAAATAACGGTCCTAAAGGTAGTTTCGCCTTCCCAAACGAAGCCTGTGGAGCCCAGGTGGGGGCTCCGCCCGGAGGGTGAAGAGTTGCCGGAGGGTCGGGAAATGAGGAGGGGAGAGGCGGTGGGGATAACCCAAGGCGAGGCGGAGCCGGTCCGTTTTATTATTAATCCCGTAATATCCCGTATTACCATAGGCGCGCGTACGCTGCCGCCGACCGCGTAAGCGCTTCATTCGTTATGCAGATACGGTCCCGGTTTCGCTCGCTGCATGTGTGTCTATGCGCCCGTAGCCGCCGTCCACGTGTCGCCTATTCGATGCCACCTGCCAGCTGCCCTGGCCACGAAACTGTATTAGACGTGGATTATTAAGCAGCTCAGGAATTGGCTATTCTACCAACTTGGAAAATGATTTTCAAATTTGGAGGCGCGATGGGTTGGGAATATTAATTATTTTTAATTAAATATGGTATTTTACAATCAGAGTTTCTGGAATTTCTTTTTGTAAAGAGATATATTCAACACTTCCTGATGATTTACCTGTCTATTCGTACAAAAATTACTGCATTTGGGTATTGGGTGATGGTGTGGATTGATGAATTTCTTCGAGATAGGAAAAAGTCCGAGTTGGACAATTTTTTCATCGTTAACAAACGTTACGACAGGGATAATTCAAGGAAGCGCCATAGAATTCTCTTCCTCTCTGCGTTTGTCAATGGCAAGACACATAATTTATTTTCGAAAGTTCGGTCATTTGAAGATATTTATTCAGAAATAGACTAAGGTTACACATAGTCAGAAACAAATAGCATCAAATAAATAGTACGAATACGGTAAAAAGCAAGACAATCACATTTGGAAGGGTCGTGGTAATATTGAAACAATTTACCATTTAAATAGCGAGAATATTCTGCGGATCTCATAAAGTAAGTACCTTGTTTCATCTTCATTTCAATCATCTTGTAAGAATATTTGTTTGCCATAAGTGTGGTTGAGAAAATCATGTCAAAATTGTCATATGAAAAACCTATAGGTCCTTGCACTTTACCACGGGACATTAAAAAAGAGTTCTGTAAAAATGAGAGTATTATCTCTTATCTATTGTGCGTACATTAATAGAATATGGATCGGTCTGTTGGGACTCTTATAGAAATTTACAACAGCAAAAACTAGATAGGATAAATAAGCGCATGTAAATTTTGCGCACTAACTTTCCGAGACAATGAAAAAAAAAGTCTGGGAATTACTTAACCGGGAAGGTTGAAGCTAGACTCTGGGCCTTGTATAAAGAATATACCAGTAATCTCGCTTGAAAAGGTATGTACAGGCGACATGAATAGTGAAGAAGTAAGATCTAGTTGCACCCGAGGTGGGCATTTTTGATGTCTCCCTATCATCCAATCGCAAAACTTGCCCAGCTGTAATCGGGGTGTTCGGGTTTTATTTCCCAGCCTACTGTACCCATGTGCATGGGGTTGGTGATTAATGGGATGAGGAGCGGGATCAGAGAGCACGGCCTAACGTCCTACACTCCAGTTCCCGCTGCCGAAGGTTAAACAAAACTGAAGAGTTCTACCGTTTTTTGGCCCTTTTCATTTAAAAAGTAAATACATTTCTCAACATTTTGCATTGAATATATGATATGGACCAGGGAAGTATGTGGTTACACAGAGACCGGAATAACATCCTATCTCGTTCACTTAGCTTAAGTGAAACTCTTTACGTTTTACTCAAGGCTCAAGTGAAACATCACGTTTTTGCCTTGTTATTTCGTCAAAAATGCGTGTTTCTCCTCGCCATCTGAACGAATCAACTTTGCAATGGGACTTACAGATTGGAACACATTTGGTACATACTTCTGACGTATGTACCAAATTAGAGCTACAAAGCATCTAATCTAGCCGAGTTGTGTGTAACACACATACCATCCATTCAGACATCATGGTAAAAAATACTTTATTCCCCTCAGGGACCCTCAAAATGGATGTAATCAGTTTTTCCAACACTTTTCGCTCTTGTACTTACAGCAGAGAAAAAATAAAACGGTAAGTATTAAATGTGTGGGACCTGTTTTATCCAAAAAGACAAAAACAATTTTCTCCCTTTGTGTGGAAACAGCTCTACACGAAACTTTTTTTAGGATTAACGAAACATTATAGCAAAGTTAAAAAAAAAACCGAAGAGGATTCGCGGTGCCTATCTCGCTACTGATTCTTCCATCCATCCAGAACATTTGTAAGCGATATCAGAGTTTTAGGTTCAAAAATTGTTGAGAAAAAATTTTATTTACTGATTTAATAGACGACTTTATTCTCCTAGAAATGCTGGAACGCTTTACGTCAATGATATATTTGAAATTTAAAGGCGGATGTGTTCAGACTCAAAGTGCAAGTGAACCTTCACGAGCTAAGTAACGTAAAAACCAAAGCATTCTTCAGCGACAGAAGTTGTAAAACAATCTGTAATTTCGTTTCATTCTCAAAACTGCAACTGCAAAGCGCTGTCAAGAACCCTAGAACTTTCTTTATGAATCTGTAAAAAGATATCGAGCTGTAAAGGGAAGCTCATCGTCCGAGATGCGATGAGAGAGAGTAATTGTTCCCTAGATTCACACCGCATCAAAGCGTCCCATAAAAGTTCTTTGAGATTAGACGAGGCGAACAGGTTCACGCGAATGTAATGACTCAGAGAAATGAGATTGCGATGGCGAAATGGCTTCTGAACTTTTTCGGGTTGCAGCGATGTATAACGGGATTTCTTCGAGCTTGTCTTTTCCGAGACTTCACTTTAAAGATGTTTGTAAACGAAACTACCCAGCAAGTTTTCAAAGCCATTTTCGTGAAAGTAGTTACAGATAAATCCTTCATTTACGAAAGGATATATATGTCTACTGTTGACATTAGAAATTTTTTAATATAAGATATGGTGCCATTCATTTCTAGTTTTAACAGACAAAGCGTATTAGTCCTCTTGTTAAAAGGAACGGACATGAATGTATTTCAAAGGTCGTTCTATTGTGTTATGGAGTAATATTTTCCAAGTTTTGACTCTCTCTCTCTCTCTCTCTCTCTCTCTCTCTCTCTGTGTAGTGATGAGAGAAAATATTGCATAATTATTTATTTGTGTTGGCCGTTTACAATCACATTTCAATTTTCCAGTTTCTTATATGCTTCAGAAAGCAAAACATTTTGACAGGAAACGCTTTCTCAGTAGGTGATCATCTCACAGGGAAACAAGCGCTTCTCATCATTATTTAAACTAAGGCTTATACGATCTGAGATGCCTGTCGTTCACAATTACTTAAATGACTGTGCTCTTCTATTCGTGACGAGCGTGAAGTCACATGTGAGGACATGCAGAGGCCAGATGAGGAACATGTAGGTAACAGTTGTACACTGACGAGGATTTTCAAGTAGTTTTGTATAAAACGAGACCTATTATTTATTGTACATTTGAAAAGTTAGCACTTCTGAGTACTCCCACCCCATAGCATGCATGAGCGGACAGAAACACGCAAAAACTCGAAATCTTCGTACAAGGAAATTGAAGGAATAGATAAAGATAAAATCAAAGTTACTATTTGTCTTTTAATCCCAGCGCTTAGACTGTTCACTCACCCGCAATATCGGGTGCATAATGATGCACCGATTTTCAGGGCCTCGCCATTAGAATGAGTAACTTCTTCTAGCGGATCGAGTTAGTATAAATTATTTCTAAGAAAATATATGACAATGTGCTTAAATAAAGTAATTGGGACAATTTTCAATTCCCAGTGCTAAAAATAATTCGATTGGAGAAGTTACGAAACTGATCACCTACACATGTGTTTTGAAACTCTCCCATTAATTTCCCTTGTGTTTATTCATTCCTCCCTTGCACTTTTGGTGGAGCTACTTTCAGCTGTGGTTCATCGTAGCAAACTCTCGTTTGAAGCTCGACATCTCCTTCTGTAAAAGGTTTTACACAAAAAATCATCTTTAGAAATCTTCCGAAGAGTCGTTATCCAGAAGAGGCAGAAAAAGTGAGATAATGAGTCAGAAATATCAGGAAGAATAATGAGCAGAAAATGTTGCGACCAAAAATGTAGATTTGGAAAGCGTCAGAAAGTTTAGGTATTCTGTTCACATCTCCGCATTTTAAGAAAATCCAAGAAGAGAGCTTCCTCAGCATATATTTCAATATTTCTCAAAGGCGACCTCAGACATACCAAAGAGTGTTTGGTACGTTTTCAGAGATGCCGCACATTTGAGAAATTAAAATAATCGTAATAATATAATGGGAGATGGATTCCAGAATTCTAGACACAAAGCACTCGGGAAAAAGACAATGATTTTGCGAATTTAGAACTTAATACGAATTATAATTCTCCCCATCTGTTGTCTACCCCGTAAGTAATGGTTTGGTTTGACACAGCAATCTTCCAAATTCCAGGCCTATAATCTTACAGTGAATGTGGGGATTCCTGAAGGCTTAAAGGCAGGAAGTGGGAGCCGCAGGGGGTCGCAGAGGGTGGGGCGACAGCGAGAGGGAGATTAAATTCCAAGGCGACCTGGAGACGCTTGTATAGCACTCAAGGCCACATACAAGAACGACTCTCACATCCCCCAACACTCCTACTATCTAAAATGAGAAATACTTGTAGAGACGAAACTTACCTGATCACTGTCGTGGCCCTGCCAGCTGTCGTTACTCTGCAACAGAGAGAGAGAAACGATATAAATATTTTCTCGGCAAAACAAAGTTTCTGATTATAGTTCTGTAATGAAAACAAAGCAGTAATCAGATACATACGGAAAATAAAATATTTGATTACATAGTGTGATATTTATCTGATTTATCTTCGAAATTTAAAAATTACTTGCAATACACACAGCCTGCCAATTCAAATGTAAGAAAAGAAGAAGAAGAGTTTAAGCAAATTGTAATAAAAATAGTATCCTGCAGGAGCTAACATTCTGCTGAACAAACCACATAAAATAATGTTTTAAAATATAGCACGCACTTTGGTAAAGAACAACTAATAAAATATTTTCATACAACACTTCAATAATTCAATATTTTAACAAAAACGGTGTTCGGGAGTTCTGCGATAAGATTGAACCGAATGTATAAAAATATTCAGCACGATAGTTCTTTACTTACCAAGAATATTAAAAAGTAATATCAAATTAATAGCGTTTAATGGCGGGCAACCTCTTCCTTGGAGCCTTGCTGTCGCAAGATATCAGCTGAGCCAATAGCCACCAGCAATGACGCGTTGAGAATGAGGATTCAATTAGCATGCGTAATATGAGAATAATCTGTATAACACAATCAAATATTTGCATTTTTTATTCAAAATTCAAACTGTTCACTGACTGAGGTGGGTCAGGGCATCAATTGATGTTGCAGTAGTGCCTCCGACCGGGAGGTCCTAGAGTGCAAGTCGTGACGGTAGCAGGATTTCCAACAACTGCATAGCTAGCTGGCCCGGTTCAGTGGTTGCCTGGATCGGTAGGTTTCCGTGGTTTCTGCGATCACCTGCGATTCCTGCTGAATGCCGGAGGAGCACCCTAAAAAACGGGCCATGGATCTCGCTCGATCTTTTAGTCCTCTTCCTTGTCCTAACCTCGCCCTTTACTTAGTCACACATACATGCACCACACTACTACAGATGTCGGAAGACCAGTCGGGAGCTTAGAGCTTGTCCCAGCTGAGGCGGTGCCCTGCTGGTGGGCGATACTCTTTGGGGAATGATCCCTGCAAGCCAACGTGTAGGTGCCGTATATCTCCATTTACTGGGGCAAGAACTCCGGCACGTCCCGTAATAAAACACGCTCTGCACATACGTCACTAATAACCATAGCAGTAGACGCGCAAAGAAACATGAAATAATATATCAATCGAAACTGTTTAATTATTTTTGGATTATTCCCTGGGTATCTAATGAATCTATAGGCACCTGTCTAACATGGCCGGAGGCTGCATTATTTTCTTTTAATTTCTGCTCGCATTGAAAATTAATACATTTATGAAAGCTTAGGGCGAATTAACTGAATTTATATTTAAACTTTCCTTCAAAAACATTTAATTATTTTCATTTTTGCAAAAGAATGTTCCCCACTATTCATCAAACAAACTAATTAGAGAAGCAAATACATACTTTTGGGTGGTCATAAACATAAAACAATAACATTACGATAAACTATGAAACAGTTGCCAGAACAGTGCCTTGTGACTACGCGGCGAATGCTTTCCAAACCCAAGGAAGCGGAAAAGTTGCTCCGTTTCGCGCTCATTACGCGTCTCCTTCCCCCGAAATCCAAAACGCGCAGCTTCGATGCCACAAAGAGGAATTCTGCGGAGAGCGAAAGTTTGGACACGACGCAGCCAAGCGGTAAGGAGGTGAGCGGGAGGAGCAATGGAAAGGGTGACGTCTGGGATGTTGGCGCTGGCAAAGCAAGGCTTCGTCGCGGAAGGAGACGAAATTGGGTGAGGGTTAAGGCGAGAGCAGGAGAGACGAGAACAGAAGAGGTAGTTGCTAAGGAAGCTAATGCAGAATGCCAAGTCGGAAATGACTGCAAGGGTGGTAGAGAAGGCGTTTGAAGGAACGGTAGTGAGATTTAGTGATTGTTAGTGATGCCGGGTGCGTCGACTGTTAAGGTCATTAGACACGCAAGTGTAGTGCATACTTTTTTTCCTCGGGAAGTGATCTTCCCCTGCTGGATTGCGAGATCCGAAGTCGACCTACCGTCGGTTAGCGGGGTTTCTCCTTACAAGGTATCTCCCACCAGCAGGACACCACCCCAGCCGAGACAAACTCTAAGCCCCCAATCGTTCTCCCGGCATATGTGGTAGAGTTCATGTAAAAGAAAGTGTGCGTAAGGGATAGGATAGGACAAGATTAGGAATGGGAAAGAAAGGTCGCGCGCGGTTTGTGTCCCGTTTGGTAGGATTCTACTCTGGCATTCGTCTGGTATCGATCGGAGAAACCACGGAGAACTACCGATCAGAGCAGCCGGCCGCTAGAATTCTCCTACAGACAGGGACTGAATTTGACCATACACCGTCGGGACTCGAACCTAGAACCTCCCAGTCAGAGGCAGTGCAGTTGCTTCCCTGAGCCACCTCCCCCGCCAGGGGAAGGCAAGGAGGATAGGACTGGAGACGGCTGAGGCGTTGCGCCTTCGCTACAGGCCTCACGTCGTCACTGCCGCCGCCACCGCTGCGACGCCTGACGGCTGTATCAGCGCTAACAAGGGTTCGTACAATGCAGTTAGCGAACAATGAAGGCAATTCCGGCCGCCGACGGCGGGCCTCAAGTTTCCGATGTTAATGCAGAGCATTTATATTCAAATCACTCCGCGACAGATTACCGTCCTCGGACGAGTCGTGCATGACAATTCCTCGCGGTATTTGTCAAGAGATAACAATGTCGTGTTTTTGATACACATCGTGAAATATATACGACAGTTTTATATGAATAACAAACAGAGAAGCTGGCGAGATTTGCTGGCTATCTACGGGGGAATGTTTACGACTTGGCGCATACAGAGAAGGTTTCTTATTTCGAACGTGTCATGTAGCGCCTGCGAGAGAGAGAGAGAAAGATGCTCGGGACGTATAAAGCGGAGAGTGAATATGCAGAAAAAAATTCCGAGTGGGAGGGAAACGGCGTATCCGTTTACGAGAACGAGATTATTGGAGTTCCGGTACGTAGCATCTCACAAGAGGAGAACGAGGGTCGTCGTGGTTTCTTGGGGGGGGGGGGAGGGGGACCAATTTGCAGAACGATCTCGAGACTTTATTAGAATGTCGTCGTCGAGGGGTGAAGCAACGAGGTCTGCCAGACAGCCCGCGCGTCGGAGGTGGCGACAGCGAGGGACGGCCGTGGCATAAAGGGAGCGCTGATGGCGCTGGAGATGGCATCCCACGCAGAAATTGAGGCGGAGGAACTTCACTGATTTTTCCGGAGACAATTACGTCACGGACGGCCTGTCGCCGGGCGAGGGAGTGTCCGGTGGTAACGACGCAACGGGGGCGTCGTAAAACGGATGACAGACAGCCTGCACGGGCCGGCGACGGCAGAGGGACGCATCCGGGCCGCGGCGGGGGCCGCGGCGGGGGCCGCGGCGGGGGCGACGGTGGCGGTGGCAGCAGGGATGGCGGCGCATTGGTGGCGGTGGCGGAGACGGTGGTAGTGGCGACGGCGATAGTGGCAGCGGCGGCGGCGGGGGCGGCGATGGGGGATGGCAGTAGTGGAGTGGAGACGGGGACGGCGACGGGGTATGGCGGGTAGCGGGAGTGGTGGTGGTGGCGGCGGCGGCAACGGCGGCAGTGGCGGTGGCGGTGGCGGTGGCGGTGGCGGTGGCGGCGGGGGGTGGTGACGGCAGCAGGGGCGGGGCTCAGCCACCGCGTGGGCCCTCGTGATAGCGGCTCCGCCACGTTACGAAGTCGTTAAAGCGGCGCCGGCTGTCCTGGGCTGCGTGGGGGAGCGGCTGCGTTGGAACGACACCGGTAGGCGACGCGCGCACGCGGAAGGTGCGAGGCGCGGCGCCGCCGGCACGGGGCGGGGAGGGTTGGGGGAGCCAGGTTATCAAGAGGCACAGGCAGGGGCTGAACGGGAGTGACAGCGTTGTCACAGGCCAACAGGGGTGGTTTCGTGTACGATGTCGGAAGGGTGTTCTCAGGAAAGGCAGGGAGTGGGTGCTGGAAGTGACAGTGATGAGATGGTAGGGAGTGGAATGACGAAGAGAAAGCAGCAGAGAAAATGGCATCAGTTTATATAGTTCTGGTGGCAGCACAGCTCATCTTAATATTTCATTTTTCAAAACGTCAAAAATAAAGAGTTAAGAATTAATGTAATTCGACGAAATAATTAAAGCGTACATTATTTTGTAGAAATACGGGCTTCTGAGATATCTTCTGGTATTTTTAAAATTCTAAGACATTTATTAGAAAAAGAGATTGGAGAAATGTGCGTTGGCTGAATTCTTGGAAAGTATACATCAGCAAACAGTCTCATAGAAAGCTGTTCCCAGAAAACAGTCTCCATAAAACACTAATCACGAAATACATATGACGACGGTGCGACATGACACTTTTTCATTTGTAGATGGTCCAATTCTAAGCAATTTATTATTGCATTTGTTAAACATTCAAATGTGATTATACATAACTTGACTTCAGATGTGGATAGCCGAAATTACCCTGCTAGCTAATTGTCTGGGTTTAAAAAACCTAGCTCCTTTGGACTTGTTGAACAGCCCGCACATAAACCCAAAGGCCTCCGACTAGTAGTTGAGGAATCTCGACATTAGCTGACATTTCAGGAACGGATTGCAGGGTGAGTGCGAGGGGCAAGGAAGAGGGGCGCGGTCGTTCGCAGCCGCGGAGGCGGTATCAGTGCAGGGGAGAGGGCTGTCGCTCGGAAACGCGTTCGTTAGCGGGGAGCTCCGCTATCGCACGTCCGGCGGCCGCAGGTAGCTGCAGCCGAGAGGCAGGGAGGGTCGCGTGCTGTGCCTCGGGCGATAAGAGCTCCTGCGCGCGGAGTCCTCCTGGCCGGCGGGCGCCAGCTCGCGCTGCCGCGGCGGAGTTCGCTTATCCCATCGCAATCAACGGAGCTTGCCCGAATACTCCCCCGCGGAGAGAAAACGCCCACAAAAGATTGGGAGAATGAAGAAAAAGAACGGGCGCGTAAACAAGCTGAAAGGTGCTCGTAATTGAAAGAGGGGGAGGAAGTAATCGAAAAGCGCGGAACGATTTCCTGAGAACAGGTGGTGGTGGAGGAGGGGGAGTGAGTGAGGGTTGAAAAGAGAAGGCGGCGGTTTACGTGAATTGTGGAGAGGAGTTGCATGGTCTTTATGAGAAGTGTTGGAAATTAGTAGCAGCCGGGCGATTTTCATTCGGGAAATCTTGAGAGATCGTTTCGACAAATGGAACCTCTAGGCTTAGTGGTAACGACTTGCCAATGCGAAGTATCTTACTTCAAAAGAAGTTTGAATCGTGCCTTTTAAGCCCTTCAGTCGGGAGTATCTGAATAATTGTGTGTGTATATATATATATATATATATATATATATATATATATATAATAATAATAATATCTGTATTAACGCTGATAGCTTTCATCAGCAGTGAAGTCAATCCGTAAAACATCAATCACAATTAAAGATTTTTTATCTATAATATATTGACCGGTACTGTGTTACTGTGTAGGCACTAATGTTCAATAATTTTTTGTCAGAAACATAGAAATTTCATTATTACACAAAAAGTAATATAAAAGAGCAGAACGGTCAACCATCTTCAAGCAATAGATGTTATAAGTTGTTGATTCTTTTAATTAAAACAAAGTATTACTTTATTCTATCCTCAGGAATCATGTTGATATATTCCGCCGTTCTAAAAATTTGTTATTTGTGCATCAACATACCTCTCTTTACTTTTCATTGAAAAGAAAATCAATGATGTTTATAAATCTCCTAACAAAGTCAAGTATATCGCTTATCCTTTTCAAGTACAACATTGCATTTTCACATTTAAATTTCATGTGACAAATCTTTGAAATAAATGAGAAGTCTTTGTCATGGACATATTGAATTGAGATTACCATTCCTTTGACATTGTTTAATAGAGAATTTACAGCTCTACACAAAAAAGTACAAATAACACTTCAAGCTTATATAACTGTATTCCTATTTGGGAACTGCAATGAATATTTGAATGACAAAATTAAGAGCAGACCATCATACGTGGTGTCCTAACTCATATTAACTATTGGAAGCAGAGTAAGCGCATGCTGGAGTGCACGTGATATTCAATAATGTCAACTAGGTTTGACTAGTACTACCATTACGAATTATTATTATTTTTATTATTATTATTATTATTATTATTATTATTATTAATAATAATAATAAAAATAAAAATAAAAATAATAATTCGTAATGGAAGTACTAGTCAAACCTAGTTGACATTATTGAATGTCATTAATTATAATAATAATAATAATAATAATAATAATAATAATAATAATAATAATAATAATAATAATAATAACAATAATAATAATTAGGTGCAGTGGCATGCAGTGCAGTGGCGTTGTAAAGTTGAGGCAAACGAGTTTGTAAGAAAGATATTACAGCTCAATGATCCGTAATTCTGTGGAGTGAAGTGTGGTGAAGTGGAGTGCCAGGAAAACTTGCACGGCGAAATGTTCATGTTAATTTGTAAAGTTTGTAAATTTTGTAAAGTTGTTAAGTTTTGTAATGTTAAGTTAGCGCATTCTGCCACCAAGTTCTCAAACTTAATTGCACAATTAGTAATAAATCTAAGTTTGATCTAAGTATTCGCAATTTGGGAACCTCGAAACATGACTTACTCCCGGTTTGCTGTAGGACATGTACGATACTCGAGCACGTTTGGAAAATAACTTTGCATCTGGTAATATAATTTTCTAGACAAAATAAATAAGGTTGTAACTTAGTTTTATGAAATGAAACAGTTTATAAAACTTATTTAATGCAAATGATTATTTTTATCAATTTCATTTTAATCTCTCTTATGGATCCAGTAAACTAACATCTACACTTGCCTTGTGAAACATCAGACCGCCATAAATGGAAGATTTGAGACGTAATAGACACAAGAAACAATCCAAGACCCAGAATCACCCGTGAGACAGCACTGAAGCAAAGCCAGCGGCCTGGAAAGGAAGCAGTTTCTGTACAAAACACCTGTTCGCCCGATTCCCTATTTATACGTTCATTCCCTCGCGAAGCCACGTACGAAGCAATTAACAGCTCTTGTGCGGTGGGTGCGTTTGTTCGCTTCTTGCTGCTCCGCGCGGGGCAGATTTGCTACACGGAGGAGCCCGCGAGTATACAGGGCAAGAACGCAGTTACAGCGGATGAATAATGAAAGCGTACCTCAAGTGCAGGTGAAACTCGCGCTTGGTACACAAAGCGCCGGAGAAGAGGGGCGGGGTGGGCGCGAGATGGAACAGGGTGCGGGGGTGGAGAAAGAGATGAAGGAGGCGGGGAGAAGGGGGGGCGAGAGATGGCTTTCCTCGTGTTTGCATGTGCTCCGCCCGGGATAATTATCATCTTCCGCCTTTCCCTTCTGCTGCAGTGCTCGGGCTCTGAATCATTAAAAGCCGTCGTGAGTGGGGGGTGAGGGGGGGGAGAAGTCTCGGCTGGAATCCGCGACCCGTGACCTTAGAGCCTCTCGGTTCAAGCGGTTTGTTTCGCCTGGAGCTAGAGAGTTGTGTTCGACGGAGAACGGAATTTTTGCCTCATGGGAGAAGTCCGCAATGCAAAGCGCAAACAGATCCGTCTCAAAAGGAGACGCTTTGGATGCATCATAAATATCACGATTCGAAGTACACGTTTGAAACAATCTTATTCAAGATAGAATTCCACGAGGCGAAAGAGATGGAATTTTTGCTCGAGAGGAGATGGTGGAAACAAAACATGAGATCTTCACGAAACTCGGGTAAACATTGAGCGATAGCATCTCAGGCGTATTTCTTTTCCGACAGATATCGACTAGCGTTTCCAGAAATGGATTTCACGGACGTGGATGTTTCCGCTATCCCTTCAGAAAAAGGTGAGGGATATTATTTGAATGATCCGCCTAGCAAATGAATTTGTAACTAATGAATATTCACTTGGAACAGAGTAAATACATATAATATAGTTGACTGAGAAAATACACTGCAATGAAATGTATTGCACGAAGAAGCTAACTCGTCAAATGCAGATTTGGGTGGAGTGTTAAGAAACTATTTCATTGGAGAAGACTTTCTGATACATGAAACAATATTTTCAGTCCTTAAATTTGTTATTTTTCTTAGAATAAGAGGAGCGGATTGATGCAAGTCATGATGGATGGATCCTGTCAATTGAATGGATCTGAAGATACGTCAACAAACAAAT
Organism: Teleogryllus occipitalis; assembly: GCA_011170035.1. Taxonomy (NCBI): domain Eukaryota; kingdom Metazoa; phylum Arthropoda; class Insecta; order Orthoptera; family Gryllidae; genus Teleogryllus; species Teleogryllus occipitalis. The sequence goes on along the minus strand of BLKR01000041.1, from coordinate 517,626 downwards.
AATGGATTCAGCATGTCTATAACTTCCGTTATGGAGAACAATATCCAATATTGACAAATCTAGTCGCATTGACTCAATCCAAATTTATCCAAAAGTATCTCCATCCGCGCCAGCACTCCATCATGCTTTAAGGAGGCGGGGCGGAGGCGGGGCGGAGGCGGGGCGGAGGCGGGGCGGAGGCGGGGCGGAGGCGGGGCGGAGGCGGGGCGGAGGCGGGGCGGAGGCGGGGCGGAGGCGGGGCGGAGGCGGGGCGGAGGCGAGGCATCGGGCTGACGCAGAGCAGAGGGTGCCAACAGCGGCGATGCGCTCCGCCGAGGCGCGAACCTGATAGAGCGGATGCAGACGCGGGGCGTGATGGCCGCGTGCGGAGGGGGCAGCAGTAGGTTGGGGTCGGAGATGTGTATAGAGAGGAGGGGCAGGTGGCGGGGGGAGAGAAGGGAATAGAAGGGCGTGGCGTGACATGGCGAGGAGCTCGCGATAATCCTCGCGGGCAACCAGGACAGGAAGCGGGTTGAGGGCGTGGTGGGGAAGAGGCGTTGCTGACGCTGGGTAGGTCAGAGACTGGGTATATTGGATCAGAGCAGGAGGAGGTAGGGCAGAGCGCAAAGGTCAAAGCGGCAAGGGTAGTGCGGGAAGAGAGAGGGGGAAGGGCAGAGCGGGGAGGGTCGAGCGAGAAGGGAGAGCGGGAGGGCAGAGCGGGGAGGGCAGAGCGGTGAGGACAGAGCGGAGAGGGCAGAGCGGAGAGGGCAGAGCGAGGAGGGCAGAGTGGCGAGGGCAAAGCGGGGAGTGCAGGGCAGAGCGGGACGAGCAGAAAGGGAAGAGCGGGAAGGGTAGAGCGAGAATGGCAAATGTGGAAGGACAGCTTCAAGTGCAGAGCGGAAAGGGTAGAGCAGGAAGGGCAGAGCGGGGAAGACAGAGCGGAGAGGGCAGAGCAGGGAGGGCAGAGCGGGAAGGGCAGAGTGAGGAGGGCAGAGCTGGAAACGTAGGGTGGGGATATGCCCAGCAGGGCAGGGCGGAGGGGGAGGGGCTGGTGAGAATGGACGGAGCAGGGGAAGCCAGAGTGATTCGGGGCGGGGTGAGACGGGGAGGAAGCAGACGCCCAGGGGAAGGTATGAGACCGTGGCAGCTGTCGCCACGTAATATAGTAGTTTGATTAAGCGCGGGAACGCAAACGGCCCTCCCCGGCACCGGTTCGATTCCCGCGCACGGTGGCAGTCGCCGGGTGGCCCCGCACCCTGGAGCGAGCCCCTCCCAGCAGAACACCTCGCATCGCCCCATGGTGCTCCACATACGTGTGGGTCCCACCCTCCACTTCCTCTTGCCCCGTCCTCTACACACAGGCGGTCTCTGCGGATCAAAATAGCGCCATCCATCCGCGGGATTCGGTGCGCGTGGCGAAAATGTTTTATCGATCGCTGCGCTGAGGAGAATGGGACGCACCCTTGCGCTTTGGAAGGGTTGCACTTTGTTGTGAAATATATTACTACATAGATTGGAAACTGTTTGTCGGTATTCGTCTTTTCGATTGGAATTTATTTGACGGTTTCTTTTTCCCGGCGGTGAGGCGACGGGACTGAAGGAGACATAGATTTATTATACCGGAAGAAGCGATTGTCGTCCACAGACTGGAACACAAAAATTGTTATTTCTGTGACGCAGGCAGGAGCGCGCGCTTAGATATAAAATGTGGGTACGACGATTCCACAGAGCATCCAAGGCAAAAACAAAAATGTACAAGCATATATTTTAGAAAAAGAATACAAATTCCAAATACTTTCAATTTGTTGGAGAATAACAGCTTTCGTAAAAAACTTGGACGCAATAGAAAATAGTCTCGAGAGTGCACAAGGAACGTAAATATTGATGGAAAATATAATAAAAAGTATTTCAGTATTATCCCGAACATTTTCGATAAATGGAACTCTTCGAAAGATATTTTCTTTTCTTGAATGGGAACTGCTTGCCATGCATACAAATTGCCAAACTGATAACGCAATGCGCTTTTAAATGTAATTCTGGATGTTTTTAAAATGCATCGCGAGAGTAAATCTTCAGAGAAAAAGTCTATTACTTAATGTCGCATTTAATTAGTTTTGAAACACTTGACGTTTTCCTCTTTGAAATGCAATGTAAATTCTGCCAGTAGTGTGTCGTGTAATATACCTTTAAAATTTTAATTCAATTTCAGATTTGAGATATTTTTTGTGTTGAGTTTAACAACAGCTAAAAGAACGAACTTATTCCACACTATAATAAATGTAATTTTGTTTTCAAAAATACGTTCAAGCATATTTTACAAAACATGTTTTTAAACGTTTGAGGTAATCATTACACCCATCTAGAGAACGGTCACAAAATACCCATTTATATGATTTCGAAAACTTTCGTACGAAACTTGTACGGGATAGCACAACAGTAACGAATTCTTCCATGCCTATTTTCGTATCTTTAAAGATAGTCGAAGATAAAACTGGAAAGATTTATGGGAGCATACGCATTTCAGTTTATTTTACTTTTCTTCCAAAAATCAGTTCACTTTCACATAAAGCGTTTATTAGAAACTCCATTAAATATGACAATTTTATACTCTAGAGTTCTCAATGAGCTATTTGGAGAAAACTATTAATTTTTCGCATTCATTTTTTCGACGAAAATAGGAAGAGCCGGCAGTGAAGGAAAAATGCTTCTATTGTGTTCAGCGATGTGTGATATTTTACTTATTTTATTTAGTGTTTGTATTTACCTAAATTTCAATTAATTCATGTTCTACTTTAATTCGCAATTATAGCAAAAATATGTTATATTCGTCCATCACTCTTAGACCACTTAGTTTTTAGTAGTCTTAGACCACTAAAGTTATTTTTCACAACAGTTTTCACGATTTAAGAACATTCTATCGAACTTGGTGAATTTTATAATATTGTATTCTCTTAATCAGGAAACTCACATTCCATTCAGCAATTTGTAAGAAACTCTCTGGAGGATTGAATAAAAACGAAAATGGGCATACGACTAAAGCATACGGGTTCCACAAATTTTTCTCTACTTCGGCAAACAGTTTTCTTTCTTAGAAAACAAATTTTCACAAAAAAACTTTTTTCACTTTCCCCATCCCATCATGAAAACGACGCTCTCTTTCTTTGTAACAGGAAAACGTTGCATTATCACCGGCCGCATCAGTCCCCGGAATGTATGAATAAATTGCTGATATTTCCACGGAGATTGGAATACTTCGCGGGTCGCGTTGAGTTATGCGCTGTCGCAGGGCGTCGTCCGCATGCCCCCACCCCTCCGGATCCCTATCCCGTCTCCTAAAGCCCAGTTACGAGAGGGGTCTCCAAACACCGCGCAGCAAGGGCCACGTCAGGTCGCAGGACATAAATAGCCTGGGAAGCATCAGAAAAGTACGCTTTACCAACAGAAGGTTTCAGTTTGTACATGAAATCAATTACTTTTTGTTAGGATTTGATTGTCAAATAAATTCTTTGTAATCTAAATTTTGAATATTTTACGAAATATACATATTTTTATAACTTTATATAAGTTGGTCGAAGCAAGGTTCATTATTTTTTATGTATATATATATATATATATATATATATATATATATATATATATATATATATATATATATATTTAATATTTTGCACCATACAAAACGTAACCATTTAATGAAACTGATTTTACATTGATCTTTCTTATGTAATAAATGTGTGTTCTTAGGATTATTCGAACGGATCTAGAAATTTCGCTAAGCCTCATATCTAGAAATTAATTTAAACTTTGTTATTTAAAGTGATAATTTGATGTGGTATTTCTTTTTTAAAAGTTGCTTCGCTTTCATTCCGTCAAATAAACTACAAATGTTATATAGGCCCTAGATATTTTCGGCCTGGTGAATATTTGAGTTTCCTTTGGGACATCCCTGCTTCTAGGATTGTACTTACTTCAGTCCTCACTCTGCTGGTTTTCATCCATTCCATCCCCATCGCTGATCTTTCGCACTGCGAATGTATTAGCGAGATCCTAAGTCAATTTGGGCTGCGATATACGTGTCGGATTCCGGTGATGTGACCCCACTTATTGCATCCTCAACGTTTTTCTCAGTATTTTCTCATCTTCTTTGCACCAGCGTCCTTTGTTTTTCTCGTCTCGTGGTCTTTTTACCTTTCCTCTTCAAACTGTGACGAGAGGGTTCTGTTTGTTCACCACCATAAACGACTCCGAAATGAATATATTCAAGCGAGAGGCACTCGCTTCCCTACAATTTTGAATATTTTTCTGTGTATAGAAATTATGTTAGATTATTGAAATATCAATAAAGATCTGTACAATAATTCTACTGTTCTTATATTGATTAATATTTTGAAAAAATAAAGACAAAAGACGAACGATTAGGACATTTTAATAACTCGATATAAATATTGTAAGATCCCAATAATACATTCGTCCATTTTTACTATTCATCGGTGAATTTTAAACATTTTAATGGTTTTAACAATACTATGAAATAGGATTGCTTCATAAATAATATAATGTAGATGGAAGGTAATCAAATAATTCTTGAAGACATTGACTTTCTACTTGATAATACTCATAAAATTGTCAACATCGAAACAGGCTGTATTCATTAAACTAGAGTATTTCCTCTTAGTGATATTAATAGATATTTACACAATTTTATGCTAAAACATTGTTTGTAACCAATGCAAGGAAATTCTAAATAAAATAAATTGGAGTATTGTTCACAAAAATACATTTAATTCCTAAAAATTTCGTCTGAAATAATTTGCCTATGTTACTCTTTTTTCTCTTGCAAGAGGCCACCTTTTCCAAACATAAAGTATTCAAAGGAAAAAAGGTACTTGCTTTAATTGTGTTTAAGAATCTACTACTAACGGTAATCTCTATTATGTCATGTGTCGTTAAACATATTACATTTGTCTTAGTATACAACTTATAACAGGTCCATTGCTTAATTTTTGATGAGATTCAGGTCATCACCAACATTCGTAAAAAAAGTCTTGAATATCCATGTGTTTGTTGGGATGCTTTCGCAGCAATGTAAGGATAGTTAGTACAGTAACGTACGCACGGATGTGGGCGATGAGCTTAATTGAGAGAAACTGACAAAAGCAGAGGAAGCGCGGCGCACGCGGTCAAACGTCGCCCTCCAGCGGCCACACAAAGGGAGGCACTGCAAATTAACCCCCGGACTGCAGCGGAAGCGGTCAAAATTGAAACTTCAAACTGCTGGAAAGGCCGGGCCCTCACACCTCGCGCACCGGCCGCCCGCCCACGAGTTTGAGACGAGGGTCGACACCCAATGCTTTGTCTTCATCGGCCCGCAACATCCAGCGTTACCCGCACAACTATGGCAACATAGGCATCTTAGTCTTCAGGGCGCATTGAGTAAAGTTCGTTTGTTTTTACCCGCGTTTTTCTTCATATCAGAAGAGAAATATTGTGAAACATATACAAATGTTATTTATGAATGATTTAATAAAGGTTATTTTTAATGATTTATTAATGAATACAATGCCTTTGATTTTGCTCTTGGAGGAACTGGTACACTAATTTTTCGTATAGAAATAGATTCTTGGGAAAGGTACTGAGGGATATTTTATTTAGTTATGTTAAAATGTTTCATTAAATCAAAAGAGAATTTGAAAGTTGCAAGTTATGCGCAAAACCTTTCTGTAATTCAAATACTATTATACAATCAAAAATGTTTCTTGTAATGTATATTAGATAGGTACGTTAACAGAATTTAAAATGCTTTTTTAGTGAAAATATATTCTTTTTGCTGCCAATAAACCATTATGTATCTTCGATCAAATACTTGCACGTAGTTATTTTACGTAACATTTTCCGTTATAGGATTCCAATTACGAAGCTGAGGTCGAATAGGTTACAGAAATCGATGAATATGCGTTCCTGCCGAATGCACCCCGCATGCGAACGTTCGAAACACCAATTCCTCGCGGCCAGCCCGTGAAGTTATGATTATCGAAAAACATTGCGCATGTAAACGTTTTCCAATGCGGAGAACGCAGGCGCTACTGATCCCTGGGGAAGGGGTGCGGAGCTTGGTGCGCCTGACGGACAGCTCGCATCTGCAATCCGTCGAACTCGAGTGTACAAGGAATTGCCTATCCGAAGCACACCACGGCGCTGTGGTTTCTTCGATTTGAGGTCTGGGAGAAAATATCATCACGATTTTTTAGAAAAAGTATTGTTTGTCTGAGTACATACCTTCCATTTTATTCAGTGTCTGTGTTATATAAAATCATAATTACATTCCACAGGAAATTACCCGGAATTTACACCAACGAGTTCTAAAAAATATTATTAAACAAACTGTTAGAAGAATACACTCAGAAAAATTGAAATGAAAATTAACGTAAATACAATAGCAAAAAAGGTATTGAGAGTTTTATCTTAAAACTTGGAATAAAACTTGGACTAGCAACACAAATGATCCTCAGTGATTAAAATATTTGTTTTAAAAAGGGAATAGTAAAAATGTTCCAGAAACATGAACAAGGAATACATCGCTCCGCGAGCACGCAATATTTTAGCAGTGGTGTACACAAACTTCCCCCGCGTTCACAGCGGGGTTGAAGCAATTTCCCCGGAGGCAAACGGCTGTATGAAAATTTAATGCTCAGAAAGCAACATGGCTCGTCTCTGCGTAAACGCTCCAACGCCCGGACGGCGAATAAAATCGAAATAATCGAGAGACACGAGTGGCGTTATGGCATCACAGCAGTGACGACGCGAGGACACGACGCGTGTGGGAGCGGGGGTGGGGGCGGAGGGAGGGTAAGAAAAAGCGAATGCAGCAGAGCGGGCGTCCGCGGAGGTGCGTAACGCGCGCATGACGAGGGGAAGGGGAGGGGAGGGCGGTTCGCCTGTCTGTATCATGAATTATGCAAATGAAGGCGAGGGAGGGTAAACGCGCGCGGATGTCTGTGTCAGCAGGTCCGCCCGCCGCGCCGGCGGCGGCGGCGCGGGCGGCGTGAAATATAAAATATGGATGAGCACAAACCGTGGCACCGGGGTGGCGCAGCAGGGGAGGGGAGAAGGGGGCGTGGCGGCGGAGTGATAGGCGGCCGCACGGCGACAATGCGCCGGGCGCGGGGCTCGAGGAGGCCACCGGGACTCAGCCAGCGCAGCTCTGCGCCCGGGAGGAGCCTTATGAAAGGGAAGGCGGAGAAGGCGACAGCTCGGGGTAAGAGTACACAAGAAGGCGAAGATGGAATGGACTAGAATTGGAGCGCCCATGCTTGCGGCATTGGCAGGGAAAGAAAGCAGAGGTGGATATCTGAAAGAACGGAAAGCTGCAGGAAGAGGCGTTGATGGAAGTGTATACAAAGTTAATCTATAGAGCGTGGGGTCGAGATGAGTAAGGGGCAAAACACTCACAGTAAAAGAAGTTGACAGGCGAAGGAAAGACTAGCGCTCGCGGCAATAAATACTGGTCAGGAAACTAAAAAGTTTCTCCCAGTTGCAGAGTCGTAAATAGAAGTACGCACGGTGAGGGAAGTGATTGTGAGAAAAATACAAATAAACGTAATGGAAATTTCTCAGGTGATGGAAGTAATCATGATGACGGGAGGGTATTTATTCTGGATGAAGAAAAGGTTCTGGAAGACAGAACGAAGATGTAGAAGGCACACGAGGAGAGGAGATAAGACGGGGGAGCCGCACTGCAGCTGAGGAAGTACACTTTCATCGGAGGGGAGAGAGTGGAGTGAATGAAGGAAACGTCCCGCAGGATTAGGCGAGATAAAAAGAAAACACTGGCATCTGCGTTGACGCAGGAGTTGTCGATGTAAGATACCACTCATACACACACACACACACACACAGACTTAAGCTCTCCCTTCAGCTGCGCGCTCGTTTTACACCGCTTTTTAACATTCCATATCTTCGTAGCTCCGTCGACATTCACATTAGTATGAATAAGTTTCGACGTCGTAGTAAAAGCATTTTTTCTTAAGCTTCCACTTACATACATTCGAGCTTTATTTGAAAATGAGAATTGTGCGATATCACTTTCTTTATGTTCAGCACAGGTAGAACTGTAATGAGGGATTTAACATTTTTTTCTAGAAGTAGGAAGTATGAAAATTCAAAATGTTAGAAGAAGTACTTTAAGAATCCCCTGACACAGGAATGCGATATCCTTCTCTCTTAAAAGCAGTCACACCTACCTTCATTAGATCGACCACCGCCTCTTCCCAAACACGCGAGAACGAATGCCATCGTCGGGCGGAGCGGAAATTGCAGAAATTCCTGCAACGTGGGATTGGTGGCATAAACAAGCGAACAATCTCGCACGCTGGCGCCTCGCCGGCGGCGCGCAGGCTCACCCGCGCCGCGCGGGTATCACCGTCCCCGAGTAACGCGGCTCGTAACGCACGGGGGATTACGCAATTAGACGCGCGCGCACGGCGCAAGCGCGGACGCGACGCAATGAGTTACGGCGGGCGATGCAAATTTCAGCAGATACCGCCGTTGGCCCCGGTCGCCGCCACCTCCGCCGCCGCCGACGCCGCGTCCTCCTGCAAGCCGCGCGCATACATTATGCGCGGCGCAGTAAATTCCGAACAAATGCCGAGGAATTGCAGTTTTATGCGCGCGTGCCGCCTCTGAAATGAGGTACAGAGATATCGTCTTAGCGGCGGCGGCTATGAGGGACATTATTAATTCAGTAAATTTCGCCGGATGTGAAGGAAGGAATGCGGCATTCCTCGGGGCGCACGATGTATGCGGCTCGCCCCTCGAGGACGAGCTTCCGTTGAGAGAAAAGAAGATGGAATGGAAAGGAAATATTAGGGACGGAGGTTCCGGAGGTGGCGTGGAGATCTCCGGAGGAAAGATTTATTGTGACATGGACGACGGCAATATGAGGAGCTGCAGTTTGATCTACGGATACACGCACTTCACAACCTTATGTGGAGTCACCAACTTTTACAAAGTCGACAAACAATTTCAAATGAACATTCAACGTGCGTACTGTTTGATATTTCTCTGTAAGTTTTGATTGTAAAATAATTTTTGTGTGTATAATAAATACGTGTACATTCAATAGGATTACAAATGATACATAGTTAACATAAATACATAGTTCTGAAAATCAGTAATGTATATTCGTTTCTGAAGTACGAATATCAGGAGATAATTGTGTGAAATTAAAATATAACAAAAATAATTGTAGATATAATGTGGTAATTTAAAAACTTTATACAAAAATATTACCACGAGACTCAAAAAATTCTTGAAAACATTTGCCACCCCGATCGGGAATCAACACAACAAAGAGCGATGACAGATTAATACAAGCACCTGTTACACGACAGTTGGCGTTACACTAATGAGATTCATTTACAATTCCCTCTTAGGTAATTGCGTGTAGGTAATTTAGAATTAAACATAGGTTACCACCCATTCACGCATTTTACTCTTCACGAGAAAAATACTTTTAATCCATTCTCAGGCACTCTCTGTTTCAATAGATGCGAGATTAATCTGTGATTCCCTATTAGGAAATTGCGTACAGGTAATTTAGAATTAAACATAGATTACCACCTTTTCACGCATTTTACTCTTCACGAGAAAAATACTTTTAATCCATTTTCATTTACTCTCTCTTTCAATAGATGCAGATTCTAAAACGTCTTCCCGTGAAATATGATTACGAGCGACGTTACTCCCAGCTTCTCAGTTACCCCGTGCCACTTTTCATCGTCGCGTCGCTCGTTTTTTCTTACAGCCCGTCAGCCTCCCCATTGTCTTCGCGTCCGCCACGCCACGCCGTCCTGCGTCTCATCGCTGACAGGGCGTCGCGGCGCCGACGGCCATGCCAATAAGCCTAATGGCACCGCACGACGAGGGAGCGACCGCTGCCTCCATAACGGGCGGCGCGGCAGCTGCGGGAGGGTGTAGTGGTTCGAAATGGACCATATGAAAGTAAGAGTGAAGTGGTTCGAAATGGCCCACGTTATATTTTACATAATTTCAAGTACATTATTTGAAACATTAAAGATAAAATTTGATACTACAACAGTGTACATTTGATGTACATTTTTAATTTTATTTTGAAGATATCCGTCAAAACTTGTTACATTATTTCTCCGTTCTGTTAAGATAAAATATGTCAGTAAATTATTAGTTACTGGTATGGTTCTTTTTAATGCCGTTCTATGAAGAATTGTAGATTTTTTAAATTATCGTTATCTTAATATCACCAATTTGTTGAATATATTTATCGAGAATTTTGAATTGAACAAATTACTTTAGGAAAATAAGCTTCCAGACTGATCATTTTTTTATGTTCCTAATTTTAGTTTTGATGCTATTGTGCTCTAGTCTGTTAACTCTGGTTAGCAATTGCAATCAAATATTGTGCTCGAAGAACTATAATAACTTACAGTATTTAAAGCTTCCAAATACTTATAGATTGTTCGAAGACGTTTTGGAGTCCGTGAAGATCATTTTGGCCCACTGTACTGTGTCGCAGCGCTTAGATTGAGAGGAAAATTGTGAGAAATGGCTTGCGTCGTCGCGAGACGGATAGGCGGTGCGATGAGGACGCTCCGTCATCGCGCGCTCGGCTTGCTAGGGGGCGTCACTTGCTGTTTGGGTTCCGTGCCAGATGCGTGTCGCACGATAATGGCTCAATATAAAACGATGGACGCATGCGGGCTGACACCCAAGAGAAAACACGGGATAACGCACGTCTATCGACTGCCAAACAAAATTTATTCTATAAAATGAAAAACGGTAAAAACAATACCGTTACTGAAATTAGGAATCAAATGCATATTGATGATCGAATTGATATTTCACTCTCCGTGATGCGAAGACCGGCCGAAGTTACAATACCCATATAAGACAAGTTCAAATTGGAATCGTAATTTTTATCAAATATTTTGAAACGCCAAGAGATTATATGGATCAATAATTTTAAGAGCATTCTCACCTTTGTAACATGAACTCTCGGCTGCCTAGTGCAAATACTATTTATTTCAACTCGGTTCTTATTTAAAAATACTTGATTTCCTAGACTGTTATAAAAACGCAGTCACATTATCCACTTTATTTTTTAACTTAAATAACTGCAATAAGCATTTAACGTCTTGAAATCCGAAGAGTTAGGTTAGGTTACTAATTTCCAATGCACGCATAATTTAAAGAAATCTATGCAGCCTCTAGCCATCTGAGAGGCGCCTATGGTTTCATTAGATACCCAGGGATTCGGCAAAAATCCAAACAGAATGAAACATTTCCATTTCAACTGAGAAATCCAAATATTTTATTATGTTATTCTATCTATCTTCATACTTTGCTTACGACTGAATTGTCATTGTTTACGACACAGCTGGCATCATGCGACACGAAGGCTCCATGGAAGAGGCCGCCCGCCTTTACATGTTGCGTTTAGGAAGAAAGGCTTTTGGCATTTTTTGTTTAGTTTATATATGAACTGTTGTATTGTATATAAACTTACTACTACACTTTGATTTAATGTCGCGCCTCAAGGTTACGAGCTGGAAGGAGGGGGGGACTTTGTCATCCAATCGGTAGCTCCAATTCAAAAATTTAAATCGTAACCACGCTCCCGATTGGATGACAGTGTCCTCATTTTCGTTCAGATCGTGGCTTTGAGGCGCCACATAAAATAAATCGGAGGGTACGTTAAATTATTTAATTTACCGTAATGTCGAACGGGAGCATTTTACTTGTTGTTCTTGAGAAGTTTGTGTGTTTTTCAATACATTTATCTATAACGTTTGTAGTAATTCTGTTATTCATTCGAAAAGACTACATTATTCACTCAAACTTTATCTGCAAAAGAAAACTTTCATTACTTCCTGATTGCTTTAACGAAGCTAAATGGAAGAAAGAATTCAAGTAGGTAACTTGTCGACGAGCCCTTAGCCGATAAAAGTGTCAAGTATAAACCACATCACAGCTCTATTTTCGCAAAGATTTTAAATCTCAAGAGAGAATGCAACACGTAACTGGCGGCAGGAGCCAGGCACAACTTTAAAAGTCGGCGTTAAAAGTAAATTTTTGGGCCACCCTTCCACCCTCCCGCAGGCGAGGTTTACGACGCCAAGACACAACAGTCTTCAGCGTAAACAAGCGAGAGCGCCGAGACTTTACGAGGGGGAGTCCAGATGCGCCGTGGGTGCCCACGCCCTGTCCTGTTTCCCCTTCCCCGGACCGCTTCAAGCGAACCTCACCCCCTCCCCACTATTTCGCCTCTCGTGTTGACTCGTTCATTCCGACGACGCCGCGCCTGTTAAAGTTCGCGACCTCTCCTTCCCCTGAAACGGTCGGTGCTACACCCGACACCACACAGTTTGGTCTGCACAAACACGGACTCCGCTCTCATTTAGCTGCGCTCGCCCCTTTCTCGGCGTCTCTCACCTTGCCGTGTTTCACAATGTTCATCTCCTCTGTCCGCTTTTCTCTAGTTTCCCTCCATCTCTACTTCAACCACCCACTTCTTCCAGCCCTTAGTCCGTACTTGGCGGTCCCCTTTCGCGACCCGTTTCGCCCCGCCTCCTCCTCCTCCTGCTCCACTCCCACCCTCCACCGACCTCTCCGGCAAGCGTCGTCGCGGCCACCCCCGATAAGAGCGCCGCGTTTTGTTCAGACGCTCCGTTAAATCACCCGCGATAACGCGTATGGCAGGCCGTCCCCCGAATAAACGTCGCCGCGACATTTTATCTGCGCGGCGCGAGAGGTTCCAGAGGTCTTATCAGCAACGCGGGCTCTCTTTAGCTCATTCGGAGCGCGGGATTTAATTGAACAAGGGAAGCGCCGCGCAGCCCCCTGCCGCCCGCCGGCGTCACCTCGTTTAACGTAGCGGACGAAATATGTTTTTCGTTAGACTCCGGGGGGGGGGGGAGGCGCAGGAACAGAGGAGGTTGGGGGTAGAGAGTGGCCTCCCTGTTAAACGTCCGACGACCTCTTTCCGCGCTCTCAGGAAAAAGCACAAAGAGCACTTCCCTAGTATTTTGCCTGATAGGCTAGATTTAAAAACAGACGCGTAATACGTGTAAATAATATTAATGATCGAACTAATAATCTTTGCAATTAAATAGACCAAGGAGTAAAGTTTCGTTTTTTAATGCCTGTCAAGAAGGGAGTGAAGATAGTATGGAAATCAAATATACCATTCGGATTATAAAACATCTCAAACGGAGTAATTAATCATAAAGCGTTAGTAATAATTCTTTTCTTAAGGATCATTCAGTTGAATCATACGTCTTTTAATTACAACTAATCTAATCCATTGCAAGCATTTTAGAGTATGATCGTCGTGCAATCGAAGATGCTGTTTGTTACCATAAAAACCACTTTTATGTGACTACATATCCAGTTGTTGGAACTATCATAAACGGCACACCACCTCTTGCCTTATTTACTTTTTTCAACTATTCTGCACGAAGTTATGAATGATGAAGCAAGTACTATTGGATCACGCTATGCATACTTTCAGCAAACTTACGCCTTCCACACTCCCTTCAACCAGCAAATACCGTAATACACTTTCCCACTATATTCCTGGCAACCCCCGACCCAGCGCGCATTGACGTCCCATTGAGATCGTCTGCCCCGCAGCCCAATAGCGACAACAGACCGCAGCTAGCGCAAGCGCGCGCGAAACTCCTCTGGCAACCGGAAGTGCTCTGTGACCTCGACGCACTCCACGCTCCCCGCCACCCGCGCCTCTCCTCCCCCCCCCCCGCCACCGCCTCTGCCGTGAACTTCTCGCGAACTTGGGGGTTGCGCGACACGCACACAGGCGCGGCGAAGGCGCTGGCCGTGGTGGTGGGGGCGGTGGGGGAGGGGGGCGAGATTCGAGAGGAGTTAGCGCCGGAGGCTGGAGCCTCGAAGCGGCGAGAGCGGAGGCGACATCGCTCGAACGCGCGCTGCGACCGGCGGCGTCCGCAGGGGTCGGTAACCTCCTTTCTACGAAGGGAATGGCCCACCATCTGTTCAAAAGCTCGTAAACCATTTTAAGGTTTTTCCCTTTCCTTCAGAGGTCTGAGTTTGCGCAGTTAGTGAGTGAATCAATTGCTAAAATTGCAATTTAGCTTTTTATATATTAATCTGCTCTTTATATCGGTAGTTCACCACAGCTTACTCAATTACTGTTATTGAGGGAAATCAAGAAAGTTACAACACTCTATGATAAGATGTTCCTAATATTCTCAGTTTTCGTTCGATTGGTCTAGAATATCTCTACCATGCTTAATAATGATCTTGTTGAATAAAATAAAATGAGTACTGGATTGAAGGGACGTTGGTATAATGACATAGCCATGTTAAACTCTTCATTAGAACATATTCAATATTAGTCGTTACTGGTCTTGAAACATGATTAATCAAATGTAAGAATTCTATTATTACAACTGAAAACTGATGTCAATATGTCAATTCATGAAAACGTATGTACGTTGGTTCTGTCTGTCCAACATTATCTACAGTGAAAGTAGATTTTAAATTCTTCAATAAATCTTTAAAATATCTTACAAGTTCTAACCGAGATCTTGGGGTAACTTAAAGATCTTAGAAATGAAGAGAGATGGTGAGATCTTAGAGATGAATGTATTGAAGTAGTCACAACTACAATACAAACATGATTTCAATTATTATTACATATGAAACATTAGAACCATACTAAACTCGGGGAAACTTTCCCCTCATTAGCGATGCTACAGCTGCGGCATCTATAAATATGTAAACATTGCAAAATAAATACTAGAAATATTATCAGGGTTTAAATAATCAAATATAAATTATAAATTATAGTTAGATATTACACCCTTATTAATAGATAGGTTAAGAGGTTCCTCTAATAATAATAATAATAATAATAATAATAATAATAATAATAATAATAATAATAATAATGTTTTAAAATTAAAAAATAATGACTACATAACGTAACTGAAACTTTGTACTTTTTCGTTATGTCAGTGTTGAAGCCTATTAATGATTTACAAAGCCATGAATTTAAGAATATTGCCACTCATTCAATAAATATATACTTCACGCAACGTGCATATTGTTCGGCGAATAGAATGCAAATCAAAAATTAATTCATGTATTTTGGTTGCTAACACAGACGATCCAGCATATTTTAGAAAATATAGCGTAAATCACAATAAAATTTGCCAACTGATATTACACGTTCTAACGAATCTGTTGATCATATAATGAAAGACAAACGGATGCTGCCAAACTGATGCTCGTTGCGACCCCTGTCTAGGTGCTAAAGACTCCTTCGAGGGGAAGAAGGTGGAAGCGGGTAGTGAGGTGAAGCGAGGGGGAAGCGGGCAAGAGGAACGCCGAGGCCTCATTACACAGGGCACGTCTAATGAATCGCCCTAACCGCCGCCGTTGATAGTAGAAGGCGGCGCAGACAGCAGCGTGCTAGAGGAAGCGCTGGGGATGGCCTAAGTCGGCGTCGAAGTTGGGAGCAATCGCGAGGTTGATGATACTACTGGCATTCTAGGGGGCATGGAAGACGAAAGCCGAGGATATTGTGCGATGATCGAGGAACTGGAGAAGGGAGATATTGTGCGATGATCGAGGAACCGGAGAAGGGAGATATTGTGCGATTATTGGGGAACCGGAGGTAGCGGTGGTGGTGATGGTGGTGGTAGTGCGAGATGATGATGTTCATTATGGTAATGGGCGTAGGATGATAGTGGCCAAAGGCTGTAATGTGTCTATAATAGAGATTCGTGAAGGTGATAATAACGAAAAATGATTGTGTTTGTGTTTATCAGGTCTGAAGTAAAAATGTCCATGGAGGTCTTGATACAGATGAGGCAACTTTGAATATTTACCTGAATGTCAATTAGAGAAGCAGGTCAAGAACATTTTGTTGGTAAGTAGGACACAGGCAATGTTAAGGAGGGCCGAAAATTGCCGAAGGTTGTCGAGCGATCGACTCGGGCAATTTCCAATATGATAATAAAGCGCGCCAAGAAAGTTTCCCCGCAATGGCACCTTGTTGGAAAGAGTACTTGCAACAGAAATTATGTTGGTGGCACGAGCTGCAGCCTGAAAACGTAAATTGTGTACTCATCACAATGACAACAGATGATGGAAATGTTTTGTTTCACTTGTTTCCCAGTGCTGTGGTTGCTACCAACATAAATGTAATTTTTAATTGGAGGCCTTGATGCCACTCGGTGCGGGGAGACTTTTCTGTCGCACTGTATATACATGCTTCATTAAATAAAGACAACCAAGTGGCTGAGGAGGCAGATAATAGAGAAAGGGAGGCAACAGAGGCGGCAAGAGCGGCCACGAGGGCATGAAGGCAGCTGGGCCGAAGACAGACGTGGCAGCAGCGGCGCAATATCATGAGACGGTGGGGCGGCGCCGCGTCGGTGGCGGCTGAGCCCAGAGAGCGGGAGTAATTATTACTTCCTCGCCTCATAAATACGACCTTACGCATACTCCCTTGCCTCTGCTCACCGCACTGCTCCACGACTCAGCCATCGTGCCTTCCTTGCCTCCTCCTACGCCACCACCGTCACCGCCGCCGCCGGTGTTACCGCCACTGTTACCGCCGCCCCCACCTCCGCCACCGCCACCGCCACCGCCGCAGCCGCTGGCCCCTCCTCCTCCTCCGCCACCACCGTAATCGCCGCTGCCGCTGTCACCATCGCCACCGCCACCGCTGCTACTGCCGGCCTCTCCTCTTCATCCTCCACCGTAACCGCCACTGCAGCCATCCCCTCTTCCTCCGCCGCCACCGTAACCAACGTATCTGCCGCCGCCCCCTCCTCCTCCGCCACCTCCAGCGTCACCACCGCCGCTGCTATTGCCTCCCCTCCTCCTCCTCCTCCACAATCACCGCCGCAGCCGTTCCCTCCTCCTCCATCACCACCGTAACCACCGTATCCGCCGCCGCCCTCTCCTCCTCCGCCACCACCGTCACCGCCGCCGCCGGTCCTGCTACTGTCACTACTACCGCCGCCCTCTCCTCCTCCTCCACCGTACCCCCACCGCCGCCGCTGCCACTGCCGTCCCCTCCTCCTTCTCCACCATAACCGCCGCTGCCGGCGCTCCTCCTCCGCCACCATCGTCGCCGCCGACGCTGCTACTGCCGCCCCTCCTAACAGCCGTCGTAGCCCCCTTTACCACCGCAACCATCGTCTCTGCCGCCGCCCGAAACCGCCGCCGCTTTCTGTTACTGTCGCTGCTGCCGCCGCCCTCTCCTCCTCCTCCACCGTACTCCTGCCGCCTCCGCTGCTGTCGCCGCCGCTTCCTACTCGCTGCTGCCGTCTCCTCCGCCACCACCGTCGCCACCGCTGCCTCCGCCGCCGCGTGCTCAAGCGCCGCCTTCCGATATTTACTGCGCCGCCTTGCCTGCCGTGCGTCGGGGCGCGCCGCGCTCTCCCGCCTGGGTTCCCTTCGCATCGAGCGTCTCGTCGCGCCTCCTCCGCTCTCGAAACCACGCGTGTGCGGGCGCCAGCCATTTTCCTAATTACGCTTACGGTGCGGTTGACGACGCAGCGGCATGTTGACGTACAAACAACCGCTGAGCAAGCACGCGAGCTGTTTGGAATTTCCAAGAATTTTAAACGCTATTATTTTCTTTTGCGCAATGAAAACAAGAAGAGTTGTAGATAGTAATGTGTTATTCTTTGACGTTTTAGCGAGACACACATGATTCAAATTTAAACTTTCATGTTCAAATACATAAATATCAACTGACAATTTTATTTTGTGCAGTGGTGTTCATTTTAATGTTTTTGCCACGGGTTTCTACTTTCACGAATACAAATAATTATGAAATAATATCCATTCATTTGGAAAGAAGAATAAAATATGTTGCAGGCTTCAGTATGAACAATTTTTTTCAATATTAGATGAAAAGCACGGCTCCGTAATTAATACATTGTCAAAAATAAGTTTTTCTAGGTGAAATAGCGGACTTATGGAAATAATAGATAACAATTATTAAATTCTTCACGTACTCTATGCAATTTACATCCAACAGCAGGTGGTAGCTGTCTTTCTTTGTCGATTTTGAGCGGTTGTTCGCCCCATATCCATGAAGAACATCGATCATTTGTAACGATTTAAAGGTGCCTTTTCCTTGTAATATTCGCGCATTCAACTTACAATTTGTAAAAGTTGATGTACTGTTCTCTGATTAATTAACTTTCACTTTTAATTTAACACAAATTTAACGCTACTAAATTTTTATTGGTGACAAATGCAATCAGACATATTGTGGAATATTAGGAATAGTCTGCAGTCTCATAAATATCACTAGGAGTCATTTAAACCTAGAGCTTGTTCAAGTGAGCACCCCCATAGTACGTTTCGGCCCAGCAATTATCTGGCTACATGTTGCTGAGTGAGCTCAACGCGAAGGCAGCGGGGAGGGGAATGGAGGGGTGTTGTTGCTCGCATTGCTGGAAGAAGGGACACGGATTAGTGGTAGCCGAAACGGACTAATGACGCTCTAAATATATTTCTTAATTATAACCAACGTTTGTTTTGTAAATCAAGCATTGCGGACCTATGCGTGGAGGTATCGAAAGAAAATAATTCAAATCTTATTTCGTATTAAATTAACGGGTAGTTCAAAAATCTTAAAGAAATCGCTCAAAGCACTACAGTTTTCAATTACGAGATTTAATATAAAGAATCAACAGAAGCAGCCTTCACGAAACAGTCGACTACGAGAAACTGTAGGCGCGGATCGCTCTACACTAGTGAAAGAACTGTTGCACGCGAGACCGCAAGTGCAATATGGCCCCAATTTCTCCATTTGCGGTGCTGATGTGTTCAAATTGCATTGTAAAGATTCCGACTCAAAAGTAATGTGAAAGAAAATGTTTTGATGGCTGCGTACGTTATTTTAAATTGCTGAGCCGCCACCTTTTCTAATGTATTCTCCTTTTATAAGCGACAACTGCGCACGTGGTTTGTCTTGCATTCCATTATACTCGTATGATACTAATTTTTTTATAGTTTATTACGTATTTTGAAATCATATTTTCCTTCTTCTTATTCATTATACGGTACTTTATATTAATTTAATATTTACTACATATTATCGTATATCGAGCTCGAGTCGCGCTCTATCGGTCGATACAGGAACCATTTGGGATGTAATTATGTCTATGGTAAGCTATTGTCAGCAAACCTAAATTTATTTGATTATTGCACGTTTATTGTCGACATTCAATTTAATATTAATTAATGGATATTTTGTGTGAAATCGTAAATTCTTTTTCTTCGGTAATAATTGTGTGTTATTTGTCGCAGAATTTACTAAAAGGAAAAGCTTCTTTTTAAATGATACATTTACTTGAAAAGTAGTAAGCTCTAAACGATTACATGTTAAAAAATCTTTACAAACTGGCCGTTCTTGAAATGTCGTGCTGTGCTTAATGTGTGAAGTCAGTTTCTGTGAATTGAGAGAGCGGAAATTACTTTTTATACGGTTTCTTCTTTCCGTTTTAATTCGACCACGGAAATTGGAAGTGTTGATGTAACGTTTGTTTTACGAAAGAGCAAGGTAACGCGAGGCAACGTGATAGTGAGGAGGGGAGAGTGCCAATTAAATGTTATAATTAAATATTTATTACTTCATGTGTGTTTTTTAATTTTCATAAAATATATCCAATGCAATCCGCAATGCACTGCTCGTGAAGTCCGACTGAGTGAAGTGGGCTGGGAACAAAGGGTGCGGGCGTTGAGACACGTGCTCATGGGGAGGGGGCGGAGTAGAGGGCGCTTAGAGAATCCGGGACTGGCGGGACGGGGGAAGATGGCGGAGCGGGCTGATGGACGATTATGATAAATTCGGGGTGTACTCAGTTAGATGAGCATATAAAAGCAAGTCTATCCACCGACTGTGTACCAACAATATTATTATTGCAATGTGACTAAATCATTGTCCTCAAACCAAACTTCTGTACATGTAATTTTTCACAGTTTTTCAATTATTTTTTAAGACTTCGTTAAAAATTTATTAGAATACAACGTATTGAATGCATAGGCTTACATGTTCCTGAATATTATGTAATAATGCATACCTATAAAATAATCTTTGATGAAACATAGCGTGGATGAATTGGATATCACAAATTGTAAACTTTATCGTAAGTGCTTCAGGTTCTCACTTTTCTGTTTTAGTTTGTTTCTATATGCATGCATTTTTTGTTGATTTAGAAATAATATCAGAGCTTGTGAGCATAGTATTTCATCCCTGAATTCGAACCTCCACGCTTGAAAAAATTTGCGGTAACCAGAAAAACAGCAGAAGAGAGAAGAATTCTTTTTCCAGATTTATATACTATTTATGCTTTGTTCGTGTTGGCGTACCAGCCAACTGTAACTTCAATTTTTTGACGCAGATTGATGGTGTTTGCTGACAGAAGCGTGAAATGATGTTAGAGAGGTTGAATTCCGTTTGGCAGAAACTTTCATTAAAGTTATCTACCCGTAGTACACACTTGTAAACACACAATTTATATTTATTTATAGAATGATAATATTTTTAAAACCAAGGATTTTAAAAATAGTCACAAAGAAGTGTAAAAATAAATCTTGTGTAAAAATATAAAATAATTGTCACTCTTAGACGACTATGAAACAAAATTGCCAACGCTTGCAATTAAGCAGCAAGTAATCACTATTTAAGTAATCACTAAAATATATTTACAATAATACTGTGTCACATACTTGTACTTAGTGTAATCGACTTATAAATTATAGAAACCGTACTGAACATGGCGTACCTTATTCAAGTCATCCATCAAAAATAAGAATATAAAGCAAGAAATTTATTAATAATAAAAAAACTATTGAATTAACTAATAAAATGTTGAACGTTTAATTAAATAATAAGATGTTAAGCGTTGAATTCCCGAGTTAAGTGTTCTTGTGACGTGAGTTAAAAAATGATCCGTATATCTTTTCTCTAGGTGAACAAACATATCTGTCAACGGGGAGAGGGATTGATTATCTTCTTGATCCGGATGTAATTTTATTACAATTTTGCTTATACGAACAATTACCATTAATTTAATTTTTTTATTCACTCTAATTCTGTAAAGGAGGAGAGCGACGCAACGAGTTTCTGATACAGAAGACACTAATTTTGGCATGTCCATCGGAGTGGTTATAGTCGGTTTGATTGAGATTGAACGATTGTTGCAAGTAAACGTGTGCTTAAAAGTATTATTGTTTCCGTGGATTATGCTGTATTCCTGGTAAAGGCGTTTAATGAAAATATTTCAGGAGAAATCGATTAATTTGAGTAAAATAAACACACAAAAAATGGAGTCAGCCGTGCGTTATTTAATACGTACAGGTATGGAAATATCAGAACTAGTATCATTATTACGATTTATTGCAGAAAGGTTTTTAAGTTAAATAGCGGCCATCTTCAGTGCTACACTTAAGAAATAAAATTTAAAATTTAAAAGAAATAAAATAGGCTCAGTTAATTTATATGTATTTAATTTAATAAAAATGTTTTTAAATAATAACATTCTATCTATAATATTTAAATATACGAATATTTCTTCATAATTATAGCACAAAATATATCAGAAATGTATTTGCAAACCCTTTAAGCGATAAAATATTCATATGATGAGATTACGTCTTATTTAAATAACAACCATAACTCCCACACCACATCCTAATACGCATTAGTTTAGTCACACGAAACTAAAACCTCTTAAAAGAAGAAAAAAAAAGCCTCTTGAAAAAATATCCCAGCCGCGCAGCCCGTACATTTAAATTTAAAATATAGGTGCATTTAATTTATATTTATCTAATTTAATGAAAATATATTTAATTAATAACAGTCTATCTATAATATTTAAGAATACGTATATTTCTTCATAATATTAGCAAAAAATATGTCAGCAATATATCTGAAAACACTTCCTGCATAAAAATATTCATATAATGACTACGTCTGATACTTCTACGCGTATTGAAAACAGCTCCCACAGCACTTCCTACTACGCATTTGTCCAGTCATACGAAACTAAA
This sequence comes from Teleogryllus occipitalis, assembly GCA_011170035.1. Classification (NCBI taxonomy): domain Eukaryota; kingdom Metazoa; phylum Arthropoda; class Insecta; order Orthoptera; family Gryllidae; genus Teleogryllus; species Teleogryllus occipitalis. The sequence goes on along the minus strand of BLKR01000041.1, from coordinate 495,552 downwards.
ACCTTTAAAAAAAAGCCTCTTCAAACACGATTCCAGCCGCGCAGCCCGTGCCGAGTCGCGTCGCATCGCGACGGCCGGGAGCGTCCATTAGCCCTGAGCCTGCGCTGGAGTCGCGAAGTCGTTGTCGTCTCCGCCGCCATGCGGGGGGGAGGGGGCGGGGCGGGCGTGGTACGCGGCGGCACGGAGCGCGCGGCGCGGTCGCAGCAGGGAGCGGCTCGTCACGCGACCCGGCCCGGGCGGCGCCAGCCCCAGCCGGCACCGCCCCCTCCTCCCCCTCTGCCGACCACACCGCCCCCAAGGCCGGCGCCCGAGGTCAAGAAGCCAGCGCTGGCCCGTGCGGCGCGGTTTTTTGCAGTTGTCACGTACATGGACTATTTCGACGTTTACACTGGAATAGGGGTGCAGCATACAAATCTTTGTTCTCGTATGAATTGCTTATTTTATAACAACATTTTCTAATTAATTTTAGATGCTTTATATTTTCACATATTTATCTCCTGGGTTGTGTCTGGCAGCAAGGTATGAAGGAATCATGCCTTTCATTATTTTCATGAAATGACCAATCGTTTCCAAATCACAATAAATAAATAAATACATAAATAAATAAATAAATAAATAAATAAATAAATAAATAAATAAATAAATAAATAAATAAATAAATAAATAAATAAATAAATAAATAAATAAAATAAAAAAAATCTTCAACCTCGTAGAAGTTGAGTATTAGTTGGGTCATCAACGATTGTTGTATAGGGTGGGACGGTCATTTTCAACTTTCGTGCTAGCATTATAGCGTGCAAGAAGTACTTGACCTAAACACTTTTTCACTTCATATCGATTTCAGTGGAGCCTCTACTGGTCTCAAATGTTTCTGTAATACTGCATATTACGTTTCTTTTTTCTCTATTATACAAACGAGCAGTTTAATATCTTGGCATATACTGTTGATTCTTTGAACTGAGAGGTTACATTAACGACTTCAGTAAGTGAGGTGAAAAGAAAATTTCTCACATATTTGGTGCAAAAATATTCAGGGTGTAAACCTGTGACTTAAAAATAATTTGACAATGTTCATATTCATATGCTCTAATATTACGTTTCCGTCTTCAGAACATAAGCTTCCCCCATGGTTTTAGGTCATGCAACTGCGCGGAGTGCTCAACCATATATCGTTCTTGTTTCTGAGAGGGCTGGCAGGAAGAAAAATAGATTTATCATTTTTCGCGACCAGAAACAGCGTCACGCTGTCCCAAACGCGACAAATTAATAACAACCATGAAAGTTCGACACTCGTGTGACAGAACTCGTCACAAGTGATTAATTGATGGTCTGCGAAGTTTAACATCGAGATCCTTCTACGTGTGTTGCAGAGCGAAACTTCAATATATGGCTGCAGAAACTTTAACTAAGGAAGTCACAAAGAGTTACTTAAATTCAAGATTTATATTTTTTACGAAAAAAGGATTAATAAAAATTGCAGGAACGACTATTCAACAGGTTTAAATCTGTTAATTCAAAACAAAAGAGCCAACAATGCAATTGACTACCAACAATTCTCTTTACAATATACAAGAACGTTGACGTATGACGTAACACTGATATTCTCCCTCCCCCCAAAATATATTTTTTGATGATATAAAACTCTTTACCAGTAATATGTTTATCCTACATCAAGCTTAACATTGCAGTTGAAATGGCTTTTATACAGGCAAATATTTTTGAAACGTACTGGCGCGTCCTGAAACTTCTCTCTCCAGTTCTCGACATTCACGAATGATGGAAGTCGACAGACCTGCCGATTCGCTTTCCCGTAAACGAAGCAGACGCAGGCCAAGTCAAGTGGAAAGGCAGTACTACGCTGAGTGCGTCGATACGATTCCCGGCCCCAATAAGAGTATCCATTTATCATCAAGAACGCGAAGCTCCCTCGAGATCCTTTCTCAAGAGGAAACTGAATTGGCACAAACTCCGACACGTGCCAAATATCTACACTCATACGGTCTCACAATCCCTTCTCGCATTAGGATTTCTTTAGAAAGGCTCTTGGGTTCAGTTTGAACCACATATTTTACCTTGCGCGTTGCAACGGAAATGTCGAATAAAACACCATAATACTGCATCTCTACAAAGCAAAACTCATTTTTCACAAACAGGAAAGCGCATTCCACAAAGAGATAGTAACGGCACGAAGACGTTTACCTTATTTGAATACAAAAGCTGTACGTATCGAACTGGAAACGTATTTCCGTATTTTCTCCTCCTCCTCCTCCTCCTCAAATGCCAGAGGAGCCCTTGCCTTCGTATTTCCATTACCGTATATCGCGGCTCGTATATCACAGAACACCCTAGCAAAACCTCTCCGCAGAGAGGTATTGGGGCGTTTCGGGGAAACTCGGTGTCGCCCTCCCCTGCCAAGCTGCCAGGGCGTCTGTCGCCCCAGAAGCCGGAGTAATTTTCAAAAATATTGCAAGGTAATCGAAGTTTTATCTTCTTTCGGAGACGACTTGAAAACGAGCCAAGCTAATGGGGAAGATTCGCGACGATCTGGCGCGAAAAAATCTTCGGAGTTCCACCCACAAAACCCGTTAAGTCAGAAACTTCCTCTGCATTAATCTTTGCGTTCTCGAACGTTGAAAAATGGCGCCGCTAAGTGGGGTCACAAGTCATAGACGCGGGAGGGAGGTTCCCAGGGCGGAAGGGCAGACAGGACTTTTCCATGAAGAGTACAAAAAAGGAATTGGTGCGTAGCTCGAAACTCTCCAAGTTCCTGTTCGCCATTTTCAAGAATACAAACACGTTTTCTACACATTGTGCTGTCAGTTTTTATATGACCATTAAATAGCAATACACTAACAATCCCCAATGTGCCGGTTTTGGCGTTTCCTACTGAGTTGCCTTTAAGAGGATCTTTGAAATTACTATAATTGATAATATATCGAATCCAAATTGAAGAGAGATCTGAACTAATGTTTGAACAATCTTAACAGAATAGTGTTGTGTAAAAACCAATAAAATTCATAATTTATGAGTTTTTCTTTGGTCCTAACATCCAGTGTACATTGCCATTTTATTATTAGAGGTTTACTGATTGCTCAGGTATACAATTTGTCAGTAGTTGGCCTGTCATGATTTCAAAGAACAGAAATTATCAAGCACTGAATAGCATTACAATCTATGAGAAGACTTCAGACTTTGTTTTAATCTTTAAAAATTATTACTTTTAGTACTGTATGTATCTTCTAATATCACCGAGTACAAAACATCGCTTTTTGCTTAACATCATTCTTCGAAAGATGAAAAAGTAAATAGAAAAACAAATACAAAAAGTAAATATAATCTTTTCATGGTTCGGTGGGGTCAGTCTTTCATCATTCAGCATCTCTTGGCAAACACATTCACGCACAACATGGCGCGTGCTTGTGTCGCTCCCGCAGACGCTATTTAATCCGGTCGCGTCCTTCTCATTATCGCAGAAACTCCCCCGCAGCCTCTCCGAGGGCGCATTACTCATTAAAGAAGGCCCGTTCCATCACCAGCAAGTAGCTCTAAAAAGAAGGGGTTGGCGGACATTGCAGCCGCGACGGGAGCCTAATTCCATTTCGGGGGCGTGGGCGGGGTGGGCGGAGGGGGAGAGTGGAGATTCCGCACTCAAAAGAGACGGGCGCCAGCTTACAACTCGCTTGCGTACAAGGCCGACCGCATCAAACATTAAGGCCGTCCTTAACCCAATTCCAAGGATGCGCGTAAAAAAGTTTGTGTAGATTGGAGCTTGTCGAGTGGAAGGAATGCGTGGGCGCTAAATCGCATAGGCGCGGCGAGGAGTGCAGTGCGTGTACCGTATTTCTGCCGAGATTGCGACGGTTTCAAACAAACTTTTCTCATTTCACTGCAGTAGAGGCGTCCTCGACGTTGATTGGCTAACGATGGCGTGCATAGCGTTATTTGGAAGGGAGAATGTGAGGCACCGGCAAACTATCTCACTGCTGTCATTTGGAGGCAAAACTGATGAAATAATCTATCATGGACGTATCAAATGATCTTAACTTGCTTGCAAGCTACAATGCGCTATTTCTATTTCTACAAGTAAGGACAGCATTAAGAAAATACGCATGCTGTGTACGAAGTGTGTAGTCCTGGAAAAACACAAACTGTGTAAACTTATTATTTATTAAAAACGTAGCTCAATATCTTAAATTAGAATCAGAACAGACGTAATTAAAAGTAAATATAAAATTCTTTGGATATCATTTAATTTCTCAGATCTTTAATTCCATGATTGTTTGTTTGTCGTTGATAAAAATCACATCATTAACTACAGAAATCTTAAAACCTACACGACATATTTAGAAGAAAGAAATAGATAATTATACAATTTCACAATTAGAAAAAATATCCGAAAAGAAGGAACTGAATGACATTCCTACAGCTGACTCAATTCATTTAAACACAGCTTTCTAATTATTGTTTAACAATGTTAATTGTTAACAATTGCACAGATTGCCATTAAACTCGAAATGTTCAAGAGAAACCTGTCGTAAACGTAAGAGAACGTAATGAAGTCTCATTCAAGTGGCCAGTACACTGCATCATGAACACTCCTCAGCGACCGTAATGGATCTGCCGAAACGACTCCTAGCCTCTCGCTGTACCTGCCTACCACAGTGTAGATGGTCCCGCATGCCTCGGAATGGAGCGCCCGTCCAATAGAAGGCGTTGCCGATAAGCGCGATTCAATTGCCTCCAATTGTTCCGCAACCGCCAGAGTATTCCAGCGGCCGAAAGGGAGGGTTCGCGGCAAGGGCACGCGGGCATTGCACGGGCCACCGCTCGGGCGAGGCCTTTCACGAGAAGCGAGAGGAATTACTCCGGCGCCTCTGGGAGGTTCGCCCGGGGGAGGCGAGGGCCGCCCTCACTGCCCCGCCGACGTGAAAGCCTGCTGCGGGCGCGCGGAGGCCGCTGGTGGCATCGACCTCGGAGCCCACCCGCGATAATAGCTGTCGTTCGATATCGGGAGCTTCGCTAGCAGAGCTCCAAGGAAATATTGCAAAACGAGGATAGCGACCATGAAGGGGGTGAGGTGGAGAATGAAAAGGAAGAGAAGTGCAAGGGAATGATATAAAAGGAGGGCAAGTGGAAAATGAGTCACAGTGAAAGAAAAATGGAGAAAGAATTCCGCAGTGAATGAGGGTATATGAAATTAGATTTGCTAAAGTTTATGAAGTGCACTTCAAACATGCCCGAGAAAATAATGACTGAATGGATTGGCTGGATGTGAATGTCAGCATATAAGGGGTGGTAGAATATGAGAAGCATAATATGAATAGATGGACTGCAAGGACGTAAAGGTGGGGCATCAACAGTGCTACAACATCACTACAGTGCTTCTTCGGGAAGTCCTAATGTTTGAGTCCCGATGGTTGCTGGATTTTTGACACTGTCTAAATAGCAGGAGCTCGACAACTTATAGGTCGAATTAAAGCGCAGTCTGAAGAAGAAATAGCGGCCGGTTGCTCTGATAGGTAGTTTCCCGTGATTTCTCCAAACAACAACAGGAAGTCGGAGCAGTATCCTAACAAACGGGCCGCGGACCAATCGCGATCTTTCCTTCCTCATCCTTGTCCTATCTTCACCCCTTACTTACACACACACACTCTCACATGCACTACTCTACCACATCAATTAATAGAGTACAGTTGTTCAGAGAACAGCAAAAATGATCGAAAATGTCAAAGGAGAAAAACCTAAAGAAGGTATGGGAAGAATGATGATTGATTGATTGTTAATGATTCCAGGTGCGTCAACAACTGAGATCATTAGTTCCGTAAGTATAGTGCATGTTTTCCTGAAGATATAGCGGTGATCTTCCCTCGCTGAATTGCAAGATTCAGCGCCGACCTACCGTCGACGAGCGGGGTTTTTCCCAATTACGTGTCTCCCACCAGCGGGGCACCGCCGTGTAAGGGGTAAGGCTAGGACATGGAAGAGGAAGGAAATATCGCGCGCGGTCCGTGGCTCGTTTGCTAAGCATTCGTCTGGTGTTGATCGAAGAAACCAAGAAAAACTACAGATCAGACGAGCCGGCCGATAGAATTCTCCTCCAGACAGCGACTGAATTGGACGTAGCTGACAAGCTAGTGTCGAAAATCGTGCCGCCGTCTCAGCGAAGGAAGTAGATGCGAGAAATCAGAGGTGCATAAGGGGGGAGGGGCCGCGAAGGGGGCGGGGACGGAGATTGCGCGGCGCACGCTCCAAGCGCAGGGTGAGTGTTGTTGATCACCGCCGCAGCGGCGTCGCCCGCCCCTTCTCCGCCCTCCCCCCGTCCTCATCCTCCTGCTCCGGCTCGGTCCTTCTAACCTCCCGCCCTCCCTGCACGCGCCGCCGGCCCGTCGCCCGAGGCCGAACGGGAAACTTCTGGTAATGACGGGAAGTTGGGCGGCGCCGCGCGCGCTCAGAAATTCACTTGTATATCGCGGTCGTTTTGCTTGCTCGTTCCGTTGCCGTTCCGCGCAGTTCCGATGCGTCTGTTCAGCTGTTTTTAGCGAGAACGGCCAATGTGGCGTTCGGTGAGTGCGCGGGCCGGCGTTCGAGTTTATTACGCGACCGTATTGGTTAAGTGTGCAAGCAACTGCCTGTAAAACGCTCCACAGCTTGTGGCTTACAGCAATGTTTCTCAAAGGGGTGGATTCAACTTACGGAAACTCCCCGAGAGAAAAAAAAATCACTGGGTCCAAAACACGAGTAAGATAGAAAATTGTTCAATAATAGAGTCGCAATAAAATTAGAAAAATACAAAGCAATTTAACTCAATAGAATACATTTAGTATTTTTAAAGACACACTCGAGAATAATGAATGAAACATTTTAAATAAAGGGATATGGGTATTATTTTCTACATATATGGCAAAGAAATAGAATTCTAAAAGGGAAATAGAGAAAGAGTATAACGACTACAGATAGAAAATGGTTTTAATAAAGGTATATTTTCAAACGAACTTTTAATCACTGAAACTATTTCTAGTTATCACTTAATAAAACAAAAACGTCGCCTATTTTCAAAATTTCATTGTGTTTTCATTAGTAATGAAGATGGATGCAAATCGGCGAAGGTAATTTAAACAATTAAAAAAAATAACACCAGGAATTTAATTTCAGGAACATCTTCATTTACAATAAACACAGCAATACTCCTTAGAAAATACAACAAATTTTAATACCTCGCACAGGATGAATGAGCAATCCACCTTCAAAAGGAAAGAAAAAACACCACTTTGGTTCCAACTCAACGTCCCAGGGAAGTAAAACTATTTACAAGTTTGTCTGGAGTCGAATGCAAACTCTTAGAGGCGGTATTTGTCAACGTCCCCCGTTCTGAATGCAAATACAAAGCCGTTCGTCGGGGTGGTGCGGTGCAGTGCGGTAGCGGCGGCGGTGGCGGCGGTGACGTTGGTGGCGGCGGTGGCGGCGGCGGTGGCGGTGGTGGTGGCGGTGGCGGTGGCGGCGGCGACGGCGGCGGCGGCGGCGGCGGCGGCGGCGGCGGCGGCGGCCGCGGCGGCGGTGGCGATGCCGGCGGCGGCGACGGTGGCGGCGGTGGCGGCGGTGGTGACGGCGGCGGCGGCGGTGGTGGCGGCAGCGGCGGTGGCGGTGGCGGCGGCGGCGGCGGCGGCGGCGGCGGCGGCGGCGGCGGCAGCGGCGGCGGCGGCAGCGGCGCTCTTCGAGACAAAACAGCGCCGCTGATGCACGACGTCTGGCGCTCCCTGGAGGCAATCTTCAAAATTGCGGCTCGTCGGACGCCCGCGCTAGCTCTCGCGCTCGCATGCTCCGGTGTCGTCAGCCTAACTCGGAGCGCGGGAACGCGTGGTCGCGGAGCCGCGGGGGGCGGGCGGTGGGCAACGGTGCACAGAACGCGGCATTAGGGCGAGTGCTGTTTGCAGTCCGCCAATCAGAGGGAATTAACGTCCATTCAAGGCGGAGAAATGGACGGGCCGGCGTTTGGAGTCGCCCCTATGCTGTGTGTCTGTGATGTGCGCAAGCGATGTCTACAGCGCTACGTGCGGGATGTTGGCAACGGCGGGACGCGAGCTGTTGTGAGGCACGATATGCCATTCACGAGCAGTTTCATAGATGTCGAGTCCGATCATGAGCTTAAGATTTGTTAACCGGTGTCACGTAGGATTATTTCGGTGCGAGGACTAGAAGCGCCTCTGACCGGGAGGTCCTAGGTTCGAGTCACGACGGCGGCAGGATTTTCGACACTAGCTTTTCAGCTAGGTCGAGTTCAGTCGCTGTCTGGAGAATTCTAGCGGTCGGCTGCTCTGATCGGTAATTTTCCGTGGTTTCTCCGATCAACACCAGGGCAATGCCGGAGCAGTACCCTAACACAAGGGTCACGAACCGCGCGCGATCTTTCCTACTTATCCTCACCCCTTACACACGCACTTACACTAACATGCACTACACTATCACGCATGCCGGAAGACCGGACGGGGTCTTAGAACTTGTCCTTGTCCGGGGCGGTGCCCCGCTGGTGGGAGATACCTGGTTGCAGGATAACCCTGTTAGCCGACGGTAGGTCGGCACCGGATCTGGCCATCCAACAGGAGAAGACTGCCGCCACTTCCCGAACAAAAACTCGCACTACACTTACGGGAATAATGACAATAGTAGTTAATGCGCCCGGAATCACTAACAATCGGTGCGAGGATCTTATTTTAAGCAAATAACGTTCTTGGTTTCACGATTCGAGAAGTGTAGGTCGAAAAAGATCGGTGCATGATCAACAACACATACGTATTACGTAAGAATACGTAAAGTAAGGACGTGATCTCCAAACCAAACAATCTACAATGTTGTATCAGCATCCAGAAAGGGAGTCTCCTACAACACTGTCACGAAATCATTTCCCAGTCATCCATGTTGAAGAACATGGCTTCAGTTACAAGTTTGGGTTTTCCTCTGCACTTTTTTATTTTTTCTGGTAAGTCTATTTCCGGTTTGAATGTTTTCCGAAAACTTCATCAAAACTATCCTACTCTATTCACTTTTTAATACTATTTTAAGTGATGATGTCTTTCGTGGCGTTTTCGTTTACGGGTTGTTCATACTCAAACGATTTTCGTGAGAGCTGACCAGCCTCACATATGGTCACTCAGGTGCTCCCTAAATTAATTAACCAACTAACATTAGGATTGTCTGACAACAATCAGCTGAGCACCAAAGTGATTCGGTTCCTCGCAGTTCATTACATCAAACACTGTTCTTCTGGCATTCGTTGCTCACACTGGACCACAAAAATCTGAACGTGGCAAGCGTCCTCAAATTGTAGACCTGGCTCGTCCAAGTCATCTATCCCAGATGATCCTATGTATCGGCGATGATCCCGCATGTATCGACAGAGTTGACTCTCCGCAAACCGAAGCTCATATGATTCAGCAAAAAATCATCTTTTAGCTTTGATGAACTGCGAACGCCAAGTAGTGATGCTTCAACAGCACCTTCCTTCTCGCATTATTTCTAACTTTTTGAAAATTAAGCGAGTTAAATGAAAAAGATATATGCGCCATTGTTTTATGCGTCCTTTGTTCTATCATTTAAAAAACGTTTTTCTACACATTGCATTATATTCAAGTAGAAATTACGCGAAAACTACCAGTTCCTTCACACAATTCTACAAGACTTTTTTTTAAGGATCTGATTTATTATAACATATTTAGTTTAAGGGAAAAATCTCTATCTTCAATATTGTACTTTTGCTATGTTAACTTCTTGCAATTTCGAAAATTCACAGTGTTTGCCGAAAATGGAACCAGCAACAATTTTTTTACCGACATTTGATACATACGAGCAGAAAATATAAAGAAAGCACATAAAGCTGTTTAGGTTCTGTCCGGTATTCGAGGACAAAGTTAAGTACAAAAATTTAGAGGAATTTTTCAGAAAAAATTGAAAATGTTGAAGCTTGATATAAAGTACCCCACCAAAATCAAAACATCCGTTCCTTGAGTTCGTTCAGATCGATGGGAGAATATCAGTTTTGAAGAAAATGGTTTAAATGGTTTAGACGTTACCTTTGATCACAAGCGTTTTCCGTCAATTGATTTTTCAGCATCAAGGATCCCCAAACCATCGATTCTATCTACAAAACATTCTAAGAATTATTTTCCTACATAAAGGGATAGGAATTATCCACTTTTTTGCTGTCAGGGATCTACAATAAGAAATTTTCTGCCGAAAAATCGCCATATTTCGCTGCACTATTACATATCTTTCCATATATTACGTATGTAGTACGCGAGAAAGTGAAAAAATATTTCGTTTATACCAGTATGATACAGTTTTCGATGAAATACACTACCAAACTGAAAATATCAAGATTTGAAGAACATGGAACAAGGTAGGAAATTCACGCGCACATTCTCCTAAAATGGTCTCAAGCTAGCCTAGTGTTTTGACCAAGAATCCTATTTTCTTTGGGAATGAGTAATTTTTATTTAAATTGATTAGTCTGAAAACGGTATGTCCAAAATGGTGGAAATTGGAAATGGCGGCTACAAAGTTCAGGGAAAATGACCACACAGGGACAACCACCTTACAAAGATATATTAGACAAATTTGTGAAGGTCAACAAAAGTAAGAGATGGTACCTCAGGTGCTCTTGAATTAATGTCCGTCAAGTTTTCTGTTCCAATATAGATGTGTTATAAATAGAGACATTCGGGCTACTCTACATTATTCGGTAGCTCATTTTTTAAAGCAAAGGAAATTTTAGGGGTTCTAAGTAAAAAGAAATATTAAAGGAAATCTTGCAAACATTTTCTTTATTTTAAATATTCTAATATTTAAAGTAAAAGAATTATTGACATAGAAGTTCACCACTTCTTAGATGAAAATTACAACAAAAAAAAATACGAAAACGAATATAAATGTAAATTAAAATTTTAAGCGTTGACTTTTTTCATGCCACATAAAGACATTCGTGTAATCATACCACGAATACACAACTTTCTTCCTCCGCTGAAGTTGCTGTCTCTCTTGACATGCAACATTATCTGAAGATGAAACTAATGGAGAATCATCCAAGGAACATTCAATTTGTCTGTATCGTTTTTGAATCCTGGTTCCATTAGCTTGCGGAGTGTTGTGTTGAAAGATACGTGAAAACATCTTTTTTGTGCGAGCATATAATCTCATAAACAATACATCTCATCTCAATATTTATCATAACTTAAATTATAAGGAAAACACATTAATCTAGCTTGCGACGCAAGAGGCGATGGAGGAGAATCTTAAACACAAACAAAGACGGTCGTGAATCCTCACATATATAAAGTGTTCGCCCTGAAGTATCCCGAGATCCATTAGGATTAACGATAGTATCTCGAAAATATTGCAGGGAACACAACATTGCACTTTAAGGAGACATACACAAGCTGGCGAACGTATACACGATTCTCCAGTATAACTTATCTTCTTGGAAATTTTCAACGCACGAATTCGCACAGGTTTTTCTGTGGCAATTCAGAAGCCGGAGCCTGGCGCAACCACGCAGATGTCAATATTCGCTAACAATATTTAAGAATTAAAGAGAAGTATATATCTCAGGACTTCATGGTATAGAGTGGAACGAAATAATTTATTTGAATGTACAGATGGTTTATTCTTGCATAAAATATTGTAGTTGAGATATGATTTCAATTTGGTTCTCAGTAACCAGGAATCCAATTATTAGAGAATGCATTAAAAAACCTGAATACGAGTACAGTATGTAAATTAAGATAATGTGTCATGTAAACAGTAATTTACTATTCATGAAGACTTTAAATATTTTGGCCAAGTTAAATATATTATATCGATCTCATAGTTTTCTTATTTCGAGGAATTTTTAAAATACCAATTAGAATATATATTGTCATTTATAACATTAAATCAAACTTGTGAACTTGGCTTGAAATACCTTCTCACAGTTAAGGAAATGTTCATGTGCGTAAATTGAAGGTATCTCAATTTTTTTCTCGAGGTGCCCAGCAGGATCCGAGAAGAGCATCGTGCTGAAAAAGCTCTCTGCTTAAAATTGAAGGAGCGAGGGAGCAGAAATCGTCATGATAAATAATATAAACGACGCTCTGACAGCAAGCGGAAGAAGGCTCCGCAAAAGAAACGGCGATAAGCGCGCTCGTCGGGAGTCACCTGAAAGGGAGAAAGAAGTAATGGTGCACCGGGCGAAAGGTACTGAGAAGTAATGGCCGAAGGGAGGGTGTAAAATGTGAAATAGGAAACGGGACAAAAGCGCGGAATAATGAAATTTATAAAGGCTTCTGTAATGAAAAAGTGACAAAACGGGAAACTGCTACAAAGGAATGAAAATAGAAGAGAAAATACGAAATAAACTAACAGAAATGAATTAAAGATAAATAAAAGAAGACACACGAGAGAAAGAAAAGAATTAGGAGAAATATAAGAAATACTGACTAAAAGAAAGAAAGTGTGGGGGGGGGAAATGAATTAACGACAAAAAAATATCTATAAAAAAAACTCACAGAAAGAACACAAATATTTCGGAAATGTGGAAGATTAAATCTAAAAGGTGTTTGTAAAATGGATGAAGACTAGAAGGCAGGACAAGATGCTTTCGGTTCTAAATCGAACGAAATAAAACGCGTCCTCGGCCCTTCCGTGCCAGGCGTCGGCGGCAGTGGACGAGGCAAGAGAAAGGAGGGGCGGTGGCGGCGCACAGTAAGGTCCCGCTGTTGGAACCACAGAGACAGCGCGAAGCGAAACGTAAAAAGTCGCGACGTGCCTGCGCGGGAAAGATACGTCCGCTGGCGAATCCTATACGCCCGTAGTTTCACTATCTTTGGCGTTTCATTCGCCCGCTCTCCTTACGCTCCTCAGCCTTCAGCCCGTTCGCTTTCTAGCCAGACCAATCCCCCGCAGAGTTTCCTTTCGCCCGACCCAACTCTAGGGATAGACTAGACTCTTTACTCTATGTTCTAGGTTTTCTGTTGGATGCATACCAGCAAGTCTACGTTTGACAGTTCAATAATATTATAACGTTGCATTACGTACTCATTTAATTATTGCATTACAATAACCTACTTTTACCGGCTCACCCTTTTTCTCGTTTTTGACTCTTTGCTTGAGTCCCCGTACACATTCTGGATCACTCATTCGCTTCCTGGACTGTCAACTCATTTACAACCATGTGTTCAAATGTACTCAGCCAGCTTTAACAAACAACACGCCTGCTAGATCACTGTAGCATTTCCCCTCTAGCTGGCCCCATTCTACCCTCCTGCGGTTACGTCCCGCCCCTCTAGCTGGCCTCTATTTCGCAATCTCGCCGGCTCCCCTCGTTTGCCGCCCGCGCGTCAACTTTCCCCGCCTGCCTCGCCGCCGCTGCATCTCGACAGTAAGTGGCCCGGCCGACAGCGTCTCAAACGCCACCGCAACAAAAAAGAAACGCGCGTCCTCCCGCTCGCCCCCGGCCGCTGTCTGGGCGGTGGCGGCGGAGGCGGCGGCGGCGGTGGCGGCGGTGGCGGCGGTGGCGGCGGTGGCGGCGGTGGCGGCGGTGGCGGCGGTGGAGGCGGCGGCGGCGGAGGCGCTGGAGGCGGCGGAGGCGGCGGAGGCGGCGGTGGCGGCGGCGGAGGCTCCCTGCGCGCGACGGGTTTTTAACGAGATTTGCGCCGAGGCCCAGCGCCTCGCGCCCTGCCTTTCCTTGAGCCCCCGCCCACTGTCCTGGCGTTTCCCTGTCTGCGAGCGAGCGCCAACCCCTGTGAGCTGCCCTGCCGCGCGCTGATGGACGGCTGGCCCCTCCTCCCACCGCCTCTTTTCTCATTTCCGCCAGCAACCTGGGCCGGGCGTCAATTAAATACTTGCAAAAATTGTAGGCCTTGACGTAAAAAAAATTAGGCTCCCACATGTGAGATTACTTAAACGAGCCAAACAAATGTTCATCACCATTTAAGTGGGAAGAAGACGGTGCTTAATTTAAGAACGCAAGCCTCACTCATTTTAAAGGTTTATTGAAAGCTGCAACTTCTGTTTCTGCATTAACTCGGCAGAGAGTTAAAGTCTCTACATTTTTTCACTTTTTAAAAGAGCTAACGACTTGAAAAGTTTCAATTTTTTTTATTGCTAACCCTACTCTTTGGAATCTTATATTTTGTTATGTTTCATGAATGTTCAATACTTCTATACTTTTCCTTCCGTTTTCCTTTCCGAATGTTTTGTCGAGAAACATTTTTTATTTCACAAATAGCACATATTTGTAATGTAAGAACACCAAATGACTCATATCGTAAATTAAATCTGCACACTTTTTTCTCTTCATATTCTGAATAAAATAGAAAAAAATCTATCAAAAGCTCAGTATATCCCTAAAAAATTATTCCCGTGTATCTCAAGTCACATGTTTTGTGTGGAATACTGAAGAGTTGCTGAACTCATACATGCGGATTTCCGTTTTAGCATTGCGTCCTCAGTGATGCATTCGAGCTGATATACAATACTGTTGTATGCGCTCCGCTCTGCATTTAAAATCTCTTGCACGCGTTGGCTGGGCGATCCAATGCCTCTCGAATGCCATTTAGAGGGCTTCCAAAAACCTCTGGTTTGCAATTCAGGTGCCTCTCATCAATTTCCGCTTGTCATGATATCGTGAAATATTACTCATGTAAACAGAGTCGCACTACATTTTACATTTCGTCGAAATAATTTATTTGGTCAATATGTCCCAATATTGTGAATTTACACATCACCTACACAAATCGAAATAAACGTAAATTTACATAAGATACTGTGTTTTCAGTTTCTGACGTATCGAAATAAAAAGTGCGAAGGTTTTCATTAGTGGATACGACTTCCACAACTGGAGATGCGACTTCCATGTCTTCTATACATTCGTTTATTTTCTCGAATATTACTATTTGGTATTCAAAAAGTATTGCAATGATGCTAGAAAAAAATCTGATTTTACTAAAGAAAAACACCTTTTGTGGAACCCTGATATTGAAAAAGAGGATTTTCTTGTTTATTTTTGTACTAAATTACTTTCTCCAATACTAGTGCAGTCAGAATCCACGTCCTTGGAACACAAAAAGTATTCGGCATTCTGTCTATCCGTCTATGAACAATACAAGCGGCTGAACTGTACATATTCTTCGATCGATCTGACTCATGTCGTGGCCCTTTGAATTTGAAACATAATTTAATTTTTAGGTGTACTTTACATGAAGCACCAGTGTCATTCACGAAATTTACTCAAAAATACCTCATTTTTTTCCTTTAATTCCCCCCCCCCCCCAACATAAAGCTAAGGGCGCTTATGGAAATAGCGCAAGTTCGATTTTCAATGAAATCTGAATTTTCGAAAATTCCAAGTTTAAAGGGAAATTATTGAAGAAAAATAATTTTTCTATGTAAAATATGCACTTCTTTTAGGTCTTTAAATAAATGTATGTAATTTTTTAAGATATTACTTGTATTAAATCCCAGTGAACGATAAACGTATCTGTGGTTTCAAGAAAGAGATAAGTATTCAATTTTACTATGAATCTCCGATTTGTTAAGAATTTTTCATCTGTGTTAGTGGGTTAGAAGTTTCAAAATTATAGCATTCCATAACCGTTGACAATAACGAGAAAAATTATGTGGTATTCTGGCACCATTAGTTTTGTGCTGAACATTGACATGGAGCAATTTCGAAGAATGTAGATGTTATCAATATTAATACAATGAGAAATCGGGAAAGTGCCTCGAGGAAGTGTGGATATTTGTCATAAATACAGCGGGAAACGTAAATTGACAGTTAAAATGAGTATGCACATGGAATGTTACATGAATGAATGTGATATAAAAATTAGTGAGTATATAATAAATTTAATTAGGTTTCTCAAAACGAGCATCCTAATAGTAAGAGATAAAATACTAACTAGTAGTATAATAATAAAGTTTTGCCATTGCACACGATAAAATAACACGCTTATTGGATTTCGGGCGTATCAGTCCGTTCGGCCCAATCCACATTCTCAATGAACAAATAATGACAGGATGAAATATTTAGCGCACCCGCTATAAATCTAACAATAGAACGTTTCCCATTCAAGGTAAAACACCGTATAAAAGCATGCCGTAAAATATTATTCACGAGAACCCATATTTCATGTTTCGTGCTCGCTTCGGAGCGATGTTTGATTGACATTTCGCATTACGGATAAGAACGTTACACGTTGTGATTCCGAATGAAACAGCAATTGTTTCGCGCTTCCAATTCCCGTGTGTTCAGACATCGAGGTCTCCTGATTCTGACGTTTGATCTAATCGGTCCGGTTGCAATCGCTTGGATACAGCCGGTGAAGGGAGCGAGGGGATGAGGTGAGGGTGAGCGTGGGAACTGACAGTCTGGACGCCACCGACGCTGGGAGTCGACCGATGTTGCTCAGTGGCGCCTGCCCCCTCCACCCCGACCGAATTCGGGTGGTGGCCGTTCTGCCGCTGGACACAGCTTGAATCAACATTTCACATTTTGATGGTGCACCGAGGAAATGTTAATTCGAGGTGTATTCTTTAATGGTACTTATATGATGACAACATTTTGGGTGTTAGTTATTAGATACAAACGTGAACAAAATACTTTAAAATCTATCAAAAACATTGACATTTGTTGTGAGATTACGCAATATTGCCTTGATCACTTCCAATAGCTTTTCAATCATATGCGAATGAAAAGAAGTCGATTTTGCTATTTTTCGTGAGAGACCTATTTTCCCCGCCAGCTCTGCTTTTGTCTACATCAAATTGAACTCCTTAAAACTTTTGTGATCTCCGATTAAATTTTCCGTGTTCCTTCTCCTTTAGTTAGTCATAAGAAAGTCACAGATCGTCAACTGCATCTTACGGAAGCAAATTATGAAGAAATCCTAAGAAAGTACAATGTTAAAAGTATAAAATAACACACTTTTTCTATAAAATTAATTTTATATATATATATATATATATATATATATATATATATATATATATATATATATAGGGGTGCGTCACGTAACTTTAGCTCCCTCTGCAATGTTTGAACAGTTAAAATTGTTGCAACGCAGTTTTCACAGAAAGGCGTGAGGGAATGGGGCTAATTGATATATGTATTCTTTTCTATTTTACCACTTGTATTTTACGAGATATAGAGGTAACTTTGAATGGAAATGAATACATGCATCATTACCTTATGCACTTTCGTGAAAACTGCATTGCAATAACTTTAACCGTTTAAAAACTCTAAGGTGCTAAAATTCATTTCAAAATATTTTTTAAGACAATGCTACATATTCTATCAAATATACTATGAATATTTTACTTACCGATTTTTGTATTGACCCTAACTCTGTAGCATTAATTAAATGCTGTTGGTTGACATTGGCAATAAAACGTACTCCATTACTATTAATAAATAATTTTACGATGTGGATGTTCTATGATGAAAGTTGTGATAATCATAGTCCGCGAACAGATTCTCGTGAATTACCATCGTATTTTGCAGTCGCAAATAATGGAATTGCTTATTACATGTCACCGCCACTTAAAGTTCTCAAAATATGCACTGATTAAGTCTCTTAATGTCCTAGTCAAGTACGTAGATCCCTTTTTGCTATTATTAGTTCTGATTTAATTACCGCCCCAAAATAGGCCGTTTCGTCGGGAGGGAAGCATTAACTTCAAGAGCAATAACTATACGATTCTCGCTGGTTGGACGGATTCCATGACCCGCGGCCCCGCCCTCCGAGTGCAGTTACCCCGCGCGCCGCCGTCGGCACCAGCAGAGGACGCGGATGAAATGAAAATGGACGCAAGTGCTCGCTCTGCGCAATGTGGCGGAGCTGGGCGTTGCCAGATCGGCGCAGAGATGAAAGGCTAAACGGAGCTCCCGCAGGAACGGACGAAATACTCTTGGGAAGACTTTCATACAAAATTTAATTCTGTATGTCCACTCTTCAAAGCGATAAGCAATGAATGCTATAACGAAAAACAGTGGTATACTTGTATTTTTCATTTAACATAATATATTATGTATTATTTTACTTTCACTTTCGCGCATTAACTTCGTAGAAAGATTAAGTTACGTAATGCTGCAGGAAAATTGCCAAATTTCGATAAAAATCATTTTGTAGGTGCGTGTTAGCGAATATTCTATATATCTGGAAAGAATATTAGTGCCTAAATAGATTTTCACCGAAATGATTATTCCCCCATGGATATGGATGATGCTGTGAAATCTTAAATGTAAAATGGGTATTATAACTTTTGGAGTACTTCACACGAAACCCCCTAGACATTTTTGATATTTTCTTTATTCTTTGTGTACATTTTTTCCACATTTTAGAGCAAAGTATTTAAGTAGGTATGAATAGAGCAAAGTATGTAAGAAAAAATATGTGTAAAAGGGGATGTAAGTATCACATGCAGTTTTACGTATAAAAGTATCGCTTGTAAATTACGCTTGGGTCTTATTTTCCTTCAAAACTCAGTTTTCAAAAATTATACAGGTTTACACTTTCATCGATGACGTATAACAACGTTATTGAGGAGAGATATCACTTTCTTAATGAGATCTATCCTTCAAAATTAGATTTATGTGTAATAATCTTATCAATAATTTAATTGCATTATTTATGCATGGATTTCATTATTAATATGTACGTGATAATGTTTTATATAATAGAACAATTCATTAAAATTTCGTTGCATCAAGTTTTCGCATAGCCTTGAGTGAAAGCGTGACTAAATGACGTAGACTGGATTTTCCCCAAAAGTATTCCAAATTTTTTCTTGTTTTTTAACTCGACTAGACGAAAGTTTGCCTAGTAATACGGCGTACGTGATATTTTCATGAAGACCTCTGTAGTTTCATTAATTGAAAAAAATCAACTTTTCTTCGATGCGACGGAGCGTTATAGGCATGTAAACCGTCAGGACAAGTTTCTTTTTCGAGGAACCTCTAAACCTGGACTCGACTCCCAGCGGGGGAATATTTTAGCGTAATAAACAACACGTAATATCTAAGGAAGATAAAATATCAATTCTATTGGCAAGTTCTTAACCTCTCCTAACATTATATCATCAAAGACTCAAAACGGAGAACCGTTCAAGAATTTGGTGAGACGAATTTTCAAAACTCCTCTTCTAATTGGAGACGTAGATTTTATTTATTCGTTGAACTGTTCTCATTTTCAAACATTATAATGTAAATGACGAAAAAATAAGAACTAATTTAATTGCAAATTAATGCCAATTCATTAGTTTCAGATTTTCTTATACATCAGAAAAAATAATATTACACTATTCATTGGCGTTTCATATTACGCCCGGTATCGTGGAATCATGAATCTAAATAATTATGTTAGTTCCATAACGTAAGTTAAAAGGTGAAATAAAAACGAACAAATTTAATTGTAAAATAAAGCTAATTCTAAGCTTAGACTAAGTTTTTATAATTTACAAAAAATAATATATCCCTATTCACTGGAAATAAGCCGATCGATATCACAGAGTCATGAATCTAAATAATTATAATGTTAGTTCTACAACATAAGTCATACATTAAGTTCTTAAATTTTAGAAAATCATAAAATTTCAATATTTCTATTGCGTATTTCGCTCCATGCATAACCCAGTCCTAAAATGAAACATTCTACACGCTGGTTTCAAAATTACCAATGCCTATAAAAGAAAGGGCGGCATGAGAGGCTGGGCTCTGCAAAGGACAAGTTAACAGAGGAATGTCCGCGAAGGCGGTGCTGGCGCGATGCCCGACAGCAGCGGACACCATACGTCTGCACAGCCCGCGGCTTCGGGGCTGACAGAGCCAGCGGGCACTTCGGCCTCTGCAGATGTTTTGTGACGCGGACAAGACGAGTGGAGGTCGCGTTCCTAAATAACATTAACGCGCTCGGAGGGCGCCACAAGAACACAAGTCGTTTCTCACAGGGGATGGGGAGTGGAATGAAGTTGCAAATTACATAAGGTACGAATAGCAAACATTCAGCGGTTTTTTAGGAAGTGAGAAAGGAGAAGACAGGTTCTGCAAGTCCAATATGATTAAAATAGTGCAAAGCAAGAGAGGTATTCAAAAAGTGAGTGTTATAGAGAAAAAATGACCATAATTTATAGTTGATATTGCTGGGCAAGATAATAAGAGTACAAAAGGGTTAATGAAATCACACATGTGTATATGCAAATAGATCTATGCTCAAAACACAAGAATAACCTTTTCTCATGGTAACTGTAACACTGAATTCATCCACAAATAATTTTACGACATGCAACCTATATTTTATAACTGCAAGAGGGGACCGTCTTGAAATATTTGATTGTCATTTCTGAAAACCTATCTTGTAATACTTCTTGAGCATTCTGCGAGGGAAAATAGGTTATTGTAGTGTTAGTTCAATTTAATTATAAGAATTAATTTCGGTAATTATCATTGAAATACCATCGATTTATCAATCTCCTTTGAACGAACCTAGAAGAAAGCTCTCAAATTCTTGGGCGGAGCCATGTGGCGAGTTGCAGTAAGCAGCGGCAGGAGCGCTAAGTGCTTTCCCATCGCTCATGCTCTCACCTTGTGTGGCGGCATCGCGGCGGGGCGCCGTTTATCAAGCCTCCAAAGCGGACCTTCGCAGCGACAAACGTGTACACAAAGCCCCATATTTAGAGTCGCGACAGCCGGTAATGAGCCGGCCCGTGCATAAACGCGGTTCTATGCGGCGACATAAAGCGTTAATCAACTACTTTATAGAATCGCCATGTCCGGCAAGCGGGCCGGCGGCTTTCATTCGACTGCAGTATCGCAGGCGACGCCTCAATACACAGGAGGTATCAATATCGATGATATGATGTGTTGGACACACTGAGCGTTCCTCACAATGACAGCGCATTGGAACGGTGTAGCACCGTAAATCGATAGTCGACAATTACTCGGAGATCGAACATAGCATACACGAATAAGAAAACAGAAAATCCCAAAAATGAATTTGTCCACTATGTACAACGTATCATCTTTTTGTTTTTCTTTTAGTGTCTTTGTGTATAACGCTTATGTAATCTGCAAAACTGACTGAGATCAAATTTTAGGTAAATGGACTCACTGATCAAACACCTTAACATTACCACATCTGTGCATAAACAATTATGTAGAATCGAAGATAGCGTCCATTTGAAAAAAAATTACTCGGTTTGATCTTGTCTTTTAGAATTCATTATTAGAATGGTAAAACAGACTATATGGACTTAATCATGTTTCCCTGAATTGAATCGTATGAAGTACGCCTCAATCATATTTTCAGAAGTTAATGGATATAGAAAAAGCTGTGAAATGGAGTCGGCTTCGCTTTTAAAATATTCTCCAGATAATGTTTTCTGACTCAATTCAGTGACTTTAAATCGGGCAAAAGTCATGTAAGCGAGTATTACATGAAAGGATGTATAATATTGTTTCACATTGCTCACTGTTACACCCTGAGGAACAAAACTAGTCAGTCATACAACGATAAGTAGCTTTAATACAGAAATTTTATATTTTTAATCGTAAAATTTAAATCAATGGCTGAATTAAAAACAAAATAGAGTGAAAATATGTAACTGGAATAAAGTTCAACCGGCATAAAATAAAATAAAAAGCAACGTCGTTTTAAATCATGTACACTCCTGTCTTAGATTCTGATTATGTTGTTTTGCGAAGACGTAGAGGACGATACGGTTTTTCTGAAATAAAATCTCTTTGTGGATGTAATTACTACTTCCTAAAAAAAATAAGGTAGTCAGTATCTCTATCTGAAGAGCATTACGGATGGTACACATCCAACGACTCGAGAGTATTACCCACCGAAACCAAAGTTTGATTCGGGCTTTAAAGTTTCACTGAAGATGAAAACTGAACAGCATGCTGAAGAACATGTAAAGTTACATCGAGTAATATTTTCAATTTGAAATAAAGTGTTTTTTATTGATTTTAAGATTTGTATTTAATTAAAAAAAGAATATGTACTTAGTTGTGTAATTAATGTGTACTTAATGAAGAGGTGTGTGTTATTTTTCCTTTAATATATTTTTATTTTTGTAAATCAAGACTTTTATAATTATTTTATTCAATTAATAACTAGATGAAATATTCTAAAACAAGTCTCAATTATCAGCGGAAATGTAAGATTAAGTGCGTTTAAACTGGATTTGGTACGTTTTTCTAAGCTATCCGAGATTTGAAAGGGCCCTTGGAACTTAAATGCCGTTACATTTACTTTGAAAGAATACATTATCGTGCAACATACGTATTAAAGTCTTCATATAAAAACTGATATTTCAAAGCGCTTTACTCAATGGTACAAAATGCCTATTAAATTAGAACAGTTTACGCAAAGCACTGATGTGTCTTTGACACACTGACTGACAATAACTGAACTACAAATTTTGAAACAGAGAGGACTAGATCAAGGAGTTCTTCGACATTTTGCTCAGACCCCCTAATGTCTACGAATTCTGAAAGCAAATTGCGAACCCGGCAGTCCAAACACAGGTGTTGGATGCAGGGGATGGAATATGAATCTGACAAGTCGATAAACGTTCCAACCGCACCGGCCAATGGGCCGGCCATTCATTACCAGACTTCAGACAAACTCGTAAATTACTTTTTTATTGTCTACTCCTACCGAATTGCTCATTTCAAGCGTGAACACTCCGATACAGAGTTTTCGTAGTTGTCGCAAACGCAGCGCACTGACGCGTGCGGAACTCTATTCCAGGCGCTCACCGCAAACGTAGCTCTCCTCGCGAACTGCAGACGCTAGAGGGGCGGCCCCAGGCGCGCGCGCGGTGTGATAGCGAAGCCGAGTGGGCTTCGGAAAAGTTGGTTCCGTTATGACAGGAGGCCGGAGTAATTGAAAACCGTCTGTCAGGGCGCGCGGGGCGGGCGCGGCGGTGGAATTCCATTTGGCTCCCTGGGAAGTTGGAACGAGCAGCTCGGGAAAACGTGTGGATATGCCGTGGGCGTGCGAGGGCCCCGTCGCTGCTAATAACTGGGCGCTCCGGAGGCAGAGGTGTGGAGTGTGGAAGGCGGAGTGCCCGCTGCGGCGCGAGGAGCGTAAACGGACGAGAGAAATGAGGGTTGGAGAGAATGTGGAGTGATGTGTTCGCAGAGTGGTTGAGTACGGAGCCAAGAGCAGGGCGCTGTACTAGACGAAGTTGTGTATATCGAGACAAGTGGTGGGGGCGGGCGTTCTCGTTCAAGTAGTTCGAGAATAAAGCGTTGATGTAGATGAAATAGCTTAGACTGTCATTAAAGTGTTACGCCTGTGAGAAAATATATATATTTTAGCATGACTAATATTGTTTTGTAAGAAACATATTGTAAGCTCACTCTCTGGAACACAACTATTTATTATCTGTACACAACTAAGTATTTACTGTCAAGGTAATTATAGCCACTCACAAACAAAATGTGATGAGATTAATTAATTCCGGTTATTTGCTTGACAGCATTCTTAACAATGCTACCATCTTTTTACGCAATGCATCATAATTAAGGGAAAATGCAAACGTTTTACAAATAAACTTTTTCTAGCGAAAAGTTACGTTATGTAACTGAAGCAATACATTTTAAGAGCCGAAAATACAAGTTTTATAATTCAGGTAATGAAGAGTTGATTTGTTGGTTTCACCTCATCTCATTTAATTTTCGTCTTCCGTACGATGATACATTTATCATACGTTGTCAGAATGTATACTTTACTTATTGTGTGGAATAATTGTAATGAAATTATTATGAAGAATAGGAATTCTTCTTTTAATATTTTCCACTAATATTACTGTAATAATTTTATGTCACAATAGTTCTTTGTTCGTAATGCACGGGGACACCGAGATTAACTCACTGACTTCACCTTTTGTGTGGTCGAAATTGGTAGGAATTTTCTAGTTTCCACCCAATAAGGTACCCATGTTGCCAGTAAAATTAGGCGCCTGTGAGTGCTACAACAACGAACTCAGTAATATTTATACATTAGTTTACGTTAAGAGAATATGTGATCTGATAAGGTCAGAAATCGGATGATTAATTTTGCCGACCATTTACCAAGGGCTCTTTCACATGACGCAAGTACAACTTGACCATCGTAGATTTTAAGCCCTTCAAACATGCTCGCACCTCAGCCGGAATCGAACCACCAGCACTCTGTGGGTAGTCATCCACCCACCTTGATGCGCGCGATAATTCTATTTGTTTTAAAGAGTAAAAAACAGTCTCTGCAATACTGTTGATGAACGTGCAGAAGTTTTCCTTCAGAGTCGGAGAAGCTAGTTCGTGCGGGAAACTACGACGCATGGGAAAGTCTGCCGCAGTCGGCGAGGCGAAACAACGCGCCGCCCGGGCACGCAAGAGGGCTGGGCTCGGCGAGGCGCGTTAACTGCCGGCAAAACTGCGGAATTAGCGACAAATGGAGGTCGCGGGGGGTGGGCGGGGCCGCCAAATGAGCCGGCACGCGAACGTACGGCGGACGAGCGCCCGCCGCATTAGCGCTGTGAGGCGGGTCGCGTTCCGCAGGAGACAGGGCGGCGCTGGCGTGGCCTGCTGGACGGCGAGAACGCGGGGAGTTGGGGGTGGGGGACGGGTGAACGCGCTAAGGCGAGAGGTTGAAAGTAGGCCGTACGTGAGAACTATAGGAGTGATTCGAATCGCCGTAGCAGTCATGGAACACGCCTCCCCATGATCCAATTTACACGTGAAGTTAAAATAATTCATGTAATCATATGCAGTACTCCTTAAATGCCGGAGCAGGACCCTAACAAGCGGGCTACAGACCGCGCGCGATCTTTCCTTCCTCTTCCTTGTCCTATTCTTGCCCCTTACACACACTTGCACTAACAGGCATTATAATACCATATATGCCGCAAGATCGGTCGGGGACTTAGAACTTGTCCCGGCTGGGGCGGTGCCCCGCTGGTGGGAGATATCTGGTTGGGGAAAATCCCGCTAGTCGACGGTAGGTCGGCCTCGGATCGCGCTATCCAGTGGGGGAAGATCACCGCCACCTCCCGATGAAAAAACATGCGCCCCTATTACCGGACTAATGACCTCAGTAGTTGACGCGCCCGGAATCACTAACAATCACTCAATCAATCATTAAATGCAAGAACGTCAAAATTCAAAAATCATTTTACAGGAAGAGCATTTGAAGATTGATTGATTGATTGATTGATTTTTTCGTGTTTCCGGGCGCGTCAACTGCTTAGGTCATTAGTCCCGTGAGTGTAGTGCATGTTTTTTTCTCGGGAGATGGCGGTGATCTTCCCCCGCTGGATGGCGATTGAAGATTAAGGTAGACTGCAATTTCAGTTAGTAAATCGAAAACAAAAAAGCCATTGTTGTATTTTGGCTGCGTAAAAAGAGATGTAACATTCATGGAGTAGCAAGAGCAATGCCGCAATCTTCCCATCCAATCAATCTTCCCATCCACGAAGGAAACTCTAAAATGACGATTTTTGAGTTATCATGTATTTATTGAGCGATATACGGATATATTTATTTTTTATATTTTTACTTTCTCGCTTACGAAGTTCTTCATAAGAAGAAAAAGTTATGTAATTGCACGCCGGACAACGGCGAATTTTTGTCAGAAAAACTCTTATTTGTAGTTTACAACTGTACTTTAGTATGGAATCTACACATCAAAGTTTGTGCAGCATTTGAAGGTGGTTATCAAATGTTCCCTTGTAACAGGAAGTTACAAATGCTTTGTCGCTGGGGCTTAAGAAAGTTACGTTAAAATATAAATGTGCAAGTAAAGAAATAGAAATAGAGAGGATCAAAAATAGAATATATCCAGAGATAATTGAGGGACATGTGACTTCGAAATAGCAATTCCCTTTCAAGAATGTAGCGATGGTTGTTAGGAACGTCACTAGAATTATGAGCACAAAGAAAATTTTAATGAACAAAATAAATAGTGATATAATCTTGCCGGTATGGTTATTAAAGCAAACAAGCGAAGTTAAAAGACGTACAGGTCAAGAAAAGATTTTTAAGAATATTCACAACAATTTTGCAAAGCTGATAGATAGATCTAACACTTAGGAAAGTAAAAAAAGAAGTGATAACGAGCAGTGTTGTCAAACGAGCAAGAACGAGAAAAGATATAACGAAGGGCATCAGGGTGGTGTATATTATTTGTGCTATAAAAAATCTCCAAGAACGTGGTTTATAAACCGCGTGAGTTAAAATATTTGATTAATAAAAGCATGAACAAAAGTTGAAGTTTGCAACTGAGACATGGAACTATGTCCAACTCGCATTACAGCTGTCTTAAACTCGACGCAAGGAACAACACGTTGTGGCTCTAGAGTATTATGCATTGCGTGAAAGCTAGTCATTAAAGTGCTCCCAGGACGTCAAATAAAAAAGCGGGGAAGTTTTGAAAGATAACATGCTCGTTCCTCAGGAGTTATTTTACAGCTTTAGTATCGACTGAGAATTTGTTAGCACTACAAAGTTTTCTCACATTTTCGTCTCATAAAGAGAGAAAAATCTGAGTAGTAATACTTTTACAAAAACTTCGAATTGGAGATCGGGACGACTCTGAAGTTACCTGCAAAACCGAGAGTGTTAATCTTTTAACGATGCCAATATTTCATTCACAATAGTTAAGCACGGTGAAGTAAAACAGAGTGCCGCCACCAGATAGAACGGCGGGAGAGAGCTATTCTTCTATTTTTGGCCAGACGCCCAAAAAGTCACCGTTTTTCAGCGCGTCCTACAAACCTAACGCCTAAACAATTTTTGAGAAAATTAAAGTTAATATATGCATTTTGTAGGACATTTTATCTACTCTCAATTTGTAAGTATTTGTTGTCTAGATAACGCGCATAGGTTTGAACATGTAAGTGAACATCTGAAAAAAGTGAGAAATTTTTAGGTTTTTTTTTTCAATTGTCTCCGAGAAGACGTCCCATTTCGAGGTCGCAAATCTAAAATTGGAATTTAGCACTTCAGAAACAGAATCATTGAGAAACAGTTTCAGAAATTTTTTCCCGAATCGCGCCCTCTTCAACCCCAGGTGATTGGACTAATTCTAGAACCAACGAGTCTAATTCCACCTGGAAAATCTTGCGCTGGAGAGACACGGTCAAGGAGACATCGCAACACGAGCGCTGCCATCGGGGCGCGTAAGAACGAGCGGAGCGAACAAATACATCGCCGGCGGCGATAAATCCCCTGGTTGGCGCGGACAAACTCCGCGACACGGTCTCAAGCAGGCGGAGAGTTACGGGCGCGGGGCGGGGGCGGGGCCGCGGGCAGCTGAGGCGGGGACGGGGGCGGAGCGGGACGCGCGTGGGACGCGGGCCTCTGGCCTCGATAAATCGTGGGGCCCTCAGCATACGGGCCGCAGGCGGCGTGCAGGGCGCGGACGCGGGCGGGGCGCGGGCGGGGGCGGTCGGCGATGGGCTCCGCAGCCGGACACCTGTAACCCGGCGGCTGCGCCTGCACGCGCCGACAGTAACATACGAGCGAGGCGCGGGGGCCGGGGGATGCTGGGGGGCGTGTCCGCACCGGCCGGCGCCGCCCTGGAACCCGCCGACCCCGGCACGTCCGCGCCGCCCACGCCCTTGTCCTCGCCCGCCGCCCCGCCCCGCCCCCCGCCCTGCCCATTCCTTCCGTCGCCTCACGTGCGGACAGCGGCGCAGACGTGCGTCCGGACGTCGGCAATCCGCACGTCGCGATGTTCCCGTCCGCCTGTCCACTGCGGCCCGCTGTACGTGCGTCACGCTTGATGCTGCGTGTCGCCGACGGTTGTCGCCAGGGAGCACTGAACCAGTAGACGGCGTCTCATTCATTAGTAGAGCCGTAGATCTTGGAAAATGATACCCAGAGAAGGTAGAAACACAAATTCCAATGTACAATGTTATTTCGTTGATGATTTTACTGTTGTATTTCTTGGCAATAAAATCAATTACGTAAAAGGAGGAACTGAAGATAATGTTAAAATGTAATGTGAAACTGAGGTTGACTGCAAGTCTTAATTTTGAAGTTACTCCGAAATTTTACTGTATAGTGGTATTTTAGATGAGATGCATAGGGAGAAATAGTAATATATCTGAGATTTCACATTTCACATCCTCCCGAATTAGACATACTTCATACTAGAGGTCACAAACTAACATCTAATGGCGTCGCCGATTTACAAGAAAAATGGCTTCTCCAGGAAATTGCTACCTTTCCGTTGATCAATGTAACGTCATTCAACACACAATATTCCCACCTCACCGTGAATCTACATGCGGATCTACTGCTGATGTACGGAAGGCATAAAAAACCGCCCGCAATATCCCCGGAGAAACGATGATCGGCGCCGCGTCTCAGCCGCTCCGCGGGGACTAGCTTCAATCTATCTCGACGAAAAATCGATTCTAGGCGGGGCGAGCTCCTCGGCCCCACACGCATCGCACGTATCTCTCGGTGGCGGAAGTGGGGGTGGGGTGGGGGAGAGGGGGAGGACCGGCTGCGGCGCCTCTTCCGCTCTTTCATCCGTCTTCGTCCGCCCACACCTCGGCCTCCCCCTCCCCCACCCCTGGGGGCGCCAGAGAGTGCTCTCAGAACGCCCCTTTTAATAACGGCTTAGCATGTATATTGTTCATCTTGTTTACATTTCATTACGGGGCCGTAATTTTCCGTTTTTTGTATTTATCTCTCCCTTTTGTCCCTTTGTTTCTTCGCGCTTTGTTGTGAACCCTCCGCGTCTTTTGAAATATTGCGTCGGCGGCGGTGCGTTTGCTCGGCTTCACGTGTCGGGAGGTCCGCTCTGGCTTACACTTTGCGTTTGCTTTCGACGCCGTCACTCTTTCCTCTCCGGCGGTTGCGGCATCGGAGCCAGCCGCGCTCAGCCTTCACCATGCCCCCCCCCCCCCGCTCCCGCCGAGAGCGCCGTGCTGCGCGACCACTTAATTAGGACGTTATTTCCATATTAATGTCATAATTAAGCGAAACGACGTTCCCACTTTGATGCTGATTCGGAAGATAAACAAGTCCGAAAGTGGTATATTGATGAATTCTTTGTAGCGCCGTCTCGCAAGTTTATTCAATTAGGAGTTAATTTGGCGTCGGAGCAAGAGGGAAGACGGCAAGTTCCAAGAGGAGGTCGACGGAAGAGCGGGGAAGGGCTGGCTGTCACTTCTCGACTGCGGCTTCACCTCGCAGGGCTGCCACAACAACGCGCGCCCTTCGCAGAAGTTGGGACGAAATCTCAGTCGTTTCTGGGTTCAAATTCAGGTGCTCGAAAGTTACAATAGGATAGCGAAATTCCGAAGTAGCGACGTTCCGAAACTTAAAATATTAATTTGGAATAATTGCTCTTCTCAGTTTTTAATTATTTTATGTCATGACATGAAACATTTTACTCTTCGCAAGAAGGTGCTAGATATAACACATACAAAGCAAACTTCTCTAGGGGGTTATCAGAATTTTAAAGTAGTTTTTTTCGACATTTATAGAAACGAATTATGAGTTACACATAAATAATGTGTGATATAAGTTAGGTCATATAGGAAATTTATACTCTTTCACTGAAGGCAGTTTTACTCACGTACAATTAGTTCATCTCTGCATAACGTTTCAGACTTCGTCTTGTACTCACCTGAAAAAAAATCATACATATATTAAATTTCACATTAATACTAATGTTAGTAAATTGGGGTATTATTAGTATTTTAACATATGAAATACATGTCCCCATATTAATATTAATTTACTTCAAAACAAGTGAACTTCCAAACCTGACTATGGAAGAATGTTAGTAAGATTAAAATAAATGTGATTAAAATAATATTGTAGTGACGTAAGAAGTGTAACAAATGAATCCTCTTAAAAGATGCGTCACAAGAGCAAAAAAAAAAAAAAATTCTCTGAACTACAAGAAGGCACGAACTTTTGAGCAATTCCATCTTATCTTAATTATTGAGAAACTTTCGAACGTGAAGTCCGCGAGTGTTGCGTTGAGCAGGTCTGTTCTAATTGGGCGGTGCGAACTTCGGAATTCCTCTGAGGCGCGAGTGTGGCGACAGGCGCTGAAGAGGGGCCCAGGCGGCGTCGAAAGCAACGTCTGAACCCGGCGCTTCTTTTCTTATTTCGCAACGGGGAGCGGTGGCTCAGTGCATCAATTGATGTCACCACAGCGCCTCTGACCGGGAGGTGCTATGTTCGAGACCCGACGGCGGTAGTATTTTCGAAGTCAGCTTTTCAGCTAGGTCGATTTCAGTTGCTGATTGGAGAATTCTAGCGGCCGGCTGCTCTGATCGGTAGTTTTCCGTGGTTTCTCCGATTAACACCAGGCGAATGTCGGAGCACTGTCCTAACAAACGGGCCACGGACCGCGCGCTTTCCTCCCTCCTTGGTCTATCCTCACACACACACAACTAACATGAACTACACTACCATGTCGGGAGACCGATCAGGAACTTAGAAGTTATCCCGACAGGGGCGATGCCCGCTGGTTGGAGATACCAGGTAGGGAAAAAACCCGTTAGCCGACGGTAGGTCTGCGTCGGATGTGACCATCCAGCGGGGAAGACCACTGCCACCTCCCGAACAAAAACGCGCACAACATTTACGGGACTAATGACCATAGTAGTTGACCCACCTGGCATCACTAACAATGAATCATTTTCCTTTTTCGACCCCCATCCCTGCCTCCGACCCCACGACTTCCGCGGGGGCGAGACACGCCCCCCGCCCCCACTCCACGCGTCACAGGCCACGCGCTCGCGTCTCAGAACCGCTGATATCACTACATCAGCATTCCGCGCGGTGAAAGAGTTTGGTTTTAATGGCTCTCCTCGACCGAAAGAAACTGAAAGAGATATTGGTCGTAATCTTTATGAAAGGCATTTATGGTCTATATTACAGGCGGAAACTTTTCTCATCTGGAGCTCGGCGACGGTGGCGACGCGGCCGGTTGGCTGTGGCTGGGGAAGAAGATCCCCGATGGCCGTTGACAAAGGAGGTGTGGGAGGGGGCACGAGAAGTTCGCATTCATCCACTTGACCTGGTTTCTGGGCGAGGAATGCAAGCGCGACGACCAGCGAAGTGTTGCGTCGTATGTGACGTTTCTTTCTAGAACTAATTTTAAATTATATTGAGATTACAAGAAACGGAAAGAGGAAAGTTTTTGTTTTAGTCAAATGAAATGAAATGCAAATCTGAATATATTTGGTTGCAAACAATTTTCAGTACAAACTGTATTATCAAAGAGATTGTGCTTCCTAGGTAGGATCAACATGGTCGTTTTGTTCGTGTAGAAATCATGGGATTTGTTTAAATTATACGACAGGTGACAATAAGAAGTAAACAGTGCGGACTTCGTGTTCACAATGCTTAATTAACATTTATAAAAAATATTTTCGTGATTATTCTTTCTGGAAATAACATCAGACTATTTGCCTAGCTACAAATAGAATGCACTTCAAGCATCTATTCACTGTAATACGAAATTTAGCGCATAGATGGTAAAAGTGAGTAATACATTTACAATGTAATTATTCTATCTAAAGTGAAATTATATTTTAGGTAGTGACAGGACTTTATGTGATCATTTCCCACAATGTTCAATTTAACACGACGGCTTGATGAGAATTAAGTATTAACCCTCATCTCTTGTGCCATTAAACTCATGTTGAATCAATGTCACTTCGCCTATATCCCACAAAAGGGAAAATGACTTTCGCTAAAAAGCGTTTTGAGGGCGAAGTGAATAACGCCGGAGATTATCGGGCACTCACTCTAAACCCCCGCTAATACATTCGTAAGTTACCCTCCCTAAAAGGCTCCACCCCAAGAAGGGAACGTAATAGGAAATGAGAGGCATAATTTTGTCGCTTCACTAAGACCTTTTTTATATTTCGCACCCTCCGCGTTCGAGGAACACAATAGCAGAACCTACGCGGGGCGGTCCGCGATTAACATTCCCTGCATCTCGCGTCGGTAACTTGGAGAGCAATATCGACTCTGTCCATTGAGCAGCATCCGGGAGGCGAAGTGAGGCGCCGCGTGGGAAGGAACGGTGGGCGTGCCGCTGGGGGGGGGGGGGCGAGCGGAGGGGGCGCGAGAAAGCGTCGGAGGGAATTCCAGCTGCATCCTCCCCAAACACGCGGGTTATGAAATACGTTTTCGCGCCGCGCGCCATACATCAGCCGGCGCGAGGTGAATAAGGGAAAAAAGCAATTTATTTCTTGCGCAAAGCGTGCCATTACATAACGGTCACGTAAGAGCAGTAAAGCAGCGTCTGAGAAGGGGTGGGGCGAGGAGGTGCGATGGAGCTTCTTGCGGCGCGTGGCGTGGAGCTGGCAGGAATGTGGCGGGGAGGGGCGGGGTGGAGCGGGGGGGTGGAGCGGGGCGGGGCGGAGCGGGGCGGGGGAGAGGGGTGGAGAGGGAAGTGGGGCGGGGAGGAGGAGTGGGGCGGTGAGGAGTAAGACGGGGCGAGGAGGAGCGGGGCGGGGAGGCGTGGGACGGGGCGGGACAGAGCGGAGTGGTGCGGGGCGGGGATGAGCGGTGCGGGGCAAAGCGGGTTGAAGCGGGGTGGGGCGGGGCGCGGCGCGGCGGAACGGGGCGGAGCGGTGCTAGCGGAGCGGGACGTGGCGAAGCGGGGCGGAGGGTGGCGTGGTGAGTCGGGGCGGTGCGGAGCGAAGTCCGGCGGGGCGGCGCTGGGGGAGGGAAGCGGGAGCGGGCGGCGAGGGTGGGTGGGGTTGTGCACCGTGCCAGCGGGTGCACCGCGCACCAGGCGCCACCGGAGGCTCATGAATGCTGATTGAGTATGCATGATGGACGCTCGCGAGAACGTTGCCCGCGCTTCCGCACGCCGACGATTCGCTCAATGCTCGACGATGCTCTACGAGCACCCGGATGCCCGCTCAAGGGGCCGGGTGTACATGCAGAGAATGCCTCGTTGGGAGACACTTCCAGTCGCAATTGATTCAAACATACCTCTTACAATAGATGAAATATTTTCTTGGAGATTCATTCAAATTTGTTCTAGGAAACGAACGAAAAACATTAAAATGAAGTTGCTAGTTCAAGTAAACAGTAAGCAAATTGTTACTGCGGTGAACGGCATACATTTTAAAAATTCACACATTTTCTGAGAGTTTGATCCAGAAAAATGTAATACAATGAAGAATAATATATAATTTTAAAACTGTACTAATCGAGTACAAAAGTATTAACAGATTTCGGTTTATAGTGTTCATAATTAATAATAAATTGGATCTTAATATTAAAAAATGTAAAGTTATGACTTTTTCTAGGTTAAGGAATAAAATCAACTTCACTTACTCGATAAGAGGGCAGAATCTTGAACAGGTCAAGCTGATGAAAGATCTGCGAGTTTATTTTGATACCAAACTCAAATTTACATATCATATAGATAATCAATATCCAAAGCAAATTGTGTGTTGGGTTTCATCAAGAGAATGACCCAAGACATTCAGAATCCCAAATCTTTTCGAACATTATGAGTATACTTAACTGTGGTTAGTGAAGAAACTCTCGTTAAATGACTTCAAATAATTACCTAAACGCATAGGATACATATATATGTAATTTCTTATTCTTATATACTATAGTATTACATTTTCTACAACGTATATGATAATGTGTATTATTGGGCGATTGTCTGTTTATAAATAGATAAATAAATAAATAAATAAATAATTGTATGATATGCCACATACCTTTATATTTGCGACTAAACGCATCAAAATACACTGAAAGTCATATTAAAGTTCACGAAAGAGTTTATTGTAGTTAATTTTGAGTTTTGTTCTGGAGATACCATTCAATTACACTATGGACATTTTATCAACCATGTAGACGACATCAATGTTGCAAAGCACATGAAGATCGTATTGTTCCATTACCAGAGACGTCAGTGGAGCTGAATGTTGTCTACATTGCATGTCTTAACACAATTATACTTTATTTCTTTTCACTTTATCTTCATAATATAGCTTGTGAATAAAAAACAAATTAAAAATATATTGATAAATTGTTTTTGAAAAAGAAATGCGAATATTTATTTTAATGAATTCTTTAGGAATAATTAATTTCAGAATGAAGTAATTAGACTGAATATTTAAGGAAGAGAAATGGTATTTCCTTATCGCAATCAAGGAAATATAATTTGGGTTCGGGGTTTCACTTCTACCCTAATGAGACAATAGAATAGTATTATAAATTTTTTTAGAGTTTAGATTTCCATTTTTTGTCTCTTCCAGAATATAGTTAGGGGTTTATCACACAAAGAAACTGAAAAAATCCGGACACAAAAACCTCAGGTGTGTTTATGATAGTCTTAATTTTCCACAATGTTGTAATTCAAGGGAAAATAATATTGTCTCTGGTGAGGCACAATCTCTTTCACAATTCAGAACTATTTTTAAAAATCAAATGAAAGTAATTGGAATAAAATTGCATTAATCAACCTTACGGGCGGCTCGAGGTGACGAAGAGAAAAGGGTTGCAGTAATTAGAAGGACTTAAGGACAGCCTATGTTTTTTCACATTACATTAATTTGAATTACAAACTTCGTGAAATCCTCTTTTCTTGCCAGGATTTTGCGCAGCAGATCCTAAAGCCTCTCCTTTACATCAACAATTCTTCGCAAAAAAACACGAAGAGGTGTGAATAAATTTCCAACTTTTGTTATAAAATACGGAAAAAGTATAAACATTGAAAGGATACTAAATACGAAAAGGTGAGGTTATGACAAATGATCTGTTTTTTTTGGAATCACATAAATAAAAACCTTACCAAAAAATCTTATTTGTAAAAAAAAATCCGTAATAAATGAGTAATTTCATTACGTGTATGTATTCAATATTGTAAGTTGTAAATCAGCTTTCAATATAAATATCTAGCAAAATCAATATTATTCACTCCAAATTCAAATTCAGAATGGTCTGGTATTGACTCAAGACATAATCATTTCCCGCCTTCAAGTCTGACAGTTTATTTGTTTCTTGTAGCCTTCCTTCATTGTCTGCGACTCGGCAGTCTTCCTCCTTGTCTTTTCTCTTGCATCCCGCTCCATATGGGAGGGTGCTGCTCTCTTCACTCGCCTCGTCCGCCGGCAATTGCTTCCGGGATCCCCTCTCCGGCGCGGCGGGGAGCGGAGCGGAGCGGGGCGGGGCGGGGCGGGGCGGGGCGGCACCCCACCGCTCGCTCGGCGCCCCGAAGGGATTACGTTTCTTCGCGCTTCGATTGCAATACAGACTCTGATTTGCTTGCTCGAGGGAGAAGGCGGTGCTGGGATGCGCCTTATAAATAACGAAACCAAGGGGCGTTGGGTCTCCCCCGCGGCCAAACAGCCTTGCTCCTGGCCCCCTGCGCGTTTGTATGTATGACTCCATTTGAGTCGGCAACGAGGGGGCGTCTCAGAAAGCGAACCCGCGGTTCTTCGGCGCAGGAAAACGACGACTACTCGCAGAAAGGACTCACAGCCAGCGCCAAAACCCAGACACTCTGATGTTACGCGGAGGAAACGCATTTCCTGGAGGATTTTGTTCTGATGCGGGAGTCAAAACGAGTTACATATTCCAGGAGGAGGTGCGCCTGCCAACGTAACGCACGGGATTTTACGACGCGGAAACGCAACGGCGCCCAACACGACCAACGAAATTCCAGCAGAGACGCGGGCAGCCCGAAAGGGGAATATATAAAAAAGGAGACGTAATTTTCGAAATAACTGACATTAAACTCGGGCGGACGAGCCGCGTAGAGAGGATCCTCTAATGATGCGAAACTTGCGCCGATCCTATCCGGCCGAGAGGGGAGGGGGCGGGGCCGCCTGGGAAGCATAACTTCCAATTGCGAGCGCCGAAGTGCAAAGGACGTAGGCCGGTGTCCCGCAGGGGACGTGTCCCTCCGGGAGAGAGGGCGGGACGAGCGCACTGCCACCCCCCCCCCACCACCACACCCCGACTGTTTGGTGTCCGATGTCCGGGACACTTTGGAAGTACACGAGCCGGAATTAGGAGCCGCGTGCCGGGCGCGGTAATAGCTCGCACTTAATTACGGGACTCTTGTCTGGAGGCGTAATGAATGGGCAGGCGGAGGAATGCCGAGACACTGCGTCGCCCTGCGAG
This sequence comes from Teleogryllus occipitalis, assembly GCA_011170035.1. Lineage (NCBI taxonomy): Eukaryota > Metazoa > Arthropoda > Insecta > Orthoptera > Gryllidae > Teleogryllus > Teleogryllus occipitalis. The sequence continues at coordinate 459,392 of BLKR01000041.1, read as the reverse complement.
AGGCGCCGACGCTGCCGCTATCACCCGGCGCCGGTTCTGGATGCTGTACTGTACACGTCCAAGGTTATCACCCGACGTCGCCAACGCTACTAATGCCACAAACGGGTTCGGTGGTATAACGGTCAGCGTATAGGGTCAACCAAACCCGATCAAGCATACCAAAGCTTGCGGGTTCAAACCCGATCGAAACCGTGGATATTTAAGGACGAAAAAATTCTTGGGGCTTGGGCCTTACGTCCTTCGTTCGGAGAGTAAGTAAAGACGGCTGTCCCGTGTTATAGATTTACTGCATGTAAAAGATCTACAAACCTAAAAGAAGCCTTTGATCTAAATTCAAAATTGCTTGTTTCGTCGTCCGAGCAATACTCTTTCTTCGGTAGATGGTGAAAGGAGCGTATTAAAATTTGCGTGGGCAGACAGCCGAGTTTCGCTACGTAAAGTAAGGCATTAACTAACAAAAACAAATATCATCACTGCCACTCCACATGGGGTTACGCCTGGAAGTTGTCTGTCTATGAAGTCGCCTTCTATCCATTTCCCTTATAATACCGGTATTAACGGTGTAAGCGCATGTGCTTCTTGTCACTACAGTATTTCCTGTCCGTTTCACTTGAGTTGCGCTTGCTTCTCTGAGCTCACTTTACTGGAGAATTATCGTTACGCTAATCAAAGCAACTTCTCCCTGCCCTGGGCAACATTCTGATGAATGATTCAAACGCATTCGCTTTCGATTGTAATTACAGAACATCGGACAATCACAACAGTTTCTTGTATATGTTATCACAGTCTTGTCCGCAACACAATAACTGTATCGTGAAAGTTTCCATTATTTTTCTACCGAATGCTTGCCCGGCACCACACCATCATTTTCCTCATTGGTTTTGTTGTCATCAATGCCATCACTCTCGTAATTCTTTTCTCTTTCGCAACCCGCTAACTCAAAATTTCTAACCAAAAATTGCATGTCACGTCCATCGCTGTTTCTACTACCGTCGCCGACACATGCCCAAGCTCCTTTGAGCGACGACCCTGCTGGCCTCTGAGGCCCTTAATTTTGAAAACAGAGCTTGTGTGTGCTCTCCGCCGCTCATTTTTGTCAAGGCTTACTAACAAACTTGCGCCGCACGTTATAATTAGTCCGCTGTTGCGCTCGCTTGAAATTAATGTGCGTAGAGGAACTATTTTTTTAAGCGTCTATGTAGAGAAGCACACTGTAATTTGTTCACAATTCTAACTAACAAAAACTTTCTATTCCTAGAGATAAATCTATTAAATTCTTATCTTTGTGAAACTAAATTGTAATTCGCACGTGATGTGCACTGATCTAAATAGCAGGCAGAGAACAACGACTGATGAGTTTACTTCAATTTCTATGGAAATTTTAAAGACTTATTTTATTTTGATGAATATGTTGTCAGTCCTTAAACAAGATATTAGTAAAGAAAGGAAGATCAAGCTGTTTACTTTTATTAACGAGTGCTCGCTTGAGCCGTGAACGTAATCTTGAAATCCACTCTCTAGAAGGGGAGGAAAGCTTTTCCGATCAAATCCTATCACATGTTTGCTTTTCATTTCCAGCAAGAATCCAGGTTGCGTATCTGCAATGTAGACGTTTTCCGGAAATTATCTCGAGCTTCATTCCGAAGAAGACCTGGAATACTACGATACGGCAAACTCTATAGAATGACGACCCTCCTTGTAGACCAAGATTAGAAGTATCCAATGAATTTCATGTGCTACATACGCCGAAAAAAAGAAAAAATAGGAAAATGCAGAATACTGATCTGAAACGATCTAAAGAAGTGCGAAAAAGTTCCTCAGTTCAGATTTTCTTTAGATGTTCAAATATGACTTTGCCGTGTGCATATCATTAAAACTGGAAACTAATCCAATCTCTGAGCCCTCTTTTTAAATTACGATAACTTAATGGCGATCAACTATGAGTTGAATTTAAATAGTTCATTATGAATTATATATAAATGATTCTTTATTTTTCAATATGTTATCGTGTGCAAAAATATATAATTGTACAATAAAATCAACACCAAGACAAATTTATAAGATTTGATTAGAAGTCTCATTCATTCTACCTGAGGAGGAGAAATAAGGATATTCAATCAAAATAATTTTAAACTAGAATCGTCCCAAATAAAATAAACTAGAATTATCCCGTTAAAAGGCTTATAAATTTTAACTTTCCTAGTAGCCCACTTCATTGACTTTAGATATGAGTAAAATCTTTCCTCTTTCAACCATGTCAATTATTCCGTTTTTAAGAAAATCTATTTTTCTCTGAAAGCTTATTTTCAATTCAGTAAAAAAATAAATTTTGATACTGGCTATTTACTAGTATTAATCTTTACTTGTATTAATCTTCGATACTGGCTATTTCCTTGTGTTATTAATTGGTACAATTTGAAAAGAGTTTTTCAAAAATGAATAAAATTGTTACAAAAGTTACTTTTATCTGCATCTCGAGAAAATTTTTCAGAAGTAATGAAGATTCCTTTCTATGATTTGTTCAAAAACTCGTATTTAAAAAGACGTCATGATCAATGTGTATCTCCAAGACCTCACTTAAATAACTTCATTAAACTTCAGCACAGAGTAGGTAACGAGACGGAAACATAATTGAATAGAGGGATGCCGCACGTAAATTAATTGCATTAATAATAAAGAAAAAACTCCTTTACGTGCAGTGACGCACTTTTACTCCAAAAACAAGATAGCAGAGCTGCAGTTTGTTTTCTGACCCGGTACCGCATCCCAGCGTAAAGAAGTGGTGTGGAGAGGGTTAATACCAGAATACATTATAAAAGTAATTTCACGCTCGGAAATACCAAGAAAATGGCTTAGGCATTATAAAAAAGAGTATAGAGAATGGACATTTTAAGCAATAGGGCTTTCATAATAAGAAAAGGGTAACAATTTGTGATTTAGTAATACCTTCAGAATGGATGGCATTCATCTATGTAGTTTAAAGTAGTAGGTAATATTCCTGCTATTTTTGAAGATTGATAGGATTATTTCATCTATCACTACAAACTGTGAACTACAAACTGTAGGCTCTATCGTAATCAGCGACCAAAATCATCAAATGGGATGACCATTCTTAAACTCTTTAAGTTATATGTTCTGAATCGAAGTTAATATTGGAAACATTTTTCATGATTGGAAATATTTTGTTACTGGTCGCAAGACTGTTGACGATTGTCCTTATTTTAAAAGCTGAAGTTTTTGGAAACGAATATCTTAAATGTAAAACTGCGTGCGTAAATGGAATAGTTCAAGAACAACTGAAGTCGTCTTTAAAAATGCAACTTTTTCCACTCAAAGGTTACCTACTTAAAAAGAGTCGTCACAAAAATTTTACAGAAATTGTCTCGCTCGGGTGCGACGTACCGAGGATACTGCTCCATAAAGCGCCTCGCGTTTTCTTGCGAACGCGCCTACAAACGAGGTATAAAACGCGGAGCCTTCTAAATTCCCCTCGTAAAGCGGCAAATGCGCGAAAAGACGCGGATGAGGGGACTCGTATGGAGGACTCGAAGCAACAGACGCTTCGCACTGATCCGACCCAAAGACCGAGCGAGGAGTCGCGGTGTTTCGAAGAAGACAGCAGATGGTGGTTGAGAAAAAAATATGTAGGATAAGGAAGTAAAACACAAGACAAAAGATGGAGCGGGTTGGGGAGAGAGGATTGGAGAGAGAGTTGGAGGGAGAGGGTTGGAGAAAGGGGGTTGGAGAGAGAGGGTTGGAGAGAGAGGGTTGGAGAGAGAGGGTTGGAGAGAGAGGGTTGGAGAGAGAGGGTTGGAGAGAGAGGGTTGGAGTGAGAGGGTTGGAGAGAGAGGGTTGGAGAGAGAGGGTTGGAGAGAGGGGGTTGGCGGGAGCGGATTGGAGGGAGCGTCTTGGAGGAAGTAGAGGGGAAGTTAGGGGAGGAGAGCTGTGTATATGGAGCGGGGAAGAGGGAACGGTGCAGATGGAGCGGTGCAGATGGAGCGAAACTGAGGGAGCGGGGCGGGGGAAGCGGTCCGGAGGGGGCGGGGCGGGGAGTGCGGGAAAGGGACGCAGGGAGTATGGCCTGCGGTGTAAGAGCGGGGCGCAAATAGCGGAGTGCGGAGAGGAGGAAAACCTGAGGGAAAGGGGTGAAGAAGACGGAGGAAAGCGGGAGAGTGGAGTGTGAGTGGAGGATGAGAGGAGGAAAGAGTTCACGGGACGACGCAGCGACCAGGGCTGCGAAAACAGGCAAACTAGAGCGGCTCGTATGTTGGAGGGTGTGGGCAAGCCAAAAGCGAGGTGGCGATGGCAGTGAGCCTGGCGGAGACCGGGCAAACGCGCCGCGCACCCGAAGCCCAGCGGGATAGCGAGCGACGGCGCGGCAAGGCGCAAGCCCGTTGCCACGCAGTACTGCGATCGAGCAGCGCCAAACGCCGCGCCGTCGAGGTAATCTTGGGGCCTGTTCCATTTCTTCTCGCAAGTCCGCGCGGGGGAGGAGCGTGGGGCGAGCGAGCGGCAGACGCCGCCGCGGGGCGGGTCATTCTCCGTCTGCGACGTCGCTGGCGAGGGCGGCGGCGAAGGCGGAGACGACGACTACGCCGTCGAGGAGCGGGACTCGCGTAATCCGACGCGCACGCCCTGCCCGGGGTCATTAGACTGTAACATGAGGCCGGGATTAGCATGAGAAGAGCGCCCGCCGGCGCCTGCGGACGCGGCCGACACAGGCGCACCCGCCCACGCCTGCCCCGCCCCCTCCCACCCGCGCGCTTGCCCTTACTCCTAAGTCTACAAGTTCGCCCGTATCGCGACCGTATTAGCGCAGGGGGGTTCATCTACATAACTGTCTCCGGCAACGCCCCAAAGCAAGATCTGTAGGTCGCTAATCAACCCCGTTTCTGAAGCCGTCTCAGTCAGGGTGGCTGTCGCCAGAGAGCACCGACGTTGGTCTATTTTCCGCTTAGAATTTCATTAGTCGAGACATTGCTGTGGCCGTTTGCTGTCCGCACTGTTGTGCTATTCGAGTGTAAAGAGAATCTATAACAAAGGAAAGGTTGAAGAGAAGCTCATTTAAGGACAAAAGTCTTAAATAATATAATAAAGGGCAGAAATAAATACAAAATTTCAAATATTTTATTTAGTTATTTGATTCATTGCTGGGTCAATTAAAGGCAAAGTGTGTTTCAAATCAATACGAAAAAGGTTTCAGCTTGTGAAAATATACAAATCTTAAAAGAAATCATAGTTTCAACACCTTTTGCCCGATTGGTTTTACCAAGATATTTTGCTGGAATGTGATCCTAGAGTAGACAAAAATTGTGTGATTGATAATCGCATTGCAACGTCTAATAAGACTCATCGGTCGATATTCAATTAAAAAAACTACATGCATTTTTTGAATGCCAAATTTATGTTAGTAAAAGGACTTCAAGATTTTTTCAAAGAATGGGGAAAGTTTCTAAGAAGAAATAATAATACGCAGTTTAAAGAAAATAAGAGTTATGATCAGAGCCGCCGGTCGATAGAATTCTCCTCCAGACAGCGGCTGAATTCGACCCAGCTATCTAGCTAGTATCGAAAATCCTGTCAAAATGCGAACTTGAACCATAAGACCTCTGGTCGGAGGCTGTACAGAGCGGACAGCAATTGATGCTCCTCTGAACACCAAGCCGTTGGAAGCAGTGATGAGTTGGATACTAGTGAAGATACGCACAAGACGGGATTGAGTGAAGAAGAGGCGAAAAGTTTGTCGGAGCACGACGGGAACGACGGGAGCGGCAGTCGCAGGAGCAGTCGTGTGGAAATGTGCGCGACCGGGAGGTTCCGGTGCGGATGTGAGATGGAGCTAGGGTGCGGGGAGGGACAAAAGACGTGGGCAGAAGGGAGTGAGGATAGGGGAGTGAAAGGGGAGAGGGTGAAGATAAGGGGAGTGAAAGGAGAGAGGATGAGGATAGGGAGAGTGAAAGAGAGGGTGAGGATAGGGAAGTCAAAGGGAAGGGGGTGAGGATAGGGGGAGTGAAAGAGAGGGTGAGGATAGGGGAGTCAAAGGGTAGGGGGTGAGGATAGAGGGAGTGAAGGAGAGGGTGAGAATAGGCGAGTCAAAGGGGAAGGGATGTGAAAGAGGAGGGGAGTGAAAGAGGAGGGGGTGAGGATAGGAGAGTGAAAGGGGATTGGGTGAGGATAGGGGAGTGAAAGGGAAGGGGTTGAGGATAGGGGGAACTGAAAGAGGGTGGGGTGACGCTTCAAGCGGAGCGCGTGATCGCATCTGCGCCAAACGCAGGCTGATGCGAGCTGCGAGAACCAGGCAACAAACAAATACGTCTCGTCTCTTCGCAGCAGTAAACTAATTTAAAAGACGCTGCGTGTGCCGGCTGAGAAGAAAGCTGCATGTTCTTCCAACGCGGCGAGGCAAAGGTGGCTCTGACGGTTGCGGCGAATTTTCAGCATAACACACTTCCTAGGCACTCCAAAAGTTTAAAAAAAGTGAAAACTAGACATTGTGATATTATCCGTGTCTTTCAAATTATCCAAAAGAAATTTGTTTTCCGAAAATTCAGAATCATTTTTGAACTATGTAAAAAGTCCTCCCTACGGCGTGTAAGGATTATATTTCCCTGCAGAACTTTCTCTCTTCATTTATCTTGGTTGATTTGGCAAATTGATAAAATCAGGAAGGCAAACTCGAAAGATAAAAAGTACAATTTTTTAAAAAGAAATTTAAAAAGTTTCTAAACGTTGCTTTCATAGACAACTGTCTCCTTATTAACTATTTGGAATTCAACCTTCCAGACGACTTGAAACGGCGGCCTTTACGCCGTCAGGACCATTACCGTCCTGATACGGTACGTAAGCAAATTAATGTATAATATTTATTTTACCGATAAAAATATTTATCAAATTATATTGAATTGTTGAAGGTCCTTCCGCACGTTTGAAAAGAACGGTACAATATTAAAGTAGTCAGAAAACCTCGCAACCAGGCCCCAGAAAATGCCAGTCCACCTCCAAACGGGCGCAGTATGCTTCGCGACGGCACGGGCGCTGGCGCGGGCGGCGGCAGCTCAAAGAAGCGACCGTGAGCGCAGGGCGCGCGGAGACCTGCCGCGGCGGCGAAAGAGCGGGCTCCTCCGCCCGTGAAATGGCATCCACTTCGCGTAACGTCGTTTGCATTCGTTATCGGCTGCGCTTGATATCGTCGGGTCGCGCGGCCGGAGGTTGCTGCCGCCGCTGCGGCGCGACATCGCGCGGGGCATGGCCGGACGCTCTAGCGTCCGCCGCAGAGCGGCCCACGACGCCGCCGCCTCCGCCGCCTCCGCCGCCTCCGCCGCCTCCGCCACACCCCCGCCGCCACCGCCCCACCGCCCCCACCGCCGCGGATAAACTACCAGGGCACTTGTTGGCAGCGGTTTACGGCGCCCGCAGGTCGTGCCTCGCGTTCCGCTACGGGCGACGTGCGGGGAGGGGCATGTGAGAACGATGCGTAACGCCCATGGGGGAGGAAGGAGACCAATGTGGGAGTTTGAAGCTGGAACGTGGTGGATATTAAGTCCGCAAAAGTCGAAGGTGGGAATCACAACCGTGAATAGCAGGGAATATAGATTTAATAAATTTTACGATAATTCGAGGGCGCAGTCATTTACCCAATTGTGTAACATGCAATGGAAAGAACGCGGAATGAGGTAGGGCTTAATGAAGATGCGATAAGTGAAAGCAGAAAAAACATACAAAGCAAGCACAGATTTTGTCAAAATTGATGTTGACGTAGCTTCCGGTTGTGAAATTATGTTTGTTTTTCGGAGAGTGATTGTGTCCTCCAAATCCTCGCGTTTGGTCACAATAGAGGTATTTTCAAATGTATGAAGACCATAATTTTCTCAAAATACTTCTTCTCTTATACTTAACGTTCAGCAAACACTCACATTCGTTTAGCAACCTGTCTTAAAATACATCAATGTAAAACAGGAGTAATAGTTTTTTTGAAGAGGTAAAAAATATTTCTTCATTCTCGATGCGTGTTAGTGATACACTTGACCTGACTTACTTTCAGAACGTGTGCATCCGAAAAAATAGAATATATATTACTAATTTCCAATGCGCCCAAAAATTGACAGAAAGGATATATCCGAATCAGGAGGTAAAAATGCCCGCACACCAAATCGATAATCGCGATATTCATATGAGAGAGAATACAAACGCAGTGAATTCACAAACAATCAGCATCCTAGGGCAATCTGTTGCAGAGATACAATGAGAAACGTGTTTTGCATGTTTTATTTTTTTCAGCTACTACTGTATGTTTCAGGCTAAACAAAATAGAGACAGGGAAAAATAGTTGAATTTGAAGGTATTTTTTTAACCAATTTTGACGCCAAAATCAAATGTAAAATAAACAAATTTTTGAAAACGATTTTCAACGTGATAACATTTGAATACTGTGTGAATTTTTCCCCTAGAATGCGATTTTTTTCACTATCACCCACATTGTTTAAAAATCCGGAAAAAAATATGTATAGAATGTTATGAGACACATTCTAGGGGGGGGGGGTGAATAGACAGTCCTCCAATGTTACCACGTCGAAAACCCAATGTCGTTTATTTTTTTCTATTTGAATTTGGCGCCAAAATTGATTGACAAAAATACGGCCAAATTCAACTATTTCCTCTCGACTTTTATTTTGGCCTGATACATGCAATAGATGTTGAGAAAAATAAAACCCGAAAAGCACGTTTCTCATTGTATCTCTGAAAGCGATTACCCTAGGAGGCTGATTTTTTGGGAATCTGCGGCATTTTATATTCTCTTTCATATGAGCATCGCGTTTAAAGATTTGGTTTAATGACATATTCTTATTCTGCGTTATTCTTTTTGCAGCCTCCTGCCATGTGAAAAGTGTGTATGATTTTGTTAGATACTCAATAACTCGGGGAAAATCCAAAAAGAATAAAACAGCAGCCCATTCGGTGGCCGAGATCGCTAAGGCAGTAGTGCCGTAGCGATCTCGGACCAAAGGGTCGGGGGATCGAGTCCCGCCTCGGGCATGGTTGTATTTGTGTTCGTCCTTTCACCGCTTATCATCGTATCATTTCATCTTCACAGTTACCATAACGTAAACTCCAATAGTGGTCGCTAATGACCTAGATGTTGATGCGACCTTAAAAAAGAAAAGTAAAAGTTTTCTCTGAAAAATGCAAATAAATAAAACATCGTTCAGGGTCCTGTTCGGCTAGACTGCTGTGGCTCTCTGGTTACAGTTCATTGCACCGATTTTAATCTTCTCTATATTTTTAATGCTTGCAGAAATTGAGAGCAAACAAAGCAGCCTATGGCCAGGTGAGAGGTGTTAATGCGTTTTTTACGTACCCAGGAATTGGGGGAAATACAAACATTAAATAAAGTCGTTTTTCACTAAAAAAACTAAATATTTGATTGTATTATTCCGTCTATTCCCATGCAATGCGTACTGAATAAATTCTCATATTCGGTGCTTTACTGCTTACGACATACGTGATGTTATGCCACACCCAAGAAAGGACTCAATGAATAGGCAGTCCGCTTTTACATATTTGATATTCATACGTTGCGTTATCAAACAACTATTTTTTAAATTCTTGATACGTAAAGAATTGTTCATCCACACTATAGTGTATATTATTGCAGTATTCGTGAATGTTTTTGTTAAAGTATTTAATTTGCTGCAGTGTTATTCGAGATTATTTTATTTGTCGTTTTTGAGCAGTGTGCGTACTTATTTAGAAACCTATTTGTGTGCATTCGTTTTGCAGCTGAAGGTCACTTGTTAATTATAATTTGTGTCGAAGATACATCACCTGGAAAAGAGAAAGGCAACAAATGCGAAAATAGCGCGGTCATTTACTGATATGGTCGCTATTTCCCATCGATTAAATAGATTATAGGTTCTCACCCCTTATTATTATTATAATTATTATTATATGGTAAAAAAGATATAAGAAACGAACTCAGAATTTTTATTTCAAAATCACATCATCAGGAATAAAATCAACTACAGAAGAGTGTAAAATGGCAACGCAGAAGCGGAGAGTAATAAACACATCTGGAAGCAGAGCGCTGGATAGCTAGAGCGCGGGGTCGGCGCGAGGCGACCGCGTTGTGCTCCAGCAATTGAGGGGTGCTGTGAATACTGGCACATGGGAGGTGCGCGGAGGGGAAGGGAGACGTGGGCGGAGCAATGGCAGTTAGTGTTGGATTAGATGGACCTAGCACCCGGCTCCCTCTGTAGGCCCGTCCCGGGTAGTTGTGTGCGTGGCTGAATTACCGGGCTGCGTTTCACCTACCTGCATGCGTCGCCGTGCCGCTGATGTAGGGTCGAAGTGCTCTACAGGAAGGGACAGTCACGTGTCAAAGCTTTGACGGCACACATGGAGCACGGCCAGAGAACGTACCAGAAGGTTCTCAGCATACTTTTCCACTTTAATTAAGGCAGCTGAAAAGTACGAATAAATTGACAAAGGGAATGGCGTTTTTTTACGAGCACTTCACTTGAATATTAGTATTTCATCGCTAGAAACGAACAAAGCAATTCACGTCCTATATTGTGTTCAGTTTAACAATATGGTTTTTCACTAAATTCTATTAAATTACCAAGGGCGATGTCTGAGCAAGATAACAAAACAGAAACAAAACTAGACAGCAGCACATCCTTTGAAACTAATCTAATTTTATTTTCAGCCAGCATTTTTGTTTTGAACATGCTTTTACTTTTGGATGATATTATTTATTTTGTACGGAAAAGGAAGAATTCAAACGCAGCAACTACAAGCATTTTTTTCACGCAACATTATACTACCGAGCAAAATCCATAATACCGCGGCCTATCTTCAGCGCCACCGGGATTCAGAGCTCCACACATCAGAGGAAAAAAATATATACCTGACGGCGTCAAAAACGTGGAATTTTAGAAACCGGAGCGTTGGCAGCGGTGGAACGCGGTGGGAGACGACGCGTCGGCACGCAGCCGGCGCTCTCCACACGCTCGACCGACGCGCTCGCACGCGCAGATTCCATTTCCTCTCTGCGCCGTCGCAATTTGCAGCAAATTGAAAAATAATCTCGCGCCAGATTCGTTTCCTCGCGCGGCCGCTGTTCATTTGGGGCCCGAGCAAGCCAACAGATGGCGAGGGGAAAGGTGACGTGCGTGGGTGTCGGCGGAGGGCCGAGAGGGAGAACGAAAAAAGGTAGGAAGGTAGTATGCGAACGAGAGTGTGTAGGGAAATGAGGTAGTCGGCACAGGCTCGGAGTGAATGTGGGCATGAGAACGTGGGTAAGTGCATGGATGAGAACGAGGCGTGAAATGAAGTAGGGGGATGAAGGATGTGAGGACGGAGCTCGGGAATGAGAGGAAAGCAATAATGAGGAAAGAGGCGTGGGTGACTGGGTGAGATTGAAAAGTGAGAAAAGGTGTTCCAATTGGATTGAGAACGTGCATAAAGACATGAGTGAGGGAACGGGGACAAACGAGGCCGTAAGGTCGTAAACGTGATCAGGTAAGAGGATTGACAGCAACTTAGGGGATGATCAGGTAAGAGTACTAACATGATATGAAGTGTAGCCGGCTACAAGACCGAGCATGATCAGGAGTAATATAGGGTTGACAGAAAGAATACTAAGTCGACTACCTGGTGGAGATGACAGGGGATGAGAGGGAGAACGAAAAGTATGATGGTATTATACGAACGAGGGTGTGTAGGGAAATGAGGTAGGCGGTACCGGCTTCGAGTAAATGTGGGCATGAAAACGTAGGTAAGTGCGTGGATGAGAACGAGGCGTGAATGCGAGAAATGAAGACGGGAGACGAAGGAAGTGAGGACGGAGCTTGGGAATGGGAGGAAAGCAAGGATGAAGAAAGGGGTGATGACAGTGTGTGTGTTTGAGGTGTGACAAAAGGGAAATAAAATCGGGTTGAGAAAGTGGATGAAGACGTGCGTAAGGGCATGGAGACGAACGAGGTCGTAAGGTCGTGAAAGCGATCAAGTAAGAGGATCGACGGCAAGTTAGGAGACGATCAGGTAAGAGTACTAACACAATATGAAGTGTAGCCGGATACTAGCCCGAGCATGAACAGGATTATTACAAGGTTGATATATATAATACTGAGTCGCCCAGGCAGTCGATTATACTACTGTTTTTACAGAGCTGCGTTTGAAGTAAATCAGCTGTTACGGTGTCATTCAATCGGAAGGCTGAACGCCATTATGACGTCATTGTAGTGACGTGTAAGATTCCGATTGGACTGCACCGTAATAGCTGATCAAATGTTAACGCAGCAATGTAAAAATCGCAGAATAAAAGTTGGATTTCAATGACTGGGGTAACGTGGACTACAGAGCAAGGGCGAAGTGAATATCTACGGATATGGACGAGGGAGAGTATAGAAGGCCCTGCCCTTTTCTCAATGATTCAGGGTAAAGGGTGAATGGCGTGAGAGATTGTGTAAGGATGAATGAACGAGCAAGTCATGCGGCGCGGCTGTCCGAGTAAACTCATATAATCACTTTTGTTCTCGCGTTCGATTTTTGGTACCCGCAAGTAGATGTGCTGTGTAATATCTTTGAATTACAGCTCGTATTTCATTACGTTTGCTGAGTTTTGAAAGGTTCACATTCCGGGATGATTGTGATTTACGATAAACCCTCGAAAGAGGAAACTCTACACAGATCGTTCGATCAGCCGCATGTACGTAGCTAATCAGGTGGATGTTTTATGACTCTGCTCCAAGAGCGTTTTGTTCGAGGATGGGACTGTTAATGGCCACTGAACTGTATGCACATTTATTTATTTGCAATAATTGTACATCAATGGAAAATATATTGACATCAATTGAACCAGAATAACGCGAAGGAAGGCAAATACATGCGTGAAAGGAATGAACTAGGCCTTCACCTTCCTCCCATTTTCCTCGCAGAGAAAATGCTGTTTCTATGGCATTTCTCCATGTACACGATCACATATCAGTTACGGTGAGTTAAAAGAACAACAATTTTGAAACATTTTGACACAAAGATGTAACATAAAAGAAAAAAAATCTTCTCGAAAATTGGTTTGATATGTTTCACGTTTTGATATTATACACGAAAATAAAAAGTAAATAAATTAAAAATTTGAGTTGTCAAAAATATTTTATTTCGTCTGAATTTTAATGTTTACATCGAGTTATTAACTTCGTAGGTCATTGGCTAGAGGATACAACTATCCTGCTGCTACGATTTGCAAAAATTAATCTAAACTCATTTGCAAATACGTTAAAAAGTACCGTATGTGCTGGAAAAATGTAACGGAAATAGAGTTACCAAAAAATACAACATATCAGGTGGTGAATAATGTTGAATAAATCTTGGCTAATAAATATTGGCCGCGAACTCGTTCCCATTCAGATCTCTCAATGCCAAGTGGCCTGGACTTCAAAACCTGTTCCTAAGAACACTTACTGAAGTTACCCTGTAGTATCATCTCATTAATAATAATAATAATAATAATAATAATAATAATAATAATAATAATAATAATAATAATAATAATAATGAGTATTTATAAATAATATGACTCGCATCATCCACCTACCATCCCCAAACTTCACTAATATAACTACAAACAAATACGTAGGCTAGACCGCGAATGAAGGAAAAAACAAAATTCCCCTGCGGTTACCAATAAACGAGGCATACGCACCCGCACCACTCGGAACCCCTCGAAGCAGCCCGGAGCGCCCAAGCAAGGCGCATGAGAGTGTCTCTTCCGCTTGCGGCGCTGTTGCGAGGCCTCACTCGGCCGGGGAGGGTGGAGGGGGGTAGTTTGCTTCGAGGTCGCCCTGGGCGACACCCCTCCATCCCATTCCTTTCCTCGCTCCCCGTGCGGCGATAGAGCGCGGAAATAAATTTACTAAAAAACAGCAACATAGCAGTGGTGAATAATTGTGAATAAAGCGTGACTAGTTAACAAGGGAAAACGGAATAGCAGTGAAAAATAGGTTGTGAACTCGTCGCCATTCTGCTCTATGTCGTCTGGCCTGAACTTCACCGCTTCTACAGATACTTAGAAACACCGGTTCCTAAGAACACTGGGTGTAGTGACTCCTGGAGTATCATCTCATTGTAATAACAATGAATATAAATAATATGACACGCCCCACCCACCTACAATCCCCAAACTCGGCTAATTTAATTACAAACAAATACGTAGGCAAGACCACGAACGAAGGACGGAAACAATCTTCCCCCTGCGGGTAGCAATAAAAGCGGCATACAAACCCGCTCCACCAGAAACCCCTCGAAGCAGCCCAGAGCGCCTAAGCAAGCGGCGTGCGAGTGTCTGCCGGCGGCGGCGCCCCCACGGGTGTACACGTGGTCGGAGGGGCGCTCGCTCGCGACGAGGTCGCCCCGGGCGATGCCCCTCCCACCCCCCGCGCGGCGATAGGGCGTCGAGAGCTAATTAGGACGCAAAGAGCCGGCGCCGTGTGCCACCCGCAGCGCCCGCAGCCTTCGCCGCCGCTTTGACACGCCCCCTCCGCCCTCGCCGCTCCTACCTCTCGGCGCCCTTCGCCCAGGAAATTGGGCGTCCTCGCCGCGCCACGCCGCGCCGCGCCGATCCGCAAGGCCCACGGAGCTGCACCAAGGAGCTAAATTGCGCTCGACCCATTTCCGGGCGAACACAACGTATATGCAATTTCACGGTGTTGTGTCGTGATTGAATTACGAGCAGCTAGTTCGAACGAGGGGATTAAAATGTACCATATTGTAGGTTCTGGGGAAGTAAACAGCAACCAGTAATTGGCTGGGAGTTTAATTATCCTTGTTCGTAAAATGACTCCTTTTGTCAGAATATATGAGCGTTATCATTTTAAATATGGAGCATATACCGAAATAATACCACTACAAGATGATAATAATGATAACAATAAAAATAAAAACCAAATTTAATAGTATTAAGAAGTATATATTCTTATAGACATTAGTAATAACAAAACAAAGTAACATGAAATTTACCTAGATACGAATGTCAAAAGGAAGAATTTTGGACTCAAAATGTATATTAAAGACGTCATATAAACTCTTCTGTTCGGTTGTATGTTGAATAATATATCATTAGTTGTATTAATGCTACTGTTTCCTCCAGCTGAGTAAGGCTAAACCACCCTGAAGAAGTCTGAGGAGCCATCACTTCTGCCTCCCTCTGGAGACCCTATGTGAAGAACGACGTGCCGCAAGCGAGAGGCCGACAACAACCACGTTGACGGGCGCGCGCGCCGTTCGCGATCGTTCCGGGCACGCGCCGCCCCGCGCGGGGCCGCGCCGCGCGGGGCCGGGCCGTGCCGAGGGCCGGGGGGCCGTGTCACCGGCGAGAGGCGTGTTCCGCGGGGCGAGGTGGGCGGGGCCGGCGACAGGGGGCCGCTGCCGCTGCCGCCGCATAGATCACCCGACGCCGCCGCCTTCCCTGTCGCCCGACACGCGCCCCCGTGATGGACAGTAAGCCGACGACGGGGGGTGGGCAAATAAAGCGGGACACGTGCCGGGGCTTGTCCCGGGAACAGAGCCGCGGACCCCGTGCTACACGAGGCTCGCGTTTTGTCCCCTCCCCCGCACGACCCGCTTTCGGCGGCGCAGTTACACACACTGTATTACGGAGCTTCGTAAGTGATCCGTCAACACCAAAATGATACATTGAATCCCTTCTCGGCGGAAGTGTCCAGGGATGTGGAATATATTTTAAAGATATCTTAAGTGCGTTTGACACTACAAGTTGCACAAAGTAGATCAAGCAAAAAACTGAAATGAAGAAATAAGGACGACTCCTGACAAGTTACTGCTAAAACCTGTAATACATTTTGAAGAATCACGATAATTTTATACGAAATATTAAGAACCACAGGTCTGTCATAATGAAAGTGTCAAGTCAATAAGACAGGTAAAAAAATTGGTCAAATATTAAGAAAGGCAGCATACTTTACTCGTAGTTTTGATTTAGGTTGAATATATAGAAAAAACTTCCGTATTTCGACGAAAATTACTGCCATAAGGCAAAATATATTAATTCAACGAATATTGAGGCAATATTCATAAATAATGTCTGTCAGTTTCTTTTCTTCCTCTTCATTATTCATATGCTTAACAACATAGACATGATACATTGAATAGCAGACTAAGTGGTTGCAAACAACAATTTTATAAAAAGATTTTTATATTTTAAGGCATTTCGAAAATAAATATTTAACAGAACATCGTGAAAAGCATAAAACAATGCATCTTGTCAGTTTCCCCACGCGTTATATCAGACTTCTAGAACATAATCTGCGCACTCCGTACTGTATCGATCGGGTGACGGGATGCTCAACTGCCTGGGCAGAAATTCAGTTGCGGCTCCGAGTAAACAGCAGATAATAAAATGTTACAAACGCAATTGCGAATTCGCGTTTGGATAACGACGTTAGTGACGTGTCCGCGTAGCCCGATTTGGCGATCGCGGCCTCCAATTACAGTGAAAGTGAGGACGACGGACGCGGGGGAGGGGCAGAGACGACGGGCAGCGCATGATGAGTATATGTTTGCAGGACGGGGGAGAGTGAGTGGGTGACCAGGAGGAGCAAACGAGAATTAGGGCACAAATGAATGGGCGAGCGGGTGGATGAAAAAAGGGGGAATATGCGAATAAGCGGAACTATGGCGGAGGAGGGGGGTCGGCGACCTGGATGGGAGAGGGCGAGTGCCCGAGGTCATCTGGGAGGAGAGGCCCCCGCGTGGGCGGGTGGGATGCTGGGGGAGGGAGTAACGAACCGCGTCCACCAGTCTGCGCACTCAAGCGCTTAGTGAGCGTATTCCAGGCCGTGACTTCGTTGGGGACCGTGTGGCCCATTGCGAATCGACCCAACTTGCTTAGCGGAACAAATTGTATGAGAAAAAACATACCTCTTTTTTTTAAGTAAAAATTCAAACATATGTAAGTCAATACAAATATTTAAATAATACTCTGGATCGACATGTGTCAATTGTACAAATTACACCGTTATTCGCGTCCAATATGACTTTCAAAACATTTTTATTCTAAAAACACTTTCGAAAATATTTACTTGATCCTTATGTTAGACATAAAACTAATATTAATGAATATACAATCTCTTTAAATATTCATGACTGAATAGGAAAATGAGCAACAGAAATAAAGATATAATTTTCCAAATTTTCCGATTTTCCGATTGCATGAAAAAAATTGGTAAATCTACGTATATACAACTCACAGACATACAAAATAATTTACTATTTACTCACGTACTTACGTAAAATCACGTTACTATTTACTCACATTTTGACTTTCCTTATTTACAAAATGTTTATTCATACTTAACTCTTCATTCTATCATGAAAGTTACAGCAAATATGTTACAGCAAATATCCCTCGATTCTACAGTCTTAATCATGTACACTCTGATCGTTATTTTAGTAAGTTCAGTGCAATCGGTTTTCTGGTGACAAAAAAATGTTACAGAGAATACTATGCTTCTTTGGTGCTTCTGGAGGGGGAGGGGGGCAATTCACATACTTTCTGCTGCTTTGAGACTGGCACCCTGCGCTCTGTTCAGTTGTCTGTCAAGTTGCAGAACAGCAAATATGTAGGATATCCCTCGATTCTACAGAAGGGAGACGCGACGACCTCGACGCTTAGAAGAAGGGTCCATCCAACGCGACTTTAAACAAGGATATCTTGCTTCCCGGAGATTACCGCTGCCGACCTCATCCGTCCACGAATACTCAACGGAGCGCAGCTGCTGCGCGTTGCAACACAGAACATTTGAATAGCGCGCCGGGATGTACCAAAAAAATCGAGCTTTCACGAAAACAAGAAATTGCGACGGGAAACAGATGCACCAGACTTCTTCAAATAACAATATGAGAACAGGATTCTTGGTCAGAATAATTTAGGGATATCTTGTCAAATAAATGCGATGTTGGAAAACAAGTATTTTGCGAAATGGAAGAAATTATTTGTTTCTGTCACTTGTGCATCTATGAATCCATTCGAATCACTTCCGTTCTCACTTCGTCTGAGTTTCCTTCCTAAAAAATTGCTTGCAAGCTATATAATATTAAACATCTTCGTGTAGAAATCGCTCTCAGACCACTACTTGAGGAGTAAACATCGCTCACGAAATAGTCCGGTTGAAAACAGCCAAACACAAAGTTGGACGTGGAACGGGGGGAGGGAATCTACTGATGTGGAAAGAGATTCAGGACAAGAATTTGGCAGGAAGAAAACAGATGGTTCGAGAAACAGTACATACGATGAGGGTTGTAGGGGATGAATATGCCGAAAAAGTAGAACAAATCCGTGTATGCAAAAGTGCGTATAATCAATCCAGAACTTAATGAAGAATTTTCGTTTCGACTTAAATCTGATAGCTTTTTTTTAGTTTAATTTATTTATAGTCGCATCAACTAAACTTGCTTGTACTGTAAACGAAAATTAATTATGCCTAATCAACATAGAAAATTGAGAACCACCTTAATGCTCGGGTTCTGGATCATTCTGATTTGGAACCTCAACGCACTAGATTGTAGAGCCAGTTCCTACACTTGCAGTTATACGTAAAGGGAACGAGTGGTTTTGATGAATTGGTGATTTTGATTTGCATGAATTGTTATGAATAAGGGGCTGGAAAAGACTGCCGAACACACTTTGTCCACCGCGAATTCCACATTGATCGAACGTGATTTGAACTCCTACACACCCAAATATGAAAAGCAACCAAGCTGACCACTACACCACAGTTCGCCTCAGATTTTAGTAAAAGAACCGCTCCATTAATTACCCGGGTCAACGACACGTTTCAGGAAAGGGGGGGCCTCACTCGCATAAGCGGCAATATATACACGTCGCGCGACGAGAGCTGTGGTGCTAAGTACGAATATTAATTTCCAATATACTATAACCGGCATTCGCGCTTGTTAATCCGGCGAAAGCCAAAAATATTCAATATCGAATACCTATATTTACGGGGACGGGGGCTTTGTGCGCAGGGCGAGAATTCCAGGCAGCAGGGAGCCGCGGCGCGCAACGTTGGCAGCGCCGGGCAGGCGGCGCGCGAACACAATACAAGCTCCCACATTTTCCAGAAACTGGCGCAGGAGAACGGGTAGGGAAGCGGGAAGCGAAAGATAATAATTGATAAGAGAAAATGGGGAGAAGAACAATACTAAAGAAATTGCGTTTGAGGGAATTAATGATTGAAAGTCAAGGGAAAATAAGAGAGGAGAAAGGAGGGAAGAGAATGAAAAAAACTGAGCGGAGAGAAAAAGTGATAGTACTTGAAGGTGAAATAAAGGAAAGAGATAGATAAAGATTTGAAAGAAAATTCATAATAAATGATGTGACCAAGAAAAAAAAGTAAGACAACAACAAAATGAAGATAAAAGCCACAAATGAAGAGGAAACAAAATAAAATCATAGAAAGTGAAATTTGAAGAGGAAATGGGACGAAATAAACTGCATACTTGTAGTCTGTAAGTTGCATTTATGAGCGTAGAATTGGTTTCTTTTATACAAGTATTCTAACTTTTACATACGTGTGAAGAAAAAAACATTGCAATTTAAATTCCAATATTATTGCTGACGGTAAAAAAAAAGGATTATCATGAGTTCAGTCTACAGAATGTTGTGAGACGATTACGAGTAAACTTGTAACCTTTGAACAGTTGTGTATGATGATGAATTTGTGACTTTAAATTCATCTCAGAGAATCCCAAACTTTTTTAATGTGAGTATTAAACACGGGGCGGGAGATTATCGGGGTAACAAAGGTGGAGAACATAGGAATGAGATTTTCCTACCAGCTAAATTTCACGTTGGAGTAAGGCAAATAGGGAGTAATCGTACGCTGGTTGAACTCAATCACTTTAATTAGAAGATCACTCAACTTTCACATGCAAGGTTTACATAGTTCCGTCCTTCACAGAACCTCAAGTTTACTGCACCTAACAAGTATCGCAACTTACACGGAGGATTCCATGAAAATTTGTACACCTGTTTTACTGCAACGCTCACAATTTGGCAACACTAAACTTTCCAAGTCAATGGTGGTTATGGTAGTGTCACTTAAGAACACACACCTCTATGCTGATAATTTTCACAACAGACCGTCGTATCAATTTGATTGAAATTGTGGTAGGATAAAGTTTCCACATTTAACAAGTTATTACGTACGACCGCATCCACAATTACAATCTTTTTTTTTTTTTGGTTTATTTAAGGTCGCATCAACATCTAAGGTCATTAGCGACCACTATTGCTGTTAACGGTATGGTAACTATGTGGATGAAACGATATGGTGATTGATGATAAGGGGTGAAAGGACGAACACAAATACAACCATGCCCGAGGCGGGACTCGAACCCGCGACCCTTCGGTCAGAGATCACTACGACACTACTGCCTTAGCGATCTCGGCCACCGGGCCGGCAATTACAATCTTTACTACCAAGTTCGGATTGCAACGATTCAACCGCTTTGTTTTGACGCTCCAACTCGATTCTGTCGACACCTCTTACGGTTGCCACTGCTACTTCGGTGACACGTCCTCATATCTGAGCGAGATGCCGCGATGAACTGCTGACGGAATCGAATTTATTCCCACACAATTTTACGAAAAAGTTATGAATGGACAAAATTTATTTCTTCTTTTACATGTACAAATCAGTATCATTGAGAGAAGCTTCTTCGCACTCGTGTGCGCCGAACTCGAAGAATGCAGAAGCGAATGGTAAAAGAAAAGCAATGAATTAATTCACACGGTGTAATTTTCAACACTATTTCGGAAAGTCAACTTCAAGGGGGAGGATTGAAAAGCAGACAACACAGTTTGACTCGCACAGCCCGGCAGCGTTAATCCACTTAATGATGAGAAACAGCAGTCAAAGAGCAAGCATTCCGCGTTGATGCACTCCAAAGCCGGCGGACCCCCTAAAGTCCAGGATTTACCTGGCACTTGTTTGCGAGCTCCGGCAAAGCCGAGTGCTCTCGTGGCGAATGAAAGAGGCGAAGGCGAGGGGAGGCAGGGGTGGGGCAGGGCAAGGAGAAGATACGAGAAGTGAGGAGAAGACAACCTCGGCCACTTTGCCGTGCGTCGCCCTCGCCCTCGCCTTCGCCGTCGCCCCCGCCGTCGCCCCGTCCCCGCCCCCGCCTTCGCTTCCGCCGTCGTCCCGAGCGTCCGGTGCCGCCGCCCTCTAGTCCTTGCCTGAGGCGCGCCCTGCCTGTGGCGTCGGTAACATCATTACCAGCTAACAAGTGAGCGGCGAGGGAAGCAATGAGCGGAGGGCGAACTGCGTCGAAAAGCCAGAGGATGGGCAGTAGAGGTTGCAGAGAAGGCAGGGGGATACGAGGTTCGGTCCAAAGGCGGGTGCTAGTCTGTGGATTCGAAGTTTGGATCTGGAACGGAGAGGTAGACTGTGCAAAGATATTCAGGATGTAGGTACGCCTAGGTAGACGTCACGTAGTTCAAAGCAGCACACAGACATAAAACGTTTAAAGTCGTATCGAATGATACTGACGAAATGGAAATGACATAAGATTGTAGCACCTATTCAAGAATTAATTATGTAGTAAATGAAAAAAGAAGTATACAAATTAAAAAAAAACACTAGAATTACTTAAATGGGCTGTAAAATGTCAATGACGTACAACGTAGATGCGGGATGTCCATTTCCACTTTTCTGAATCAACAGTCGTAACAACAGAAGGTTTGAGTACATTTCCCAATGAACTTTCGATCACCCTTCTGCAGCAAAACCCAGCAGGCCCAGTCGACGATGGATAAACTTCGAGGGAACGGGCGGTTACTTCAGGAAGGTATGCGAAAGTGCGTCCACCCGAGACGAGGCGAGGCGAGGCGAGGCGAGGCCGCGAGGAAGTGAGGATAATGTATTTAGTCCGGTGTCGTCGCCGGCGGCCGTATCTCCGGACGGGGAGGGTTGGGAGGGTGGCGCTCCCTCGTTAGACTTTATTCAGGGGGCGGCGCGCGCGGCGTCGGCAGGCCGGAAAGCGAACAAGCATCCCATTCCGTCGCGCCCTGAATCAACGCGATTCGTCCGGCGAGACAGCGACGGCCCTTCACGAGCGACGGCGGGGGCGGCGGGGACGGCGGGGGGGCATGGGGCCGGTTGGGGCGGGGAGGCGGGGGGGGGGGCTGGAGAGCGGGAGCGGGGCTGGGGGGCGGTGGCGGGGCTGCGTGGGTGGCGTGGGCGGCGGGGCGGCGGGGACAGCGGGGGCGGCGGTCTGGTTTTGCCAACACATTGGGGAGAGGAAGAAAAAGTTTCGGCGAATGCTGGGCAAAGTTTGCTAAGCGCGTTTTGCATGCGGTTTCATTGAATTATTTGCTGCTAAATACAATTTCAGTCACGACTGATGCTTACAATGAAACAATGTTTTTTGATGAAATGGCATTTTAAACTTGTATGTTCAATATAATTCACAGCAACAAATATTAACCCGACATAAAATGAATTTCTACAAAACATTTAAAAATATATACTTAAAAATTCTAGGTTTTGAATTTAATATTTTTTGTTGTTTATGGACATCACTGAAATTTGTTTCTGAATATCAGAGCTTTCCGAAATAATTTTGGCAATTTTTCTGGAACAATAAATGTTCCTTCTTCGTCATTCGGGAAGGGACTTATCAAGCGATCTGATCGCTGTTTCTTACATCTCCTTTAATAAAATGATCTTTTTAGAAGAAATATCCAGAAAGTGTAAAATACAGAAAGTTTAACCAACTACGTTTATACTGAGAAGCCGTGGTAAAACAAATACTAGGGCCGCAATGCCGGTTGAGGGTGGCCCAAAGTCTTGTGGGTAGCGTGGAAGCAGACTGTTACGCCATACACTGGCACAATATTCTAAAATGCGCGAAAAAAGGAGAGAACGCTTAAAATGATCAATTATTTAGCGATAAGGAGATTTGCAGGATTGAATTGATACTTGTTAATGAAACAGTTGTGTAATGTTTAACAGAAGGTTTTGGAAGTTTAAAGACCGATGCATTTGTCAAAGAAAAATAAATAGAATCGTGAGTACTACGCAAAGAATTCCTTGAAAATACATAGAAGGATACTACAAAAGAGTTCAAGTCTTTTGCAACGCACTTCATTCTTACGGAAAATACTGACACACACCGACATTCGGAATATCTTACTATGCAAATAAACTTTGAAAATAAACACACTTTTGCCAAAAAATGGTAAAAATAATATATACTGATTTTGTATAATATTTTTTAAATAAATAATGAATTTAAATGATTTTTAAAGATTGCGTAAGTGACGATACATTAACATAGGTACAATATTAAAATGTTTTTCACACTGAAATGTATCATTACAGCGTAGCTAAATTACATTATTTATTTTAGTGTATCATTGTTTTCTCTATTCTGATTCAAACATTTAATCCAACAACATTCAACAATTTCGCATTTAACATTCACTCGAACGTAAACTAGAAAAAAAAACTGAGGAAAGGAATTAAAATTACTGTAGTATTGTAGGTACTCGTAAGTCTATTAATATTTGTGGTCACTTTTTAAATTTGTGGTCAGGATAAAAGTTTGAAACCGGAGGAAAATATTCCTCGCCCTTCGCTTTTGGGGGCGTTGGGACCCACTGAGCGCTGCGCCGGGCAAGGACGTTTCCGAGGCATAAAGGGCTTAATGCCCGGCGCCGTGCCCTGAGCTCTGGGGGCCTCCTGCAACAAATGAACTGGCGTAAAAGCTCCCGGTGGCTGCCGTTTCCGTCCTCGCCCTCCGCCTCCTCCAGCTCTGTCCTCTGCCCGCATACATGTTTAGGTGTTGCGCTTCATAATTATATCCGTTTTAATTAAAGTTGTTGTCCCACTTTTTCCCTTGAAAGCGTGAATTTTTCTTCAAAGCTACTGTACTCAACACTATTGTATCTCGTATGCGGGAAACAATAAATTTGTGCTGTTGTTGGAGGCTTTTTTGTTACAAGTACGTGGATATCTCGTAATTAACTTGGCCTAATTAAGTTGGCGATGATTAGAGTAACAATCGTATTTTAATCATGGGTTTTTAATTACCTAGTTTTGCTGTACAACGCTGTATCGGGGCAGACTGAAGTGAATACATGAAAGTTATTTCATATCTGAAATGGAATGACATGTTTCCGCTTTGTTCATTTGTATATGCTTACTGTACTGTAAAGCCACAAATGATTAAAGATTGCGTATTTACTAACGTACATTCATTTTTATCGACCCGAAAAAGCTTATCAAACGCCTTTCAAACCAGGTTTTTGATAAATTGACTTTATTTACGTCCTTGGTACTAATTCGCATCAATAGAGAACGCAGAGATAATGTGCGGAGATAACTCAAGATTTACTGTTCAATTGTATTGTTGTGATTTACGAACCGCATTATGAAAGAAAGATTGCATTCCAACGGATCGAAAAGAACGTAATTCTAGAAATTTGAAATTCTACGCGACAAAATGACAGATAAATGACTGTTAGTCTGAACAGGGAACAGAGGATCAAGAATTTTTGTTGTATTAGATTCATATAGCTTACCAATTAATATTTTATTAGTTCATGTCAAATCTATTGTATCCTATTCGTTAATATCTACTTTTTCATAGCTTCATAGGTTTATAATTTTGAAAAGTTCATAAAAAGAAGACAATTATAAAATAAGAAAACATTACATCGTTGTACACGAAATATAACCGAAATGAGAGAATAAACATGCAAAAACGTGCTATGAGGAACTTAATCTTCAGTTTTTTAATCAAACTAGCTTTTCTGTACGTTTACTAAAGAATTTTAACTATTTTCAGTAAATTGATACCAGTTGTGATAGGTTTTCTAAAGATCAATTGGCATAAAATTAATTAGAATATCACACTTACTACATCAATTTGTAAGCCTCGATTCATAATAAGACTAATCCAACTCTGCGGTGATGAAATGAACACCCTCATTACCATGGGGACATACCAGGTTGATCAAAGATCCTCTCTTAGGTATTCTCTTTCCCACACATCACAAGCAAAGCCGAGTCCACTGAGCACAGGCTACTGGATACAGAACAGCCACTTGGAGGCTATAAATTGTTAGGCCGGAGTGGCCGCGTAGGGAGGTCCAGAGAGGACGGCGGTGGCGGAGCGAGGGGCGCTAGGCGAGGCAGCTAATGTGATTCCGAAAGCACGATCGCTTCCCCAGTGGCAACCACCCTCTCTCCGAGCGCTCTGTTTGCCGAGGCGTTCACCCCCTCCGCGCTCCGCCCCCTCCCCCCGCTCGCTTTCCCTCTCAGCTTCTGAGCGGCCGCTCTATAAAGCACGCGGCGATCAGACGGAAAGAGAGCGAGGTCGGCGACCGCATGCAGAGCAGTGCCCGCCGACGCTCGCGCAAAGACCGGGATCATCAATGATTCAAAGTGCATTAGACGTAGGCCGCGACCGTATTGATTCCGGGCTGGGCGATGCATTATGCACGACACCACCGCGAACTTGTCTCGCGCTCGAAGGCTCCGCGTCTCAGTTGCAGCCGCCGCCGCCGCCATCGACGCTTCACTGACCCTTCACATGGCGAGTGCAATTAGAGACACGGGAGGGAGAGAGAAGATAATGTGACAAATTGGGATCATAGAGCGACGATGATCGGGTCGGGATGTGGAGAGAAACTGGTAATGTCAAGGAGAGTCAGGGCGAGAGAGGAGGTTCAAGCGGAAATGGGTGAAGAAGAGAGGAGGAGAAGAGAAAGAGAGAAAATGAGAGAGAAACAAGAAGAAAGCTGAAGTGAAGAAGCAGATATACTGCGAGAGAGAAAGAATCGAAGCAGAGGAAAGAGGTATAACGCGTAAATGACAACATTTAATACATTCTTAGATATCAAGAAATGAATAAGAAGAAATGAATTATGAATCAAGAAATGAAAATGAAGAAATGAACGTTTGTAATAATTGTATCTCTAGCAAATATACCTGACAAGTTAACGCTTGCTCATTGGCATCATTAATTATTTATTCAAATATCTGCAAAGTTTGGGACGCAGTTTTAGGCCTTTTTCAAGACATATACTTCTATGTACTAACAGGATTGATCACCACGGAAATATAATACAATACTACCCTAGTATATTTATGTTCGCCGACTTTCCACTGGTAGGACGTCTACGCAAGAACTGTTTTAATTAATTCTATAATGGCGGAGAAAACAAACAGTTAGAGAACACACTACTTGAGAAAATTACAATAATAGAATGGGAGTAATAATAATAAATCATAGTACGTTATAATTCAACAAAATACAGGCCCGAAATATCACGCGCGTATCTTGATACAATTTGCATTTTTAGATATTTCTCAAGACCGCTAATAACACGAGTGCTCACGTATGTATCAGAATCTCTTACAGCTTCCACTCACTACACATTTTCGTTACACAAGTAACAAGATAGTTTGATGAGAATGATTTGGTTTGAAATGAAACATTTACAATGGGATTCGCAGTCACACGTGTTCCGGTAGAGTTCTCCTTCCCCGCACAAAGTGACGATCCCTTGTGACGAACGGCTGGTTGCCTGACAGGGATATGTGACGGCGACATCTGCCGCAGCCAGAACTGAAAAGAATGGAGCATTCTATTCTCGCGGCTGAGATATGCATTTGCCATCCCCTTCTGCGGGCGACTGTTGTCCTCGCCCGGAAATTAAATAGGAGGCCCCAGAAAAATGAATTTTCAGAAAATGGAAATTCCCACGAATGAATATGGATGTTTCGATTTCGCATTTTAAATCGAAACATTGCCGAATATCTTGATAGATATGTATCGAATATGCATAAAAGGAGTTGAATAAAAATGTATTCCTCTCAGAAACGTTTCTACTAATGTATTCATATCGATATTTGTTTTCCAGATTGCAGATGAAATTTTTTTGCACTAATCAAAATATTTAATACCCAATCTAAAATGTCTTTAGCATTCAAGATCGAAAGTTTACAAAGGAAATTGAACAGATTTGACGAAACACATACTAGATCAGTGAACAATTGAAGTGCAAAGTGACGTTTGGTTTCAAAACCGTCTTTTCACTTTACAACGAATAAACACGCAAGAAAGAATTTCATTTCACGATTCCCGTCGGGAAACATCGTTAATCGAATATGCGCAACAGCGAGCGCCATCACGGGCAGTCGCCCCGACGAATAATAGTGAACTGTCAATCAGCACTTTCCGAAACGTCCCGAAAGCCAATCACTTCAAATGTCGGCGAGGGGTCACCGCGGGGCACGCGGTCCCGCGGGGGCGGGGCGGCTCGCTGGGGGCGGAGGCCCAGGGGGCGGGGCGGGGGTGGCAGATAGCGCCGCCCCCGCAGCCGCCGCGCGCGCTGGGCCCGCGCGTCCCAATCGCGCGCCATTAATCAGGCGACCGGAGATAGCGCGCGGGGCCATCAGTGGGCGCGTTGCTGGCGGGTGGGGGTGGGGCGGGGGGTGAGGCGGGCGAAAGTGGGGGCGCCATGGGTGAGAGGAAGTGGGGAGGGGGGTGGCGCAGCGCTCGAGTCCCAAGTGTTCGATAAAAGCATGTGGTTCTTAACCTAGGTTACACACACTCTCTGAGTCGAAGCACTAGGCAAACACAAAACAATTATTGTGTACACTTATCTCTCATTCGTATCACTTCTCAAGTTAGTTGGGGAACTGAATGGATGCGTGTTAACTCAGATGGAATAATCAATATTGGGGAGTGACTGAACAATCCAAATGAATTCATTTAAAAAAAAAAACACAAAAGTTGTATCTTTCAAATGAGGAAGATTATCCACGAGAGAATAACAATGTTATTAATTAAAGTTGAAATATATAGTGAAATATACAACTGGGAGGAGATGATGTAGTTTCACGTTATTGGAAAGAATCGCCTAAGGGGAAGCAAACGTGTAGAAACAAACATACGGTAATTTTCAATCGATATCGGGAATGGAGAAATTCGAAGTGGATGGAAAATTATAGCAAAATCACGAAGATACGAACAATACAGAATTGTCAGAAACGATGGTCTAAGAGCTGAAGAGTTGGATCAGAGAGCTTAGCTTAATTATTCTAGGAAAGCGTAGGATGGAATAGCGGCAGTCGCTGCTTCGCTAACAACGGAGCGCTGGTGCAACAGAGGCTCCGCTAGGCAGAGCGGGGGCGAACACAAAAAGCCTAGCGCTTTCCATGAGCGCGTCCAAAAGTATTAGGCCCTAATACGTCGAACGACACGTGACGGGAGGGATTCAATATGGAGCGACGGCCCTGCAATTGGGTGACCGTTCCCCACGCACGCATTCACCCTGCGACGGTTTTCAATTTGCGGGTCCGGTGATTCCCCTGCATTCCACGTTCGCTCGCCGTCACTCAGCGTCGTATATCTTTAGCTTTAATTAGTGAGCACTCCGTGGAGTATGAAATTCTTAAATCTTCGTGGAACTGCCTTCGAGAGACAGTCTCAATTAGCAGTAAAGTAGATATAAATTCTAACAAATTTTCTCCCAACAATTTCCATCGAAAGCATGCCTTTCATCAACATTCTGTCACGTATCCGCGATATTTTACCCAGTGCATTTCGTTCCTTTGGCGCAGCGCTCCTGTGAACCGGCATTTTCATCCCGACGTGCTGCATCAGCGGGCTTCGTCCTTCCATCACCATCTACCCTCCACGGTAGCGCTTTATTCTCTCGCCTCTGGCGGTCAACCAATTCCGCCCGAAGCCTCCCCAGCGCTCCCCGCAAATTCGTGCGCCTCCCTTGCGGCGCTTCATCGCGTCGCGTGGGCGGTGGAGGCGGAAGCTCGCTCCGTCACGTCGTCGCCCGCCTCACGTGCCTCGTGGCGCTCGAGACGGCTCGGCGGCGTGGGCGTGAAAGGAGCGGTCAGAGGCGTAGTGAGTGGCCTGAGTGAGAGTGTGCACACAGATGAGGAAGAGGGCGATGTTGAGGGCAATGTTGAAGGCGACGACGAGGGTGAGGACGAGGGCGTGGATGAGTGCGAGGATAAGGGCGAGGGCGAGGAGGAGGGCGAGGATGAGACACGATGAAGATATAAGATGAGGCGAGGATGAGGGCGAGGATGAGGGCGAGGATGAGGGCGAGGATGAGGCGAGGATGAGGGCAGAGATGAGGCAGAGAGTGAGGGGGGGGATGAGGGCAATGATGAGGGCTGGAGGGCGAGGATGAGGGCGAGGATGAGGGCGAGGATGAGGCGAGGATGAGGGCGAGGATGAGGGCGAGGATGAGGGCGAGGATGAGGGCGAGGATGAGGGCGAGGATGAGGGCGAGGATGAGGGCGAGGATGAGGGCGAGGATGAGGGCGGGGATAGGGGCGAGGATGAGGGCGAGGGCGAGGGCGAGGATGAGAGCGAGGATGAGGGCGAGGATGAGGGCGAGGGCGAGGGCGAGGGCGAGGATGAGGATGAGGCTGTGGGTAAGGGTGAGGATGAGGACGAGGATTAGGGAGAAAATGAGGGCGAAGGGGAGGGTGATATGGAGCGAGGATCGGGGAGGATGAGGGCGAGGAAACAGTCGAGGACGGGGACGGGGATACAGATGTTTATGGCGGCAAGAATGCGGCCGAAGTCGAGGCGAGGATGACGATGAGGATGGGGACGAGGATTACGGGCTAGATGAGGCCGAGGATGCAGGGGTGCAGATATGGGCCCGGGCATGTGGGTGTATAAGCAGGCATTGACGAGGACAAATACGCGAACGTAGATGCGAACTTTGGGGTGGGCGTGGATAACAGTGAATAACCATGGTCGATGGAATGATTGAGAATACGAGTGTAAACGAGAGCGTGAAGTTGGTAGAGTGAACGTGAGTAAGGTTTTACGGTAGTGCCTCTGTAATAGAGCCAAGGACAATTTCAAACGCATGGGCTCGACGGGAGAATCGATAATATTACTAATCAGCCTCCGGGTCAATGACCCCCATCTCGATCAGGTTTTTCGTCTAGTTTCCCTGATTTATTGAGCAAATGCTGAGATGGCCCCTTGTTTTGCTTCTGGACATAAATGTAACTTCATTTGCTGTGCACGTCTTCTAGAATTCAGTGGGAAATACAATTATTCAAATTATCGTTTCCATGTTGTCGCGGCAGGAAGTATTATTCCGAAGGACAACAGGGATAAGAGCCAAAATTTATTGCTTATTTATTCTTGAAAATAGATTTTATTACATGGGAGGGTTTTTTTTTCCAAAACTTAAGTAGTATATGACTTAGTGTAGGGATCACAGAATTTTGAAAATGTGCACACAATTCACTTTTCTCCATAGCACGTCATACGCAGTTTTAACTGTTTTTTGACGTAAAATAAATAAATAAATAAATAAATAAATAATAAGATATAGATAAATAAAGATGGAAGTCTTGGACGAAAACGAGGACGGGCAAGGTTGTCAAGGGCGAGAATGGATGCATGTTTGGAGGGGTAGTGATCGTCGGGGGCTGCAGGGGGGAGAGAATACGCGAGGTAAGGAGCGTGGGCGGGGCGGGGGCGGGCGGCGCGGAGCAGAGCGGATTAAGGCCCGGCGTCGCGCCGCGTCGCGTCGGCGGCGTCGCGTCCCAGGAGGCTCCGGTGCGCCGCGCGGCGCCGCAACTTCTGACTGCCGTTTCATTACGCGAGGCCGCCTGCTTCGGTGCTTCGCTCGCTTTCCGCCGCCGCGCCGCCTCGTCGCTCCCAGTTTACATTTCGGTGCAGTGTGTTTCCTCCGCTTACGCCGTTATGCTCGAATCCACGCATCTTCTCGTGCAACTCGCGTTGTTTTCGTCGTCCTCGCCAGACCCTCATCGCCTTCTTTACGGCCTCTTTGCATTTCTGCGCTTCAAAATGCGAGACGACCAGGGTCTCCGTTCAAACTCCATGGAGATGCTCTCTTCTAGTAGCTTTGACTGTCTCGTACAATTAAAAACACGGAAAGTGTCGTAACAGAAATAATAGAACAATACAACTTTTTACTCGATAGAAATACTGTACTGGCGTTTAAAGGTGTTTCTGTGTACATTAATCAGCACCTACATCATATAAAAAATATTAAAAAGACAAATTTATCTCACTGGATTACACGTTCAAGACGAAATATCTGTATTAAGATCCCTTCTTTCAACATTTTTGATTCACAGATCCACTAACCCATCTATTTGCTTTTTACTCAGACAAATTAATGGAGTACATTTTGTATTACACATTCTATATTCACAATTAGAGTCTTAATATACCAGTGACACACCAACTAGGGAATGAGAGAGAAATGTGTTTTAATGTGACGTGATTTTTGTAATATTTTGGGGAATAATTCGTGAATTATTTGACCTCCTTTCATATTGCTGCAAGAAAAAATTATGTACAATAAGTTTTTAAATCACTATTCCGATTCCCATATACAATTATTTTCTTGATTTGGTTGACAAGCATATGATATTTATTATTAAGATGTTTATGCCGGACAGCAATATTGGGAAATTATTACATGGTTAATATTTGCTATTTACGAGTGCAATTTCTTCACATAGTTGGAACGTAAAGAACTAATATACTTTAATTAATTAGATCGTTGGTGATACAGAAACCTTCTTATATAAGTGTAAATAAAAGATGTTATAAAATATTTTCGAACGCTTAACGATCATCATCAGATATACATAAAAATACAGAAATACATGAAATATAAAAAATGAAGTTATACAAATTATTTACAAACTGTTATCTACAAAAAGGAGTATATAACAATTTGTAAATAAGTTGTATAGTTAAAATTTTTATATATTCCAGACATCATCTCTTATTTACACTTACGTGATATACTGTTTATGGTAATGCAGTGTTTGTGGACTGTTTTTTATTAAAATATTTAATTTATTACAGTGTTATACAAGTTCATTGAACGTACGCAGTACATGGGCTACTTTTTGGAAAGCCATTTTGTGTGCGCTTGTACAGCAGTATTGTTGCTGCTGCGGGCGGATTTTTGATAACTGTTGCTATAACGTTTACATATCTTCTTAGGTGCGCTTCAGATGTCACAGGCACTTCCCGGTTTTTAATTACCATATTTATTGGTAATTTAAGTTCGAAACTAAATTTTAAAAAATCTCACCTGGAAATAGATAAAATTGTACACTGGAGGCTCAAGGCCGTTAGGGAATGAAATTCTGAAATATTAAGGCGAATATTAACGTGTTTGAGCGTACGTTTCACAATTACTTTTGTAACAGAATATATTTTCCTAATACATTTTCAGGACATCCACTTCATTGAATGTCCCGTCCCCTGTCGTGTGGCCGTCGACCATCCTTGTTCCGTCCCCCTTCCGTCGCTCGCTCCACCCACCCGTTACATAGCTTTCCACTCTGCTTCCCCGCTCTGCCTCGCTCTTCGAGGTTGACGCGACGGCGGCGGCGGTGACTGCGACAGCCACGAGGCGCGTCGAAGAGGTGGAGCCCTCAAGTGCAACTTTTCGCGTTAGTGAACCCGATAACTTTCTCTGCGGTTCCTCCATGACTTGTGTGCGAACGACCGCGTGTAGACGTGTGTCCGTGTGTGTGTGAGAGGGGAGACTACACTTTCACGAATACTCTGGCAAATACGTGACAGCGCTCGGAAAATTTCCGCCTTCTTGACGGCTGTCGCCAGATTTGCCGAGTCTCTGATTCCGCAGGCTGCAAAGGAAAGGCTTCGGGGGATTTGTCATTTCCGCTGGACGTCGCAACATTCAAGCCCACTCCGATGAGCTTTCTACATGGCGCATCGGTCCCGCCTGTGGCTCGCGACGATTCTGCGGGTTCTCCACTGCTGCCTGTCTACTCCACTCGTTTCGAAGCGAGTTCCTGGAAAGCCGCACTCGCAGCCAGCGCGTGTATTAATACCGCGAGCGTTTGGACGATTGCCTCGACCACAGGTCGAGTGGATCCTCGGACCGAATAATTCTCCGAAGAGCCATAGCCACACGGCCAACCTACTAAATCATGCACGAGCAAGCAAACTGCGCCCGTGTGGGAACAAATAATGGCGAGAGTGCGGTGTGGCGAACGACACTTGCGCAAGCAGCCGATTGGTTGCAATTCACAATGAACAGATGCTGGTCGAAAGGTGGTAAAATGATTGTGTCACTAGTGGAGTAAGTTGTATAATACAAAATAAATAGGGAGCGTTGATAAAAAACATGCGTCGATTGGCAGCCATTATCCAGCCTGAATTTCTTCTCTAACAGACGGCGAAAATATACACTAAAGGGCGCAAAAATAATGCAGTTCATCGTCAATGTAAAGGATTCAAAAAGTCTGTCGTATTTGCCAAATCAGAAGCGACAATTAAATGTGATAATACAAAATAATTACCTTCACGCCGTCCAAAATGCTGATTTTTACGAACACATTGTTATACTTACACTTCGTTATTACTAATATATTCAACATATTTGTACTACCTCATTAAAAGTGGCGGATATTATTCGAATAATCACTGCAATTTTTCCTCGTTTTTTGTAATCTTTGCTGAGATACTTCAAAAACAACTGGTAAATTATTTTAAAATCTCTGTAAACCGATTTGTGAAAAACTATATACTTCAGTAAAGCGTCAGTGATATGACATACTTTGATACTTAGAGTGTCAGTTTAAAGAAAAATATCCGACAACTGGACAATGCAAAAGTAATAAAAACAGTTTCTTAATACACCTTCTCAGCTATTACTAAGATGTTGAATATTTTACCATAATTTCAGCAGACAGAGTAATGAAATGCCAAAGCTTAGCTTCATGAAGTTAAATATTTATCAATTTGTAAGAATTAATTTATTCATCTAAAATACAAGTCAGATATACAAAATAGGCACAAAAATGCTTCATTATTAATGTAAATGTGTTAAAGAGGTAAAACATTTAATGGTAACTATGAAACGTTTCGGCGGAATTTTTGTGGCCATCCTTGAGTGTTCTATGATTTAACCTCACAATTGACGTGATCCTCCGAAGGATGCATACGTGATTCATTGATTTTACACATTTATAAATATTTATCTTTGAACGGCTTAGTGTTAATATTGCATTAGTGTCTTGTCTGCAGAATTACGGTCAAAAATTGAATGTTTTATTAATGATTATGCCGATAGAAAAAATATGAATATAAAAAGGGAAAACTATCCTATTAACATGAAATAGTTAAGTGTCCATATAAGCCGTATAAAATAACCACGTACTGAAAAATTCCTTTAATTCTGATAATAGTTCTTGTTGTTTACTAACGGAGTTTTAGTATCAATGTTGAGCAGTGTTGCAAAGTGTAACATTATATGTAAAGTACATCTTATTGAATTTCCAAAGTAATTACCTTTTTAAGAGAGCGTAGTTCGGAGGGTGGATCCCCGATTGTGAACGGCCCCCCAAGGACACGTGGTTCCTCGCAACTCGTAAGGAGGGGCGCAGCAAACAGTCCAGAAGCTTCAGGAGGAGAAGTAGGTGTTTGGTGTGGGGTGAAGAGGGGGAGGGGAGGGGGGAGGGAGACGCAGGTGCGCGACCGAAGCCCCTAGCTTTGCGCGCTCCGCCCCGCGCCAGACCTGGTCGGCCTTCTCGCACCGAGCCCCTGTAGGCGCTAACCTGGACAAATTATTCAAAACCTAATTACTGTTGCAATCAAGAGCCTTGTTTTATCGGAGTCTGTTAGCAGGATTAGGGCCGGAGGCGCTCAAGGAGACTCGAATAATCCCGTCGTTTGTAAAGCGGAGCGCGGACGCCGCGCCGTGGCCCTGCGAGGGGCCACTTAGCGATCGTGAACTACGGGCCGGATGCCTGCGTTCATTAATTCCGGCGATACGACCTCGTAAATTGTCGGTAATACGTGGTAATTTATACGTCTGAAACAATGTTGAGAATTCGATGCAGTCGATATGCCCCATAAAAGTAATGCTCGACTACCGGTTTCTGGTGGTCATGGTTTAATTATTTCTGGGTAAGTAGGTTCCTGGTAGTCGATGGTTAACACGTATACATGACGAAGATATAGCTTAATGTAATATCATATTTCATACTTATCCGGATTTTTTTGACACCTAATCAACAGAGTATTCCTCAATTACAGCAATTCTTTCTTTGGTTGGCCACCCATTCCGTAACTATATTTGAGAATTACCTATTTTTAAGTATTTTGCAGTTTGACTTGCGCCCAAATTATAATAACAGGTAGTCTTAATATTCATCAAATAACAATGTTACGAGTAAGATAAAATGTATGCATGTCTGAAGAAGGAATTCAAAAACTAGAAACCAACTTCGTAAATTACGATTAAGATGGTGCGCACATCTCCTAAAAAACGACGCCACTCGGTTATTGCGTCGTCCCCTGACTTCCGTGGTAGAGGGTACATGAAAGACATGGTATCTTTTTGTTTCTTTCCTCATCTTCCCTCGCCTGTCCTTTAAGAAGCTCAGAACTTCGACTTCACCAGCTCCAAGTGAAGGACCATCGTCTGTAGCCCTCCCTCTTCGTCTCTTTTGCACTCATCCCTTCTTCTGTTCCTAGAACGTTAAGATCGATGTAATCGCGCTTGTAGAACTGTACACTTGGTCACAAACTTTTTGCAGGCCACTTCGCTCCAGTAGCAACAGAAAGTTCTCCAGAAATCCATTGAAGTTTTTTCATACTTTACTGCGCGCAATCAAGTTTTCAATCTTGTCACTGAGTTCACCAATGATACTGGTGATACACAATAATAATAATAATAATAATAATAATAATAATAATAATAATAATATCAATCCTGAATGTTATAGATAAAAACATAATGACTTTCGCGTTCTGACAGCGATAATATACAATTTTAGGATGTATAGCAATATAAAGTTATCCTGTCTACGACGAAGTTTAATGGTTTAATATATTATCTCCATTTTAATAATTTTTATTCTGTTAAATTCAATGTTAAAAAAGACAAAAATTAACAGAATGTTTTCCCGAGATTATACGTTTTTGCTTTCATTGCAATATTTTTTGCTTTATGCAAAAAGTGTTTGAAATGTGTGTTGTAAATGTTTATTATTATTATTATTATTATTATTATTATTATTATTATTATTATTATTATTATTATTATTATTATTATTATCATTATTATTATTATCATTATTATTATCATTATTATTACGTTGCAATATTCAATGTGGAATCACATATAATGTTTGAATAACTGTACTTTTAAGAAGAACACAGTATTTTAATTTTTTGTTTTGTGAGATAAAAGAAAGTTCATCTTTGAACATAGAAAAGTTTTAAGTGAAATAGAAAAGCGAAAGAGAAAAGGAAAAATTGCTCAGTGTCATAGAACACAGAACGTAGTTTGTTCAAAGAAACATTTTAAATTTGATTTTCTCTTCTTTCACAGACAAATAATTTCTATGATTGATAAATATTTTGGTCTATCATAAGTCATGGAATCTTAAGAAAAATCTCCCGTTAAAAAAATGTTGAATTTCATAAAATAATATCTGGCTAGCGTCAATTCCGACGTACGATCACAGATAGACTAAGAGAATGTTTCTCATCGACGGAGTTTGAGCAGAGGAATATGCGAATCCGCGCAACTCGTGTATGCGAACGGTGGAGAGTTCGCTCGTACGAGATCCTT
Source organism: Teleogryllus occipitalis (assembly GCA_011170035.1). Lineage (NCBI taxonomy): Eukaryota > Metazoa > Arthropoda > Insecta > Orthoptera > Gryllidae > Teleogryllus > Teleogryllus occipitalis. The sequence goes on along the minus strand of BLKR01000041.1, from coordinate 422,719 downwards.
CGCACGACATGCGCGCTCGCGAGGACGCGCCGCACTCGATGACCCAGCAAAACGTACTCTCAAAAAAAAAAAAAAAAAAAAGGGACTCCCTTTAGTTGCATTTCATAAAATAATTTCACAATGCCGACGTACGGTCACAGATAGAATAAGAGCAAGTTTCTCATCGACGGAGTTTCGGCAGTGGAATACGTGAATCCGGGTAACTCCTGTGTGCAAGCGGTTCGCTGGTACGAGATCCTCGCTGGGGAGGACGAGCCGCACCGGACGCCCCAGCAGCAAACCCCGGGGCGAGCGGGTTATCCGTGCGCGGGTGGCGGACGTGAGCGCGGGCGAAGGCGGGGCCTTGGCGAGTGCGGGGGAGGGCGTTGTCACCCGCCGCACGTCCAGGGCGCGCGCGGGGTGTAATGAGAAGCTTAGGAGGGCGGTGACGCGCGGGGCGCGGGGCGCGGCGGGCGCCACGGCACGTCCGCGGGTAATGCACGGCCGGGAGCCGCGATGGCGGCCCAGGAGCCATCAACTTTTAACGCGAGCCCTCTCCAGCGGCGAGTCTTCGGCTCGGACGAAGAGTCTGACTGGGATGGAGGATGGGTACAGGCCGCCGACGAAGGTCTCGATGTTTCGAGGAAAATGGATTGTGATGAACTTGCGAAGAAAATCGTTTCGCTAACGCAAAAGGTATGAAAACGGAAACGCGCTGCTATTTTATCTGTAAGGAATTTTCAAATGCATAAATAAATCGTCCGTATCTAAGACCGAAGATTTGTTTACAGAACTGGCTCTGCAAAAAGATTGTTCAAGTAAGTAAGCCCAATATATCTCAGAGGGATGTGTAGAAGTTCTGCATTTTTTAATGAGAATCTCCATTTTTTTGTTCATTAGTTCAATACAAATTAAATTTCGATTTCTGAAACTTTTCATTAATTTACCGATAATTTAATATTCATTAATTATCATGAACTATGATTTTTAATTATCAACTAATACTATGTTTGATGATTTGTTTTGTTTAATTTATATATTTTTAAAATGTTTGTATAATAAACTTTTTTATATGAGCCGAGCTCAACCAGCTTTAGAAATAAAGTTTTTTAGGTTAGTTAAAGATGGACCTGAGGAAATGGTACAGCAATGTAACGAGCAAGATTTCTCAGGAAGACAATAATGAAAAAAAAAGGAAAAAAAAGACAGAATCGTATGACGTATAAACAATTACGGAACGTAATAAGAAGCGAAATTGATGCGACGGGTCCCGTACAAGAGTAAACAATCTTGTTATATCTTCTTATGAACTTCGCTGACGTTATAAATCGAAACGTATATTTACAGTGCTCGCGGCAAACATTTACCTATCGGATGGAACTGATAAAAGAGTTGATAACAAGAAGGGGAGCGCGAGGGGGCGAATCTCGGTAACGTAAATGTTTACTCTGAAGGGCAACGGCGGCGCAGTCGGTTCTGCGCCGATGGAGGCGCTCCGCTCGGGAGAAAGTTTGACGCAGACCTCGCTCCGCAGGGAGCCGGTCCGCCTGAAAACAACTGCGTCATGGAGACCGTTTCCACACACGTATACACGCATATACCATATTTAAGCGAATCAAATGTGCCCCCCTCCCCGCCGCGTGAAGTGGCTTAAGACGGCTTCACACATTCGGTATACGCCGGGAAGTGAGCTAATGCTCACTCAATCCCGAGCAGCTGACGTGTTCGGTGAATTTCGCTCTCTTTGATGTGTCCAAAAGACCGACATGCGGTGGGTAGGACGAGCACCAAATGTTCGTCACTCGGCAAATAGCAAGCAACTCATCCACACTACTCGGGATTCGGCGAGCGGTTGCTCGCTGTTCGCCGAATAACGAATGTGTGGACCCGCCTTTAGGGCGTAGCGGGCTGACTTCGCATTCGCGAGGCCTGAGTTCAATGCCCGTGCCGGCGATCCTGATAGGGGTTTTCGTGGTTTTCCTCGGTCATCCAGGTGAATGCTGGAATAGTTTTCCTGAAAGGCCATGACCGCAAAACCAGCGTCACTTGTAGAATTCGTTAACTACGTGATGTCACGAAAGGTAAGAGAATTCGAGGCATCGCGGCTTCGTCGTTGGGTGGCCGACTGGTAACAAAGGATGTAATGGCGCCGAGGCCAATCGCCCTTTGTTGAATATATAATGGCTAAAAAATACAAATACAAAAAATGTTTACCCCATATTTGAAACTTAAAATGATAGGAAAAGTGTTCGTATCAAATGTAAGGCGCATCATAAATAAAATAATAGGCACTACGTTATTTTAATTAAATTTATGTAATACAACAATGGATTTGTTGTATACATAAAACATCAGATCATAGAATTGAAAGTTTCTTCATGTTACATTACACATTGTTAAAGCAGAAAATTAGTGATCATGAAATAAGAAATGTACACATTCAAAATGAATTTATTAATACAATAAGTTACAAGCCACCATTACTATAAGTTATATCACCATTATTCCCTACGGAATGGATTTGAACTCTAACATGCCATCGAATCTAATGTGCACCACAATTTTGAGTACTATTTTGACCAAAGAAGAAGCACATTAGATTCGCGAGAATACGGTATCTCACAGGCGTGTTGTGGAAATATAGACATAACTGAGGAATATCAATGAGAAGTCTTCCTGAAAGTTTTCCCATCTTTTTAATATTCATTGTGACCTACAGGTATCCGTGCGCAATACACATAAATGGCCCTAAATATTAGACATACAAATTGAATTATAGTTACGATTAAAGTTACGATTAAAGTTAATTTGGTAAGTTCATCTGTAATCCACATTTCGAATTTAAATCTCATATACTTGACGTGCACATCGAACTGAAAAAAAAAGCTTTTCGGTGAAATAATAACTGTATAAATACCATTACATTCGTATTACATTTCTGGGAAACAAATTCAAAATAAACATGGTAGATAATTATTTTGAGTATTTCAGTTAAGTAAAACATATTATTCTTGTTCAAATCATAAAAAACATTTTTGGGAAATTAAAAAATCATTTTGAAATACAATTGATTTTAGGATTTAGGATTTATACATTAAGATTACGACGAAGATCTTTCAAATTGAGTTTTCGCAAAAGTAGCTCTTTTCAATTTGATTGATTATTTTCTGTTTCCAGACGCAGCAACGGTTAAAGTCATTGGTGTTTTAAGTGTAGTGTATGTTTTATTACTTGAGATGACGGTGATCTTCCGCCACTGGATGGCAAGATCCGGTACCGACCAGCACGTTGGCTTGTTGGGTACTTCCCCCTCCGTTTGAAGCGGATCACCGTTGAGACCCAGACCCTAAAGGCCCATTCACAATGCAAACATAAGCATAAGCATGGCGTTAACATAAAAGTTAGGACTACGTCTACAAGTGGACTCATTCACAATGCGTTCGCATAAGCATAACACGTAAGACGTTAACTTAAGAGCTTGCAAGCTTCAAGCTTCTGTGCTTATACTTATGTCAGACATAGGGAATGAGCCAATCACAGTTCGTTAACTCAAAATCGAGTATCGAAGTCGATAGGCGAACTATTCGTGCCGATTCGTGTGCTGCGTCTCATAGCCAATAGAAACTCTTATTTTGCCTGTGAAGTTCGACATTGTGAATACGCCAACTCTTCGCTTGTGGTAATGTCTATGTCTATGTGTTATGCTTATGTTTGTGATTGCATTGTGAATGGGCCTTAAGACCTCCCGGTCAGAGTCTCTACAGAGACATTCGCAATACTGACTCAATTAATTGAGCCGGAGACAGACAACGTGATAGTCTCAACCTGACATTCACTAAGGTCTCCTCGTTTTTCTTTTAATTGAACTTTGTAATTGTATTGGCGCTTGTATGGGTGTTCACGTGTAACTTACAAGTGTAACATATGATTGATTGATTAATTATATCTTGTTACAGGGCGTATTATCAGCTATGGTAATTAATCCTAAAGTTTTTATCTCAAGAGGCAGTGGTGGTCTTTTTCCGTTCGATAGTGAGGACCGACGAACACGTATTACGGGGTTTCCCGCAACCAGCTATCTCCCAACACCGGGGCGTCGCCCCAGCTGGCGCAAGTACTAAGCTCTCGACTGGTCTCCCGAAAGCATGGTAGTGTGGTGCTTGTAAGTGAAAGTGCGGGCAACTAAGGGGTGAGGATAGGTCAAGGAAGGGAAAGGAAAGATCGCGGGAGAACTATGGCCAATTTGTTAGGGTACTGCTACGGCTTTCACTTGGCGTTCATTGGAGAAACCACTGAAAAATACTGATCGGAGAAGCCGTTCATTAGAATTTTTCTTGAGACAGCGGTTGAACTCGCCCCATCTAGTGTCCAAAATCTTGCCACTGTCGGGACACGAACACTACTGCGATCTCCCGGTCAGAGGCACCGCAGTGGCAACAATTGTTGCCCTGAGCCAGCTAAGCCGGTCTTTTGAACTTCCCAGATTTGAACGCTACACCATCAAAGTAATACAAGTAACAGGCGATTAGTGAGAGGCGAAAAGCATTAGAACGCTGATAGTGCGAAATGAAAGCTCCTTACAAGAAACACGACCGGAAGGCATTTCACTGCACTAAGGCGGCAACGCGGGGCGGCGAGCGCTGCGACGGTTAAACGGAGAAGGCGGAGGCAAAGTTGGGAGTTGGTGGCAGTTGAGGCGTCGTCGTCGGTGGCGGCCGGCAGGGCGACAGGGGTGGCGAGGGCGGTGAGACGGCGGGGGCGGCGGCGGCGATGGGGATGCGGGGGCAGCGGCGGCGGTGGGGAGGTGGGGGCGGCGGGGGCGGCGGGGGCGGCGGGGGCGGCGTGGCGCACCTTGAGACTTGGCGCCGTTCAAGCGGCGCTGCGCAGACGTCTCCGCGGAGACTCACCTCTCGCTCTCTAATTTCATTAACAAACAGCGCGCGGCCGTTATCGAGTTACGAGGGCGCGCGCAGATTGCGTCTCTGCAGCGGCCGGCGCGCTCTCTCACTCCGCCCCGCCCCCGCCTCCCACGCGCGCCACCGCGGAGGGTGTATGCACCGGAAAAGAGGAGCCCGCAATTCCAGGTAATGGCGCCCCAGGAAATGTGTCTTCTGCAGTAGTTTGGGTTTAATTACGTCACATTAGATTATTTTTATTGACATTTAATGAAGCTTAATAATTAAATGTTTATAGCATTAATTCTAAAACATAACGTGTGTAGTTTTACAGGCAATGGATGTTGCTTTAGTTCTATAAAACAACGGTTCAATAATCATTTCTAATTATTAGGAATGCGTTGTCTTGGTGTGGTGGATAAACTTGCAAAGTTTGCCTCAAATGCGTTAAGCTGTGTCTACGACATGCTTCATGACAATATCAGGGCCGCCGGTTACAACTGAGAGCGACCTAACATTGACACCTTTGACACCTTCTACTTTATCCGGTATCAGTAAAAAAGCACCCCTGCGTAATTCAAATACATATGATATTTTAAGACACATTTTACGTGTTAAACGGTTACTTATAATAATGTCGACGCACATTCGTGTTGGTAAATTTACTTTCTATCGTTTGGTTGCGCAAAACAAGCAACATTTATGCGACATAAACATTCAAGCTTGCTTCACTCCCTCAAAGTTTGCCGTGAGAATTTCCAAAACATTTACCTCTTACGCAAACGTCTGAATATAACTTCAACACACATCCATCAACTCGTTCCAACTGCAACAATGCTGTTATATTATTGTCATGCGGTCACATTTAATGCGGATATGTCAACATGCATAGATTGCCAACCGTTCAAACGAAGCGTAAACTACCCACAGATGACCAACAGATGGGATGCCATCTTGTCGCCTCAAAGCACAAAAGGCAACAATTCGATTCAAATCGACGCCGACAAAGGGCGCGATAGATCACAGCGGTTTTATTTGTCACGGAGATGCCGGCGGTCATAATTTCACACAAATTACTACCGCGTTGCCTGGTCGCCCATGCGAGAAGGGTCAATAAAGCACGGCAGCGTGAGAGGGGGTGGTAGGGGCGCTCGGTGAAAATAATACCCATTGTGGATCCCACACCCGCTCGACGAACTACCCTCTTTGTGCTGCTCGTTCGGCCTATGTCCTTTTGCACTTCTATAACTGTGTATTACTCAACTTCAACAGGGTGCTATCATCTGCATCTGTACTAAACTCCTCCATCGCAAGATGCGAGCGAAGGCAATGGTAACGAAAGTCCTTCACGTATTGAAAGACCTTCTCCGGGATAAAAGAAAGCATCCAATCTGGCGATACTGATATGTTGCACTTGCGCTGTATTTTCGTAAATTTTTTTTCCTGGGGCTTTTATCCAGCTGACAGCCGGTTGCCCTTTACGTCCCGAAGGGACGCATATTCGACCATACACTAGACAAACACTTGCGGGCTCCTCTGATCTGGGGTCAGCAGAACGCGAGGCCCTGCGCGACAACACACACAAAGTCAAGGGACAAACAGCCATGCCCAAGGCGGGAGTCGAACCCGCGACCCTTCGGACCGAAGCGCTGAGTCGGTACTCGCTCTTAGCCACCTCGGCCATCCAGGTCGGCATTTTCGTATATTCCAGTGCAATTAACAACCTTCCTTTCTGTCTCGAAGATTTCAAAATAAGAGGTTGGGGCCAAACAATAGCAGATTCAAGTAAAAAGCTTTTCTTTTTTTAGCGTTCTAAATGAACGCGAAAACTGTTCCCTTGAACTTCGATTCTGCATTATTGGCACTCCTAAAAACTTGTCTTCAGAAGTTGCGCACACTTGGTGTTGTGTTGTGCGTTTGTGTATTATACCCGCTACTTCCTATCCTATTCTGTAACATTGTTTGTAAGTTAAATCTGCTGTTTTACACTACAGTATCTCTCCACCCACGATTGATACTCAGCTATTCATTTGTTCGTCCTCTTTTTCTTTCAATATTACCGATATCTAAGTTACATACATTTCAATGAAAAACAGTAAACATTTTTTATCATCTACATAATATTGGTAACATATCCAGGTAATATTGTACCACTGGATTCCTCAATTTTCGCGTATTTATTATTTTTATATAAATCACTCAGGAAAACTATCCCTATTTCGTAACTGTTTGCACTGAACTCATATTAAGTTTATTAGCAGCTGACACCCAGTTCATCTGGCTGCCGGAAGAATACATTTCGCAGAGCGATGTTGTCTACGGTGGTGTTCATCTGCTTGAGAACAAGTCAATTTTTTTCTACTGACCCGAACAAAGCGTATACCTTTCTGGCTGACTCAGTCCCTCTGCTCTTTGTCTTTCTCTCCCACGCGCGCATACAAACACGACATACCCAGTAGCAAACACACACAGACAGAAATACACACACATGTTCAGAATCTGATACATACTACATCACACTCCACGTGAATTTGCGGCCTACCTCATATTTGACCTACTCAAATCCCTCTTTAAGAAATATTACCATAGTTGGTTTCTCATGTTTGTCAACATTTCGCAAAGCGATGTTGTCTACGGTAGTGTTCATCTGCTTGAGAACTAGTCAATTTTTTTTCTACTGAACGGAACAAAGCGTATTTGTTCTGACTGACTCAGTCCCTCTGCTCTTTGTCTTTCTCTCCCACGCGCGCATACAAACACGACATACCCAGTAGCAAACACACACAGGCAGAAATACACACACACGTTCAGAATCTGATACATACTACATCACACTCCACGTGAATTTGCGGCCTATCTCATCTCTGACCTTCCCGACTCCCTCTAGGAAATATTACGATAGTTGGTTTCTCATGTTGGTATTTGCTAGAAATCTTCAATTCACCGGAGGCAGAACAGTGAATACCGAAAAAATAGGTAATTGTCGCGTCGTAACAGCGCAGTCTATTTATCAGTGGCCATCTTTACGATGCAGTTGTCGTTACTCAATGGAATGCATGACTAGACGATTTTTGGCAGTAGCCGGAGAGCACGGCTTGACTTTTTGCTATGAGAATTTTATGCTGTTCTTATGCAAAGCCCTCAAGAATTTCGGTTAAACCTAACGTCGGTTTGCGGTGTTTTCCGAATATCCAAATATCTCTCACAAGTGTGGCACCACCCCAACCGGCACAAGTTCTAAGTTACCGACTGGTCTCTCATAATGTGTGGTCATGTGGTGCATGTAAGTGAAAGTGTGTGTAAATAAGGAGTGAGAATAGGATGACAAAGAAGAAGGAAAGATCGCGCGCCGTCCATGGACCGTCATAGCAGCTGGCTGCTAGAATTATTCAGACAGTAACAGATCAGACACCGTCAGGACTCAAACCCTAGGACATTCCGGTCAGACGCAGTGCTGTGACATCAAATGATACCCTGAGCCACATAAGCCGGTAACAATTTCCCACGAAATAGTCGCTTGTTAAAATAAAGAAAGTTCTGAAGGTGAGGTTGGTATTTATTGTCTAAATTCTATGACCTATATATAAAGCTAAGGCAACGAATCATTTTGAAATGCAATTGACATTGAGGCAAACCAAAAGTTGGCAAATAATTGCGCTTCAGCAAATTTATTTCCATTTGCAAAGAGTTGAAGTAAATTCAATTCATGTTCTAATAAAACTGTAACTACCAAATATGTTAACGTTAATTACGACTACCGTGATATTTTCTGTCATAAACTCGTTAAAATATCCGTAATCAAAAATCAAACAGAATTTTTAGTTCACCACTTCCACCAGAAAGTTAAATTCAAAATTAACAGTAAAACCTCTATCAACGGTGATTACAAACTTTTTAAAACACTTCATTCAATACAACAAAATATACGCTCCTGAACAAAAGACATGGTACTTTTTGCGACGTAATTGAAACAATATAAAATAATGTCGGAGGAAAGCAATTTTACGGGCGTGCACTCACACGGTTCACGTCACGAAAACCGTGACATTGACAAAAGCACCCGACCAAAAGGGGCAAGCAAAAAGAGAAGCAAGGAACACATGCAAACATGAAATTCGCAGACTCAAACATACTCCATGGGCTCTGGTGGCAATGCAGAAATGTTTATTGCAGGAAATCGATGGTAAAACATTTGTGGCAGACTTTAATGGTGATAGAAGTGACTAAAATATATCACTTCTAGTAGTGGGTATGTACGACGCCAATTACTTGTATGGCAGTGAGAAGTAATTGTGATACTGGATGTGTGTTAGTTAAGGTGCGCGAGTAAAGATGACAATAAAACAAGAACTTTCAGCAAAGTGCAATATAAACAGAATAATGATTAGTGACATTGACAGTAACTAACGGACGGAAGCGTTGCGTATAATTCTAACACCAAGATCTTAGAATTTACATGTAAAGAACGTGTAGGCAGGAAGGTGTTTGAAACAAATCTCGGTAGGGAGAATTCTGAAGTTAACTATCTACGTCTGAAGAAAGAGTAGAGAGAAACTAAGGAAAAATAAAATCACTTCTTAGATTTTGTAACAACGCATGTTAGGTTGAACCAAATTACTGTCTCATGACACACAACGTATTCGCTGAATTGGGGTAGGGCAGCCTCGATACTCTACACTTATTTAACAATTAATGGATACTCATTAGACTCCAAGTCATTGAATAGCGAAGCACAGCAATTTAAGCTCTTGTGTAAGGGAACAAATATCGTATGTTCATCGAGGCAGAAGGATTATATTCCTTGTTCTTTGACGAAGTATATATTAACACGCATTAACAAGTGTTTCAGTGGCAATGGTGACGAAGAGTCTGAAGCCAATGACGCGAGTGGTAAGAGTGACTGAAGCAATGACGGCAATCCCAACGGGGGAGGTGGGATAGCAATCGCGGCTTTCACCACGTCGAAGCCTCGTAAGAGACGCGCTTGACACAGCAATATTGGATTTATGCATCGGTTCCGGGCCAGATTCCCCATTCGCGATACAATTTTCGCGACAGCTGGCCTGAATGATATTGGAGTTACGCTCTGCAAACGACCAAGCCATCGGGTGCACCTCCACGCAGCCGCGTATTTATTGCGGCATAAAGATGCACCGCGTTGGGGTGCCTCCCTCGCCCGCTCGGCCCCGTCCCCTTGCCACCCACGCCGCCCGCGCAGCCGCGACGCCGCCCTCGCCCGCGCGCCCTCGGGCAGGAAATTGCTTCCCGCCGTCCTCGCCAGCTCTCAAGAGCGTCCCCGCCTGTCACCATGGAGCCGCGCTCTCTGTTATCAGCGGACAGATTCGCGAGAGGATCGCGCCGGACGGGTTTTACTGCCGACGCCAAGTTACTGCCAATAAAAGACGCATTACCAGCTGACACTAAAATCGGAAGGGCGGTCGAGCCATTTATCTAATGCAATTTTCCAGTACTAGCAACAGATGTAGCCCAAATATGAAAGGCGGAAACGCCTCTTCTTATAGCGGATTGAGAAACAGATGTAAAAATATTACTCCGCGTTCCTCCATTATGTTATCGCCTTTCATGGCTTAAGTCTCTCGCACCAAGAACGATACGGCGCCGTATTTTACAAAGGCCAAAACATTCGTCTTGATTACTTTCTGCTTAATACAAGCCAGAGTTATGTAAGCGAAGAAAACGATTGTAGACGAGCCGTCGTACGACGCGAGGTAAAGACGCAATAACGAAAATAGAATTCTTAACAGCATGCTCCGGGGGGCTACAAAAGGAACGCTGCAGAACATTTTGTATTCAGCGCTGAATGTTCCGGGTTGGATATTTCATGAGCATCGTCAACTGAAGCGCAGATGGCACAATGCTAAAGTGTGAATATATATTCTTAGTTATTGATGAAACGATTGAAAACTGTTTTCGAATAAGACCCTACACACCACCATTTTCGAAAATTCTAAAATGGTGTTCATCATATTCTGGACCATTGATCTTTTTACTAGCATTTCGACACAACTCATTTTCCATATTCATAGGTATTTTTCATCGCGTCATTTTCGTACGTATTTTTAATCGCGCAAAACACTCATTTTTTGTTGCTCATGTCGAGCAGGATCAACATTCTCAAGAGAATTCGTTCATACTCGATATACTCAGCTCTAAAGTCAGCCAAAGCGCAGAAGCATCGGTGCAACGACGATTCCCGTCATCTGCGCAATGGACAAGTACGTCGCGTCGGCTTCAGATCGTCGGTCGCAAATCAGAGGAGCAGCGTGTCCGCGGGCGCTTCGCCGCACCGAGCCATGCCGCGCCGGCGGTGGAACAAACGCGCATGACGCCGCTGCTCTGCTGCGATCCGATTGCTGGCGGCGGCGGCGGCGGCGGCGGCGGCGGCAGCGGCGGCGGTGGCGGCGGTGGCGGCGGTGGCGGCGGTGGCGGCGGTGGCGGCGGTGGCGGCGGCAAGGCGGCGGCAATGGCGGTGGCGGCGGTGGCGGCAGTGGCGGCGGTGGTTCGGGGGCGGCGGGGGAGGCGGGGTGGCGGGGAGGCAGGGATGGCGGCGGCTGGGTGGTGACTGGGTGGTGGCGGGCGGGCGGGGCGGGCGGCAGGGGGGGAACGGGGGTGGTGGAGGTGGGTTGGAGGAGGGGGGGGCTGGAGGCGGGGAATACGGCAGAGGGGCAATGGTGGTGGTGGCGGCGGCGGCGGCGGCGGTGGCGGTGGCGGTGGCGGCGGTGACGGCGGTGACGGCGGTGACGGCGGAGACGGCGGTGACGGCGGAGACGGCGGTGACGGCGGTGACGGTGGCGGCGGCGGTGGCGGCGACGGCGGCGGCGGTGGCGGCGGCGGCGGCGGCGGCGGCGGCGGCTGCGACGACGTTGGCGGCGATAGCGGCGATGGCGGCGATGGCGGCGCGCGGCGTTGCCAATTACCAGGCGCGGAACGGCGCCATGCAGAATTACGAGCTTGCTGGCGGCGACGGCTGCGTCGGGCAATGCCACTGACGGGCGATGAGCTTGTTTCGAGAGAACAGCATTGGGCCGATGCCGCGATATCGTACAGGCAGAGAAGTCTGATTGATCGCAATATTGAAAATACGACGCTTGGTACTACATTTAGAAAACATTGCGAATGTATTCACAAACCAGATTTCAGTGCCTGAATCAAAAGAACAATAGCATTATAAATATCGTTGTACTTATTAGTGAATAATAATAAAAATTAAAAAATGTCCGGGAAATTTAATACCGGAGACAGTAATAATTTTTCATTCTAAATAAAAATGATTTAAAACTGACTTTGAATCTGGTTTTCGCAATGATTCGCAATATACGTTTGTGGCAGCAAATGATCTTATAACTCCAACATAATGTAATTTTTGAAATGCTAAAATTAACATTGTTTCAATCAGAGAATTATTTCTGTAATAATTTATTTTGCATGGGATTTTTGAATTTTGTAAACAGTTTTTGACTCACATATTCACTACCAGAATTGTTTATAACTTGTTCGTTATTTTCAATTCAAGGTCTTCAGGTTTAAATTCACGAAACATTGTTCAGAAGAACTGACTGACGCTGCTGTAAGGAGTAAAAATAATTAAGGACTTGTTTTGATAAAGTTATGTGATTGTTAAAGACGATATTTAAATGATGCGAAAATCGTTGCTACAAAAAGTGCATTATAAAATATAAATCTGAGAAAAGTATTAATACTAGTTCTTAAAATTACCAATTCTTTGAGTGTCGTTGTCCATCAATATATTTTGAAAAATACAAATACACTGTTGTATTATGTATTGCACTACGTGTCTTTATGGAATTGAAAAATTCACAAAATATTATTTTAATGTCAAGTAGAGACAACTGGTACCTTAGAAAAGTGAATGAATAAATGATTTTGTTACGCTCGTTTCACCTACTAGGAGAGAAAGAAGGTATTACTTGGGCGACGAAACAGGCAATTTGAATTTTGCTCAGATGCTAAATAATACATTACAAAATACATAATATGTTAAATAATGCATACCTAAGTGGAATTAAGAGCATTGATCATATTGCATTGAATTAAGAGCATTGAGCATCATATTAAAATTATTACACTGGCATGATTTTTATTATCATTCCAAAAGCACTAATAAAGATAGATATTTTGTTGTTAAAAATAAATATAAAACAGCTAATTGTGAAACAAATACACAGAGTAAATTAGGCGTACAAATGAACGTAATATATAAGTATGTTAATGTCTTTCCATAATCAAGGAACGACATTAACTTAAAATTGGTTACTAAATCTTCCAATGCACATCATTTTCTGTAATAATGACAAATTACTGCTTTGCTAGTCAAATGAAGTCCACTTACTTGCCAAGGAAATACTTCGGGCACCTTACTTAATTTTAACTGCCGCCTTATTTTTTCACGAAGCAGTCCGTACTTCCAGTACATGTTTAATTGCCTTCCTTGCTTATTTTTTGGATAATTTCTCGAGCTACCTAATCGATGGCCCCAGCTACAGCAATATTGCCTTCGCTTTCAGCAACGGAGAATGTTAAGGAGGAGGGCCAGGCACTTAGAAGAGCAGATCGCTGGAGCAAGGGCGATAACTTACTGCCGCGACTGGAGCAGAGACAACATCTGAAGGCGCCTAAAACAGGGGTCGCGCGTAACGAAGATGCACGGGGGCTGAGCGGTGTGAGAAGTGAGTGCGGGCGGGGGCCGGAGTGCAGGTCGACGCCTGGGATAAACGGTGGGGGCGGAGCAGACGGGGTGGAGTCGGGGGGGGGGTGGACCGAAGGGCTCCCGTGGGGAGTGGGGTGGGGGAGGGGGGCTGATGCACCGCTGGGAGTAGCCACGCCCAGCAATTTGCGGCGCGGGTGGCCGCGTCATTACGCTGGGTCCCACAGACGCGGTAACAAGGGAACCGGAGAACTCACGCGCTCAGGCCCGTCCCTGGCGGTTCGCCTTCCGAAGCTTTGGAGCGCATGCGGCCCTGTTGGGCAACCTTACACCGTCGCTATTTTCCCAGTCCTCCCGCGCACGTTCCATTCCTGCTCGTGGTAATCTAACAAGAAAGATTGCCGGAGATCACTTCGCGCCGTTCCAATTTGTGGGTAGGCAATCCTGCACACACGTTTGTATTGCGGTACAGAACCCTCTAAAAACACGACTTTCCATCTTCCGTTTTGTTGACTTCTATTATTAGAAATACAGCAAACTACGAGATGTGCCTAATTCTATTTATAAGACGTAAAGAATTTTCATTACATAAAATATTTTCATTTCTAACATACTGTTTTCTTCATTCCTTCATCACTGTTTGCTCTGTTTTATTTTGCATCCTTACGAGGGAACCCTGTTGGAAAGATCCTACATACGAATACTTCGTAAATCAACGCTATCCGAAGCATCTACTAAATATGTTTGTCACAAAGACCATTGTACTCGTCCCCATTAACTTCAAGTACATCCACGTTCTCGAGATCAAACTGTAAGCAAGAATAATGTACTCCCACCGATTACTGAATAATGCAGTCCCGCGCATAAACACGCCTAATATTTTCCACCCTATATTCCTCGCAGAGAGATCCGACCGCATTTGAACATAGTAGAGCGATTCAAACAGACGGCTGCACTAACCGCGAGCTTCTGCATGTTTGCGGTGCAAGAGCTTAGAGAGAAAACATGCTTCCCGCAGAATTCTGGTCGTATTTCCTCCACCCGGGCTGATATTCTAGCAATAAAATAACACACACTAGACCGCAGTGGCATTGTGGCTGCTGGTTTAGAGGCGCCTCCCGAACCGAAACAAACAGGCACTGCGTGGCAGAGAGTGTGGGCCGCGCGCCCTGGAAGTGGTGGCGGACGGCGAAGCGGACCCGACGCGGCGCGGCGCGGGGAGGCGCGCCGGTGGGACGGCGAAAGAGGGCGAAAACAAAAAGCCTGTCGGGATGATTCAATTATTTGTGTCGAACGGCTCGCAAATCATCTGCCCCGGGTCGCCGGCCTTGTTTGTGGGCACTATTAGCATCCACGCGCCGATCAATCTTCCAATGCGGCGGTGCTTCAGTGCACGCGCAGCCGGTAAGCTTGGTCGAGTAGGATCGGGTGGGCAGGTGGAGGGGGATTTTCCGAGGCACATGCGGAAGCTCTGTGGTAGCAGTGGGGAACAGAGGAGATGCAGGAATAAGCAGAGAACCTTGTTGACATAAGAGACACTTACTTACGTAATCACAGTACGAAAGGCAGAAATAAAATCTGAGCGGTAATGCAACGAGGTAATACGTCGTGTTAATGCGGTAGCTGTATATGTACCTCAGGATAAATTTATGAAGTCGATGAGTCGGAATTCGTAACATATATCTGAAAGTCTAAGTTTACTCTTTCCCGCACGTTTAAAATTAGCAAGAATTTATGGAGACAATCTGGCCATGTTTTCTGCAAATATTGTTTCTATGAAATAGTTACATAAAATTAAACTCATAATCATATACATACATTTTATATAATTAAAACAAAAAATCTATTATGAAATCGGAATAGTTTAATTGTATTCTAATTCAAAATTAAGTTTTTTCTCTCGGTTGTTTACAGTTTTAGGAAGCTCCCAAATTCAAAAACATTCGATATTTCTATACGTTAATAATGATGACAACAAAGGTACATTTTAAGACACTGTGCTTTGCGCCTGAGACGATGTTAATGCAAGATGTAAATTTTGTTTTTGTTTAATCAGTAGATTCACAATTTCTGTCACCACACGACATATAAAAATTTCTAAAAATACTGCACCGCCCCAGATTTTTCTCGACTGTACTTTCACATTTGCCAATACTTACTTATTTACATATTTTAATACTTATTACAAGAACTGTGGAGAACTTCGTTGTGCACATATTTCATTTTCTGAAAATAATTTTTAAGTACAGTAAACAATTTATTATACATTAAACATGAATCGTTTCAAAGTCATTAGAAATATCTAGTATTATGTGTATTAATCAATTTTGGAGTTAAAAATCTTCGTTCTCACTGGAGAGTTTTTATTCTTATCATTTAAGCTAATAGGGATATTTTCTTTAATGCGTATTTCTATTTCCTGAATTTCCACAGCCAACAGGAAACGCATTTTCGATTTGCACTGAGCAATGATTCGTGAGTAAACAGTCTACTGCAATATGCAGTCTCCCTTTGTGCAGCATCACGTAGTAGTGTTGTTTTGGTGTTTCCAGGCAGTGCGCTTGGCCTTGTTGCATCACTAACGACATTACGTAACGCTAATTCACCACTCAAACGCAGGGATGTGAATCAGATTTTTTCCTATTAATACGTAACCAATTTCTAATAAAGCAAATTATTTAGTTAGATGTACAACATCCATAAATTGACGCTATAAATTTACCATGGGAGAGGGAAACACTGCGAATGGAAAATGAAATATTAAACTAAATTATAATGGCGCAGGTGAATAAAGGACACGCATCGATTGTACATATATTCAGTTACGCATAACAAAGTACTGTCTCGTGAACAGCGAATAATTTGTCATTTTATTACCCAACCAAAAGGCACGTGCGCTGCACGTGAAAATATTCCACAATACGGACGAATAATACCAACCCTCTTCCACAAAAGCGGCAGATATCGCGCGGCTTTGTATTTTCGAAGGCATAACAGAAATTCGTGGGGAGGAAGTTTTGAGAAACACGGATTTCCTTCGCCTTCCAGCGCAATTTCCAAGCACGCTCCTCCACACAGACCACGCGCGGGCGCTTAGGTCTCCCCCAGAGGTTCCGCTAAGAAACGCATATGCGGAGCGAGCCGCGTGACCGGGCGCGTATTGCGGGCGGAGGGGAGCGATTCCCCGCAGGAGGGACTTAGGCGCCCGGCCCAAGCCGGGGATAGATGGGCGGGTGAGCGCGCCGGGAGCCTGCGGTGATGTCGTGTGGCTCCGCTTCAGCCGGGGTGCGCAACGGGGGGGGGCAAGGGGAGGGCACGAGGTCAACCGGAGGGCGCGCGAGGGCGCAGCGATAGCGCCTCAACGGTGGCGCGAAGGTTGCGAGAGAATTTGCTCTGCGACGGCGGAGCAGGTTGGAGGCTGGGGAGAAATATGCTGTGAGTGGATAATGTGCTTGAGGAGAAGTCGGAGATGGTGGGTTGGGAGAAGAAGAACTTGTGAGAATGTTCGGAGGAAAGGATGCTGAGATGATAACGGAGTGAGAAGAAATCCATAATTCAACATGAGAATGATAAGAGATAAAATTAAGGTAGTATGATGGAATAGGTAGAGGTCATAAAATACGAAAGTAAGAGGGGGCGAAAGACAGCATTGTAGAATTCGGTTTTGATTGCTTAATTAGTGATTCCGGGCGCGTCAACTACTAAGGTCATTAGTACCGTAACTGAAGTGCATGTTGTTTTCCTCGGAAGGTGGCGGTAATCTTCCCCCCTAGATGGTGAGATCCGGCGCCGACCTACCGTCAGTTATCGGGTTATTCCCAACAGGGGTCAGCACCTCAGCCACGACGAGCTCTAAGCTCCCGACCGGTCTCCCGGCATGTTTGGTTGTGTAGTGCATGTTAGTGTGTGAGTGTAAGTAATGGGCGAGGATAAGAAAAGGAAGAGGAAGAACGATCGCACACTGTCCGTGGCCCGTTTGTTAGGGTACTGCTCCGACATTCGCCAGGTATTGATCAGAGAAACCACGGAAAACTACCAATCACAGCCGCTGGCCGCTAGAGTTCTCCTCCAGACAGCGACAGAACTCGACTTGGATATCTAGCTAGTATCGATAATCCTGCCACCGTCGAACCTAGGACCCCGGGTCAGAGGCACTCCAGTGACATCAGTTGAAGGCCCCGGCCGCCTCTGCCAGTGTAGAATTCGGACAGGTGGAAAAAACGAAGGATGCACTGGAAGTAGATTGCAGAGTGGGGAGTTTCTTATGAACCGGAAAAACTGTGTTGGAAACGAGAGGAGACAAAGAGAAAACCCTTTTTGAAATTCCACATGGAACGATGCGGCGATAAAGCGGCAGCTGTGCGGTAGTCGTCTGGCCACGGAGACAGGCCGGCGGGGCGTGGGCGGGGGCGTGGGCGGGGACGTGGGAGGGGGCGCGACGCGAACGCAGCCTGAGCGTCCGAACGTGCGCGCGGTGGGCGGGGCTGCAGCCTGGTAAGCGCGCGCGTTATCCAGGGGATCGCCGCGCCCTAAACCTGGGCTTAGCGCGGGAGCGGCGCGGAGTGTTGCGGGGACAGGCGGTCTGGCCCAGGGGTGGCTCGGCTCGTGTCCAGAGCGCGAAGGACGAGCGAGGGATGAGCCGGGCGGTCCGCCAACCAGAAGGGCGGGTGGCGATCGACGGAAGGACGGCCAGTGGAAGTCGGCGAAGAGAACGCAATCCTAAGCAGGACCATAGGAACGAGAAACTACTTGAAGAAAGCAGAAAAAGAGAAATGAATGGGAAAGGATAAACATAGTAAATCTTTCTTAGCACGAACTCGCTTAACACGAATTTCGCTGTCAGACGAACAAACTTCGGTCCCGACTAGGGATTACGGTAAAACAGACATTTATAATACTCGGATAACGCGAATTTTCATATCACGAACTCCGATAATTTTGATACCTTGAAATTCGCGTTCATGAGGATTTACCATACATACCAATGAAAATAGAAAGTGTAACTTCAACCTTATATAGGAAATCATGCGTATTACGAGAATGAATGAGAAGAGGGTCCGATTACCTGTGAAAGTGTCAAGAAGTGAAGCAAGGTGAAATATTGTACGACTGTACGAGGTGAAGGAAAGAAATATCGAGCATGAGTAGTTAAAAGAGAATAAAAGTGAATCAAATTAACATTTTTGAACTATATATTTATCAATATTAGGTTCATGAGTTGCAATAGTGCCATTATTCGAAACAAAAAACGAATTTTGTGTTATCGTCTTTTTATTCTGCCATTTTATAGTAATAATAAACAAAATTCCTATGAAACCTTTTAGTATTTTTTCCGAAACTCATTAATTGTTTAGCATATATTTCAAATACCACTAGAAAATTTAAACATGTTCGTCTCAAAAAATAATTTTTCGTGTTGAACCAGTACTGTAGTTCATAAAAGACTATGCCAATAGCTGATGATATCTGTAAATATAATAGTTTCATTTCCTGTTCAACCATTTAATAAGAAAATTGATTTACTCAGACATTAATTAGAATAATTAAGTAGTTTTATTAGTCGCTGCATTATTCGATGTTTATTCATGTGCATGTCGCTGCAATAATGGATGAGTCTTGGGCATTTTATTTCCCATTGGGTGCAACTTAAGTCTAAATTCACAAGTTGAAAGTGTTCGTATCGCAGACGCCAAAGAAGAGACAATCAGTTCTCTGATGCAGGAGGTGTTTTCCACGCGTCATACAGGAAACTGGAGTTATTGAAAAGAATAAATACTTTTATTTCTTTTGGAACAGATATTGTAATTTTTCTAACAGCGAAGGGACTTCAAACCACACGCCATACCAATGATTCCCTGTATGAATTAAAACTATGAACCTAGTTCCGAACACCTTTCAACGGAATAAGGATGACTGTTACCGAGACGTAAACCAGCACGGCGAATTCGCACCTTGCTGCTCGCGTGCGAACATAGTGGAGGTGCGCAGAGAATGAAACCGCAGACTCAGCGAAGCGGCATCGGAGCGGAGTTGAAGGGTGGCGTGAGTGCGGGGGCGTCGGCGGGCCAACAGATGGGCACCTTGCGGCTCTCGCTCCGCGGGCCCCGCCCCCGCCCCCGCCCCGCCGTGCACCAGCCACGCCGCCCCGCCCGGGGCGCCAGGTGCGTTGCGCGCCGACCCGTGATTAAACGCAGATAAAACGCGCGACGGTCTAAGCTCGCGTCACTGCAAGCGATCGATCTTTGCACACGTGCGCCTGTTTTAATTTGTGGACCGGAGCCGGCGCAATCGCCGCCGAGCCCTCTTCGTGCTCACGCAAACCGAAGAGTGGGGAGGCAAAGGACGAGAATTTACGATGGGTTGTGTATGCAAAGATGTAAAGATATTAAAACGGATGTAAAATAAAAAGGAAAGGAGAAAATACCTATACAATATTTAAAAAATCATAAATATAATAAAGGATGGTATGTCGAGAAAAACGTCATAACCGCAAGGGTCAACACAGAAAGGGAAAAGGGATGTGTTGGCTAGAATGAGAAGTAGTGGAAAGTGATGCCAGGTTGTTTAGGTGAAACTACAGCAGCGCGAAAGTAAATAAAAAATGTGAAAAGTACAGGAACAAAAAAGCATCCGGCATCACCAAGTGCTGAAAGGAATCAAAGAGCTGCCGAGAGAGCGATGGATGGAGTGTACACCCACGGTGTCGTGAGCGGGGACCAGGAGGGGCGTGGGACGGGGGGGGGGCGTGGCGGACGGCAGCAAGCGGCCGCGAGGACATCAGGTGGGCGGCCGTTTCGACTTCGACGGCCAGTGGCTGAGGCGCGGGAGAGCCAACGGATGGTCTGGCTTAATGGATTCGCGCATTCCGCGTGACGGCTGGATTGGACTCGCTAGCGGGATCAGGTCAGCTCTGAATGCGAAAGGCCGCAAGGGACGCGAAAGGAAGAGTGATGCGTCGTTCCACCTACAAGAGCTGAGGGTCGCTGCAGGGGGCTCTGATTTGCACCGGGACCTAGCGATTACATAGGGCCGAGTAGAACAAGTCGATAATAAAATCACACAATTCTTCACTAAATAATGCAGAAAATTAGTGCCTATGTCGTTGGATTCATAGTTAGGTATATTAAAAAAATAAATGACCATTATTATACGTTACGAATTGTCAGAGGAAATGTTTCTAGCCAGAATAAATGTGGAAAAGGAAAAAAATGTGCGGCTAGTTTATGTATTCGAATGTCGTATTCCGTCAATGAATTCCAGGTTTAATGTAATATGATTTATTCTCATATGCCAAATATTGGAGCAAGCGTGATTTTGTTTTTAACGCAAACGGATAAACTATAAATTTCATCCCCTTGACAAGAACAATAGATTACAAACTTCGTGTTAATCCTTTCGGAGGTACTTGAATCAGCTCATATTATGATTGGAAACCTGTCTTTGGAAAGCTAGACTCACAAATTACAATTAAAATCGTGAAACAGAATACATATAAGAGTTACTGTGTAAAGGCGGGAAGCGCCCCCGAATTACAATGGAGAAAAACGTTACAAATAGAGGGATTTTAAATTTATTGAGGGAATTCACAAAAGAGAAGTAAAGAACTCTTTGTTCCACCAAGAGAGAATATACGCCCGTAATTTACAAGAGTGCAGAGCTCTTTCCGTTATTGAGGATAATATTCATCAGATTTACATTCCAATACATTTAATCTGCTCTACAGATCCCTCTGAAAATAACCAACGAAATAACTCATTCGCCGGAGAGATGACGGCCGCGTAAAATGTACAAGCCGAATTTAAAAACTTCCACCTTCGGTGAAAACCAACGATCCCGCACTCTATATTCAGCAGCGCACGAATAATTCGTGAAGTATAGAGCGCGCCCGGTGAGCGGCGGAGAGGGGGTGATAAGCACCGGGGGGAGGGGGAGCTGACGTGAATGACAGAGGCAGCGGACGCACCGCGGAGCTGCGGGGCCAGAGGTGCGTTATAACACGACTCGCCGCCAGAGCTGATTACGTATGGAGATATTCGCGGTCGATTGTCTATTTGTTTATGCCGGCGGCGGAGCCCCGCCGGGTCGCGCCAGGACGCGCGAGAGCGCATGCAGATATTAATACGGAAAGCTCGCAGCCGATATCCCGCGATCGCGGCGGCGCGGCGGCAGCGCTGGGAATTCCGTGAGCGATCTGGTGGGAGGGCGAGCGAACGTGTCGGACGGGTACTCGAGGGACGAGGGAGGATAGGATGTTGATGTGGGAGAGTGCTTCGGCGAATTGGGAGATCGGCAGTTCAGTTACTCTATCTATGCGCAAATAACTAATTATCTGAAGAACATTAGGGAAAGGGATGCAAGAAAATCAGCAACGTTAAAAACAGCAGAAAATGAGTGATATAAAGCTGGGAAACAATGACTAGGGGAAGTGGAAAATATGAGAGAATAATATGCAATGAAGGAATTTTGAATGAAATACTATTCATAAGTAACAATGAGGTTAATGATTGAAAAGGAAAACCGGAGATATGAAGAAATAAGATTAGGAACGATAACGAATTGTACCCTGCATGAAAAGGAAACATAAAGCGTGAAAAGGAAACAACGGTAGAAGAAAAACAGCGGGACATACCCTACTCTAAGGTTAAAAATCTTAATCAAAATACAATTTTAACTTACACAGATCAATCTTGGAGATCAATCTAAGCAATTCTTTTTTTAATCATTCAATTTTACTTTAGTTCTCCCTCCACTGGAAAACTATGGATTTTCTTTAGATTCCTACGTATACAGATAAGGAAGAAAATAATGAAAATAGGCTCTACGATCCGCAGAACCACGTACTTATTAAGATAACGCGAGGCAGTCAAAGGTGCCGCAGTAATTTAACGCCAGAACATCCCGAGAGTACAACAAAGCGGAAGATAGAGCAATGATAACAGCATCATGGGGGCCACTCAGGAAAGCGTGCAACCAGCATCAGAGCCCGAGCGGCGCCGAGTCAGACTGGGCCGGAGCGGGGAGGGGTGGGGCGGGGAGAGCGGGCGTGTAGTGGCTTCCCAGGTGCATTGTGAGCCGTCCGCCGTATTTAATTAGGGCGAAAGTCGAGCGGGGGCCCGCATAGGCCAAGAGCGGCCCGCATAGCGGGGAGGAGCGGGGTGCGTGGCGGGGCGGGGCGGGGCAGCGCGGCGCGATGCGGTTCGCGAGCGCCGGACCTTCCGGGCAGCGGAGAGCGACGGGGCGGGGAGGGGCAGGGGCAGCGGCGGAGATGAAACGAACGCCGCTTCAGGGAACCCAATTCGGCCGTCATGTCGCATCGCGCTGCGGCGCGCCGCGCCCGCGCCATAAAGGGACCCGCACGGCGTCGTCAAGCCGGTGGGAACGAGGACAACCCTCTGGCTGGGTGGAGACGGGGCTAACGTTGTTTGCTAGTAGCGTAAACTGCGTCGTTGTGTGTGGCGGCTTGTGACAATTGTTGTGGTTCCGCATGCATGACAATAAAGTATGTGTAATTCGTGTTTGAGGTGAATGGAGGGAAATGTTGTTCGAGAAAGGGGATGATAACATTCATTTCATTTCATGACAAATATATTTCCATAAAATGGAAGCGGTATGATTTTTACACGTACATGAAGAATTTTAAATTGAGTAGGAAATGTTTAAGTATGTAAATAACCTACTACTGTCAATAACGCTTCCCAGCAGCATAAATGTGTTTTATTCTAAACAATTGTTTTCAGCGTTTAAAATTTGTTCTGCTTATAATTGTGAATCCACACTCACCCATATTTGTTCATGTGACTTCGTAAAATCCTCCTGTCCGTTGGTGGCACTTACCTGTAAAGAAAATAACAGATATAAATAAGGGAAAACATAACGTTAATAAATATTATATACAGGTTTACATGAAAATGAAATGAGAGCATTGCAGATTAATCATGAAAGTACTAACTATGAAGTAGCCATTTTAAGTTTTTAGATAAAATGAAAATGATATAAAAGAAGAAAAATTACTAATTTTCATTACCAAAAAGTATATGCTATTATATTCCCAGTAGGTAAGTAAATCATACATCTTGAGGTTTGAGACAAATTGAAATTTGACTACATTCACTCAAATGGCAAATGTATACGTAAGAAAGTAAAATACAGAGACATTCTGACCTTGGATAAAAAAAAGTCACTATTCACATTTGTTACATTTACATGAGAAACACACCAGCAATATCACCTGCACCTGCATTATCAGGGTATGAAAATATTAGTTATACTTTTGATATTATTTTGGTGGTTTTTATCTTCGAAAAAAATCTTTACTTCTTTCTCGAATTCCTCACGAACACAATATTGAGAACCCAACAACTTCCACGGCCATCCAAATAGCCCCAAAGGCGACCACACTTAAAACTTCAGAGCAGACCCGAGCGGCCGCACACTACTTCACCGAGGAAGGGGGTGATGAAGCAACTCGAGAGGGCGGAAATAGATAAAAAGAACTCGCAAGAGAAAAGCACTTTCATTCAGTCGCTTTGTTAATGGCCCATTCATTTGGAGCATTGCCGCCCTTCTTTCCGGCGCGCGTTGGATGGAAGGAGAAAAGAAAGAAGAAGAAAGAGGGAGAGAAAGAGTGAGAAAGGGAATAGTGTCTACGGGAGGGCGCAAGCGACCAAGACGCATGAAAGGCGTTGGCAATTGCCTGAAATCTTGAGGTAATTCGAGGCGTTCGCGCCTTCCCCACCCTCCTGCTTCGGCCAGCGCCTCCCGCAGTTAATTGGGTCTGCGAGGTGCCAGCGTAATTAACAAATAAATCCAGGCCGCGACTCGGCGACGGCCGGGCAGCTTCAATTACTGAGACCGACGCGACGCGGCAGAGCGGCCAACGACGGCGGGAGGCGACGGCGCCGCGGGTCCCCACTCGCTTTGACGGCTACAACGAGCTTCAAAGTGCTGATGGTTTAGTGCTTAGGGAGATAAGCACAGAAGATACGACTTGGAGATCTTGCGATTAGTAGGGTGACGAAACAAAATAACGCGAGAGGGGAAGGGGAAGCAGAATGTGAAGATGGGGTTCCGCAGCTCCGCCCCATCAAGTGTAACATTTTGGTTACACGCAATGACGTGGTAAAAGTGACTTTACACCACAATTACTACAAGCAACTTGTTACAGGAACTGATGATGATAAAACAGCGATGGGTATTGAACTTATGACTACGAAGTAAGGAAAGAGGGTTGTTGAGCATAGAGGAATCTGTGTGTTATGAGTACGGCATTGTATAAAACAGTAGGAAAATGAAAATAATCGAATTTATTTGTTTGCTCAAAAATTAAATTGAGCAAATCGAACATTTTCAAGCGAATGCCATTAATGAATTAATTCATTGACAAATTTAATTGAAAACCGTGGATCATATAGAATGAACTACTTTCTCTACCTCAAATAAAAGTAGTATCATTTTCTGTAGGGGAAGTTCCGAAGGGATCAAAATAGAAACGAGATACGAACAAAATGTGAAGTAGCTGGAAGGAGCGTGAGGAAAGAGAAGGCCAACAACAATGGTGTTCATCAAAAGTATCAACACAGCCTCTCTCTACCATAATCACTCTGTATTTCACAAGCTCCTTCCTTTTGAGCTTCCAAACCAGAGGAGAGTGCAGTGTGTTGTAAGGGGATAGCATCCTGCACAAGCTTTTGTGCAGATTAAACGTGCTGGGTTCGCACGTGGAGCCCCAGAGCTCAAAAGTCCGTTGCAACAACATACCTGCTGTTAAATGCTCGGAAATGAAAGAGGAAAGGTTATATGAAACCTCGAAAAAACAGGTAGGATAAACTCTTTTAGAGTAATATCATCAATCAAGTACTCTTATATCTCAAAGCATGATCGTTAAAAAAACTCTCTCAAACACGCGAAGAGGAATTACGTAAATACTGAAAATGCTACTTATGTCGAATTAATACGAGAAATAATGATACAGTCATTTCACGATATTACCTCCGTTTATCTGTGAAAAATGAAACGCAATATTAATTGGATTTTTCCATTCATTTCATGCGTTGGAATAGGAAAAGCAAACAGAAGCAGAAAGTTCAAAGGTATATTACGGACATCAAAAATACGTCAACAGAAAATGAACTCTAAATTTCTTTCTCTGTCAGCATCGGGTACCTTTCCTAAGTCATCTCTGAATTTTATGAGAAGCAGCACGCTTCGCCGAAAAACAGTTCTTTTATAATCATCCAATTTCCGCCACAATTATTCCCTCGAGGGGGAGTCCCCTTGGCAATCACACCGCGCTCTTCCATCCCCAATAATTTAAGAATAATTCGCAACTGGAGGTCAGAAGAAACATAATAATCTCAGAAGAAATGAAATGTCTTCAAGATGACAATACCCAATTCGCAGTAATGAAATTACATTTCAAAAGCAGATTAGAGGAAGCACGCGGGGATGCATAAAAGTTGGCTCTCGGGAGCGTCGCGGCCTTATCGCCGGAGTCAATTAGAGGTCTTAACGACGTCATAACGAAGCTCGAGGGAGAGGTGCCGATTCCGAGATAATTAGACATTCGGAGCGGTATCGGGTCGGCGAATGCCTGAGGCTCGATGGAGGGGTGCCGGGGGGGGGAGCGGGGCCGGGGGCGGGGGCGGGGTGAAGCGGAGGGGCAGCGTCGCCGAGGGCTGTCAACTTCTGCTGACGCGGCGCGGCGGCGCGTCGCTGCTCTCATTAGCATATTGGCTCCCCGCCGCGCGCCCGGGTCGTGCCTCGCCGTGCCGAACCGCGCTGCACCGCGCCGCGCCGCTCGACCGCTGTGCCACCTCCCGCGGTCGATCACTCCCCTCCCCTCCCCTCCCCTCTTCACGCGCCCGCTCCCCGCCGCGACGCGAAGTGCCGTTCGAATTCCCCGAGAGATGGCCCCACCCACCCCACCCCGCCCCACCCCGAGGAGGAGAGGCGCGACCTCTGCTCGACGCGCGCTCAAGCACCAATTCTCCGCAGATTCATCGGGAGTTACGAGCGGGTCACGGGCGCGAGGGTTCTCCAGGAACAAACGCTAATTCGCCGGATGTGTAATTAACTTCAAATCGTGCGAGAGATGTTGGTGGTCACAAATCACATCTAATCTTTTGTCATAAAAATCTACGTACTACATCTATTCAACATTCTAAAGTAATAATATCGCTTGCCATTCACATCTTCTCGAACAAAAAGAAAATAATGTCAAAGACGCAAATTAAGAACATTTCCGTATATAAACCGTCTATGAATTCAACATGAAAAAAACTGACGATCTATCTTAGAAAACTATTTCAGAAGTAAAAATGAACTTTTAGTAAGGTATTCATTTCCATAAATGTCCCTTTAGAGTTTGGTTGGGGAAGTAAAAATGAATTTTATAGCGCTTTCATGTCTTCATAAGTACATATTATAAAGTGAAGATAATTTTCTTACAAGTATCAAGTTGTATCTACGTCAGTAAAATGTCTGGAGCAGAGACTCGATTTTTCGCTTTACAGTACGTGAGGTCGCCCAGTAAGCTGCGGGAGGCACTTCTCTGCTCTTTTCTCCGACTTAATCTTTCTTGAACGTCCGCTGCAGCAAGAGGGAAGATAAATATTGTCCGAGGCGCAATCTCTACTTGGCGGAACTGGTACTAAAGTATTTAGACGGACGGCGATTGCGAGGTACCGCCTCCCTCCTTGCAAGCGAGGGAGAAGCGTTAAAGGAGGTTCATGGCAGTCTGAGTAGAAAGAGAAGGAAAGAATACAAAACGCATCAGCGAAAAGGAATGCGTAAAATTGCTAAGGTGATGGCTCTTCGAGGATGGTGGAAACTATCAGAAGAAACGTTCATTTAAGAAGTGTTATATTAGATAGAATGGGAGACTTACAAAGATAAAATAATGATAGACAAGAGATGATCGAGAAGCAGTACACTAAACGCCTTTTTCAAAATTGTGCATCAGGATCATAAAGGCTTGTGAAAATAAAAACCGTTGCAAACTTGTTTACACAAATGCAAAGAAGGTAGAACAAGATTTGAAAGAAAAGACGAGACTGTTAGAAACAGAGAGTCTCTATTAAAATTCATAAAAGATCACATAAAGAACAGCGAAGAAGAAGTCGAGTCTTACATTACAAAACGTGCAAAGAAACTCCAGTATCACCGAAGCGTTTGATCAAGCAATGCCGTTTCATTGGATGTTAATATTTATCCAACCCTGAGCGACCGGCGTGCTCAGCCTCTCTAAATGTAAATAGGCCCAGAACGCCCAGAGATCGCAGCGCCGGAATTGCGTTAAGCGACGTTGAAGGCGTCGAGGCCGATTGTCGGGCGAGGCGACGCAGAGCGACTGACGAGACAAGCACGCGGAAAGTGGCGCGGGAGGACTCTGGGCAAACAGAAAGAGCGTTCGTACGATAAGGAGAAGAGAGAGACAGAGGCAAACCTTGCACCGCGACACGAGCCCAGCACTGGACGCAGGAGAATAGCCGCAACAGCGCTGCGTGGGGTAGAAAAAAACTACGTACTACAGTACGTGGGGTAGAAAGAAACTACACCGCGTAACAACAAGGCTGAACCGCTCCGAATGTGCACGCTTTTCCATCTACCCTATTCTTCTGTGCGTTTCCGCTACAACAGTGGAGGTGCTTACAACTTCGCGACGAAAGCTAGAGTCGACCTCCTCGGCTCCGGCAGGGCCCTCAAATTGTCCGTAATTGTCGTGAAATTATTCCGCAAGAAAGAAAAAAACGGCTGGCAATTAACATTAGGGTGCGTTTAGAAAAAGAACGGCCGTCGACGCCGCGCTCTGGTCAGGGAACGCACGTTAAATCCACGCCCCGAGCCGCATTACCCCTCGCGAAGCAGCCGGGACGGTGGGCGTCTCTCGGCGATTTAAAAAAGATGAGGTTCTAACATTCATCGCGGGCTATTTTCCTCTTCTGTTTTCGATTAATCTGCGCTTTAATTTCGTTCTGGCACCGATGAGAAAGAAGCAATTAAGATTACAATTTTGCGTTATTATACACCCCATCTGCGAAGCGGGGTGGATCTTCTGCACTTGATCGTATTACTTGTAAGCCGAATTACTTATCTTGTCGCCGCCGAAACAGGTAAGCCGCTTTAAAGGGGCGAAGCGCCACTGGGAGTGGGCGCGTTCTGGGCGGAGCAGCCCTCATTACTGGGGACGGTCGAGCACTGCCTCGCGGCCTCTCTGATCGACGAAAGAGAACGACAAGAACGTGGGTTGGCAGTAAATAGGCAGAGGTTACTTTTAAAGGGCGAAGACGCCTAAGAAAACGATGTGGGAATCAGAATATAGAGGGGATACAATATTCAAGTGACGCATATTTATTTAAGATTAAAAGCAAAACGACAACTAAAATAATAACTGTAATAAATAACAAAACATAACGGGAAAAGCAAGAAACGCCACTAGACAGGAGCAGACCAGTGGAAACCCGTCACGTCACATAGCAAATTGAGTGTTTATAGATCATAATATTTTTTTAATGTGCTACAAAGGACTTAAATAACCATCCCACAATAAAATATATCTCTTGCGATAAAAATGAATGTGGAGTAATGAATCGTTTCACCGTAAATGCACGTGCAAAGTTCAATAGGACGTCGTCCTTTATAAAATGGATTCTATATTTCAAAACTTTAATAAAAAGAAAATTGAAATAGGTGAAAAATAAATAAACTTTTGAATACACTCCTGTGTGTGCTTATTGAAAGTGTCATTTTCACGTTCTTTGAGGTATTTCTTGCAGAGGTGAACCTCCAACAACTAGAACCCTTCCGCACTTTTAGTCGCGTATTTTGCCGCGAATGTCTCCCCGGCCGGCCTTCCCTGGAGCACTTTGAGCCCGTGACACGAGCGCGGAGCGCCGAGCAAGACCGCAGCTCGTCCTTAAGCGCAGGCGGAACACGGGCGGGGCCGGCGCTCGCCGGCGGCCAGGCAGAGACAATGAGGGCAGCCACGCGGCGCCCGGAGGCTGGCCCCCGGCCCGGACACGCCCTCCCCGCACCCCGATAAGCTCTCCGCGGGCGCTCGCGGCGCGGGGGAGAGGGAGAGGGACGGCCGATAAGGGCTTATAATGGCGACACCATCAATCCATCCGTCTCGCGGCCGCAGGGCACCCGCGCAGCCGAGCGGGCTAAGGGCAGGCGGGGAGCCGGCGAACAGGCGTCCTGCGGCGAGAGGCGAGGCCGGCAGGCAGGCAGTTGGCGGGCGACAGCGCACGTGTGGTGTGAACGAAATGGGTTCAAAGTGAAGGATTCGTATCTAATCGGGAAGGCCGGTGAGCTTTTAGAGGTTAAATAAAAAAATGAAAATCCGATCCCAAAACACAATCTGTTATTACATTTTCAAAGCAATTGAAGAGTTTTCATTTCATTTAAAATTAATATTATTAGAAATTAAGCTCTCGTTTTGCTTAACAAATCAACTTCCGTTTTAAAGAGTTCTATCATTTTACTCGAGTTGAATTGTAAAAATTGTAAAACTAGAGAGATCACACGAGCTTGGTTGTAAAAAAGACCTACAACATTTATTAATATAAGCAACAATTAGCATAATCAGAATACTCTCGCGCATCAAGCGCCATGTGAAGAATTATTCATTGCAATGTAAATGGGAGAGCATTATAATATATTTTCACGTGAAACAAAAACAAATAAGCTCTCTGAAGTCTTTAGAACTTGTCATATTCTCTGAAGAGTACATTGTTTTAGCATTCCAGCATGTATATATTTGGAGTTGTCAGCTGTATCACCACGCTTTTGAATTATTTCACATACTGTTTTAGTGTTAAAATTATCACTCCTTTTTAACCCTACAATATTTGCGACATATTCTGAAACACCAGTCGCTAGGACTCAGTGTTCACACGTAAAAAATGTGAATAAACAGAATAAAAATAAGATATTTTACCTAAGTATAAAGCGAAACTAGAAAAAAGTTCTTAGAAATGTTATAAGTACAGAATGTGCAAGGTGGAAGCTACAAAATTTCGAAAAAGGTCTTTAGCTAGATTTAAGCACAACCTGTTTAATAAAATCGAAATCCTACTGAATTTTATGTTCGAAACGTATTTTTCGCATGTTTCTTTAATATGTTATTTTAACGTACAGTGTCATCTATACAATTAATACTATAAACTGAATTTTCTTGTTTTCCTCTTTCAATTTAATCTTTTTTGTTACTTGTTCAATGTTTTTATTGGTTAAGTTTATGATGTAACAAAAAAGACAAAATTGGAATAATTAAACAAAAAAAGGTAGTTAATAATCCACATAAGCAAAATTCATTGAAAAAACATAGAATTATTTGTAATCTCAATATTGATGTCAAAAACAGAAAAATGTTGAACTATGAAAATAGATAATATTCCCACCTAGTAGCAGAAACATAATAAAATTAAAGCAATCTATGAACTCATTGGTTGAAAGTAACTAGTGTACGAATTTCTTATAAAACTCCTGATTACTATTTCTGCTCCTCTGAATATCTTTCCGTTCGTAACATGTCCCATGAATTAATGCAATGATGACCAACTAAAATATTACGTGCATTTAACGTGCAGCAAATAAGTTAGCTTTGATTTTGTACTTTGTACAAAACTTGTACTTTGCACTTTGGTTTTGCATTTTGTACATTGTTCTACCGAACCAGATTTCGTATTTTTTTCTTTACTGCACTTTAGGGTTAAGAGCCCTGACCTTTGCCATTACTAAGTCAGTTACTAGTGAGTGGTTCCGAAAGTCACGCCGAAGGCCGCTTTCCTCGGAAGTCACAGCCATTTGCGCTATCGAACAGCAAATTCGAGCACGTTTCCGCTCCTGGAAGGGTGGCAGCTCCCCCACCTGCTTTTCCCGGGGGTTTCGAGGGACCCCCTGATTAATTAGGCGGCGCCCGCGGGGGATCGACGCCGATATCGCAATTACTCCGCGACCACCCGCGCCGCGCCATGCAGCTCCGCTGCGCGCCACGCCGCGTTGCCCCAGCGCGCTCAGTCCCGGATCAAGTTGTTTGCGCGGGCCGATATCCTCGAATCTCGTTGGCGCGCCGGGTGGGGCGGGGCGAGGCGGAGCGAGGCGAGACGGAGCGGGGCGAAACGGAGCGGGGCGAGGCGAAACGGAGCGGGGCGAGACGGAGCGGAGCGGGGTGAGACGGAGCGGAGCGGGGCGAGACGGAACGGAGCGGAG
The DNA here is from genome assembly GCA_011170035.1 of Teleogryllus occipitalis. Taxonomy (NCBI): domain Eukaryota; kingdom Metazoa; phylum Arthropoda; class Insecta; order Orthoptera; family Gryllidae; genus Teleogryllus; species Teleogryllus occipitalis. Next base: position 390,949 of record BLKR01000041.1, on the reverse strand, counting down.
TGAGACGGAGCGGAGCGGGGCGAGACGGAGCGGAGCGGGGCGAGACGGAGCGGAGCGCGGCGAGACGGGGCGGAGCGGGGCGAGACGGAGCGGAGCGAGGCGAGACGGAGCGGGGCGGGGCGGGGCGGGGCGGGGCGGGGCGGGGCGGGGCGGGGCGGGGCGGATCGGATCGGGGCGAGACGGGTCGGGGCGGCGATGAGCGGCGCGGGGCAGGGCAAGATGGAGCGGGGTGGAGCTGCCTGGCGACTGGGTCCGTGGTGGAGCGCGGCTTCGGTGCATCCAGATTTGCGAGGCTTCCGTGAACTTATCTGGGAAGCGACGCCCCGCAGCAAGAGGGGCTTAGTGCGCTCGCTGTTTACGAGACGCGTACGATGCCTCTGTTTTATTAGTGAGCGAACTTATTTGCTTGCTATCTGGAGAGCGAGGGATCCTACAATTAAGTTATGGGAATTTCAACACAAGCGAACAAGGTACATCTGGTAGTCAATAAATACAATGTATTCATTGGGGATGATCGTTTTTTATGATAGTTGGTGTGTTAAGACCTCGACTTTACAATTTATGAGCTAAAATTTAGGTTGTATTAATTTTAGAATTTTTATTTGTCTTACTGTGAGATCTAAGATAAGACTTGAACTAACAAAACTATTATTCGTACTGTTTGGATCAACATCGAGATATACTCAGAAGTACACTGCCATAAAACCCACGACGAAAATATTTCAAGGAGAAATCTGACCGGACGTCATTTTTACTCCCTGAAAAAGTCGTGAGAAAAGGAATTATGGTCACATAGAAACTCCCAATGTATCTCAGCCCCAGCACGAAGGAGAAACCTTAAAGAAACACTTTAATCTGTTTGAAAAATCCCGAGTAGGATTAGTGTGCCAAGAGATTTACAACAAATCAGCTAAAAACTTTATTCCTTATTCAAGCCACATACATCTTGCTTTGCGGAAGGGGGAGGGGAAACGCCGGAGGCTTACACGCCGTGGATAAAAAAGACCCGAGGTCTAAGCAGCCCTCCTGCGACTGCTCAGAGATGTCTGGAAGGGCGAAAGGGAACGAGTGTCAGAGGGAGCGCACGGAAACGGAAGGGCGGGCGAAGGGCGGGAGGGGTTGGCTGCAGAATGGATTGGCGAAAGAAAGAGCGGATGGGAGGATGAGTCAGCCAAATGTAGGGAGGGGTGATGGCGTAGGCTGCGGGAAAATGGAGTAAGGCAAACAGGATGGAGAAAAGTGGCAGGGTGTGAAGCTTGGCAAGGTGATATGGGGGTTGAGGCAAGACGCTGCAAGGCGAGAGTTTGGAAGCGAGTCGCGAATGGAAGCAGAACGGAACTCGGGAGGGAGCGAGCGAGGGAGCAAGTGCGAAGGGAGAAAGCGCGGGCAAAGCAAGCGGGCCAGGCCGAGCGGGGCGGAGCGGGGCGGAGCGGGGCGGGGCGGGGCCCGGAGGCGCAGCAGAGCGGAGCGAAGGCCTGCGTGAGGCGCGTGGTCAGCGGTCTGTGACAGGGCAATCGGAGGCGGCTCAAGGGGGATTCGGGCGACGTGCTGACGGACAGGCTGGCGTTCGTCATTAGCGGTGACGAACGCTCCCGGGCGCCCTCGCTCCCCCGTCCCGTTGCCCTAACGCTGCGCCCTAGGCCTCGCCCCGCATGTTGCCCTCAGCACATGAACGTGACCTGTGGCACTATTCTCAGTATGGACCGCGACAAGGAGCGATTCGAGGTGAAAGGAGATCTGATAAAATAATAATGTATGGAACAAGAGATTGATTTAATCTTTATTTCTACATGCTATTCGGTCAAAAACAATAAACTGAGCTTAATCTAAGGTATTAATTCTCCAAAAATGCAAATAAATAAGCCCCAATGCAATACACATTACTAATCTCTCTCTCTCTCTCTCTCTCTCTCTCTCTCTCTCTCTCTCTCTCTCGAGAGAGAGAGAGAGAGAGAGAGTTATTCTGTATAAACAAATTTCTTGGTTTACATTAAAATACTGGGAAAATATACATTATTTGTGTGTCAGTTAAAATACATTACGAGGAATGAGTGGTTGATCGGAGGCATATAGTTGTTGTTTAAAGAATGTTATTTTTATTCAAAAATTCGTTTCGTTATTCGTTTTCTAAAACAAGGATATCAGATCAGAAATGGTCTTGGGTTATTTCGATTGGGCATTCTATTTGTTAGGAAGTATTTGATTACATTATATCTACCATATTTATTTACTTGAACATTTTCAGAAATACTTGAAATTATCATCACAGTTAAACATGATATAGAAGATTCAAGAGTATTGAGCTTATTGTACTCTAGTAAGGAAAATAATACATTTGTTCATTTTCCAATTGCTGCGTTGTAACGATTGACCACTTTCTGCAGAGCTTTTGAGAAATGATCAATATACACGCCTCAATTCCATGAGATTGACACGACGATGCGGTAAACACCGAGACATCAAATCACAATCCGATAATGAGATTGCACGCGCAATGGTACGGTCCACCGCAGCGAAGCCGTCATCTTGCCCGGGAGCTAATTATCTCTTGGTGGCGGCGGTGGTGGGCGTGTCGGTAGTAATGGCGGATGTGGTGGTTGCGCGGAGGTGGAGCCGCAGGAAACGGACATGGCGTTGTCTCAAGCGTCTGTGGTGAGGAGGCAGAGACGGTGGTGAGACGGAAATAGATGTAGATGGAGTGACTGCTGTGTGCAGTGATGGGCTATACCCGTTTTGGAGACCATGGCAATTATGAGGATGATGAAGATGACGATGGTGGCGAAGGGGTTGAGTGGCCGGGCGGAGATGGAAGTGACGGTGGAGGAATGGTGTATGCGGTATCGTCGATGGGAATGACGGGGAAATTAGAGGAAGAGGAGGCATCTGCAGGTGACTATATTCTGCTGCGCTGCGTTTGCGTAAACCTAGCGAGGTGCCGCAGAGCGTGTGGTAGAAGGGCCGGGAGAGTTCAAGCTCCGAATTCTGGCCACTGACTCCGACACTCGTTGATTTCGAGTAATACCAATGATTTTTAATCATTATAAACAATCATTCGAACAATCCCAGCCAAATAATGCAATTAATTAAAAACGGCATGTAACGTCATTAAAATTGCTTTTCAATAGAAAATATTACATCAACTGTTCCATATAACACATTTACTGAACGGAAAGACTCACAGGAAATTTATTATGAGTGCTAATAAAACTTAACGAGAAAATTCAACATTTATGAATTGTACTGTGCAGCTTAATATTTTGTAAAACATTCACAAGAGAAAGGTAACAGAAATCGGGCATAATGTATTCTAAGGCAGGGAATTTCATTTCGTCATTCCGGAACTTCATGCCTTACATGTCCAACATTCCAATGACTCGTCCAATATTCCAATGACTCTTCCATTCTAATATCCTTACGCTTCATAATTATGGATGTCGCCGCACACTTTCCAGCATACAATCATTTCAAATTTTTCTGACAATGATGCCTCACATAATAATCTCAATATATATCTTCCATTGTGTCTGGATTGCAATATTTTCCCCGTCAATTACTACAGTTCCATGTATTTAACGTACAGAATTACATATACTAATCCGTAATTACTAAAATTACACTTGTTATTTCAATATAATATTTCTTTTCACGTTGTAATGGCAAACATGGTTTTATTCTAACGAAACATCTATTATATTATAGTTGTTGGTTCTCGACCTTTCTGAATTTCCCTTGGGTTAAATTATTGCATTTCTTTCGTGTTTCTCTTTACGCACCTACATAACATTCGTTTGCTCTGACAACGATTCTTCTCTACGAATTCTACGTATTCACCGTTCCCTTCATCCCATCCACGAGTCTCATCGCGTTAGTAGCTCCCCGTCCCCGCAACCTCGACTTCTGCTTCTCCCTCTCCGTGGCCGTATGCTTCCGCGGGGGCGAGCGCGTGGTCGATAGCGCCGGAAAGCGGAGGTCAGCGCCGAGGGGACGGCCAGTCCGAGGGGCGGCGAAAGTCGCCTGGCGAGAAGCCCCGGGGGAACGCCGTAGTCTCCATCCTCGCCCAACGCACCCGCCCACCGCCAGCGAGTCCCGCGGAGAATGGACAACTGGACTCGCGAAGTAATTGAAGCGGACCGCAGCGCAGGAAAGGGCAGCGGGCGAGTGGATGGATTATTTTATTAGCGTGGACGGCCATTAGCGCAAGGGTTCGGAAGCGCAAGCGTGGAGGTGAAGGCCGGGCGAAAGAATGGAGCAGAAATAAAGCGGTGTAACGGCCGGCTCCCGCCAACCAACAACGTTAAGTGCTGTTAAAGTTTGTTGTTGAGCGCTGACGAAAATACGCCTTGATTCTTTTCGGTCTGTTTTCCCAGAATGTTACATCGCAGAAAGAGAAACACGGTTTGGGTTTTGTCTTTCCTAGAAATATAGGTATAGTGAACTTTGCATTCTTTTAATTTAGCGTTGCAAGCAATTTTAATAAAAGAAATGTAAAAGCAAACAGCGAAAATGCCTTCTTTCTACTGCTGATGAATAATTCATGCATTATTTTAATCGCTTTTCCAGAAAACGCGATGAAAGTGAGAAAAGGGAATCTGTACGAGACAAACATAGTGTCGAAAGTACATTTGAAATAGGAGGCTGTATAGAACATATTTGTGGAGACATGAAATGGGTTTGGAAGTTACTGCACTTTAAAGAACACTATACAGTTATGGAAGCCCATAGGTTATGTGTTTCCTGCGTGTTGTGGTGCGTGCAACAGTGCCTATGTCATCGCGCCCGCCGGCCTAACCCACGCGCCACCCGGGCCCGCGCCGCTGAAGGAGGCACACTCATTAATGCCTTCTGAAAACTACACTTTCCTTTTCTCAGATTTCTTCTGCATTTCAAAACCTCTGTTAATGACATTTATTAACATTTCCATGCGCAAGCATCACGCACCCTGAAAAATAAACAGCACCCGGCGCTGCAGGCCCAATGGCCGATTCTGCACCGCGCGGTTGTCAGCAATGACAATGCTTTGAGCTAAAACATCGACACGGAATGGCATTTTTCGCCATTCCATTTCATAAATAAATTTGAAAATTAGGGAAGTTAGGGTTATTTTCGAACAAAGGACAATCTAAAATTGTTTCTGTTTTCTTGAGAATCGACACATTTATTGCTTTACTTGTGTATTAATCGCATGGCTGGGGCAGAACTATGCGAAGCGTTGAAGATTCAAAGGAAAAAACATAAAAATACGAATAAAATATCAATGACTGACCGTTGACATTGTAATAATTGTGAAGTTATTAGGAGAAGTTATGCGAAGGACACACGTAATCATTCAGGCTATATTTATAAAGAAAGGAACTACCTGTTCTTTTCTACAAATTTGCAAATCACGTGTCAGGTTCAGGCAAAACAGCTTTGAGACCAAAACAAATTTTCCACGAAGGATTTTATCACAAATCTTATTCTCCTCCGCGAATACAGCACGAGTCCCAGTAGCGAGAAATGCACGCGCGCCAGAAGACAGCTCCGGTCGGCGGAGAGCCCGGGAGACGCGGCCCACCTGCGGCGGTGGCCGTCGAGGCCTGGGTGGCACGCAGCGCGGGCCGGGGCCGGCAGCGGCGACAGCGCCCATCCTCCGGTTTAATAATGCGCCCGGAGCGAAGCGCGCGTCCGTTCGTCGGACGGGGCGGGGGTCGGGGCCGGGACCGGGCGGGGACGGGGGCGGGGCCGGGGCCGAGCGAGGCGGGACCGGGGCGGGCCGGGACGGGCCGGGGCGGACCGGGGTGGGCCGGGGCGGGGCGGGGCGAGCCGGGGCGGGCCGGGGCGGGCCGGGAAAGGGGGCGGAGGCGAGGCGGGACGGGGGCGGGGCGGGGCCAGGGCAGGGCGGGGCAGGGCGGGGCGGAGGCTGAGACGAGGGAGCCCGGTCGCGCTTTGTCCACGTCAGGGCGCAGCTGCCCGCGCGGCGCCGGTCCGCCGGCCGGCAGCTGGCGGGGGACAAGGATCGTTGCCACGGGCCCAGGGCGACGCGGAGCGCCGCGCCATGCCACGCCCCCGCCGCGCCGCGCCGTGCTGGACACGCAGGGACGGCGGGGACAAGGCTTGAGAGGCTCGCGGAAGTGGAGACTAGGAGATCGGAAGTTCTTGGAAGGGGAAAGAAAGAAAATGGAAATGACAGTGAGTTGGGATGAACTTGACTTCCGAGACACCGGAAATCCGAAGAAAGAAACGTGACAGGTAATATCATAACTGAATAATGTGATATGTTAAACTTCACCGCTCGTGCAATATTTATAGTTCTGTTAGGTTTTCAATCAGACTTTTGTAAAGAAATTTTGTAATTGCCAGTTGATTAGACAAATAAAAATTTAACAAAAATACATTTTTAAACTGTGATTACAGTATGAACTGTTTTATACATATCACTCAATTGTCAATTATTTAAAATATAATGATAAGTATTTATAAGATCTGAATTTTGATAAAAAATGGTTATTCACATTTAGGATTCCTTTTAAAAATGAATCCATAAAACTTTAATTTGTATTCAATATTTTAAAACAATTTAGAAACACAAATGCTATTTCACGTTTTATGCATTGAATATTGTGAAATTGTTTTTCATACATTTGAGTTCATAAGTTCATGCAGAAAATATTCTTAATAAATATAGGTTCTTTAGAAGTTCGGAAGGCAGAAAATGGAAACAGAGGAAAACAAAAGAGAAACGTAAAACTGTTTATTATAGAAAGGACTAAGTATTTGAAACTCCAAAGTGAAAATAAAACAAAGAAAACTCGAAAACTGATGGGAAAGGACAGAGAAGAAAAGAGCGTGAAAACAGAAACAGGACAGGAGGGACGTGGAAGGCACACCTACAAAGGGGCAAAGACGCAGCCCCAGCGCCCAACGCAGGATGCGGTGGCGGCGGGGGAGAAGTAACGGCGCAGAGTCAACACTCGCCCGCGGAGTGAAAAGCTGCCGGCGCGTGTGGGCGGGCGGGCGGGCGGGCGGGCGGGCGGGTGCGTCGCGCAAACATTCGATATCCGAGCGATTCGGAGGCCATTGTGGAGGCCCGCGACGGGGACGCCAGGACGCCTCGCGATGGCGCGGCATGGCGAGGCGCGGAGTCCGAGCAAACAACCGGCGCTGTGCGGTGCAACGCTCCGCGGCGCGGCGCGGCGCGGCGCGGCTCGGCAGCGGCGGCCACTGCACGGACGCCAGGCAACGCCCTCCGGTGCCCGCAGCAAATGGATTGATTTGATTTGATTTTTTCGAGTTTCCGGGCACGTCAACTACTTAGGTCATTAGTCCCGTTAGTGTAGTGCATGTTTTTTTCTCGGGGTATGCGCGGTGATCTTTCCCCACTAGATGGCGAGATCCGGCGCCGACCTACCGTCGGCTAGTGGGGTTTCCCCCTAACCAGGACTCTCCCACCAGCGGGGTACCGCTCCAGCCGAGACAAGCTCTAAGCTCCCGACCGGCTTCCCGGAATATGTGGTAGTGTAGTGCATGTTAGTGTAAGTGTGTGTGTAAGAGGTGAGGATAGGACAAGGAAGGGGAAGGGTCCGTGACCCGTTTGGTAGGGTACTGCTCCGGCATTCGCCTGGTGTTGATCGGAGAAACCACGGAAAACTACCGATCAGAGCAGCCGGCCGCTAGAATTCTCCTCCAGACAGCGCCTGATTTCGACATAGCTGAAAAGCTAGTGTCGAAAATCCTGCCGCCATCAGGACTCGAAGCTAGGACCTCCCGGTCAGAGGCGCTGCAGTGACATCAGTTGATGCACTGAGCCACCGCTCCCGGTGCAGCAAATGGAGCTGGCGCGCGGATTCCAAGATGAGTTGAGAGAGCATATGGAGATGGGAGTCAATCACGTTGCCAATCAAGTTGATTTCGTGAATCACTTTTTAACTTGGTCATAAACTAGTTGACGGAGAATACAAGAGGGTTCATAATTGAAGATGCTCGTAGTTTAATATTTTAAAATCACTTGCCATCAACAATAAGTAAGTACAATAAACATAATTATTGAATACTTGTCAAAAGGCATTTTCTCCACTTTAATATACTAATTGAAGTTGAAAAGTAATGTTAGAGTGGAAATATCAAATTGTTTTAATTCAAAATAATTGAACTAAAAAGAGACTCATAGTAAAGGTTTCTAATAAGTTAACTGAATAAAATTACGACCAATATGTATTTGTTATAGTACATTTTAAGAATGTAAATAGTATACAATACTATAAATAAGAATATCACTATCGAATGTACGTCTAAAAACACCCGAATAATAACCTAAAGTGTTATTGTTATGTGAGAAATTCTTTGACTGCAGATATAAGCGTTGAAAATATATTACGTTTTATGTCTTTGAGAGGCAGCTAAAAACTATTTACAATGTCCTAGTGAGAGAAATGGCAGATAGCAATTCTTCTCTTTGCGAACGCGAGATTTACAGCAATCACAATATCGATTTCAACGATTGCCTACATACGCGCGAGCTATTTGAATATCTTGTGCACGCTCCGGCAAGCGGGAATGAAACTGGGGCATACTAATGTACCGTTATCAATTCTGACTGAAGCTCGATGCACTCCGCACAATACCTGCTTTGTTCCGTCCCCCGCCGCGTTCGTTTCGATCTCGCTGCGACGGTGGCGATGGGAGTGGCTACGGCCCTGAAGCAGCGCGTGGGCAAAAGAGGCGCCTCGTCGGTTCAGCTACGGGTCGGCGGAGGCGCGCGGGGGCAGCACGTGAGGAGACAGACGCGGGGACGGGCACGGAGATGGAGATGGGAGAGGAGGTGGCGGTGAAGGCGGAGGCGTCGTCGGATGCAGTGGAGCCGAAAGAGGATTGGGTGCAGAGGAAGCCGGGATACGGCAGAGGTAGGGATGGGGCAGAGGTAGGGACGGGGTGGAGGTAGGGACGGGACAGGTACAGGGTGGAAGGGGACAGGGTGGAGGTAGGGACAGGGTGGAGGGTAGGGACAGGGTGGAGGTAGGGACGGGGTGGAGGTAGGGACAGGGTGGAGGTAGGGACGGGGTGGAGGTAGGGACGGGGTGGAGGTAGGGACAGGGTGAAGGTAGGGACAGGGTGGAGGTAGGGATAGGGCGGAAGTAGGGTCAGGGCGGAGGCTAAGGTAGGAGCGGGAGCGGAGGCGGTGGTGAGGCGGGTCGGGTCAAAGGCGGAGGTAGTGGCGGGTCGAAGGCGGAGGTAGGGGCGGGGCGGAGGCGGAGGTAGGAGTGGTGTGAAGGCGGAGATAGGGGCGGAGGCGGATGCGAAAAAAGGGGCAGAAGCGCGGGCAGAGGCAGGGGCGGAGGCAGGGGCGCAGGCGGGGACGAAGGTAGGTGCGGAAGCAGGAGCGGGGTGTAGACGGGGGCGTATGCGGGGGCGGAAGCAGGGCCTGGATGGGGCGGAGGGAGGGGGGAAGCGGAGGCGGCGGTGATGGCAGGGGCGGGGGAAGCGGAGATGGATGCAGCGGGGCCGCGAGCGGAGGCGGGGGCGGCGGGAGCGGTAGGCGGGGATGACGGCACAAGCGGGGGCGGCGGCTGCCGGGGAGAACGATGCCCGAGCAAACGTAAACCCGATAAAGGCGATCGACATCAAATTGACGAAATACCCGATACGTATCGGGCTCGTCGACGGCGAACCGACTCACGGAGGCAGACGAGACGGCGAGCAAAGCGCCCGAGGGAGGCTGAAGGAGGATGAAGAGCGGGCGGGCTGTATAGAGAGTGGTCGATGTTAAGAGAATACTTTCCTGACAGCTCCTGCTGACAAAGGGCAAGTGCCCGTGCAGAGAAGAAGAATGAGAAATACCTATTTTTCATTTTGTTTGTTTGGATCAGTTTACGACGATCATTTATCTAATTACTTAGGCAACAAATGGAAAAATGTTTGATGGAAGTCTCTTTGCAAAGTGTGTTTTGAAAAAAATATATAAACATTTATTACAAAAATGTATATGAATTATGAAAAAGTTGTTTCATGAATAACAAATATTTCTAATTCTAACTACAACGAACGAATGCGAGAAACTATATTAAGAAAGTTTATTTTTAGAATGTGTAGCAGAAAGCGCCCAAAAAACGTTCCATGATACCAGTTCAAGAAGTTAAATAACAATTGTAGAATGTTATATAATTTAAGTGTCATTTTTAGTGTTAATATTTTCATGCAATGGGCGAGATATCGAATTAATAATGATAAAGAATTAGAGAGAACTGCGGATCTCAGTACGATAGCGGAAGACCAATATAACTGTCAAAAAGTAGAGCATTACGACGGAAGTTTGCCAACGATTTCAGAAGCCTTTAAAGCATTGCAAAAGAAGTCGAAAAAAAAATTTAATGATAGGAAATGACAGAGAATGTCAAAACGAAACGATGAGAAAAGATCGAAGAAGGTATTGTAAAGAAAATATGACGACAGAGGATCCACAAAGTACTTCAACGAAAAGATGTAGAGGACAGGCTCATAGGCCACATAAAATCGACAACGTCAGAAGCTTATGGAAGGGATGGAAGGCGGTGAGTTCGATGAAGAAAGCTAAAGGCAAAGAGAAGGGTACAGCACCGGTGTATTTGACGGACGAGCCAGATGTAAAAGGAGCACTAGTACGAGCACAATACGAGCCGACCTGAGGAGCACTTGCAATCAGCAGGAGTCAGGCCGAGCAGGCGGCGGAGGGCTGCAGGAAAAGGCTCGCTATCTGGCAGCGGCGGGCTAAAAGGCGCGCGAGAGCGGGCCGAAGGCGAGCCTGGCACCGCGCCAAAACGCCTCGCAGCCGTAGAGACGAGCGAAAGAATCCAGTGTAGAGCAGGGTTGTCCAACCCGCGGGCCGCATGTGGCCCGCGATGCTATTTATTGCGGCCCGTGAAAGGTTATTAGTCCCTTTCATCTACGACGCAGGAGAATATTGTGCGTCTAATACACGCGCCATGCCGGGGACAACACCCTCTTTAATGTAATAACAGGTTAAGTGTAGATTTAAGGATTTTTTTCTAGTCAATTCAGAAATTGAAAATCATCCTCATGTGTTTCACTGCATTGTGCATGATACGGTCAGGTATCGCGCAATGTTCTACCCTTCCCCCTTCAGAGCTGCCGGGCAAAGGGCCGAGCTCAACAAGACAGGGAAGTAACGCGTGGATCGGTCGAGTAATGACAATATGGCCCCAAACCATATTAATCTTCTCGTTGTGGCTCTTGAGGCCTTACAAGCTGGACACCCCCTGGTACCGGGAGCGGTAGCTCAGTGCATCAACTGATGTCATTGCAGCGCCTCTGACCGGGAGGTCCTAGGCAGGATTTTCGACCCTATATTTTCAGCTAGGTCGAATTCAGTTGCTGTCTGGAGGAGAATTCTAGCGGCCGGCTGCTCTGATCGGTAGTTTTCTGTGGTTTCTCCGATCAGCACCAGGCGAATGCCGGAGCAGTACCCTACCAAATGGGCCACGGACCGCGCGCGATCTGTCCTTCCCCTTCCTTGTTCTATCCTCTTCCCTTACACACACACACACACACACTTACACTAACATGCACTACACTGCCACATATCCCGGGAGACCGGTCGGGGGCTTAGAGCTTGTCCCGGCTGGGGCGGTGCCTCGCTGGTGGGAGAGTCCTGGTTAGGGGGAAACCCCACTAGCCGACGGTAGATAGCCCGGATCTCGCCATCCAGCGGGGGAAGATCAACGCCATCTCCCGAGAAAAACATGCACTACACATTCGGGACTAATGACCAAAGCAGTTGACGCCCCCGGAAACACGAAAAATCAATCAATCAATCGACACCCCTGGTCTGTCTTTCGAGACATCGCTCCGCCTTCGAGTGAGCAGGCGGAGTGGAGCCAGAGCGTGATCGCAGCGAGCGCGCCCAAGGACGTTATCAGCAGCTTTCGGAGTTGGCCTTCGATTGCTGAGCAGGAAGCCGCCTCTGCGTCCCGACCGCTGCGCGCGATGCGCCCTGCTGCGTTCTGTGCCTTTTTGTCGATGTGATCCCCGCGCTGCCTTTGTGTGAAGTTGCGCGACATTCTCGGTGACAAAAGGAGGGCGGGTCGCGCGAGTGATATTCGGAGACAGAACACGGGATTTCATATGCAGTCGAGCTTGCGATGCAAGATTTGAGCGCTTTTTATTGAATGTGAAGAAAGTACATCAACGTATGTAGTTGCTCTGCGGGAATTAACTGAAATGGCATCTGCGGAAAAAGTCGATAATTGCAAAGATGTGCTCCTGAAGTATGTTGCTGAAGTAAATTAACTTCTATACACAAATGTGGTTTTGCTTGCAAATAAAATCATGGTGGAATCATCATGGACTTACTGAATTTTCACAATTTTCAAAAATGTATTTATTTCGTAAACGTAGGTGAGGGCGAAAGTTCCTGAAAATACAAATATCTGCAAGTATTTTTCATGTTTGATATGTCAATTGAAACACATGTTATCTGCTTCAATGCTACAATCTAATATCTAACGCTGAGATTATTTCAGCACAATTTCTGATAATATAGTGTGCATACAATAAAACAAATCAATCAAGACTAGCAATTCAATACAACTCAACAAGAAACAACTTATAATCGGTTTAGATTCTTCGTTCAGATTCTTTCACGTTCGCAAAAGGACCACATGTTACGTTTTACTCCGATTGCAATGACATCACAATAGCGGCTTACGGCCCCATTTTTCTTAAAGGTTGCCAAAACTCAATAGCCTTTCGAGTGGCGATACAGAAGAAAATCTCTTTAAGCTGGGGCTGTTCAGAGGGAGAAAATTGAAATTTCGAAGACCCATCGAGAAGCAATATGCAAGCATGTGATGTTGAAAGATCAAAGAACATCAACGAATGTCGGCAGAGAACGTGAGATGAAGCAAAGTGGAAATCTCTTTTCAGATAATACAACTGCAAAAGTAAGAAATATCAGCTATTTCCATCACTGTATTTTGAACGATAAATTAGTTATTCATTTCATGTAAGTTCTATTTAGTCTATTAACTATTGATATACAAATTAAATAATTGTTTTCAAAGTTCGCAAAGTGTTCTAACAAGCACCCCTAAACAAAAAGAAAAAACAAAATTTCAAAAACAGAATCGAATGTCGCACACAACATAAAACAAACCAAGAGACAAAATCATTCGACATTTTGCAGTTTATGCAATGAAATAAAATAATGAATATCCATTCCGGTACGAGGAAATCTACACAATCCGCTGAAAACAAAGGATAACGGACGTTCAGTCTATTACGAAAACAACAACATAAAAAAACACACTGTTTCTATTTTTGAATATTATTTTATCTTGCCCCTAACATTATTGAAATTACAAATTGCATTAATTACTACGTTCCACTGAAATTCATTCCATTTGCGATCCCGATGGAGATTCAGTCTCAAAATTCGCGTATAGTTGCATACGTAACGATAAATAAACATGGAGCGTGCTCCGCTAGAAGATCTCGCCGACGAAAAACCACAGGAAGCGTCCGGTGGCGCGACAGAAGAACTTCATGAATAAAAGCCGCATTGCGCGTGCAGCGGGGGTGCGGGTGGGGAGGCCGGCCACTTAGCATCCCGCAGCCCGCGCCATGCCCCGATTCACCCCGGTCACGGCGAAGTCAGAACGGCACGCAGCGGCCATGCGGCGGGGGCGGGGTCACTCGTAAAAACGTTTCCATTGATATTTCGCTGTAAACCGCTTATTGAGGAGGTCGAAACCGTAATCCTATACAGTCCAGACGGCATTCAAGGGAAACTCCTCTGAGGCAGTGGGGAGGAGGGCGGGGACAGTTTGGAAGGAATCCACTATTGATGAAGCCATGGGGGCAAAAAAAAGAGAAAAGAATAAAAAGCAAATTGCACACCGATAACGATCCGCATGCGTTTAGACAAACTTTGCGTCGCATTCTGATTCTGGGGCACGAGAGAAAGCGGAAACCGAGGCAGGCTAAACGCAGGACGCAATGCGGCGGTTGCGTTCCGAGCGGGGAGTGGGGCAGGCACAGTGGAAAGCCGCCGTGACCTAGCATCTAAACACGTAGAGACGGAGAGGCAACACTGGCCAAAACGACGGCTCGCGGCGCCTACGTGACACATGCATGTGTACGTATGTAAACACGGGTGCATGTATGAGCAAATGCGCATGCTTGTGCATGCAACTCTTTATCTTCTCGGAGGGCACGGATGTGTTGGCTGTCGGTGTGCGAGGAAATCTGAGCAGATGCACGCGTGTTTTTCGCCCACGCCCACTTTTGCGAGATGAAACTTTGTGACCTATTTCTACTACCTGAAATCCTCGTTTTTTGAAAGAAAGAATGACATACGTAGAGACAACTCGCTGACAAAAACGATTCCTATCGACAGAAATCCGGCCGATTGATGTGGTGCACTACTGTGGTACCGATTGATTGAGGGTTTCGAGCTATGGGAATCGGTCCCGTATATGCAGTGACTGCTTTTGCCTAGAGGTGGTGGCGGCTTTCCTCTCACTGGAAGGCGAGATACAGTACCAAACTACACGTTGTCGACTTTTGGAGGAAAACCCCGTCCAGGCATCTCGCTTACCGGAGGACCGCCCAGCCGGCATAACCTATGGTCTCCCGAGATGCATTCGGCCGACCAGAGGTGGGAAGATCGCGCGCTGTCCACGGCCCGTTTGTCCCAGACTATTGTTCTGCCATTCACCTTGCGTTAATCACACAAAGTTCGGTAAACTACCGATCACAGCAGCCGAACGCTAGAAATCTCCCAACAGCGGCTGAATTCTTGTGTAGTTATGTAGCTAGTATAAAAAAATTGTCGTCGGGACACGAACTCTAGGACTTTCTGGTCCGAGTCGCTGAAGAGGCAATTCTGGTTCTAAGCTAAACTCAGTTGGAACCATGGTATTGAATTTTAATGAGAGTGAAATATTTATGAAAAATAAGTATTGAAGTTTTCGTTTTCCGGGTGGCGTTTTTATGATTGTTTTTTGTGTTTTTTTTGTATTTTCACATGTTATCCGAAAATTTCTTCAAACCTAAAAATGTTTGTCTGTGAAATGATACATAAACTCTCTCTTTTCTGTCTTTAAATGATGCAGAAATGTCAAGTAGTACTTGTAAAGCCATCATAATACATGATTCTTATATCTTTAATTTAGTAAGTAAAGAAACTTTCAAAAAAGAAAAACATAAGCATCGTTTGTGTGGAAGCGTGTGCGAGTTCTCTTCGTTACTGACGAACTGCCTGAACATGATCGACGTTCGAGTCGCCATTCTTAAATATTTCAGACCCGTCTCTCTCTCTGGGCCCTTCACCATAAGATACCTCGTTGAATGCTGACGAGCAGATACATCCGCGCATGACGTGTCTCCCTCGCCCTCCTTTCTTATCTGTGCACGGTCGCGATTTTCCAGGCGCTTTCCTCCTCTCGCAATTCCCCTCACAGCGAGGCGCGTCGACAGCGGACGGCGCGGCGCATGGAACCGCGCCGGTCGCGGTGCCGAAGGAGTGGCGTCGTTGACGTGCGCGACGCGAGCAGGCAGATGCGACAGCACGGATTGCGACGGCGCACACTGGTTGAATCGGGCAAAAAACCTGGCCACAATGGCAAAATTCAAAGTGCGCGTTCGGAACTCCGACTTATCAAATCTCGTTTGGAAGACATTGGGCCACACCACTTTAGCTCCAGAAATTATTTCAATCATTTTTGTCGTCCTCACGATCTCATAAAGCTACCGTTGCTCGAAACACGCGAATTCATTGGTTCTTGTCGACTAACTTTGTTAAATTAAAAAAAAGTGTTTAAATTATTTTTCTATGGATTCTTTTCGCGTTTCCCAATAGAATACTCTTTTGACTATAAGTTAAGAAATTTTTTAAGAAAAAGTGTCTAAATATTTAATGTATGTTACGACTGAATTCTAACCTATACATCCTAAGTATTAAAGTTAGCCATGTATATTGTGAATTATATTTTTTGTCCTGCGTATTCCTGCCTCGATCATTTTTTTATTTATCACGTAGAATGCCCTTAATCAGAATAACACACATTTAACTGCACATACCTGCACCTTTTTATTTTATATCCACTTTACTGCAATGCTACATCGTATGATTTAACACTAGATATCCCGGAAGTGTCTTCGACACCACAGGGAATTATTTTCTCTGTATATTTTTTCGATTTCTCCTTCTAATAATTACTTTTAATAAGAAAATTACGGATGTAAATTTTTAGAATGATTAAACATACATGATCTCAAGAATTCCATATGTATATTTTTTATGCACTTTTGTTTATTTTTAAACGAGTTGATCCGCCATTTTGAATCTTGAAATTTTATTATGATATTCAAATTCAGCGACCTCAAAAACCTTTTGAAACCTATTTTTTACGGAAATCCACTGGCATTTGCAATTGTGACCAGGTTTTAGACCCGATTCAACCAGTGTGCGGCGCCAGGCGGGGCCGGGGAGTTATGTGCCACGAAGCGCCGGCACCACGATGGGGGTGGCGGGGGAAGGGGAGGGTGAAAAAGGGTGGAGAAGACCCTCCGTCGCTGTGGGGCGCCCAAGATGACGCATCTCTGCTTTCGAGAGATCGCTTGGCAGCGCTCAGACAGCGGGGATATGAACCTCCAAGTGTTAAGTTATTCAGGCGTATACAACCCCCTTTTTTCCTGCTTCTCTCTCTCTCTCTTTCTTCCCTCCGACGAGCGACTGTCACTTTGATACGCGTTGGCTCAATACTTCGAAGGGAGCATACCCCTATGGTATTTTTTTGAGAAAATTGTTTGTATGAAAATGACAACTTAAAAGTAACAGTACTTCTTTTCTAGGTTCGTAAGGTTATGTTCAGAAGTTTCTGAAGTAAAACACATATTGTTTTATTTTTATTATTTATATTATTATTATTGTTATTATTATTAATTTTGCGGAACAAACATTTCTGAACCCCAATAACTATTGATACGACCTGTATTCATTGTACATCCAGCTGATCTCAATTTCAAACTTGTATTTAAGACGTTTATCTCCTTACATGTATATAACGTTTTAATCGCATGGAAGAGCAACATCCACAAGTAGACAGAATTTCTTTTTCTAAATCTTAGGGTCCCATTTGGTTCAATATCCGATTTGTTTTCTATTATCGTGCGATAGTATAATTTTGTTGGTTATACTGTATTGTGCACAGTCCAGAAGCCAGAAGGTTTGTTAAATGTTCGAGCTCTTTGAAGCAGGTGTTTGGAACTATGCAAGTGTTACCTATTTGGAAATGGAGGTAACTACAAACACTATCGTGAATTTTTAGGCATTCGGGCTTTGGTAGAAGTGGACACGATGAGACGATATGATCAAATGTTTGAATCTGTTCCGCACAAATACTTTTACCACCTGAGAAATTTTGAGAAACGATGTACCATAATGTCTTGCTTCCAATGCCAGATATTGGATTGCTATTACTATTGCTTCCGATTCTGGTTTCAGTCTTCCTATTTTAAGCTACATAAATGATTCATCTTTGTTGATCTGTATCTTGTTCATTGGTTTTAGACGTAGTCCATGGTGGCTAGTTCTCCGTTACTTCTTTATTTTTCCTCATTTCTTACACTTCATATGAAGTACCATCAACAATTCATGGCCTCTGTTATCATGCATGACTTTACATGGTTTTTACACATGCTTGCTGGTTTTACAATGCCTTCATTCCCAAACTTTCTGCCAGATTTAACCAAATGACAAACCGCCAAGTGAAACTTCTTCATGACTGACCCCACAATTTCCCATGTCGACTGCTGCTTTGTGCTACGAGGCTTTAATTTATCCTCTCCCTCTTTCACAGCGTTACATAAAAAACACACGTGCATCAGATTACGGGTGAGTAACTCATTCATTCTAAAGCTGCTTTCAGTTATTATTATTATTATTATTATTATTATTATTATTATTATTATTATTATTATTATTATTATTATTATTATTATTATTATTATTATTATTATTATTATTATTATTATTATTATTATCATCATTATTACTAATTTTAATAATAATATGCGTATTTTCTCTTAAAACAACAAAAGCAAATATGTATAAGATTCATAATGAATTAATACAATTTTGTATTTGATAATAATTCTAAAGTAGACAAATGTGTTGAGAATGTATGGACGACAAATGTGAAGCAGAAATTATTAGGCTATAGAGAGCAATGTCCCTACATACTGTTCATGCAGCAATATTTGTGTTTCAGCTAAAACATTGTTCAATTCTTTCAGATAACGAACTGCAATGTTTTAAAGTTTAAATAAAATTACAAACTTAAAATGCCACTTAATGTAAAGTGACTTAATATAAACATGATATGTTTATAAAATACATACTTCTGGAATTTACTGCTATTTGGAAGTGATTCTTTGGTATAGGAAAGAAGTTTATATTGAAGATTCAAGGACAAATACGAATTTGAATCTCACAGCAAAGATATTATATTTTTCTCCAAAAGGATTACTAAGACAATGGTAAATATTCTGAAGAACAATGAATATGTTTTTATGAAACTTTCAGTGAACTGTAAGCTAAATCAGCACAAAAAATAGAAAGGAGGAAAGTAATGATAATTAACTTTACGCTTTCCGCCCCGAGAACGATAAAATCTTCACTGAATGCACGCAACTGCTCCCAATATTGCAGCAGATACTACTTTTCTCGAAGGTACAGATGTACAGTTACAGTGGAAAATAAATTTACTATCAAATCATCTGGTAAATCTAAACCTCAGACAAGAAATATACAGTGATTTTGCATCCTTAAAAGAAAAATCAGTTCTTTTCGTATCACGACTGTCTCTCTTCCTGTTCACTGGAGAATGTTCGTGACGGGCATGCGATATTCAGCAAGGAGTTCAAAGCTTAGAACTTGCGTAGGAATGCATAGTGTTCATGAGAAGAAAACAAAAAATTCATTTGATTCGAAACTTATTGTAGGTACTCTAGTTGTAATAGTACAAAAATCATAAAAAATATTGTAGGTATTTTGATAGTAGTTACTGACGCTAAAGAAGTATACATTTAGTAATTTGTTATGGATCTCTAGAAACAAGAGAAATCGTTTTAATGAAACACGTTTTACATGGTATCCACTAGGAGTAATCCTTTTTTAGCCACTGAAATAAACACTAAGGATTGTTATATTTAAATTAAATGATAATTTGCAGCAGAGAAAAATGAATTTCTTCGAACAACGAGAAAACGTTCAAGATTTAAAAAAAAAGTTTCTGTAAGCAATATGAACGTTGAAATGGTCTTGTTGTAGGCCAAGAAAAGACATCACAGGGACAAATTTCTTTAGCTCTTGATGCTTGGAAACAGACCGCGTAGTGAAAACAAACACATTAACCATTGCAATAATGTGGTCGGTCGTTATGTGCACAATCCTTCAGAAGCTGAACGAAGACATATGCGCGTAATTTTTCTGCAAGGTATGTAAAAAGTAGAGGAGTGCAAAGCAAGGCTAGTGCGCAGTGCAGGAAGATGGGTAGTCGACAGAGGCAGCATAGCGGACAAAAAGTGATGAAATGTAAGAAAAGGCGAGGTCAGCGATTTGTGAAGTCCATTAGGATTGCAGGAGTGCAGAAGAGCACAATATAAAAGAGAAAATGAGACAAACGGCTGAGAGCGGGCCGAGGATGGGATAGGTACCGCTGCAACAGCGGTCAGTGGAAGAAAATGTATTCCATAAATGTGGAGAATAGAAAGAGAAACGCTGAGATATGGACGAACAAATGTAAAGATTAAAAGCGTATGATAGAGAGATAAGGGAAAAAAGGGGTAAACGGTGTAGCGGAGGCGATAGTTGGTGCCGAGATAGGGAAAAGCAAATTGCATGCAAGGATCTAGATGCGACAACTAACAAGGCAATGCCATGCGACAACTAACAGGCTGACAGAAAAGTCTCAAGACGAAAGAATGTGATAGGGATGGCAGAAAATGGGGAATTACAAACCATTAAGAAAAACAGGAATTGGAATAACTGCAAAACGCCAGGAACAATGGTATTGATAGAAATAGCCTCAGAAATTCAAAAGCAAATAGTAAAAACTGGCACCCACGATAGGAACAGCAAAATCAGCACACGGAGAAACAAACGGAATGGGCAAAGCAAAGGCTGTTGTGGCAACGTCTCGAGATCACGGCTGCAGAGAGACTCCGCCCTTCTATTCGGCTTCCAGAGGCTCAGCAATTCTTTCGCAAACAGACGGCATGGCGCGGGGAGAGGGTGGCGAGGCAGTGTGGAATGAGGCGGGTCAGAGAGGGAGAGAGGGAGGGAGGGAGGGAGGGAGGGAGGTAGAGAGAGGGAGAGAGAAAAATAGACAGAGAAAAATAGATAAAGAGTAAAAGAGAGAGGAATACGAAGAGAGAGAGAGAGAGAGAGAGAGAGAGAGAAAGGGAGAGGAGAAAAAGTGAGTAGGGTGGGTGGTGGAAAGAGATAGAAATATGTGAGGAGGAGGGATAAGGCAGCGCAGATTATGGCATGTGGTATGAGACAGTCGATGTGGGAGGCCTAGCAAGGCGAGGCAAGGAAGTTACGACGGTGCCTGGCGAGGAGGCAAGGCAGGGCAAGGTGGTTGCGCGGTCTCACCGACTTCGCGCAAACTCGAGTTCGGTTTGTCTTTGCGTAGGGCTTGTTACACCGCCCTTAAGGCCCGCGAGCGCTCTTATTACCGTCTTTTCAGTCATTTTTATCGGTCCACGAAATGTGGGCGCGCCTCCCCGCAAATGTGCGTCGTATTTTTTAAAAAAATATCCTTAGAAAGCACCGCAAAGCAATTCAAAACCAGCGAGGCGCAAAGAAACATTCTTTTTAGTCGTTGCCCTAATTATTTATGTAAGGAAGGAAAATAGGTATTACTTGTGGAAGACCCAACTTCATATAAATTACGAGTCTTTATCTTGAATGATGACCGTCCCGGGGTAATTCTTCTGAGAAAACCAAATTGCGCTTCTAAGACTTCTTCAAATCCTTTCCTGCTTTCTGGCGTATATTTCTTAATTAAACTGTCTCAGTAAAAGGCTTAGACCGCCATACTTTCGGGAGCAACAAGAGAAGAAGGGAGTTGGTCTTTTTACAAGTTTAATGAAGACAAACATAGAGATAATTAATAACACGTATTCTAACCGCTTAATTCTCGTAGAAAAGGCAACATCGGGTTCAGCAATTCCGTGCTCGTGCGAGGCGGGTTAAAGCGGAAAGGTCGATTGCGGGGAACACAATCCCTCGGAACTCGGTGATGGAGGAACGGAGGCTACCAAACACGAGGAATGCAGCATCAATAATATTATTCTGACCTGGTTTAAAATACCTCACGGATCGCACGCGAGCCCAGTCCAAGCACGCAGGGGCTCTGCATAAAATTCCGCAGCGCAGACGTGGAATATTCTTAACGCGAGTTCTCAGGTAATTTAAAACACATCAATCACAAGGCTGTAAGGACGCATCTCCCCTTTGTTGACGCAGACGCGGCGTACGAAGAGTGTTACGAGGTGCTGCCAAGGACGGCGCCGGCCCTGCGCTGTATTTATGGTCATGCGCCACGCCGAAGAGAAGAGAAAGAGAGTAAGACAGCCGTAAGGTCTCTCAGACACGAATTTTCAAACACGATGTGATATTTTCTAACAACCTGTACACTTTGTCTTCGTGTTTATTATGCGGTTCAACTATCCGTTTTGAAAAAAAGGTTTAGAGGCACGTGGTACAATAAAAACGAGTCATTCCCAAATTGGATACACCGCACGTTTTTCATGCAATTACGTTTTTGTACTGAAAATAATACGAGGTAAAATTGTTACCTATTAGTAAAATAGTGAATTTTACTATTGTACGTGAATATGCCTGCAGATAATGTGATATTGGGCTAGAATTTGCAATCAAAATAGAACGAATGCCATTTTCGGGGAGGTATTTATGTGGAATTTTATTTTCTTGTACATTTTCTAGGTAATGTTTATTAGGCTTCAATTTAGATTGGTCTTCAATGAAGGAAATGTGAAGAAATTGTTTTCTAGTTTTCCGGATGTCATTAGCTGACTGATTCGTTACTTAGTTCAGGCGATTTAAATTTTTTTTGGCATGGTAGGTGGGAAGTAAACAAAACATATCGTTATTCTGGGGATGTTTCTGCTTGTTTAGACAAGGAAGGAATGCAATTATGCTTTAAAATCCTTCTTATAATAATATTGAAACCTGGCAAATTAGGAAAAATTAAGAGATCAATAAATCTTCTCTCACTGAAATCTGTACTGAGTCACTTCAATCACTGAAATTTATATCTGTAGTATGTCATCCAAATACGGTAAGGGAAACAGCGAATCCGTTGCAAAATGCAGAAAATGAAATGTTTGAATTTGCAATTTCTTCGTTGATTTTTCATTCAATACGTGTTACAGAACGTGAGTTACAAAGAAAGAAAGAAAGAAAGAAAGAAAGAAAGAAAAAAAGAAATAAACAAATAAAAATGAAGAAAGAAACAAAGACAGGAAGAAAAAAATAAAGAGGGAAGACCAAAAAAAGAACAATTTTAAAGAAAAGTACTAATGTTTATCAGCTCGCCGAAGTTTGTTCATCGATAAAGACCCCGGACTTTCTGCTCCACAAAACAGAATACCACCGCAGCCGGCAGCAAACGGCCTGTTTCCGCCGTCTGCCACGTGCGCGGAGCTCGTAAGTCAGCTCGGCTGCGCCCCCGAAGAGCGCGCGCGGGGCCCGGCCGCCTCGGCCGCCAAGTTGCGAGCGCCTCGCGGGACGCGCCTGCTCGCGCCGCCGCGCGCCCTTCGTAAGTCAAAAGTGTTTTTCTAATACAACGCGTCGAGCTGCGACATTCCTAGCGGGGGGGGGGAGGTTCATTTCCTCCGCTGTCGTCGTTAGTCACCGCCCCGTTGCGGTCGCGTCCCTCGTCTCCGTGCCGCGCCCCGCTCCACCCAGCCCCGCCACGCCCCCCAACGCACGCGAACACGCACACACGCACTTCGCCGCATGTCGCGCTCGCCCTCCTCCAGCGGAGGCGCGCGTGGGTCTCGACCCGCCTTCCATCCCACGTGCCCCACCTCGATTTATCGCCTCCTTCCCGCGCCGAACGCCATCAAACATCCGAATCGCACGGTACCGATATCAACTTCGGATCATTTCGAAATCAGAGCACGTAACATAAAACGTGACAGTACTGCACATTTCAGACGAAACGAGGTCATGTTCCAAGTTCTTCATTACTTTTATACCTCTCCGTCGGAAGTATTAAAAATCACAGTGTGCCGCGGTACGACCGCGTAAAACTACACGCGAAAGATTATAAAAGGAACGTAAACCGCGCAAGGTGGATGTCTTGTTTCTTAAGCGGTTGTAAGCGAGGCGCGTAAAACTCCCCCTCCCGCACTGATTCAATTTCGAAGCTGGAGGACTTTATGCTCGGGATCCCTCTCGACGGACGTCACCTATTTGTCGGGTGGGGGAGACAAGACGAGGAGCTCCTTTAGGATTGGAAGAAGAGAGATAATGGGGTCTCCGAGACCACTGATAAAATATGCTCGGCGCTACTAAAGAAAGAGACCGGCATAAAAGTTTTACGCGAGCCGGGCAGGAGTCTAGCTACAATGCTACTCACCGAGCAACGCGTTTCGCCCCGGAAAGAGGGAAAACAGCGGAGGAGAGTTTTCTTCCGCCGCCGTGCGGCGAAAGAAAAACAACGACACGGCTGGGAAATTTGTTTAAAAGGTCGAGCTTCCGCGCTGCCAGATTACGCTCTTGCGGAGGCGTCCGCGAAGGGGGAGGAAGGGGAGGAAAAGAGAGGCCGGTCGAGTTTCTTTTTCTCGTAAAAATCAGCGCTGTCGCGTCAGACTAGACGCTCCCGTGAAAAGCTCAAAATGGAATACTCTCGTCTCGCGGGAGGGTCTCAACGAGACACTCTTGAGTCGTCGTTGCACAGTCAACAGACGCATCTACCTACACACCTTTATTTTCCGTAGTATAAAAGGTCTGACAACGAATGCAATTTTAATTTTTTAGTGACATATGAGTAAAGAAGTGAGACAGACTAACATTTTCCTAAAATTGACAAATAATGTACAATCTACAAGATTGTGATGTAACGTGCATGTCAAACGACAATTACAGAAACCTATAGATTTCATAGGCATTACTTAGCAGGGGAAAAACCAAATATGAAATCAGTACAACACAGGAAAGCAAAATACAAAAGATAGGAAGGTTAATGTAGATGATACTGAAATCTTCTTGAAAACGTCGAAAACCATTGTAATTGCTTGAGGTATTTTATGAGATTCTGAACACCCCAAAAATTCTAACGACACATTCAGCTTTTTTTCATTGGAAGACACACATTTATTTTGTTTAAAGAAATAGTTTGCCTATTTATTTTCAAATAAACATGCACTACTCTTCTACTACATTCAGTGTTTACGCTAATTAGAAAAATACAAAAAAATACATCACTTCATATTCAACAATTGTTTTTTCGTTAAGACTTTTCAAACATTGGTGTTATACTTCTTCTACACTACTCTCAATCTACATTATTCTGTCAATAATCATACGATACTGAACACTTACAATACTTGTCTCAATACTGACCAAACATTTTTTTAACCGATACACTCTACATCAAGTTCAATCACGAAACACTATTCACTAATACAGTATCCTACACTGCGAATTCTCTAGGAAGTCACTACCGATTCCGAACGCCCCCAGGTCGCACAACAACGTGTCGGCAGAGGAGCACGTGCCAGCGCGCGGGCGGCGTGGGCGGGGCGCCATGCAGGGCATGCAGCGAGGTGCAGTCGTCGTGCGCGCGGGCTCCCGGGTGAGGTGCGAGGCGGTGCAGAGGGGCGTCCATGCGGGCCAGGGCACTCGCAAGAGCAGCAGGCGCTACAGCGTATTTACCAGATGCGGCCAGCGGACCAGCAGATACACTTTGGCTCGGCCGAAGAAGCGGAACTTCCGGAGTCTTCGGAATTTCTTATCGTTAAAACCCATCGCTCGTCTGTGCTTAAAAATGTTGAACAGGCTTAATAAACTTATGATACGGCTGACCTAATGTCAGCCGAATACTTTAAAATTTGATATAAAAGACTAGTGACGATATGCGACTATGATCTCGGGACTACACGGTTGCACATGTACGTACGCTTTACACTTGATTAGGCGACACTACCGTGAAAATTTACTAATATTTTTTACAAAAATACGAGATGTACTGCGACGCAGGTTAGAATATCACTAATCTGGCCTAGTACTTCGTCGTATGTTGTGGCAAAGCTCGCGAACAGTTTGTTGCACCACAGGTAGCAGTTACTCGGCGCACGCAGAGGCTTGGGTGGACACGTTGAAGCGAAAGAAGGTTAGCTTGGATTCTAACCCGCCCAAGTGTCCAACTCGGTGCGTCGGTGGTTGCGGCTCAAGCCGTGTTTATCCCTTTGCTGCGTGACGGGGAAGTCCCACTCGGCAGCGGCGCTGGCGCGTGCGGGTGCGTGCGGGCGCACGCGAACACGCGTGCGGTGGCGGCGGCGGCGGCGACGGCGGCGGTGCTGGCGGCGGCGACGGCGGCGCGGGCGGCGCCGGCGCCGGCACGTGAGGACGCCGAGAGCGGAGCGGCCACGCGAGCTGCGCGCGCGAGCGGCGAGGACTGACTGCCGCCTCCGCTCGGGCAGCGCGCGCAGGCGGCGGCGGCGGCGCAGGCGGCGGCGGCGGCGGGGGCGGAGGGGGGCGGCGGCGGGAGGGCGGCATCGGAGGGCCGATTGCGGCGCGCGCCCCGCGACGCCGGCGCCGAGCCGCCCTCGCGCGCCGCCCCCACCACCACGCCCTCCGGCCCCGCCCCCGCCCCGCCCCGCCCCGCCCCGCCCCGCCCCGCCCCCGCGGCCGCCGCTGAGACCCGCCGCTGTGCCGGGAGACGCGCGCGCGTCCGATCGGTTTGTTTAAAGAACGCGCCCGCGCCTGCTGAGGTACGTGTGCAATTACAGGCGGCAGCTGGAAAAGCAATGGGCCCCTGTCGTTTACAAGCCAACATTGTTTCGCTCTGGAGCTTCTACAAGACGACGTACGTCGACAACAGAGTTCTTTAGA
The DNA here is from genome assembly GCA_011170035.1 of Teleogryllus occipitalis. Lineage (NCBI taxonomy): Eukaryota > Metazoa > Arthropoda > Insecta > Orthoptera > Gryllidae > Teleogryllus > Teleogryllus occipitalis. Next base: position 364,827 of record BLKR01000041.1, on the reverse strand, counting down.
GGAGAGAGTTTTTTTTTTTCTGGCTCCATTCGCAATATTAAAGAGAAAACACATTACATGTACATTAATAATTGCTTAATAATAAAACTAATTACTTTGTGGTCAACACGTGTTCGGTATAGGATTTTAATATCTAACACAATAAAAATTGGATTATGTGACAAGAACGATATTTCATCGAAAATGCTGTTTAAAAATTAATTTTGAAGATGGAAACCTGTTTTGAAGCTGCTGTTCATATTATAAACCTTTCATATATTAATTTTCGTAAATTATTCTATCTTTTCAAGCTTTGCCATTAAGTAATAAACAATTTTCTCTTGCCGATAATATAACAAAATGGCATACGCTGCAATACTTGAAGTGAAGGATTTTACTAAACTTTATAAATATGATACTTTGCCGAAATATAATATTAATTTCTCACATATCGTAGTTGCATGAACTTAATGACTCCTAGCCATCGCGTTGTGGTTTCCCCGGGAAGCGAGCTCATTAAGTAATACACAATTTTTTGCTGTCGATAATATAACTAAATGACACACGCTGTACTATTTAAAAAGAATAATTTTACTAAATTTTATAAATACGATACTTTGCCCAATCGTAGTTGCACGAACTTAATGCCTCCCAGCCACCGCGTTTTGCTCTCCCCGGGAAGCGAGCCCACACATCGGCGTCATGGACAGAAGTCGGCGCGTTGCGGTGGCGGTAGCGCCATTAATCTGCGTTTTCTTCGAGAGGCAGGCGGCGCCGCGCGGCGTTCGCGAGCGTCGGGGCGCGACGCCGGCAAAACGGCGAACAAAGACGCTGCGCGCGACGTCACCGCCCATGCCGCCCGCCCTCTTTAAGGGCGCCGCCGGCGGAGGCTCGCGCCCGCACGCCCACCCAACGCGCTATAATTAATGGAGGGCGCGCCTCGCGGCGACGCGCGTCTCCGCATGGCTCGGGCAGCTGCGGTGGCCAAGCCGCTGCCGGAGGAAGAAGAAGCGAAGGGCGAGGCGGTAGGGGAGGGGATGGCTGAGGAAGGGATAGTGAAAGGAGGGGTGGTGGTGGCCACGGCTGCGCCGGGGAGGGTTGGTAAGTATAGTTGGTTTGTAAGGAGTTCTAGTTGTCGGGGAAAAGAAGTTCGAAATGGATTCTGTTGTGAGTGGAATATGGTATGAGAAATGAAGATGAGAAGGGATGTTTAGAATACATAACGAAACACCAAAAGACAGAGGTCTAGCAGTTGAAAAGCAATGGAGGTGAACTAGAAAGGGTAATGATTCTAGTAGCGCAGAGAGGTAGAGAAAACACGTTTCGAAAAGGAATGCAGTACGTTATATAATACATCATCAGTGTGTAAAGAATATGATAATCATTGAACAGTAAAACTTAGACGGAGTAAAACGCTGGTAATGAAAACAACAACATGAGTTGTTTAATGTTGGTGACAGCACTTTGAAGTGCGTAATAGAAGCAAATTAAAAGGACGAGACGCATAAAAGAAGAGCAAACTAGAAAGCCTGAAAAAGGAAAAGGGGGGGATAATAACAAGGTAGACAGAAAGGGCAAAGGGTGTGTGGGACGGGCAGAGAAGAGGAGGCCATGAGAAGCGCTACCGTTGGCGGCGTTGTGGAGCGGCGGCAACGGGAACGCAGCAGCGGAAGATATGCACTTTCTTGCCCCCGCAGCCAAGCGTCTTATTTCCGTCCGCACACGTAACAACTGCGCGCAACGCCTAGGAAGTCGGCTGGAAGTGACGTAAGGCAGCGAAGCCCAGCGACGACGGAGAGCGCTTTGATGCGATGCATACAGGCTTTTAGCGCGTCTCCTAAATGGTTGACAACGCGTTGCGTACCTATATCGCGCGTGAGAGTGAATTTGCGTGTAGAAACTTTATGAAATTATGAGAGGCGTCCATTTGGTACAGTATATTTTCGTATATACACCAAGCAAAATATTATTTCAAAACCACTTCGTTCACTTGTTTAAACGTCGTTAAAAAGAGAAATATTACGTTCATTCCAATGAAATTTCATGCAAGTATAAATATAATTTTTCAATTGTCGATTAAACAAACTGATTTTACTCTCAAACTGAAGGTATTGATTCATTATAATAGTATATAATTTAAAAAGATTCATTTTCTAGGCCAATACGGAATTATCGAGAATACGTTATCTCATAAGTTATATTTCTCCCTTCATGGAAATGAACTCACTAATAAATCAGCAAACCGGTCATAACAGTTCCCTCTTTGTGCGAAAAGCTCTAAATAATTCCCGTATTTATCTCGCCATCTGCGACCGCCGCAGAAGAAACCGCGCTTCCATTGGCGGGGGGGGGGGATTCAAACCGCAGACGTCCGAAAGAGGGCAGGCGCTACCGCGGGTCGGCCACCCGGCCACACATCGTTCACCCGCTCTCTAAACCTAACACATTCCGGGAATTTACGACGGCCATAACAATATTTTTCAATTCCGTGCGCTCTTTAAGCGGAAGGCGCCCGCGGCCGGCGAGGGGGGGGGGGTCGCGGCGCCGCGCGGAGGCGTCGCGAGTTCCCTGGGTAGTGATGGCAAATTTTACCAAAACATCGATACATCGATGTTTCGATACATCGCTATAGTGTTTTCGATGTCGATGTCGATTCCGATGTCGATTTCGATGTCGACGAGAAAACATCGATGTTTTAATTATAGACTAATAAACATGTTTCTTTCATATCCATTTTTAATTGCAGTACGTAAAAGACAAAATAAAATATATATATTTAGAATTAACAGATAACGAAAATAACTCATTTTGTTGCAACAGTATCAAAAAATTGCGTACTGGTCACTTTTTATGTAACTAAATAATTTGATTTGCAGTTATCGTAATACTGCCGTTCAGAATCGCTCATCAAAAATATATATTGAAAAATTGTTGAGTCATCAAATAAGCCGGTTTAAGCCGGTTCTGGATATAATCCAAAAGTTATGTGTACTGACGTGTATTTGAGATTTTCACCTTTGTTAGGTGTTCCTACTGATGGCAAATTTTATCCAAACATCGATACATTGATGTTTCGATACATCGCTAAAGTGTTTTCGATGGCGATGAAAACATCGACGAGAAATCATCGATTTTTTAATTATAGACTAATAAACATGCTATTTTCCTACCCATTTTTAATTACAATACGTCAAAGGGATATATTTGACCAGCATGTTGGTAGTAAGTAAAATTATTTTCGAATGTAAAGAATAAAATTAACAATAAAGAACATCGCGTTTTGCTATCGATTTCGTGTTGCACTGTCCATTCGGGCAATGACATGCCTGGCAATAACATACATTCACCGTAACACGAGCAACTCCCAAACTTCCTCAGATTGCACAGGTGAAATGTGCAGCGTGATAAAGAGGATGACGGAAAATAACGATATTGATGTGGATTGCTGCTACTCTACAACATGCGTAAACCCCTTTATTTAAAAAAATGTAAAAATTTAAAATTAAAAAAACATCGATGATTTTGCAACAAAACATCGATGTGAAGAAAATAGCGAAAGCAAAATAGCGATGATGGTATATCGATGTTTCTGATGAAAAACATCGATGTTTAAAACAAAAGTTTTTTTGCCATCCCTACCCCGGGGAGCTCAGGGCGGAGGAGTCCCGCGAATACTAGTTAGTGTCCATGATTTATTACTACACGTGTCATAACATGGTTTATGGCAGCTACTGATGTAATACACTTACTCGTTTGTGAAGGGGGAAATCGCTCAAGATAAATATTAGGAAAAGTAATAAAACACGAAACTAAGTTTTGGTGCGTAGAAATAAAAAGGAGTGATTGGGTTCAAAGTATGAGCTATTTATTTACCTGGGAAAACAAATTTTTAAAAACACGGGATAGTAATTACAAGGAGCACCAGATAAAAATGCTTTAAAACTCCCTTCGTTGAAGAAATAATGAGGAACTGCATCACTACTTTAGATGAGCTGTCAAGCTTCAAGCAGACTGTAAGAAGATCGAAATTGAAGGCATAAAATAATCCAGTGAATGAACACCAACAAAAGAAAAGTAAACGAAGGTCTAAAATGTTCCGTTTCACAAGCAAGCTCCCTCTGCATCCGTGCATCGGGGTTGGGGTTGGGGGGTCGGCTGTGAGGGCCTATGCTGCGTGCACCACCGCTCGGCAGGACAGCCGCTGAGCCAGCAGCGAGCGCGCCCTATCGGCCGACCCGCACCTGCAGCGCGTGCAGCAGCATTAAAAGGATCGGAAGAGGCCGCCATCGCTTGCACCTCCAACACCGAACCCGCCTCTGCTTCCAGCTCCACCAGCACCCAAGCTACTAAGCCACCTCCGCCTTCGCAGCCACCTTCGCCTCGGCCATTTCCATTACCTCCGTCGTCAGTTCCGCCGCCACCTCTGCCGACTCCTTCGCCGAGACCTCCGCCGGCATTTCATCTGACATCTCCGCCAAGATCTCCGCCGACATCTCCGCCAACATCGCCGCCGACATCGCCGCCGACATCTCCGCCGACATCTCCGCCGACATCTCCGCCGACATCTCCGCCGACATCTCCGCCGACATCTCCGCCGACATCTCCGCCGACATCTCCGCCGACATCGCCGCCGACATCGCCGCCGACATCGCCGCCGACATCGCCGCCGACATCGCCGCCGACATCGCCGCCGACATCGCCGCCGACATCGCCGCCGATATCGTTGCCGACATCGCCGCCGACATCGCCGCCGACATCGCCGCCGACATCTCCGCCGACATCTCCGTCGACATCTCCGCCGACATCTCTGCCAAGATCTCCGCCGAAATCTACACCGACATCTCCACCGACATCTCCGCCTCCACCTCCCCCGCCACCGCCACCGCCACCACCTCCGCCGACATCTCCGTCGACTCCTTGGCCGCCACCTCCACCGCCAACTCCACCGCCACCTCCGCCAACATCTTTGCCGACATCTCCGCCGACTCTGCCGACACCTCGGTCACCAGCCACCTACGCCTCCACCGCCGCCTCCGACGCTGCGGGCGAGACACGTACCACCTCGATTAACCCTCCTGCGCTACCATCGGCGTCTGCTCGCCCTCTCGCCTCGTCCGGGTATCGCTGACACATCCCCTGCTTGCACGCGATCTGCCCACCGGGCCGTACGCCGGTCCGAAGCAGGTTAACCTCCGTATAATTTTCTTCCACGCCTCAGTAGTGCAAAGAAAGCTAATGCTGTGTTCGAATTGCAATGGAGGCAATGTTTTCGTTGCAGTTGTGATACAAGTGGAGCGAAAGATTTTGCGCCAAGATGCCAGCAAATGTATTAACCAATGAAGTTTTGCTTCCAGTCACGTGTAAAGGACACAACTATTAGATCTCAAATTAAGTTGACTTAAGAAAATAATTACTTAGATGATATACATCTAATATAGATAAATGTTAACAAATGATAATAGTTATATATTGGGAGCCCTTTCTAAAACTCACTATCTAACTTCTAAGTTTGAAACTAAAATTGTATTCATATAATGTTTGAGCTGAGGTAATTATTATTGATAGTGTTCTGCAAAATAATACAAAATCACATTTAATTCACAAAGAAACGCAGGCAATTTTTCCATACCTTAAACATTTGACAAACATCTTTAACTCTATGGTTAGAGATAAGAGGTCACAGCAGAAATTTTCTAATTGGAGCGAAATGACTTGAACAATAACATGTGTATAAGTTCCCATTTGGTTTATGAGTGAAGCGATGTCAGTAGAAATAATTGTTTTCTTTAATAAGTACATGGTTGTTGGGCATAGTGAGTTTTGAGAAAGAAGTTAACAATTATTATTTCATAAAAAATGATTCATTGATGAATGTTTAAATCAATTTTCTCATATTAACAATAATAAAGAAGTGTTTCATCTTCATATTCGTGTCAAGTTTTTTGCATTATAATAAATATAGTGTCTTGTTCCATCAGATTAATAAGGAAATTAAGTTTCTTCAAATTTTTGTCTCTAAAGCAACCATTAATCTAGTTTGATCAAACATTGATACACATGTTCGACAATTCTATGCCTTTAAAGAAATTAGTAAATATTGTTTAAACAGTTAAAAATACTGAGGGCATGCAACGAATGATACGGAGAATAGCTTGAATTTACTTCGTGGGGGAAGCTACAACTACCATTTTGTTTCCTTGTTCGTAGCACGCACGGGTTAGCCTCGAGTCGATTTGTGCAATTTACAGTACCGGTACACTATATTATGTTTCACTTGTAACTTTTTGTATTAACTAATAGTCGCGAAAATTTAACATGTTTCTTCATTAGATTTTAAATATCAAATTTTGTACAACTGCACAAGAACAGACAAAATGTACAGGAACCACATTGAAATAATGTAGCTTGTTTCACCGATGAGTAAGTTTAACCTAAGACAAACACCCCCGATAATAAATCTATAAATAATACAAACTAGTACTTTCGAAAACAGCATGGCACATTATTTCATCTCTAGTTCATTTCCCAATACAAGCAAGTTTAAATTAGTAAGAGATGATAACGCACAGTTTCCATGTAGTGACATAGGATCAGCCGAACTAGATTTGTTTAAAACTTTCACGACAGCCAAAGTACAATTTCTGGCGTCTCATAAATCTTCATAGCATTGGCTTGATTAGAAATTTGACTAATATTTATTTAGTAAACCATTGAAACCCTGATGATTGAATTCACAATGATTTTAAACCGTTCACTTATCATTAAATGAGCGGCCTCTTGCAGTTCCAGTTCATGTTACAATTGAAATTTAATATTATTTTAAGAGTTTGAATAGGTAAAACAATAAAAATACGTAATTCTGCTCTAATATCGTTGACTGACGTCAAATGTAATGTGATACACTTATTAACAAAACAACATTATTGAAAAAATAATCCAAGAAATGTTCAATGAAAAAATTTGAAGAAAACAACTCGCACATATATTTAATATTCGTTGAATTGTTATAAAACCTATCCTCTCGTTAGAAATTTAGTTTTAGAGAAAAGACAAACATTCAGCATTAATTATATTGGTAATCTTAAAACACATTTATCTCAACCATGTTCAACCTCTCTCAGCCATGTTTCAAAGCGCCAAGATTCTTGAAATTTTCCCATGCCCTATTTGAAAAGTATTTCGAGGAAATGCCACCGCGTTTGGCAACCCGGCAAACACACGTGACCTTCCATTGAAAGGATTTCCAATATGCCTAACTCACGATAAATATTCCAGCAGTCTGCAGAAGATGGATTTTACAATCCACCCTCAGATTTAATTACTTTGAAAAGAGAAAATCCGCAAATGTACTACCCGAAATGATGCAGTTCGAATATGTACTGAGTTGTAATCCACAAATCGCATTCCCCACCAAGATGAGGATTCTTCTAAAAAAAAGACAAATCAGGAGTATTTTTTTTGTAGTTCTATGGGCTATCTCGAAAAGCGAGGATTGCTGCACGAAGGGGCTACAAAGAAGTCAGGATCTTGTTAATTAATTATGGGATGAGATTATCGTTAAGCTAACATTTCTCATGGCATTTGAGAAACTGTTTCCTCTTAGAGGTTAAAGATATTTGAACGGACTGAAGTAATACATATTTGAAGTAATACATATTTATCTCGGCTGTCCAGGTGACGCCGCGTCGACACGGCGTCACCTGGACAGCCAAGATCATTTACATGACTCTGGCCGCGGAAGCCTACGACTTCATATTTGTCTCATACTTTGAGTTTCAATGAGAGCAGGCACAATAATTTGCAAATTAATGTTCTTCGTTATAATTCATCCACACTTTTTATAACAATGTCCCATTGAACATAAGCTAGTAAAGTCTCCTCATTAATATAAACAAATCATTTCTAAATAAGTTAGAATTAATCGTATTTCAAAAATCTTGTTGAAAAACACAATTTTTGGACTTTCGATGCTACACAAGCTCAACGTGCTTTTTCAGGATTCTTCTATTGTCTCATATTAACATTTTCGTTGAAAAATTCCAATAAAATTACTTTCACATACTAATTTTGGCTAACTGCCAGAAGTAAACTGTGTGGTTCAGAGAGCAGCAGTTTTGGGGTAGATCTTCAAAAATACATTAACCTTGTGGTTTGCAAGTGTCGCCGTGGAAACCTGCTCGTTAAACTTCACGATAAATTACTTGTGAGATTCGTTTAGTGTTTTAATATCGTAGCCTTCATAGAGAAGTTATAATTTGTTACGGCTCAAATAAAATGAACCATTCGAAACAATTCTGACAATTGCAATATTTTCTACCCTACAAAGGTAGATTTCGACAATACGAGAACCCGCAAATGGTTAGACCCGAGCCCTTACTTTCCATTATGAAATATTTCAGCCCTAAAACAAATACATATTACACATTTTGTGGAATGTGTTTACAGGAAATAACATTGGTTCTTCATTTTGCGGTTTTTGAATCGAAGACCCCTATTTTGCGGTGTGTTTACGCAGTAACTCATTTACAGGGATTAAAGTCGCAAATTTTAATTTCGCTTAAAAAAGCGTTAGACAGCATGGAGGGGCAATGAAGAGCGTAATATAGCAAGCCATTCAGTAACTACGGAAATTGCACGACCTATTTAAACTTTAGCAAATAAAAGAGGAGGTGCAAAGCCAACACAAGTATACGAAAGATTAATAGTGAGCGAAGAGGGTGATGTTTCTGATGATATCTGATGTAAATGAGATTCAAAATTTCATGAGTTGAAAATAAAAATATTAAGATTGTAAAATGTAAAAGTTCAGAAGACACGCGTCCATAATTTGTTAACTTCTTTCTTTAAAAAGAAAGATAATAAGGAAGATTTTTTATAAAACTGCAATTACCAAATAGAAGAGTAAATTTTATGAAACAAATATGAAAGTGAAACACACATGGTGGTTAAAGATAATAAATCAGTTAATTCTAATTTCTTGTGAATATTTAAAATTCTTACTGCAAATTCAGGGGAAAATATCAGGATTTTTCACAACAAAAGGGGTAGCGAATTAAGATAGGTAAATCTGTCCACGGGGATAAGAATTTTTTATTTTGAAAATCGTAATTGAAAGAAACAAGTTTTTCGCCGAATTTAAATCAATCAATCGCCCGAAGTTCTAGGTACTAATGAAAAATAGTAATTTATCTTCTTATATTAGTTTGGTATTTTTAATCACATTAGTCTATGAATTTTGACTTAAATTATCCTTGCGTTTTGCTATAGATGGAAAAGATGTTTCGAGAATCTTTCAGGCGTTTATGTTCCAATTTGACCCTTACAATCAATAAAAAAGAAGGGGGAAAAATGGAAAAAAATTATTTATATTTTCCTATTATTTTCGCTATCCCCTTTGTTAAGCTTTTCTAAAGAATATTTAATGCGAAGGCCAAAGCGTTTTCGACCATTACAATGAGTCAGAAGGAAAGTTCATTTTATATAAAATTTCACAGAATTCACAATTAGATAAGCACCCAGAAATATATGCAGACTGAGTGTTTTAATTCTAATCAAAGTCAATATAATTCACGCACATCCTTCTCACGGCCCATTTGTCTCTAAGTTTTCAAGAGAGTGAACTATATGGTGGAAGTCGTCTTCCGAATTTCCGCCCAAGTGATCCGTGGAGTTGTTCACCCTGTTGCAAGGGAACGAGCGATGGCGGCGGCGGCGACGCTGCGTCCCCGGGGCCTCAGGGTAATTTAGAGGAGAGCGCGGCGCCGCGCGGCACGGCGCAGTGGCGTAACAGTAATTACGGGAGAGCTCCGACGCGTCGCGTCGCGCTCCGCGCACCAAGCGGTGGCGGCAGCGGCGGCGGCGTCCGCTGCATCGCAGCGCGGCTCGCCACAGGCACCGGACGCAGCGAAGTGGGCGGGGCAAGGGCGGCGGAGAGAGCGAGGGCTAGGCGGAGGGAAGGCGAAGGTGAGGCCGGCGGCGAGGGCGAGCGTGAGGACGTGGGCGAAGGTGGGAGACGAGAGCGAGGACGAGAGAGTGGGCGTGAGCCAGGTTGTGGGCGGGAGGTGCGGGGCGAGGGCGTGAACGAGGGCGACCGCTTTGGGGAGGGTGAGTGCGTCTGCAAGGGCGAGGGTGAGAGCAATCGCGAGGGAGAATGCGAGGGCGAGGGCGAGGGCGAGGGCGAGGGCGAGGGCGAGGGCGAGGGCGAGGGCGAGGGCGAGGGCGAGGGAAAGGGCAAGGGAAGGGCGAGGGAAAGGGCGAGGGAAAGGGCGAGGGCGCAGGGCAGGGTGAGGGCGGCACGGATGACGATGGACGACTAACTACTCAAAGGGAGTCGCCGCACGCTGTATGACTGCTGCTCTGCGCAACGCAGATGTCCACTAACATCTCGATTCGCCAGCGCGTCGAGGTAACGGTCGTTTCAGATCTCCATAATAGGAATGAGGTTTTTAGAGTGTTGAGGAGAGATTACTTTATCTCTATTGCTTTCCAAAATTATGAATACGCAGTTGATTTGGGATTGCCTTAAATTAATATCACGTCTTTCTTGTGTATGATATGCATAATTGTCTTGTGAGGCCAGAAAAGTGAATGCAACCCACTGCACATTTTCGGTAATAAAATACTTTCCAAATATCATGTGAGGAAAAGGTAGATGAAAAATGTAACTTCGTAAACGAATGTTAATTTCTTTTATGATATTTCTTGCGTTTAATATATCAATAATAGTTGTTTTGTTCATACATTTTAGTGTGTTCGTTTCCAAACAACTTCAAATCCAATACGTTCGGCTGGAAGAAACTGCCTCGCTAATTCGCGAAACCCGACTTGCTCGCTTCCAAGTGGATTGTCTTGGTGCGAGCAAAGGATCGATCGACCACTGTGTCTCGCAAACCGCGACGTCACGCAGGCTAAGCGTCAACACAATATTCCACGCTCCACTCCCCTCAAGCACGCTGCGCTGCGGTGCGGCGCTCCGCAATGGTTGCGACGCAGCAGCACGCCCGCCGCCGCCATCAGCGCCACGATGATCCACGCCCAGCAACAAAGGGCCATTCACGGCGAGGGGATGGAGCGTTGAAACTTCGCTGCTTTCCCCTCAGCAGTCACCGGCTTGTATCGAGCACAATCCTCCCTCCGAACAGTTCGCTTGCACTGCTCTAAGCGAGCACGAGCCTTCCATTTTGTTTACTGGTTCTTGGAATTTTATGTTTCAAAATTCTCATGAAATATACGACCCTCTTTGTACGATTATGAAGCGAAGAGAGATGTAATATTTGGTGAGTATTTTGTTTTCAAACAGATTATTAATATATGTTCTTCCAAGCAGAGAAAAAAATTCATTCCAATGTATCTCTTTCTCATTTTAAAAATACACATTTAATCTGCTTCTCTATGTGCGTTTTGACATTTTTTGAGTTTGCAAAATACGAAAAGGAAGTCTCATCAAAAATCCAATGTGAAATCATGATTTTTTTGTATGGAAGAAAATACATTACAACAATCGAACTATTCTATAAAATCTTTAAAATGAGAAAATTCTAGTCGAGAAATTTGTTTCTGGCAATTCTCTTTTGGAACAGGGCTTGATACGCTGCAAGGTAAGAAACATTTGTTTCTAAGATGCTACAGTATATCCAAGATGAATGTGCTTCATCAGCGAGAGAGACGATATCGCAAACAATATCCTTTTCCCAACTCCTGCGACTAACTTCGGACAAAAGATACATTTGTACACAATAAATTTTCCCTCCCCAATAGAAGGAGACTCGACGTCCGAAAGTTAGGCTCTTATTAGGGAACACAAAAAAGTGCAGAGCACGAAGTTTCTTCTCCACTGGGGCACTTAGTCAACGTAAAAGGTTTCGTGAAGGTCGTAAGCGGCTAAAGTACGAGCATTTCGGGAAGCGTGTTCGAGCGAAGGAAACTTTGGTGTAATCCGAACCTCTTTTCTATTCCGAGAGTGATAGCACATTGTTTCGTAAAAACCACTGCGAAGGCACCGAGAAAGTTTATTTCCCTGCAAGATCCGCAAATCTTAAAGACACAAAAGAATGTGCATGGTGAGCTCCTAAGCTTCCTTCTCGAGTGAATTTCTGGGAGAAGTTTGAGAGGAAAACTTAACATCTGTTCTTTAACCAGATATAACATTGTAATAACGGACGCAGTAACAAACTTTTCTGCATAGTTCCCCTCTCCTTTAAAGTTTGTATTTTGCAAACAACACGACGCAAGCAATACGACGACATTTTATGAACACAAACGAAATTCTGTATTCTTCATCAAATGTATAGAAAAAGTTCATCTACAATTTCGTCTTGACACTGAAAATACGATAACGAACAATAAGGTATTCCGAATATACTAACCACTAAAACCATAGCAAAACAACGAAACCGAGTGTGGAGCCATTTCCAATTCTCTATTTTTAACCGGGCCCTTGTGTTACGTATGTTGGTTTGCCGGTGCTTGAGATCTCCGTGTATTGGCAGTTCTGTTAGTAACATGCCGTTCTCTATGAAGGGAATGAGGCGCTAGGTATGCGTTTGTACCCTACACAGTGTACTATGAATAGATTCGCAAAAGGAAGGATCATTCGCAGATGATTACCTCCATAAACAGCTAGAAATTCTGATGAGGAACTACTGAAACCATTGATAAGAGAAACCAGTATTGTGATTAGTCTTTGTCTCGTCATTATGATGAGTATCTGATGTCAAAACATCGCACACAATTAAGCCCTTTTAATATTGAAAACGTTTCTTGCAGGGTAATGTTCTTGCATTTTGACTGATTCTGTACGTTTTCCAAATTATATTATTAAGAAAATCAATAAAATATATTATCGTTAGGTCATTTGAAACAAAATTTCCACAACATGCACCTTAAAATATATCAAAATTCTGATGAGATTTGCAAACAGTTTTTTCTCCCTTTTTTCCAGCAGATCGTCTCTATATTTATCTGTTCGCCCCCTTCAAAGAAGGGTTCCCGTGTAACATAACCGCGGCGCTTATAACGTCGAACCCACTTAAACGCTTTCAACGCAAAGCACCTCCTCTCGTCGAATTCGTAATCCAAGCCTCAATCCAAAACTCGCGCTACTTCTGCGCGTGTTTCCGAGAACCACGCGAGCGCGAGGTGCGAGTGGAGCGCCATGCATTAAGCGCGAGTCGTCGAGAGCGGCGCGGTGTGGAGCGGAGCGCCCGTCGTTAAACAATACGCGCAGATACAATGCAAGGGGCCTCCGAAACAGAGACCCCCCGTTACAACGTATCGCCATTGTTCCGTTTATCGCGCGCCTGCCGATTGGAGAACGCATTCACGGCGCGCGGCGGTGGCGGTGGCGGTGGCGGCTGGTGTGTGGCTGGTGCCGCGGCGCCGCGCCGCCCCCGCCGCCCTCATCGCCCCGGCTGTCCTGCCGACGCCGCGCCACCAGCCGCATAGAAGCGCGCTCCGGCCCAGCCAGCGGGGCAAACAAACCCGCGCTTCACACACGGCGGCGATTGTGACGGAATCATAAATAGTTCTAGGTGCAGGGAGACGAATTGACTTTCCATTCCATGCTCCTAATAACGGTATTTACTCTTACTGATTTGAACACTTTGATGAAAGCGTCAAATTCGCCGTATCGATTCACTTCACCCTGGTCTGATGTGATTTAATTTTAGACGATTTGGGCGTTGCAGATCCGGGTACAGAACAGTTATAAAATCGCATTAGAATTATTGTCATAAGATGGTGAATATCTGAACAAATCTGCAATTGCGGTCGAACTCTAGTTCACTTCATAATTGCACCTATTTCTAATTAAAAAGAAAATATTTTATATTTGATGGCATGATTTAAATCAGAAATGTTGAAGAGCAGTGAATCAATTTGCGCTTGGAATTTAGCCTTTTGAGATATAACGTATATGTGTCTTCTTACTAATTTTGAATGAGCACAAAATATAACAAACAATAATGAAATTCGCAAAATAAAGATATCAAATTTTACTTTACCTAAGATACGACAAACGAGTTCTAATAGACCACTCGAATCTTGTTTGGAATCTTCAATCTTGAAATTCATGTCGATCAATCCAAATTTCCTAAGATTAGAAAATCACTGAAATTATAACGCACTAGAAACACTGTTGGATATTTTCATTGGACATTCTCTTTGTCCAGTCAGTTCAGCCAACCGCGCCTCTGCTCCGATTCGGCGCCGAGCTCTCCGGGTGCTGAAAGCGCGCTGGACATTAATTCCCAGAACACGGGCTCGGCTGCCGTGGACGGCGCGCCCCGCTGCCGGGGATCGCTATGGGCGCCAATTAGCGAAATATCGGAATTCAAAGCATCCCGGCGCTCCTTAAACACAATGCCCGGCCGGGGCAGTTAATGATATCGCGGCGCAGGCAAGCGGGCCCCACCGCACCCTGGCCCCACCGCGGCACCGGCCGCCCTCGCGCACTTGACGCGTGGGCTGGCCCTCGCGCCCGGAAGACGCGACTCACTGAGCAACGATGGACGGAGCCCAATATCACTGGAAATGCAATTCAAACCACGAGGCGGAATACAAAGGAGAAGGAGCAACGATGAAGCGAAAGAACCGTATTGGCTAAGTACATTGACTAATTATAGGCTAAACAAAGCTAGGATGGAGAAAAATGAAGTGGCAAGTAATGAAAGTCAAATACAAAAATATAACATAAAGATATAAAATGATGTATAATCCAAGGAAAATCAAGGGTTTGAATGAACGTAAATTTCAGATTGATTGATCGATTGTTAGTGATTCCGGGCGCGACAACTACTATGGTCATTCGTCCCGTAAGTATAGTGCATGTTTTTGCTTGGGTGGTGGTGGTGGTGGTGGTGGTGGTGGAGGAGGAGGAGGAGGTGGAGGTGGTGGTGGTGGTGGTGGTGGTGGTGGTGGTGGTAGTGGGGGGCGAAGTGGAGGTGGAGGTGGTGGAGGTGGTGGTGGTGGTGGTGGTGGTGGTGGTGGTGGTGGTGGTGGTGGTGGTGGTGGTCGTGGTGGTCTTCCATCGCCGACCTACCGTCGGGTAACGGGGTTTTGCCCAACCAGGTATCTCCCACCAGCGGGGCATCCCCCGCCCGGGACAAGTTCTAAGCCCCCGACCGGTCTTCCGGCATGTGTGGTAGTGGTAGTGTAGTACATGTTAGTGTGTGTATGTAAGGGGCGAGGATAGACAAGGAAGAGGAAGGAAAGATAGCGCGAGGTCCATGGCCCGTTTGTTAGCGTACTGCTCCGGCATTGACCTGGTGTTGATCGGGGAAACTACGCAAAACTACCGATCAGAGCAGCCACCCACTAAAATTCTCCTTCAGACAGCGACTGAATTCGACCTAGCTGAAAAGCTAGTGTCGAAGATCCTGCCGCCGTCTGGACTCGAACCTAGGACCTCCCGGTCAGAGGCGCTGCAGTGACATTAGCTGATGCACTAAGCCACCGCTCCTGGTATATATTTAAGAATAGAATGAAAATACAAGGAATAAAAATAAATAAAAGATACGTTAGGTCTACCAACATTCTTGAGCAAGAAGGCGAGAGCCAGATAAACTACCGTGAGATCGATACCAAAGGATCTGAAGTCGGCAGACAAAAACAGTTGTGGACGCGGACAAAAAGAAGAGTAACAAGTGCATATTATAAATCAAATCAGCAGATAGAAGAACTAAATAGAAGAAAATGAAATCACTAGGACGTGATGCAAAAGTCACTCTAGAATGTCGAGAACTAACATCGAAAGGTAGAACAACCCAAAGAGGGAACAAAAAATACAGCAGCAAAAAGACGCGTGGAGAGCGACCGGGAGCGTTCCATGGAAAGCGCAGGAGAGCTCTCCGGCGATGCGACGGCTCTGCGGGCGAATAATGCTTCGCGCCGTGAGGGGAGCGCCGAGACTCGGCAATCGGAACACGGGCTAATTCATATTGCGGGTCGAGAGAACGCCAATCGACATTGCGAGAAGCTTCGACGCAGCGCATCTGTATTGATTCATTCTCTTGCGAACTT
The DNA here is from genome assembly GCA_011170035.1 of Teleogryllus occipitalis. NCBI lineage: Eukaryota > Metazoa > Arthropoda > Insecta > Orthoptera > Gryllidae > Teleogryllus > Teleogryllus occipitalis. The sequence continues at coordinate 348,831 of BLKR01000041.1, read as the reverse complement.
CTGGCAAACCATGCTGCATGAGAACAATACCCAATGTGTGTCAAAATGATTTCCAGAATAGACACTATATCTAAAGCAAAATCTCAGTTCTACAATGGTAATTAGCGACACCCTATAAAGGGTATGACTCGTAAATTTGATTAAATAAATAAATAACTGTTTTTATAAAATTAATACATATTTAATACATTAATTAGCTAAAAGATAAAAACAATTTATTAAAGAGTGCACTAGTTGTTAGGGAATACTTCACAACTACTCTATTAGCATTTAACTGAACAACAAACCAGCCTTAAAGATGATAAAATGTGTAAATTTAAAAAAGTGATAAAACTGCAATTATTGTTTATTCTAAAACTATTCTCAACAAGCGGTATTAATTGTAATTGAGATGTGAAAATTAATATTCCTTTGACAACTCCTTAATTATCAATAAGATATAAAACATACCACTAACAAATGTACACTTTTATTATGCTTTGGTGCCTTTATTTTTGAACCGGCCTTGAACAGATAATGGAGACAAATTATTTCACACTAATTATTATTATTATTATTATTATTATTATTATTATTATTATTATTATCATCTTGCAAGATAATAATAAAGTGTAAAATAGTTCATCTCCATTAGCTGTTAAAGGTCTGTTAAAAAATAAAGGGACCAAAGCATAATATAATAATATAGACGAACAGAAACATAAACACTTAGAATAAAGGTACACTTTCTTTTACACTACTGGTAACTCAATTACAGACTAAATTCGCTACACAAAGAGTAAATCTAAAAAAAAAAACTAAATGCATTACCACGGAAGAGAAACATTCTCTATCCCTGGCTCCCGCAAACTCGCGGTCGAAGAGCAACGCCAACATTCCACGCAACCAATAGTTGGGCGCGCTATTAGAGGCACGGGCGGGCGGTGCGGCGCGGCGCGGCGCGGCCAGGAACGGCGGGTACCTCCCCGTCGCTTAGCGGCGAGCGAAAGCGAAGACCACTCCATCAGGTTCCTCCCAGCCTCCTTCCCCCCGCCACTGAGCACCGTCCAGGGGCCTGGCGACCACGCCCACCCGCCCAAACCCTCGCCCCTGCCCCGCCTCGCCTGCTGGAGCGAGCGGAGATGGAGCTCGCCTCGTTTGTATCCCTCTCCGGCCACGGTCTACCCTCGGTGCAGCTCGGGGCGGGATTCGGCGGGGCAGAGAACAGAAGGCAGGGGGTTGTGGGGGCATGTGTATCTGACTCAGGCGGCAGAAGGAAGCAGACCGATGAGATACGGTTAACCTCTGAGGTTTGTTAGATACCTCTTCGATTCTCCTACTTCTCTACAGTTGTTTCGATAGTGAACTTTCGAAATTGCAGCTTGATGTAACACAATGAATACGGCATTTCGTAGAACAAGTTGCATTAACCTAAAAATGAGCTCGTTCATCAAAAAAATGTCAACGTGAATAGGATTATGTACATCAAATTTTCGTATCGTCATCCATCCGACAAATCATCTCACTGTGACACCCATTTCCAACAACAGGTTGAAAAGATATTTCACACTTAATACCATTCAAACTTGTTTTGACTGTGGGAATAGAGCAGACAGCAGCTCAACGAGTCTACATTACACAGGACACCAACGACACGAAGAGTGAAGAGCTTTGGTATGAAGCTCGCGGGATCAGTGAGGAATGTTCGCGTCCCACGTATCGGGACTGATCGATAGGATTAAAAAATCGATCTGGGGCGGCGCGCGCCGCACGGCCCAGCAGGCGGGTAGTGACGTCCCCTGTACCTCGGCGCGCTCCCTGCGGCTGTCGGAGCAGAGCCGGGAGCCGGTATGAGTTATTGCCCTTAGTGGAGAAACCTTGGAGGCGCAGGAGGCCCGGAGCTTCTTTAAGTCGGCCCTCCGCGCCCCAAACCGCGCCCGCCCGTTTCTCTCCTCTCCAGGATAATACCCGAAACGCAATTTCCGGTCCCGATTCTTACGAGGTTTAAATAAATTAGTTCCTGGAAATTGAGGTCTTTGTGAACACAGGAACGGACTTAAGGAAGACACCCCAACGGGAAGCATAATTTCTCTATCGGAGATGCGTTTGAACCATTCCCTCAAGGTTATTAATTACCGTACTTCACCTTTTACGTTATTTCATAGCAGTTCCGCACACGCAACGAGATTATGTGCGCTCATATTTGCGTAAGCCACGCTGATGGAGGGTATTTTATTGGGGTTTTGAAGCAACCTCACGCTCCGTATGCTCCCGTACGCTCGTCGATTATATCGGGAGATAGAGGAAAAGCGCTTATTAAAACAATGGGAGGGGCAGTGCATCGAAACATTCTCTCGGAGCTTTTCGCCGATGCAACCAAGCGGCAGAAGGTCTCGTCGACACAAAGCCATCGCTGGACGTAGTAAATCCGATTACCAGTTTCAAGCGGGCTCTTAGGAGAACAGCGCCGTCCAAAAGAGCCCAGAGGGAAAGAGAGAACCAGGGATATCGCGCCTCGACCATGCCAGATTCCCTTTTATATTTCATTATTATTACTCCTTTAGTCCATTAACACCCTCTTGGTTAAATTTGAAAAATATCCTTTGATAATTTAATTGTTGACTTTAGATTTCTGTCTTTCATTTGTCCAAATTTTAATATGAATAGAGGAAATAAGGAAAATAAAGAATACAAATTTAATTGCAAAATATACTACATTAAAACAGGGAAATAAAGAAGTATTCAATAAATGCTACACAATGTGTGTTTTTTATATTTAGTTGAAGGTCATGATAATTTATTTCGTGGAACTTACGAGAAAATTTTCTAATGGAACGGTTCGTATATTGTAAGCATTATTAAGAACTACAATGAATAAGAAGAATACAATGAAGTTCCATATTATTATGTTTACGACTCAGGAAAAAAAATTGATATTTTATGCATGACAGATAGTGTGAATCATGAAAGTTGGGTGGGTAAAATAAAAAAAATGAGGACGGTAACACTATGTAAAAGGGCAGTTCTGAAAAATAACTTTTAACTAGCCGTGAGCGAAACACGATTTCTCAGGCTTGGATTACTTGTACAAAACAGCTATTATTTTCATTCTAACTAATGGTATGCGAAACATTACGAAGCATGCGAGATACATCACGAATCATTAGCTCAAGGCGAGTTAGAAACATGTGCACGAGGTGAATTGTGCGCTCGTGAACGAATCCCCAGTTTAGGGCCTTTTTTACCAAACTATATAAATTTTGTACTGTAGTAAATATTAAATTAATTTTTCATTTTAGGTTCAGTTTATCACTAATTTTGTAACATTTAAACACAACTACAACTCTCAATATTTTAATATCAGAAATTAAATATTTTAAAATCTTCCCAATTTAATTTTTAAAGTGTTTAAATTTAGCAAAGATGTGTAGTTTCAGTGTCACAACCTCTAGTTATCTGAGATTCATAAACCATACGATTTACAGAGAATCAAAATGACCAATTATTGTAACAGTTTCTAAACGCTCCATTCCCAAAATTCAACAGGAAAGTATGGTATCAGCGCTAGGAATTCACAATAGTTCACTTCCATTAAACCGCAACCTTCAGGGCGAGTGCACCTAGTGCCAAGAAGATAGGCGCTCAAGCCCTGTCCCCAACTGTCGGTGTCCGCCCCGCGACTCTAGTCTTGGGAGATCGGGCCACGAAGTGCGGCTGAGAAGAAAAGAATTCGAAAACTTATTTTCAGATTACCCACCTCGCGCTTCCATTTTTTATCCGGCGTTCCGCCATTCTTTTCAGTTACGTGTGGGTGGGCGGGGGCTCGTCTTCCTCCTCTGGGAACAGTCCGCCATATTTCAGAACGCGAGCACAAAAAAGAATATCAACACGTGGAGATGCTATCGTTTTCCTGGGTGATTCTTTTCCTTTCTCATTTTATTCGATGTTCTCTGGGAATAGACTTTATCACTGACGAAAACGGAACGGAAAAATATAAAACTGAAGAACAGTTATTATTTTCGCACTGACTTCAGATTAATGGTTCATAATATTTGCATTCTAATAAGGTCAATAAAAGAAACTGCACATATTTCACCACCCCCGTAAACTAAATTATTGCAACACAGGTTATTATACACTTCTGGAAACCTTGTGTAATATTTATTGGGCTTGAAGCATTACATAAATTATATAATGTAGAAAAATGTATTTGAACTTCATTTAACTGCAAAAGCGCTAACTCAAAGGGGAGTCACAACTTAGGGAATAATCATGAATTTCGATTCGGTAAGTGCTTTGCTTATTGCTAGTTAATTAGTTCGCGACAATTTAGCTAACGACGCAGAACAATGGGCCATACGCGAGAGGACAAATTCTGACGGCATAACGCTATTTACAAAACGTTCGCAGTCAATGTAGTGCGTGCAATAAAGGAATCAGGCCCTGGGCTGCACCATGGCGGCAAACACGCAAGGGAACAAGGGATGACTGCCCTACAAAATTTGATAGCATCATAAAAAGTAATAAAGGCGTAATGGAAAATTTCAATAATGAAAGCGTTCGATAATGTAACGAACAGCAATTGCTGAATCGGTCAGAGAGCAGTATTATTTTTACAGAAAAAGGTCGTTTTACCATGCGAGAGAAAAGTACTCCAGAAAATGAGAGTTTGAATAATAAAATATGAAGACCATATGTATATTGCGCACATCGCAAAAGGTGAACACATTTCAAAAATTTACTTAATTAGATTTAACATTTAAGAACGCGATTTAGTGTTTTAATTCAAAATATAATCATTATATATATTTCATTTATGGTATTACGAGTTTCTTATTTCATACAATTTGAAACATTATCATCATTAACATCATCATCATCAGTAGTCCCAGCAGCAGGCAGGAGTAGGCCTCTCTTGCCTGTTCCGGCCTGGGCACCTCTTCCTTGGTCTTTGTCTCTTTTTTCCCGTTTGAAATATAATAATAGGTCTTCCCTCTTATTGATCATCCTTTTCATGAGAGTCACGATGGGATTTCGACACTGGCTAAATATGTCGAATTCAACCGCTGTGACGAGAACTCTCGAGGCCGGCTTCTCTGATCGCTATAGATTTCTTTGGTTTAACCGATCAGTACTATACGAATGCCGGATTAGTGCCCTAACAAAGGGGTCACAGGCAGTGCGTGATCTCTTCTGGATTCTTCTCTTTCTCTCCTCTTACACACACATACAGAACACTGCTACACATGTCGGAAGATGTGCGCTAGAAGCTCGTTCCGAGTGGGGCGGTTCCCCACTGGGGAGATCTCTTGAGGAGTGCCCCCCCCCCCCCCCACAAACCGACGAGTGAGTTGGTGCCGGAACTCACGTTTCAGCGTGGCAGGAAAACCGCTACCTCCCGGGGTATACCATGTACTACACGTGCGCGACTAATGACTATTGTATTTGTCGCGCTCGCGAACACTCAATATTCAATCACATTCTTATTTATTTTCAACTTCAACTAACTGATTTACACTTCTTCAGACAAAACAAAGCGAATATTTGTTTTGTTCTCAAACTGAAGAATAAGAGAAAAACAACGCAAATGATTTTATGAAAAGGGACGTGATATAATGGTTCTCGTATATACACAATACATTATAAACGATGCTATTTAACTCTTTTTACATGGCACGATCATGTTTTGCCTCACGGTGATCAATAACCGCATTGCATATCTAACTTGATTCAAAATTGAGGGCATAATAAGAGAAAAATGAATATGTGAAACCGTCCGTGACGTTTGATAAGGGAATGAGAATCCTGGCTACGATTGTTTCATGTAAACGAACGTTTTTGACACAGCGACAGAGCAATGAATATACTAGTTCAGAATGAGTTACACCATTGCTCCGTTTCACAAACATTGTCAATTAAATCATTTATGTGAAGTTAATTTATATGCAAACGAAAGGTGTGTAAATACACTTGAAATACAAACATTACTGGCACAAGCAAAACACAATGAATATTTAATGGAGGCATAATAGAGAATAAATTCGAAAAAATAACTACTACGAGCAGTGAAATGCATTTGATGGCGTGAAACTGAATACTTAATTAGAGCTCGTAATGAATTCTGCAAATGGTTTCGGGATTGAAATGAACTATTTTTATTCGCAAGTGTATAAGCCCAGGAACGGTAGGCTGCTTGTGCGACTCCTCTGTTGTGCGTGTTGCGTGCAGTCTGTACGCCACGGCGATTTAGGTTACCGTATGAAACCTCAGCCGCTTACGCAGTGTTACTGTCCGCAAATGACACATTCTTTCCATAGCAATGCAAAATACAAACAGAATCACATACAATGTAATATTTTATGATCGGAACGTTCAATAAAGAAATACCTTAGGATGTTTTCGTTACAAGCTTATATATCTACTTAATGAATTTTTTAAAATCTTCAAAACGCTAAAATATTCATTTTTCAATATTACAAAGAAATTTCTTATTTAATAGAGCTAAATTTTTGGAGAAACTGCGCTAAGAATATCTTACTGAACTTGTGCATAAACATGATCCTCGAATGACAAGTTCTTTGTCATGTCTACTTCGGAGCGTGTAACTCGTATCCTCGTGTTAGTAATAACTTGGTAATAATGCTTTAATCACTTTAGTTTGGAACAAAATAAGTAGTGGAGTGTTAAATGGCACCCTTACTAAAGTCGATAATTTCTGACCAACGGAAACAATGAATAGTCGTCGGATCCGACCGAACTTTAAAAAAATACGAGTTTGTACTCGGGACACAAACAAAAATCTCCTGCTGTTACACATCGTGGCGATTGTTTTCATCAAAATCATTCTCCCTTAAGGCCATGGAGCTGTGTAGACCTGGGATTTACCTGGAGCAGACTGCGCAATTTGGCGGTCCGCCCCCGCGTCTCTCCGACAGAAAGATTGGTCACCCTAATGGAGGTGTTTTTCGGGGTGCGGGCCGTCGCCGGCGCCAATCTCCATGCTAATGACGGCGGGAGACGCGTGTGAGCGTTGGGGCGCCGTGTTTGTCGGAGAACGGCTGGGGCGAGATACGCCCTGGGGGCTCGCCCTCTCGGTCGTCCCATATTTGCACACGGCTTCGAGGTGGGTGTACTGTGTTAGCGTCTAGGTCGGATAATCACAATAAACCCACTCTTTTCGATCTCCCCCTTTTTTCCTGCTCAGTTCAAAAACGGCTATTTGAATTTGGTAATTGAAGATACTGGCATTGATAATTTTAACTTACAAGTGTGCCATACGATTAATTGATTTATTATTTCTTGTTTCCGAGCCCGTTCAATATATATGGTCATTAGTCCCATATTTATGGGATCTTCCACCGCTGGATGGTGAGAATGGCGCCGACCTACACGTCGACATGAGGGTTTTCCCCAACCAGGTTTCTTCCAGCAGCAGGGCACCGCCCCTGCCGGGTCACGCTTAGAGCCCGACTGGTTCCTGGACATGTGTGGTAGTGTAGTGCACGCAAGCGCAAGTGTATGTATGTAAGGGTTGGGATAGGACGAAGAAGAGGAAGGATAAGTCGCGACCGGTCCATCGCCCGTTTGTAGGGCACGCTTTAACATTACAAGAACAGTATGCCATTATCGATAATTCGCATACATATAATTTCATAGTACTATTATAATGCTTACAGCATCACGAGAGAGGAGTGTTATGAAAGAGGAACCGTCGGGCTTGGGTCGTCGTGTTTGTGCCTTGGAGCGCTAAGGCAATAGGATGGCCGCCCTCCTGCGGTTTCAAAGCGCCTCGCTCCGTGGCGGCCGCGGGCGCTGGCTACACGGCAGCGGCGCCTACGTTCCAGGAAAGAGGTGCGGCTGCTCGCTCGCCTCCCAGGCGCTATTTTCTCTCGAAAGACGCAAGTTCGTGACTCAGAAGGCGATTCTGCACACTAAAATTTCTCCCTTTGCGCAAGATATATTTTATCAACGAGAAGACAGCTCCTTAGATAGGTTTACGTTTTCTGAGAGAGATGCCAAGAGGGGATACTCTTGATCTGGTTATGATGGCTACACCATAAAAGAGCAATGATTCTCAATAAAATTGAATTCTAACCTGCTGATGTTTAGTTTCATGACCGTGAGCATGTTTCACATCTTCTGCTTCGAAATGAATTAGTCAAAGTTGAGAAGATTAGTCACTTCCTTAATTTTGTAGATTTCATCTTACATGAATTCGACGTGGAAATGTTGTAGATCTGCACACGTTCTCTTTATGTTGTAAATCTGTACTTTTCAACTGATAAAAATCAAGATTTTTTTGTGGAAGAGAATTCAATTAAACTGAAGAGCATATTTGTCAATAAAGAACGTTATTTAGTTGTACGTTTTAAATAGAACGTTGGCCGAAAATGCTCAATGTCATGACCGAAAATTAATACATGTGTACTTGTAAAACATCATATAGTAATACTTTAATAATCTACACATTTCCGAATACTTACAAAAGCAGACTCGTAGTTTTGGAATATTTTCGATTATTATTATTATTATTATTATTATTATTATTATTATTATTATTATCAAATAGTCAGAATAAAAATTAATATTGTTTCTACACGAAAAAAAATATTTTCGAAACCAATCGCGAAGCTTGTCTACATTCTTTGGAGCCAATAGATTTCTTTCAGATCTGCACATGTATTCTTTACCATCCAAAAATATCAGTGAAGGTTGAGCAGGAGAGTAATTTACTCTTAATTTTATAGTGAACATCTGCAAGAATACAGACGTGGTTCAAAACCATTTCCTTTGCGACTCCTCGACGAAGGCAGCTATTACTCGAACTTCAACCCAAACTTATCTTCTTTCCCCTCCTCGGCCATTCTCATTCGTCTTCACGTTGGGCAAACCTCTAGTTCCGACAGCCCCGAAGCCCCAAAACAAAAGCACCATTACTTTCGTGTTCGCTGCGCTGCGGCGTTTTTAGAGCAGCGCTGCAGGCGGACTGACATCGCGGTCGCAGCGGGTGGGGGAGGGGGAAGAAAGGGCGCGCGGCTGGGCGGAGCGTCGTCAGCAGCATCGCGGTGGGCGCAGTCGGGGCTAGCGAGAGCAAGAGCAAGGCAGAGCGGAAGGAGAAGAGCCAGGCGGAGGAACGGGCATCTACGGGGAAAATCTGATTTTGTGAAGGAAACAAGAAAAGATGTAAACATTCCAAGAGGATGGCAGATTCAAAGGTCTGGAAAATGATAGAAATTAAGGAAATATTGTGAGAAATAATATAAAGGTGATCAAAAGATAGAATGGAAGGTAGAGTGAATAAAAATTTTAAAAAAGGGAAACTGTATAACGTATTATGTAGATCCGTATTATGGATTCTGGATTCTGAAATTAGAATTAGCAAATAAAAGAGTGAATGGCAATCGAGCAACGATCTCGAAACCTACGCGACGAGAAGGGATGAAAGAAAGAGACAGAGATCGAATAAAGAGGTGTGTAAGAGAGATACAGAGAGGGGCTTCCAAAGCGAATGGCGGAAGATACGAGTAGAAAATGAGAGATGGGAAAGCAAAGAGCAGAAGACGCAGCTGGTGGGGTGGGGTGGGGTGGGGGTTGAAGCGGGAAGGATGGCGGAGTGCGGCCCGGATCGCGGCTAGCGAAGCGGAGCGAGGCGGCGCCGGGCCGAGGCGTCGACGCGCGAGTAATGAAGCCGTCGCCGTCGTCGGCGCGACCCCGTGCGCGCGAGGGGGAGCGCCGGCGGAGACCTGACAGGCGGACGGCGCCGCAGCTGCCGAAGGTTCTGCGGTGGCCGCCCTTCGCCGGCAAATGTCTGCGGAATGGGGCTGCCGCGAGAAAAACACACCAGTGTGTACGCCTTCTGGCACTGGTCTAAAACACATTTCTCTTCGAATTCTTTTCGTGCCGATACAACGGCCAGTTAAATTCCGAGTTGCATTATTTTCTTTCGTGTTTCTCACAGACACGTCTTTAATATCTAAGTATGGTTGATAGACACAGATAACAATAATATATTCCCTTTTGATCTACGTAACAAGATCACTGACAGCTCTTTTGAGGTAGACGAGCGGATACAATTGAAGGATTATAATTAACCAGATATATTAAAGTAGCCGCTATAATGTTGAACAATACCAAGAGATGTAATAATGAAAGAGAGGAATATTGAATCGTCAATCAGACAAGCGATTATAACCTATTGTGATGAGAAATGAAACAAGTGTGTACTTTGAACGAGATGATGGCATTTGTTGCATTAACTGTAAGTTACAAGGAGTTGCATTGTATACGTGTGGTGAACAATTGAGTTATCTAATCGTCGAAGCAGCATTGTTGATATGTTATAGCAGCGTTGATTATATATATATATATATATATATATATATATATATATATATATATATAGAGAGAGAGAGAGAGAGAGAGAGAGAGAGAGAAAGAGAGAGAAAGAAAGAAAGAAAGAAAGGTTGATACATTGAATATATTGAAGTCGCGACGTCATAATTTATTCCCTCAAAATGAACTGCTCATTTTGACAAAAAATCTTTCCTTAAATCTGTAAAATTCCCTTACAAACTTCAGAGTTTTCAAAAGTATTGATGATAGAATTACAAATGTGGCACATGATAGTGAGTTGTCCCATAAAGAACAGATGAGTTAGAACTAAAGTTGGAAATTACTATAATCGATTGTGCTTGTAACTTAAATTTTTCCAATAGGTAATTAATAAAACGCGAAATGTTTGATCTGTAACGCCGAGTTGCTCCGTCCAATAGAGAACGTGCACAAGAATACCAAGTTTGAATTCTAATTAAGTTCCGGCCAATCTCGATTACCTAGCAAAAACCCACTAATATACAAAACAAACATTGAAATGGAAAGAGGAGTGTGGGTCGAGGAACCAAAGCCACGATACAACAGGAGGAAAAGAGAGGTAACATAATTAGGGAGAAGGACAGAGAAGAACACCACACTACAATGCAAATTCTCGTTCTATATTCAAACACGCGTGAACAAACAGTGAGCACGATTGGCAATAAACTATCAAAACATACAACACACCAATAAAAATAGCTAGCAAGAAATCTGTTGGTACGAGCACCGTGAAATTAATTACGCATCGACAAAATAGCCGCACAGCGGATGCGATATACGTTCGCGCCGCTCAGCGAGCAACGCGAATCACACTCGACGCACACTCGCCACTAAATAGTGCCGATAACACGAGGAATCAGCGAAAGATTGACACTGCGCTGGATACCGAACAAAGGTGAAATTCTCAAATAAACGTCGGTACACATAACTTTCAGATTATACACAAAAGCGGCCCGTTTTCAACACATTTTGTGACTCGATAACTTTTCAATATATTTTTATGGTAAGTGATTCTGAACGGTAGTATTACGTTAACTCCAAATCCGATTATTATTTACATAAAAAGTGAGCAGCACTCAATTTTTTGAAACTGTGACAACAAAATGAGTTATTTTCGTTATCTGTAAATTCTAAATATCTTTTTTTAAATTTTCGTTTATGAACATTTCCAGGATTTTCTCTAAACGTTTGCTATAGATATTTGTGAATAATTACATTAAAATTACATCTCTCTCTGTAAATAATTACATTAAGAATTATATCCAATCACACAGCAAGCCTACAATCCCAGAGAACATCGCCAGAAGCAGTAATATTAATATAATATTTTTTGACGTTTGCTACTGTCAATATCGTGAATATTTAATTCTACCGATTTCATTTAAACTGCGATTAAAATTTCCTGACGGACATTAATGAACATCGATTACGACATGAATTACATCTGTTCAATTTTCATTTCCATTTTTGCCGCTGTGTTGTGGTTACTGATCGCGAGCCGGGCGTGCGGCCGGGCGCAGCTGGGGGCGGGCCGAGAGAGGGGTTGACGCGTCCGCGGGCGGCACGGTCACAGTCACAAACACCGAACGTAAACACGGGCCTCGGCAAAATTCATGGCGACTTCTGCCCCGCAAGCACGCCCTCCAGCGGCGGCCCTGCGTTAAATATTTGAGAGGGGAAGAATAAACATGACGACGCGACGCGACGCGACGCGACGGGCTGGACGCTGGCCGCACCCCAACAGCGCCTCAACACGAATCCCAGTGCGTGAAGAGCGCCGTTCCCCAGCGGGTGCGTCGGGCGAGATCGTGAATTACGCATGTGACGCGTGTGAGCCTCGTAGATTTCCGGTGCACTGTTCACGTGAAAGACTGGCCACTAAAGAACGGTGCTTGCGTGCACTGGATTGCAATGCTCTCGTTGTCCGGCCAGTCGTTTATAAGGCGCGATGAAGTGAAACAGGCTTCGCGTTTTAAATTTCGTCTGGAAAAATGGATCACCGGAGGAGGAGGAGATACAATGGAAGGACATTGGAGGAACACCTTCTGGACGAGATATATCTGCGATGAAATTGCCAGAGAAGAAAATGGGAAAAAAAGATAGAAAACACTCAGTCGGACAAGAGGAACATAGCTGAAACGCAAAAACGTAGCTCATAAATTTTAGGGTTATCCCTCGACGCACGCGATGTAATGTAAGGGCGCTTGAGCAATGCTGGAGGATGCTGCGCTCTGGCGGGTGCGGTGCTGAAGTTGCTACTCACGTGAAGAGCGGCTCTCACGCGATCTTTGAAATGAGCAGCAACTTACCTGCAACAGAAGAAGAAACACATAGCTGTAGCAGAACATATAGAATGCGCGAAGCATGGATGTTCAACACGCGAACAGTCGCTGCATGTCTTTCAAGCGTTTCTGACAACAGACCCAAAGAAAAACCATGAACAATTGTTGTTTTTTACTTTCTAGTAACTCTCAGTTTACTTTTACAAAATAACTAATAGCATTATATTTTCTATGAATAATTTATAATTTCTGTAATATACAAAGGAAAGCTTGTTTCTTTGTAATGACCTGATACTTGGATGTGGCATTGGCCCACCTCTGACATGTCAAAAATGTTGGGAACATTTTAATTTTATAGCTCCCAGCGTTGCAAGTAGATTTTCATCTCTTTACTTATTAGCACCACAACGGATGTTGTGTTTGTTGGATAACTTATTGATATTTATTCATCATTTGAGGTGTTCCCCGGCTAAGCAAATATGAACTCTGGTAAGAACGAAAACAAACCGAGGATTTAATTTTCCCGCACATTTAGCCCGGGTACTTTTCCAATCACCATGTTCGACAAGGATTTCATGCCATTCGAAAATCCACGAACCTGGGATGCGATGGATCTAGCAATGAAATACGCGGAGTTGAGAGGCCAGTAAACTACCATTCATCCACTGACGCAAGCGCGAAGGAAAATTTGTTTGTTAGTAGTCAAAACATTTTGAGGTGTGGGCATAACTGAAGATCGTTCCCCAAAGTTTTAATGTAAAACAACATTCATTATTTACAAATATTCCATTCGGTGATAAAATTCCTAAAGAAACACGTAATTATTTGATTGATTTTGTCGTGTTTCCGGGTGCGTCAACTGCTGTGGTCATTGGTCCCGTTAGTGTAGTGCATGTTTTTTCTCGGGAGATGACGGAGATCTTCCCCCGCTGGATGGCGAGATCCGGCGCCGACCTACCGTCGGCTAGTGGGATTTCCCCCTAACCAGGACTCTCCCACCAGCAGGGCACCGCCCTAGCCGACATGCTCTAAGCTCCCGATCGTTCTCCCGGAGTATGTGGTAGTGTAGTGCATGTTAGTGTAAGTGTGTGTGTAAGGGGAAAGGATAGGACAAGGAAGAGAGGAAGGATAGATCGCGCGCGATCCGTGGCCCGTTTAGTAGGGTACTGCTCCGGCATTCGCCTGGCGTTGATCGGAGGAACCACGGAAAACAACTGATCAGAGCAGCTGGCCTTCAGAAGTAGCGTGAAAATCTAGTGTCGAAAATCCTACCGCCGTCAGGACTCGAACCTAGGACCTCTTGGTCAGAGGCGCTGCAGTGACATCAGTTGCCGCACTGAGCTACCGCTCCCGGTGAAACAAGTAATGAAAATAACTCCTTGCTTTATCCAGTTTTCAATGCATCACAAGGTTTTTTTCGTTGATGTTTTTTAAAACAATAAATTAATTTTTTTTCGAAATGGAAAACATATTAACATACAGATGTCAGTAATCAAACAAAATGTTTTAAAGTGTAGCCTTTACTAAGAAATAAATATCCGACTTGAAATTGAGATGAAACGAAGAAAGCCGAATTTTCACATTTTTATGAACTGACGTAATGACAGATTGTTTCTTCAGTACCTGGCATTATATATTTGTTTCCTGAGATATTCAATTGACAGGAATTTTAAAAATATAATCATTTTTTGGTTGCAAGAACTGCAAGTTTATTAACAACCATACGTACAATTCTTTACAATTCATCAAATAATTTTATACTCTTTACAAATTTGAAGACATTATATATATATATATATATATATATATATATATATATATATATATATACATATATATATATATATGAGATGTTTCAGTAAGTATTTTGGGAAGATAATTTGGGTATGACAATTGTGTCATACACAAGTTTAAATACACTGCAATCTGTTAAGGCACTTTGAATAGTTATAAGAATGTTACAAGATTTACAAAGCAATGAACATCTTTTCTTAAACAGATATGAGTGAGTAAGATGACTATGCCCTATGCGAAGTCTTGCGAGAGTAGTTTCTTCATTTCTTGTTTGGAGTGAACGAGCGCCATAATCAAAAATACTTCTTCCGATTTGGTGGCGGTGACTAGGAAAATTATAGTATGTAGTGTTGTGGAGTGGAGTTTAAGATGTCAATGGAGTTCTTTTTTGATATCGCTATGTGAAACTGTTTTTCTTGAAGAGGGAGTTTAATTGATTCCTTAGCAGCGGAGTCTTCCGGGATATTATCCTGGATTCCTTAATGATATGGTATCTATGATTTTGTTTCTTTTAAGTTACAGGTTTCCCTGAAGAATTGTCATGATCATATCTCTGGTAGGTAGTGGAATCTATACAGCTACACGATTGTATATTTCAATTTTAATTGGCAATACGAATATCGGGAAATTTTGAGAACCCTAATGAAAATTGGATTTGTTTGTAATAGACATTGCCTCTGAGTTTGGGAAAACACAATAACCGGCAAACAATCCCAGACATAACCTGCTTGAGAAACAGATTACTCCATCCATGGATAGTTTCTTGTGCGTTGAAGTCGTCGGTCTCAGTTGAGCTGGTTTTATGGACTATGACTCAGTCTCCGCAAGGAACACATACCTGGGGTCTGGGAAAGATATATGAATTAAATATCCGTCCTAGTCGACCATAACAATAAACAGCCTCCATAAGGGACAGATCCTTGGGGCTGGGAAAGATATATGAATTAAATATCCGTCCTAGACGACCATAACAATAAATAACAATAACCGGAAGAAAACAATGACAAGAGCCCTGAAGCCGCGGGGTGCCGGAGGGCGCGTCGCGGCAACAGGGAGGAAGGGGCGAGGCGTGGATATCCGCGTGGCCAGATCTCGCAGCCATCGCCGGATGATTCATAGGCCAGGGGTCGGCGCGCCGCGCCGCGCAGGAAGGGCCCCATAACCTGCGTCGCCGCCGGCGCCCGGAAGCCTCGGCGGCCGCGCCCGCGTCGGGAGGCCATATTGAATCGCGTGAGAGGAGCGGGGCGGGGTGGGGTAGTTTGTGGCGGGGCGAGGCGGGGCGAGGCGGGCGAGGCGGGGCGAGGCGGGGGCGGGGCGAGGGCGAGGCGGGGCGAGGCGGGGCGAGGCGGCGAGGCGGGGGAGGGGGGCGAGGCAGGGGCGGGGCGGCGAGGCGGGGCGAGGGCAGGGCGAGGCGGGGCGAGGCGGGGCGAGGCGGGGCGAGGCGGGCGAGGCAGGGGCCGGCGGGCGGGCGGGGCGGGCAGGGCGGGCGGGGCGGGGAGAGGCGGAGAGAGGCGGGGCGACGCGGGGCAGAGCGGGTTGGTGCGGGACGGAGTGGTCCGAGGCAGTGCAGAGTGGTGCAGGGCGGTTCGGGACGGCGCGGACGGGGAGCTGCCGGGGGTGCGGGCCGGGATTGAGCGGAGCGGGCGGGGTGTGTGGTGTGGTGGGGGCGGGGCGCACCGCGGCCCCTCGCACAATCCCCAATAACTCACGCGCGGCGCGCTGTCGCCTTGCCTGCCGCCTAGCGGCCCACGGCGGCGCCAGGAACTGTCGGCATCCCAACCGACGCGGCCTCGAAGACTTCCTGCGGAGCGCAAAAAGCGTCGCACGTTGTGCTGAAGAAGAGACGCTGGCAGCAGTGAGGAAACACCGCTATAGGCTGATGACACACAACGTCGGGAATCAGCTCAGCAAAGGAAAATCAAGTTTATGAAATGGATCGAGGACCCACCAATGGCGCTAGAAATTAAAAGGACTCAGATACTGATAACCTAAAAATTCTTGAAAAATGGCCTATAAAAGGACTTCAAAATAGGAGAAAATGACATAATTAAAAAAACACTCAAAAGGGTCTACTTATTCAACAAATTTTACAATTTTAAATTAAAAATTATTTATATAAAATTATATTTAATATAAAGTCTTCATTTTAGGAAGAAATTTAATCATTAACTACGATCTTTCAACCGTCAAGTATCCTAAGATCGGTGTAGAGTTCGAAAAACAGAGTCCGCTGCAGTAATGAATTTCGTTATGAACTGATGCTAAAATAAAAACTTTGGTTTGGTATGTCATTGAAAAATTAATGAAACAGTCACTAACAAAAAACCCGAAATGCAAAAATGTGTAAAAAAGACAAAAATGACGCGAAGGTAAAAAAAAAAATTACTAAATAACTACCACCTGTATGACATGAAAAATATTCATTACAAGATAGCTACGTCTAGAATGCACCGATGAAAAGATGGTATGTCATCAGAATTCGAGCCCTGGTAATGAGCAAACTTTGGTATACACCACAAAGACCTAGATGGACCTTAAAGCAATATTTCTTAAGTTCTTTATAGTACGATGAGAATACGTCTGAATGTGGTTGAAGGAATGGCGTTTTTCATGCTAATTTAATCTACAATATAAACGAATAAGTACAATAAGTTTGTAAAAATTATAGTTAAATATTAAGTTAAATATTATAGTTATAAAAATTATAGTTTATTATTAAAATAAGTTTATACAATGTTCATTGAAACTGGACCAAATGTTTAAACAAAGTGTCAATTTAATGCAATAATTTATATATAACAATTTTCCATTAGTGAATAAAAATTCATTGGAAAACCATTTTCTTTTCGTTTTCTTCTCATGGCAATTGATACAGTTTGAGAGTGATGTTTAAGTACATTTTCATTCTTTTCTTCACATTCCAACCACTTAATTTTCATTTTTATCATTCAGAATATGAAAGCTAACAACGTTTTAATGATGATCCTCTTTTCTATATCAAAACTGTATACAAATCGAAATTCTTGAAAACTCGCATTCAAGAATATTTGACATAAAATGTGAGCTGTTAATGCTTAATGAATCACTTCCGGAGAACGCACGAAAATACTACACACTCGTTCCATACACGACCATTTTGATGCGATTTTCATCTCTAGTCGATGACGTCGAAATATGTGCATTGTCTACGAGGGAAGTAAGGGGAGCGATGTTGAAGAGTGGTTCGAGAAAGGGAGAGTAAGTGGAGAGTCAGTAAAAAGAGAAGACAGGCTGGCAGGAAGCATCGGAGGAGTGGTCAAAAGAGACCTCTGAAGTGGGCTGGATGAAGAAAGTGGCTTTTAGACGATAAACGACGAGCAGGGCAGGATGGTAAGAGGTTAGGGTTTATTACAAAAAAAGAGTACAATGAACAGTCAAACGGAAAGTAACGAAAATTACTTCTTTAAAAATAGATCGCAGGAAAAAGAGGATAATATATGTAAAAATATTTATCTGATAACAATGTGTTTTGCATTCACGTACATTTATGTCTTTCATCAATATTCTCTTTCTACACAATTTTGCGTTTAATAACTTTTAATCTGCGTTGTGTCACAATAGTATAAACGAATTGAACAGTGAAAAATTGTGTAGAAGAATGACAGAAAGGAATGTGTGGGAGGAGGAGAGGAGAAGTGAGAAGTGGTGAATAAGTCGTGCGCAAGTGAGTAGTACCGTAGAGTAAAGAATTAGTCTATGGTATCTAATATCTTTAGTCTATGGTAGTACCACAGAGAAAATAACCATCTCCTTAGTCTACGGTAGTACCTAAATGGGTGGCTAGGGAAGCCTCGCAGCAGGGCGCCTCGCAGCCTAAGACAGGGGAAAACTGGCGAGGGGACATTTCAAGGGGGCTGGCGCTACAGGCAACGAAGATGCAAGCTCCTGGCCTGCTGGAGCGGAACGGCGGCGCAAGGGATGGGGCGCTGGCGGCGGCGAAGGCTGCGAGCGAGGCACCGAGGGCGCCCGATTGTCCTCGTGTCCTAACCGAATCATTCCGCCTCCTTGCTCTCCGGGCGGGTCTCTCCAAGGGCTCCCGACACGACGAGCTTCGCGAAGAAGGAAATGAAAACCGATTTAGGCGAGCTCTTCCTAAAGAAACGCCCGCATTACGGCGGTTTGCTCGCCGTCTCTGACATCGGACGACAGCGCTGTCCAGCGGCCGCTCGGAGAAACGTTTCGTGAAATTTTTCAACGTCGTGACAGTAGTCTCACGAACGTCCGCACGACAGCGCCACAAACGCGATACACCACGGCCATCAAAATCCACTTAAACGCCGCCCAAAGAAATACACGACATTGTTCGATTCGAAGTGTACTCAACTACGCAAACAGAACGCAAATGATATTAGCTACGTCTCGTGTGACAATCGAATGGAAACTGAATTTCGCATGCATGATGAGAAACGGTTTACTCATGAACAAAACGTAAATAACTGTTAAAGGTAACTATGGAGTGTGAGCGTTGCACAGACGTCGAACGCTCGCGCAATGGCAAATGCAAAAAACGCAAATGCAAATGCAAAAAACCACAGCGATTTATCACGGCTATTAATAGCTGCGTGCGACCGGCGGGCAGCGCATCTGCATCTGCAGACGAGCAGCGGGGGAGGGGAGCGAACGAGCGCGCGCGCAGGTGCGCAGCTATGGCGGGTCGGGGGTGGGGACAGGGCACGTGAGCGAGGCAATTTTGATTTCCCCGGAGAACGAGGCATTTAAATTGATGAAGCTGGCTGGTTAGCAAAGGAACGAAGTTTCAAAACGAGCAGGGTAGTTTATTTCGTCGTCCAAAATGTGGCAGATAAAAGTGTGGCTTTCAGGTAACAATATTTTTAAGAATCATTCCGTACAGAAATGGAATAAACCGTCTGCTGATAACCAATAAACTTTTTTTACCGTGGAATGATTAGAATAGTGATTGTAAATTACTCATTGTAAAATAGTTCAACATAATTTGTCGGGCAGTATTATTTTATATCAGCTTCAGGCGAAATATGTTAATTGAGTAGTTGGTATCTCTAATTATGGTAATATATCCTGATAAATAATATTGAATTGTGAAGAGTAAAAGGCGGAAGGAAAACATTAATCCTCATTTCCTTTAGATGATGTAATATGCACTACATGATAATCCTTACACATTTCCTCTTTAACTCATCTTTCACACTATCAGAACAATTTCAAAAACTACTCCTCAATCGTTTTCTTGTCGTCATCAGTAGAAGAGGAAACGAGAGAATGAGATTCTAACAACATAATCGCCTTCCTCGACTTCAAAGAAAAAAAGCGCAACGTGCATGGAACAGGGAAACCCGCAGACGCAGCAGGGTCGGTCCCCCATTACTATGGAACAGGGCATTCGGGAGCAGCCGTTTCCACCTGAGATATGACGGAGTCGTCAGCTACCGTCCAGGCCCACGTCAGCCGCACGTCCGTCCGCCCGCCCCGCCCCGTCCGTCCGTCCTCTTCGAGGGCTAATGCCAAGGGCGGGGGCGGGGCCGGGGCCGCGGGAGAGGCGCGCGAGACCGCGCGAGCGACAGCGCCGCCAGTGACTCATGGACCAGCGGTGAGAGGTCCCTATAAATCTCGACGCGCGATAGCTATCGCTTATAAAATGACAACGAGAGGCAAGGAAAAATGCCCACGCCGCTCCAGGCTGTTATCTCTCGCCTGGAACTCGTTTCAGCAAAAATGCGAGGCAAACCGAGCTTCAGCCACTCAGCCGGCGCCAAAAAGGTAGGAAGGCTATTACGGTGGAAAATGGGGCGGGGAAGCTATATCACGAGTTCTTTGAAAATCGTTGCAGGGTTTCTCACTTGTAGTAGGGAGAGTGGGAAATAATGTTTCCTTGATGTATTGAAAATAAAATTGCAAACAAAGTAAAAAAGAAAGAAAAACAATTCAATCGATTGTGGATATTTTTAGATTGTAATACAAGATCTTTTCAGAATGTCATAAAAAATGGTATTTGAACTATTTTTCCGAATATCAAATAAAAAACCTATCAATGATTTGAAAACGAAACCTTTTAGTAGTAGTTTCTTTTTAGTGAAGACAAGTGGCTATTAAACTTTTATTACCAAATTGTTGAAAGCCAAATAGTGCAATTTTGACCACCAGTATTCATTATATTTTATTTACTGATAATATTTTTGACAAATTATGAAATATATCTACAAAATTAATTTCATTAGTTTACACGAATACATTTTATACGAAACACATACTTTTGAACTACAAGTTTTTGCTGCTTGGGAACTTAAAAAGCTTTACTAGGAACATAGATGGTCGTTCTGCTTGGGCGTGCAAAGCCATAGGGCCTCACGCAGACGGCAATGGGGCGACCCACGAGTCGGCCAGCGAGTTCGAACCACCAGATGGTGTTCCAGCAGTTTGGAGGGCGGCGGCTGGTTTGGAGTGAGCTTTCCTCGAAGCAGGGGGTGTGCAGGCCGATGCGCGGGGCAGCCCCTGCTACAAACGATGCCCGTTCCGCCGCTCTGGGTCACTTCGAGCTGACAGCGCAGCGGTTCTGGACAGCGGAGCGACTGGGACGGTCGATGGTGGTGCCGGGAGACAGATTAGAGTAGTGCGTGTCTTCGGGAAATATTCCTTAAGAAAAGCTGCGACGTCTGAACATGGTGACGGTTACAGAAAGGATTAAAGAGGAGGTGACAATGATGAGATTGCAACGAGAGGACACACGGGAGAAAAATCCGAGTCGACAAGAGAAACATGAGAAAAATAAATAAATATGACCATAAAATATTATGTTGTTAGCTCCGTTTATAAAAGAAACAATGTAGCAATAATAAACAATAAAAAGAACAATGTAGAAGGAAAACGAAGAGGAATAACAGAAAGTAATAGTAGGAAGAATAATTGAAAGTAGAAGAAGATGAAACACAATGGTGGTGATGGTGCTGGTGGTGGAAAATGTCATAGATGGTGAAATGGTTACGGAGATGATAATGAAATGTATAGTAAACCTATTAGATGCGTGGGCTGCAGCATTAGAAGAGAGCATCTCCTCAAGTAATACTGAGAAAACTATCAGTGAGAAAAGCGACGTTTGGTCACGTGAAAAAATAAAGATTTCTGATTGTTCGATCGGAAAAACGTAAGTTTCTAAGTGTCACTGCGTGACCTCGTGAATTCCCACTGTCGTACGTTAGTTCAGACTTCTGTTATTTTATTGCCTTTGAACGTAAGTTTACTTCTTAAACTTCGTTTACCCATTCTCAATACGTCTCTCGGTGTCGTATAATCTTATCTTTTAGCAAACAGTGTTGGTAAATTTCTTCGAAAGAACAACAACAAAAACACTGAAATAAAAGACATACTACTGAGGGAAGATATCAACAACGACACTGCACAAACAGTCTCTATGAAGCAAAGGAAATAAAAGAAATTGAACTCTGAAACAACGATATTTATTAAGAACTCTGAAAACTAAATTATTATTATTAATTATTAATTTTATAATTAATTGTTTTTAATAATTAATTAATTGTTTACAAAATATATTATTCAAGTTTTATGTAAACATCTATTGCAAATAGACTTGTTAAATCACATCGTCTCAAAACTCGCTCTCAGCATAAAATTAGAGGCATTGCATAAGCCGGTTCAAGGAAATATATGAAAATTCGTGGTAGAGCGTCCATTGACCGCGAATTTCAGACAAACGATCGCTCTCCGACCGCCGAAATCGAAGCCCGGGGCGACTTTGCTCCTGCGCCCCAACACCAGCAGCACCTCCCGTCGTAAGCTCTGCCTCCTCCCCCACCAACGCCGCCCCGCAACCACGCCCGGCCCCGCCCCGCCCCCGCCGCGCCGCGCCGCAAGCGAGTTCTCGCGCCGTAACCTCGTAAAGCACAGATAGAGCGCGGGCGCCGGCGGCGCACAGAGCTCGGATCGGCGAGGCGGGGAGACAAGGCGGGGCTCACCGTGGCTGCGGGCGGGGCGGGGAGATATGGCGGGGGGCACGACGGCGGCGGCGGTGGCGGAGAAGGGGGCAGCAGTGGGTGTGCAACTTACAGCGGCGGCGCCTATGATTTACTCAGCACCCGCTCGCCGCAACTAAACTTTAACCATTCAAACTTCCAGGCTGCGACGCGACCCGCCCTGGACGCCGCTCCTTCACTTTGCCCATTAAGATAGAAAGATGGGGAGCCTCGCACGCCCGCGGCGCCGCCGGGAAAACAGCGACGGACCCGGAAAACGAAGGCGGGGCCGCGGACCGAAAGGCACGCGTGGGAGATGGGGGCCCTGCTGATCACTGCACCGGCGGAGCATCTGCATTCCTCCTGGTACGTTCCGACTCGGTTCTTCATTCCTCCCGGTACGTTGCCTCCCGGTTCTTCATTTCTCCCGGTACTTTCCCTTCCGGTTCTTCATTCCTCCCTGTACGTTCCCTCCCGGTTCATCATTCCTCCCTGTACATTCCCCCCCCCCCGGTTCTTCATTCTTCCCGGTACGTTCCCTCCCGGTTCTCCATTCCTCACTGTACGTTCCCTCCCGCTTCTTCATTCCTCCCTGTACGTTCCCTCCCGGTTCTTCATTCCTCCCTGTACGTTCCCTTCCGGTTCTCCATTCCTCACTGTACGTTCCCTCCCGCTTCTTCATTCCTCCCTGTACGTTCCCTTCCTGTTCTCCATACGTTCCCTCCCGCTTCTTCATTCCTCCCTGTACGTTCCCTCCCGGTTCTTCATTCCTCCCGGTACGGGAGGATAATGACGTTCATTAGTTTCTCGACCTGTCAAAGCTATCACTTCTTACAGTAACTCCTCTGTGCTCAGTAATGTACTGTCAGACACACAAGTCCAACATACGAAATGAAAATGTCTGATTCCGTGGGACATGCAGAACTTGTAGAAATTCAATAAGGTAATGTATAACTATGTTATAAATCTGTCAATTATTGCTAATATCAGTTAATTTCTTTACTATTAATTACTTGGAACTTAAATATTTGTGTGCTTTTTCTCAACTAAATTATTATTTGAAACGCCAATGTGAAATAAATTAAAAGTACACCTATTATAAAATTTGGAAAAGAACACAGAATTTTCAATAGAAATCAAAAGAAGAACGATCGCTATCCATTGGGCCAGGAACTTTGAATGTGGTATGAAGGATAACATTATTGCAACGCATAAAGAGAACAAGAGAAAAAGGAAACAGTTTACACACAGAACAGCGAAAAAATATTTAAAACATTGGGTAAACACAGATTCAGAAATCTGCTTAATGTATTTGCAGAGAACGCATTTCTCTGTTGACGCGTACAAATGATGAGGGAGATAAATTGTTTCATAAAATCTGATGTAACTGTTTATCGACAGTCATATCTCTATGCACATATCACATTAAAAAATCGCGAATATTTCTATGACGTAACAAAAACTCCTCACACATTGTTCATTTAACCGTTAAATATTAATCAGAACAATGCAATATAAACACCGCAAAACCTGTATCATGTTTGTGATTAAAAATATAAATCTGCGTAATGGTGATTTCATGCAAATGATAAAGTGATTTCCGTAAAAAAATGTGTATAATGATGAATGTATAGCGCAGAATTATTTTCCACAAAAACAGGTACGAACAACACAGGTTATCATAATTGTGTTCTTGAAAAGTGAAATTAATTATAGTTAATGCTATCTAATTACTAATGTAATTTAAAATACGTACAAAAGAAATATTATGTAATTTCAAAAATCATGTGTGTAATTTGATTGAACAACTTCTCAACAACGACAACAACAACAAAATTGAAATAGAGATGTTTTTTCGTACATGCTCTTTTTTTTATTATTTTAAATACAGTTCTATATAAAATGAACTTTAGGACAAAACACTCATATTTAGATCCTTCGGAGAAAACGAAATGCCGGATTGTGAAATAAGAACTAACGATCTTATTTCAATAATAAACAATAATAAACAATACTTCCAATCCATAATGTGTAAAATGAAATTATATTAATAAATTCGCCACGCTAAAATCAGCGGTGGGTCGTTGAGAGACCGTGGCTAAATGGAGCCCCAGAAGGCAATAACTTCAGTAATCCAGTCTGGAGGATTTATTGAGTCTGTAGAGCAATGTCGAATTCAGAGAAATACCTACTGCCGCTACTATACTACTACAACACCAAGCTACTATTGTTGGTAATAACACTACTAATAATGAAAATAATATATTATTATTATTATTATTAATTGTTATTATTAGGTCCCTGAAGTAGGGAACTACCTACACTAGCATTGAAATGCTGCGCACGCCTCTTGGTTAACACTATACAGAGCACGTTCACGCTCGCATTGTCAGTATTCTATGGCGTCTGTTCTTCGCCCCGCCCACGACAAGGAAAGCGACTGACACGCTCCTGCTGCAACGCGATGAGTAGGACGCTTGCGGCACGCAAAACGCGCCGACTCTAACGGCGCGGTCAGCGGAAGGGTCGTTAGGTTGCCATTGCGTGAGTACTTGGATTTTCCAGGGAGAAGTGCGTACACAGAAAATTCATTGGTAATAACATTCCTTACAGGAAAACGGTATGAATATGAAAATTCGGTATCGGAATTCCATTCTTGATGGACCGTGTACGACTTACAATAATAATAATAATAATAATAATAATAATAATAATAATAATAATAATAATAATAATAATAATAACATAATGATAAAACTGGAAAATGGACGTCTCTTTAATACTGAAGCCTCCACGAGAGCAAGGACTCAAGCTGTACATAGAAAGTGAGGACAGCGGCATAGCACGGAGCTATGAATAAATGCCCTATATATGGGTGATACTTGCTTCATGCTTCATGCTTTTGTTCTGCGTACATGGTCTCCCTTTAGAAAATCAAGAAGAATGACTTGTAAGTGTACGTGAACCTGAAGATTCTTCTTGCGTTTCGTATACAGATGGTATGACAACTTCTTACTAGGAGGAACTACTTATCATTTAGACTTATCAACGAATTTTCTTTACTGCGTGAAAAGTTACAATTTTGTGAGGGCCTACAAAACCAAAAATATAAAATTACTTCGCTGAAAGTGACAGATGACTGCCTCTCATTCCTTGAGTAAGCATATTCTTCAGGCATATTTTGAAAACTTAGGACAGCCCTTACCGGCCAAAAACATTTTTCGAGCTCATCACTACACCAAAGCGACGAATTTGGTCTTTCACCTTACTGGAATTGGGAGCAGATGACTCAACGTTCGTGTTCCACAGCCAGACTGTCAAGCCTTTCTCCAGCACGGTATGTACGTTGAGATACGATAATGACAATCAGAAATGATATGGTGAATAATAAACATAGAAGTGGAGCAGGTGGTGGAATAAGACCTAGGTGAATTGATGTGCCCCAAAAAAGCATGCTAAAAATCCCGTTTTCAACCACTAAGGAAGACCAGGATTTAAAATCCGTACTCGGAAGTGAAAAGCTAACTCGCTGACCACACCGCTGAGCACTCGGCTCACACATTGGCGACTCGCAGACCACACCGCGAATGAGGCACTCGGCTCACCCCATTGGCGAGGCAACGCGGCGCTCTGTCGTTCGCGAGGACGTAAGAAAAGGGCGTGGCGTGGCGTGGCGTGGCGTGGTGCGGGGGTGTGACCTGTCGCGGCTCCCAGGTGCTGGCGGCAACAGGTGTCCGCGCAGCGCGGCGCGGCGTGGCGCGGCGTTGCGTGTCGGCTTATTCAGGACGAGGCGCGCGCCGGGCATTCGACGCCGCTGCGGGGACGGGGACGAGGGCGGAGTCGAGAACGGGGACGCCGCGCCGACGCGAGCGCCTCGTGCTGGCGAATACGGATGAGCAGCTGAGGGCGCGCGGTGACCCTCGGAGGTCGCGCGCGGTCAACGCCCGCCGACGACACGCGACGCGAGCAAGCAAGGGCACCAGGAAGCTGCAATAAAGGAGTTACTCTAACACTAAGAAGGGCACCACTTTGGCCGGTCGGGAAACAAATGGAAAGTCACGCAGGGCGATCGATTGATTGATTGATTTTTCGTGTTTCCGGGCGCGTCAACTGCTTTGGTCATTAGTCCCGTGAGTGTAGTGCATGGTTTTTTTCTCGGGAGATCGCGCTGATCTTCCCCCGCTGGATGGCGAGATCCGGCGCCGACGTACCGTCGGCTAGTGGGGTTTCCCCCTAACCTGGACTCTCTCACCAGCGGGGCACCGCTCCAGCTGGGACAAGCTCTAAGCTCCCGACCGGTCTCCCGGAATATGTGGTAGTGTAGTGCATGTTAGTATAAGTGTGTGTGTAAGGGGAGAGGATAGGACAAGGATGAAGAAGGAAAGATCGCGCGCGGTCCGTGGCCCGTTTGGTAGGGTATTGCTTCGGCATTCGCCTAGTGTTGATCGGAGAAAGTACGGAAAACTACCGATCAGAGCAGCCGGCAGCTAGAATTCTCCTCCAGACAGCGACTGAATTCGACCTAGCTGAAGAGCTAGTGTCGAAAATCCTGCCGCCATCAGGACTCGAACCTAGGACCTGACCTCGAACCGGTGAGAGGCGCTGCAGTGACATCAGTTGATGCACTGAGCTACCGCTCCCGGTGCAGGGCGATCGAAAACATTGCCAGAAATAGTGATGAAGACATTTACAAAGGAGATAAATGTAAACGAACGCACTGGCAGAGTAAGTGTATGGATATACCCTGCTTTTATGTTGTCGGCAATGGCCAAGAAGTAGCTGTCAAAGCGGTCCCTTCTTATAGTACTCTCTGCAGATGAGAGACGACATAGTTGACAGGGAGGAGTCTTGGGCCGTCTCGAATGGCTGTGGCTAAATGCGGTGAAGTTAAAGTGATACGAAGTACATCGCGGGGAGTGTAAGTCCTGGAAGAAAGCGATTCAAGGGCGTGGAAAACCTATTGTACAGCCTACAAAATTTAGAAACTAGTTTTTTCTCTACATTTGTTTACTGTCCACCTCGAGAAAACAAGAATTGACACAAACAGTTTGTAATAAAGCTAAAAAAATATACAAGTTCACACATTATGGACAACATGCTCGCATATCAACTATGGACTTTGAGCATATTGTTAGATTCTTTTTCGTGATAGCGTCATCACTAGTACTTAAAAACGAACACACATAAAATACCGGAAAAGAATATGACACAAACACTTTAATTTTGATCATATTTGTAATGTGTGTATCAGACACGGTTACATTTGGATAGTTTTGATGTAAAAGGCTTTCGATTAGTTTTATTTTTTACCAATACATATTAAGCATTAACTCCTCGGTGCTTTTATCGAGTAATTACAGAAATAGTTGGTCAGGGAGAAACGTAAATAAACAACAACGAATTATCAGAGAAGCAGGCTCAGGGCAATACTTTTGAACTCTCGAACATCCACGTTTTACGCGCAGATATACTGTAACGACTGATTCGATTTACTTAATTATCAATTGTAATACCATGAATCTGAACATAACATTCAGTGATGAGGTTTGGTTTCACAAAATATTTATAAAAAGTTAAAAACCGAAATTGCATCAATCTGAAATTAATTATTAATCCGAAACAATTTTATTGTATGAATTTCGCCGAATTGCTTGAACGAGTTTTATTTATTAATTTAATGAATAATTGTCTGCATTTATTGGAATGGTGTTTCAATTAGTGAAATATACTATTACAAATCGGATTTAATTGGTAGAGGCTGAAATATTTTGAAATATTAGATCATTAAAAACATCGTTTCGTTTCGAATTTATTGGATATTACTCATGCAAATGGGAATGCACAGGAAGAATCGTTTGGAAAAAGCGATGAATTTAGGAATAAGCTGATTTATTTCTCGTATTTTTCTCTGTCATGAAACTTATTCCAAAGGTTCCTGGCTAATACATTTTCCTCACGATCCTTTCTCCGCTTCATTCCTCTTCCGAAGCGAATTTCCACAGAATGACCACTCCTCGATGGATGGAAGAGCGTTCGTTTAATGGGCAATCTGCTGCCAGAGCCGCGGTGCAGGGCAATGTGCGGGGATGGTCGAAAATGGATGATCTGGAGAGTTAGGGCAGCAGTGGTGGTGAAGGTGGCAACGGCGTGGCCTCAGCCCCGTGTTTTAAGTGATTACAAAGAGGAGTCAGCGGAGAGAAATGAGACGATAATATGAATTGGAAATGTTGGAAAAGGTGTTGAAAATACAGGAATCGTAGGTGATAAATAAATGGAAGGGGAGGCAAAGATATTAGAAGTTTATAGGGCGGATAGCAAATCAAGAGTGGGGAACAGGATATGATTGATTATTCCGAGTGCATCAACTGTTATGGTATTAGTTCCGTAAGTATAGTGCATGGTGTTTATTACAGGAAATGAAGTTCTTCCTCCGTTAGATGGTGGGATCCGGCGCCGAACTACAAGCAATCTTGCGGGGGTTTCTTCATCCAGGTATCGTCCATCTGGTGGGTTCTGCCCCAGTCGCCATAAGCTCTAACACTAAGGTTCCTACTGGTCTCCTGACATGTGTGGTTGTATGGTGCATGTAGTAAGTGTGTGTGTGTTTGTGTGTAAGAGGTGCAGATAAGACAAGGACGTAGAAGGTAAGATCCTTGGCTTGTTTGGTACAGTCCTTGGCTTGTTTGGTATGGTACAGCTCCGGCATTCGCCTGGTGATGATCAGAGAAACCACGGAAAACTACCAATCAGAGCTAGCATTCTCTTCCAGTCAGTGACTGAATTCCACCTAGCTATTTAAATTGTGTTGAAAATACTGCCACCGTCGGGACTTCAACCCTAGGACCTCCTGGTCAGAGGCACTACACTACCATGAGTTGAAGCCTCATGTCAGGAAGAGAAGAGGCTGAGGCACTCTCTGGAGGGAAAAGGTAGCGACAGTCAAATATTAGTGACGACTTATGAGAGAATGCGTAATGAATCAACGATAGAGAGAACAGCAGAGATGACAAAGAGGAAGAAGAATTATCGACATGGAGAACTTGAGGGAACAGAATTACTACACGAAAAACTATGATGACCGAATATAAAAAAAAACACAACCCAAGTAACCCGCATAGCTACAAAAGGGAAAATGGGTTTTCACGAAGATCTACTTAGCAGTGCGTTACTGGTGCAGTATCGACGAATATTCACACTAACAGCAGCGACGACGGCGCTAGCAAGTGGTGAGCAGTCGGGGCTGAGGGAGGCAGGAGCAGCCTTTCCTGAACGAGGCACAATTTAGAGCCGCCTCGCATTAGGCTGCGGGGGCGATCGCCGAGCGCGAATTAATACGAGGCATTAGCGGTGGCGAGCGGAGCGGTCGTACGGGGGATTAATCGCACCATAAGCAGAGCCAGACACCCCACCCTCGCCGCTGGTAGACGCGGCCGCCCAAACACCGTTCACAGCGAACTTAGCGCCTTTGGCCTCAGGGGCTTCGCATTACCGAGCTCTGGCAAATCGTTAATTTCTTTTATTTTTAGGTTGAAAGGATTCGCATTCGTTTAAAGAATATCGATCCATAAATAAACAAGAAATATAAGAGGGTAAATACATTTTCGAAATAACTTTCTTCTAGAAATTATTGTGAATGTATTTTAAATATTTTCATGGAGTACTGAGATTTAATATTATTCGAAAGCTTGCATACATCGCTTATTTAAATTATCACAAATTACAACGTAGAATGCAAATTTCACATCAATATGTACTACCTTTCAGTGAAATTGCTGACAATATGTTTTGTTTCATAACCCAATCAAGTTTTTCATATTTTCTGACACCTTCTTCCACAAAAATCTATGATCTACATATCTAAGTCTACATATCTAGGATAAGTACCGTAGTAAATGTGTAATCAAAAAGCTCGGACAAAATTCAAGTATTCTGTCGTAACAGTTGTAATTTGTTTCTGTATTAATAAAGGAAGATGAATGTTTTAATAACAAAAAAATCATAAATCAACAGAACCAAGAAATTATCAATAGAAAACAATCGCCTGCCATGAATTCTTCGGTTCTAATCTTCAGTCGACAAACATTAATTCCACTTTCACTGCGAAAATACTAATACATAAGCGGCGAAATTCAATGAATATCAGCCTTCGGTATTTATCTTAGTATCACTGCTAATATAACAAGTGCGTACTGTGTGTTCAATGCCGTGGCCGTCTATTGAAAATTTTCCAACTTCACCCACATAGCTGCCATAACCGCCACGCACTCCCCTACCCACCTCGCGCCGCTGACGACCGCTCTGATTACGTATCAATGAGTCATGGCAACAGGGCAACGCGCGCGCGAGTTGTTAAGCTACGCGTCGGCCGTCAGTTGCGCGCACCCGCCCCGCCCCCGCCCCGCCCCCGCCCCGCCCACACGCAGACGACCTCGTTACGTCGACTGTAAAGTGGCGCGTCACACAGACGTCTCCGCCAGGGCACCGCGCACACACCGCCGCGCATGTAGGAGGTCGGGGCGCTGCTGATTGAGCTCTTACCTGATTACGGCAGTTCCGGCCTGGAACTACTCCTGCAGGAGCTTTAGTGACCGCCGGCAACGCAACCGCAACGTCATGTGCACAAACGCCGTATTGCAACATTGGCGTTTCAGAGAAAAGAAAACTTTTGGGTCCGTAAATGTTGGCGGGTGAAATGCTATTAGTGAACTAGTAATATACTCGAAACTTTTATGATTGAAATGTACAATTTGTGCCAAACTTTCTGTAATATGCTCACTGATATAATCTGACCGAAAACTCTCACTTCAACATGGTTGCTTGATTTCTGTGCCGTAGATGTCAGCACTTTCCAATTTTGACCCGTCAATCGAATGCGATTCCAACCTTTTTGTTAAGAGTTTTAATAGCGGTGTGAAAAGCCTCAGTGAAAAGTGAACTCTCTCGTAAAGAAGATTTTTAATATTGTATCATGATGTCTGTCAATTAAAACTTAAACCGTAATTTTTTCTTGATGCTATGATTAAAAATATTTTAAGAATAAAAGGAATGTTTTCATAATACAATAAAATACTCGATTTTAGCGTATTTTGAAACGCTCTATTATACGAACCTCTGACAAACATCAAACATTTTGAACTGTTAACTAGCTCACATCCTTTGTGTGATACGCAATAAAGACAATAAAAATGCAAATATAAATAAAAGACGCGAATACGGAATGCCTATAACTGACCCGTGACGAAAAGCAATTATGACCCAGACAGTTTGAACACTCGAGTGTAACAACATTTTTCTTCTATCTCAGGGAAAGAAGTCAAACTAAAATTATCGAGGAAACCATCGTCCTTTCATTCCTTGCACGCCACTCGCTAGGAACGGGTTATCTCTTCTGTTTAGATTACGGTTCGCCATAGATACAGTGCCGAAGGCGTGCCCTAAAGCGCTGGCGATAGCTGCGTGGGTCTCCAGGAGTATTACATGGTGGTGGCAGGGGGGCGCAGGGGGGCGGCAGGGGGCGCGCAGCGGGGGCGGCGCGGGGGCACAGGCAGGGCGCGGCAGGGCGGCGCAGGGGCGGTGCGGCGGGAGGCGCGGGGCGGCGCAGGGGCGGCGCAGGGCGGCAGGGGCGGCGCAGGGGCGGCGCGGGGCGGCGCAGGGCGGCGCAGGCGGCGCGGGAAGGGGCGGCGGGCGCCGCGGGGCGTGATGCGGCACCCTCCCGGAAGTGTGACCTGCGCGATAGCAGAAAATGGGGCGCGGAAAGACGGCTCAGCTCTACGGCGCAACGGTATGTCAGGCAACGGCGGCAAATATTGGTCACGTCAAAAGCAGCGGCGGCGAGCTGATGAGAACCAGCCATGTCACTCGTAATTAGCACGAAAAGCCTGTATTGAAAAATACGCCATAATTGCCATGCCATAATGCTCATTGCCATTGTAAGACGCCTATGCCTTTGTCCAGGGCGCCACATGAGTTCAAGATAAAGAGTTTCAGCTATGGACAAAGGTTGTAGACGTTTTTGATAGTCTTCACAGCTGACATGGAACCTGAAGTGGTCCTCATAAATTCACATTCACTTCACTGGTAGCCAGTGTTTTTACAAAAACATCTATTTGATTGTCTACGATAATAAATTTTAATACAATTTACTTTCAATCTGAGACAATCTGGGGCAGGGGGCGGGCAGGCAGGGCAGGCGGGGGCGGGGCGGGGCGGGGGGGCGGGGGCAGGGGGCGGGGGCAGGGGGCAGGCGGGCAGGGTGGCGTGGCGTGGAGGGGCGGGAGGGGGGGAGTGGCGGGGAGGGCGGGGCGGGGCGGGGCGGGGCGGGGCGGGGCGGGGAGGGGCGGGGCGGGGCGGGGCGGGGCGGGACGGGACGGGCCGGCGCGGGGCGGGCCCTGGCGGAGCGGGCGTGGCAAGGGGGAACGTGGCGGGGCGGGGAGGAGAGGCGGCGACTGAGCAAGGCGCGGGCGCGTGAAACGAGCAACCACGAGCTGCACGTCGTGTGATGTGCGGAGCGCAACGCTGCTTCGAGGACGCACTGCCCCGCGTGCCCCGCACCGTGAGACAAAGGCCTGGAGGCGGCGCCGCCGGGCCAAGTGGAACGTGGCCTTGTCACAACGCGGCCCCTTTCGTGCCGAAGAGGAAGAAGTCACCTTTCGGGGAACTGGAGCGCCACCCATCTCGTTTGGACAGGTGGTAAGTCGAAAGGTTGAAATTAGGTACAAAGTTTCATCACAGGGAATAACGAGAAAGTTGCTTCTTGCTTGTTAGTTTTACGAGAGATTGAGAAAGAAAGAATACTAAGCATGGAATAGTAAATTGTTGTGTCTTCATTTCATAAATGGACATTTCTCACATTTACCATTAAAATAAGACATCGTTTCTCTTCTAATAATCTATTCTTTTAGTAATCACTTCTAGGAACGTTTTCTAACAGAATGGAATTATGGGCATTAGAAATTCAAGTATCACTTCCCAATAGGTTTGAAAGAAGTGTACAAGAGGGCAGCGACAGATTCTTCGTAGTTATTTCCAAAAAGTTCTTTTTTGTAATGTTGATGTATTCAATTATAACCCGTATTTATTTGCAATTTTCCAAACTAAATAAACGCTAACTCGAGTTTGTTTTTTCTCTGCGCTTGACAAATTGTGTTACTCTCAGAATCTACGGGGCAGGTGATCTGGCATTCCTCGAGCAACGCATTCCAGAGAGAAGGCTGCATCGAAGAGGAAAGCGTTCGGAAATGATCGCTTTGAAATTCGCAGGGGCCGAGAAGTACGATTAATCCTTCGCGGCGCGCACCTACATTCCACCAATCGATTCGGAATGCGAACAGCGCCACGCCGGCAGGCGAGATCATAAGGCGCGGGCAAAGGCTGCCGCAAAGGAACAAAAAGAGGAAATTGCTGCAGGGAGGAGGGTGCAGGTAACAGATTCGCCAGACAGAGGAGTTCACATGAATGCGGGCGGAAGAGAGGGAGATGTGTTGACGGTAAAAATACATGGGAGCAAACTTTATCAGGGGGTGAGCATACCAGATATTGTGAAATTGGGATTCGCCAGAGGTAATAAAGTGAATGAGGACGATATAAAGAGGGTTGGGCAATGGGAGTAGGGTAAGAGGCGCGGGTGGAGAGGGGGGCGAGAGTAGGAATTGATCAGAAATAGCTAGAAGTTATAGGGAGGAGAATGAAACTAAGTCGTTCTATGGACTGGCGGAACAATGTATTCACAAACAATGCCATCCCTTGCCGTCACCACCGATCGCTTTCTGAGCGGGTCTGGGCGTGGGAGGGACTTCAAATTTCACAAAAGCATCGCAAGAAAGAAAAAAATCACGATTTCACTGGTTTACGACCAGCCATTTAAATATTTTTTCCAACAAATAAAAACCCCAAAATGTAAAATTCTTCTCTCATTTGCACCGAGGTGCGACCGTGCCACTCAATTTACATTCCGAAAACATAAAAAAAAATGAAAAGAGAAGGGCTTTTGTCACCTCGCTTTTGCTTCGCATTTAATACATTTACGGTGGGTTAGCCAGACTGGCACAACTTTTCGTTAGTTTAATGGATGAAAAAGAAAACTAAGTTTGGATCTTTATGTTTTGTTGAAAAAAGGAAAGAGGGAAATGTAGGGAGAAGGGAAGTAACTTTGGTAATGCACAATTTTCTACTCGGATTTCATGCATTTTCAGACAGAGGTTGTTTCATTTGAATTTCAAAACACGAGAACTGTCTGAACAAGTACGAGAAGAGAGAAATTATGAAATGAAAACTCTGCCAGAAAAAAAATGTATGAAAAATGGGAACTCTATAACTGCTGCTTCGAATGATACAGGACAAGAAATCATATTACATTTTGATTCTAAAATGGTAACATAAAAATGTCAATAATACAGAACGATGTTTTAAATAGTCATACATTTTTTTAAAACGATTTTCTTTTACATCATTCACATCTGAAATTAATGCAAAAATATTATCAAATAACGGTTGTCAAGAAGCTATTGCCAGGGGTACAATTTTACTTCTTAATGTGATCCTTCAAGATGAAAAGGAAAATTACTCAATGGCATTTACCGTATAATATGAGAAAATCACACCCTACATTCGATGTAATAATACTTGAAATATTACCCGTAAATACGTATTGGTATATTTTGCGTGCGTTTTACGGTGCCCCATTTTTATCAAAATAAAAATGCATTAAACAGTTTTTACGATTTCTGTATGTACGTATATATTACTAACTTAGTACCTTTGGACAAAGTAATTAAAAAGTGCTTCAATTTAATTTTGTTTTAGGAACGAAGTTGAATTATTGTATGGAATGGCGCTTCTGCATTGCAATGTCACAGACAAGTTCTTGCGAACTCACACACAGCAAAGGTGCGAATTAAAATCGACGTTCTCATTAAGAAATGAATAATGTTGATATTTTCCCAGTAATATTTTGAAGTGTTCGTATGTACAGTAATGCAAAATACTAATTTAATCAACACTTCATATTTTTATCATTAATTTGGATATAGAAAACACTTTAATTTATATTCATTACATTTATTAATTCATTATATACTGTCATTCTTTTTTATCGATTTCGACTAATTAGTCATTTTTTATCTTTTTCCGTAATTTTTAATGCATTTTTTGCTGATTTACTCGATTTTAATTATACTTGCTTTAAATAATATTTACGAGATGCAAATGTTCTTCACAGAATTATTCAGTATTCTATTTGTTCGCTCAGAAATTGTTTTGACAGCCGTTGTATGTAATTCTTGTGACGTATATCAGCGTCATTGTTGATTCGGCCCATTTCCGGATAACTTAACTGAAGGCAGAGCTTTCTTGGTAAAGAACAGTCCAAACCAAAAGATTGCAAACTGAGTTCACTCGAACGAATGGAAGAAGCCTCGATTACATCAGTAACGTATACAACAGCTTGACTTGCTCATCCGAACTATTTTAATAAAAAAATTACGTCATTTTTCTTCGTGTTTTAGGACATTTAAAAAGAATTTTAAGAGCCTTTTTTGATCAATTTTGGCGCTGTTTTAGGTCATCAAAATCCGCCCCTACTCATTACTGTATGGCCGTACGTAATCCCTTCGACTACTATTGAGCCTCAGCACAAGGACGTCTCCTGGTCGCACAGAGCAGTCGGGCTGCCGGCGCCGGCGCTGCAGCGGAGGCGTCGGAGCGTCCTGACGGCTGTGAGATGATGCAACGCCCCCGCTCTCGCTTGCGGCCCGCGACGCGGCGGCGCTTCGCCGGTTCACAACTGTCAATCTCAGGCGACGGCGCTGGGCCTCGACGTATGCAGAAGAAAAGGAAAAAGAGGCCCCCGGCGCGCCATTGTGCGCAGACACTGAGGTGGGAGGGGTCGTCACAACAGCGTCTTGCAGTTATTGTAGCCAGACGCCACCTTCCAGGAGCCATCTGCTCGGGAATGCGAAGGGGACGGTTATATTCAGTCACGTAACAAGCTTTTAGAATACTGCGTAGCTATAAAATGATGGGTTTGATGAATGTTTATTTCTTCTTCCCGACAGGGTTTAGGTCATGTGACCTGTTTCGACACCCATTTTTCTTTTCCGTCTGCCAATGTCCCTTCTTCCTTCTGTTCTATAGTTCACAGCTATGAATGGAAGTCGGTTTGTTGGCATTCTCGATACATGATTGTACCATTTTAACTTATTTTCGAGAATAATTTTATATAATTCTTTGACTTTCAAACATCTATTTCAGAATGTTTCATATGTTAATTTCTATCAAGGTGAATTCTATCTTTTTTATTCAATGTAACATTATGCATGCCCACATTTGACGAGTACGAGGTCTTATTCTTTTCAGGGATTACAGAAGTAAATGAAGGTTTATACCAGTAGGCCCTACTTTAATTCAAATACTACAATTTCTTCAATACTGATCGATTAAAAATTTGAGTTCTGGGACAAAAGTAGCTACTCGCTGGGCAATTGGGTAGACAAAATACAACCTAATAGTACCCTGTTACTGTTTCTGTTCAATGAATATACTATACCGGCGTATTTAATAAATGCTGTTGTTGGTGGATGATCAGTCTTTCATCTGAATTTCTATAGTCACTAATATCTCATCCAAATTTCAAAAGTTGTTTAAGATTTGCCTAAGCTATTTTATTACAGCATTTTATAAAAAAAGCTCAGAAATATACACTACGTCGTAATTTATTTTCGCTTGCATTATTGTATTGTTAAAATGTTCACAAAGAATACGATCAAGCTCAGTTATATTAGATAGGGCATAACAGATAAAATGGAGTTTTTCTAAATTGCCATTAAAAGCGACAAAACAATGATCAGAAAAGCTTACTTCAACATTCTTTGAAATTAAACTTCTTTCAATCAAAAAATCTCACATCACGAAGCCAAACCACATAATTCTCTAATTCTTGTTGGCAATGACGCCTTGAATTATTTCAATTAACTCTCCAATACCTGGTTGGAAAATGACGTTTTCACAACTGAAGGATTTCTTGCCTAAATGTTACGTTTTATGTTGTGTGCCAACCACGTTGCGTGGCACATTGCGTCCTTCCGCGTGCGTTTTGTGTACTTCCCGACGGGCGAGGGAGTGTCCCGTGTTCTTCAGCAATTAGAGCTGCTAGCGCCCGTCACGACCATGAAGCAATCGGATGCCTTGAAACGCTCTAACACGCACTGCGACGCATTTGAACTTCGAAGAATTTCTGGCACCGACTTTCCTCAGATCCTTGACCGCAATTGTCGTAACACTTATCACTAAATAAATTGAACTGACAAACCGCAAGAAAGTCTTCCTGGCAGTCGCTAGTAGTGAAACTCGATATAAAGTGTTCGTATTGAATGCATGGGCAATGGTTTTCAGTCTGTTTATTTAGATTTTTCTTGTCATATTCAGACATATTTGTGGTTAGCTGGTGCCAATAATTTTATTGAGTCACAAAATGAATTTACAAAAACAAATCTTCGTAATTATTTGCATTAGTATCCGATAGGAAATGTTTAAATTTCTCCTTGGGAAAATAGGTAAATTATTTTTACTGCTTTTCATTCATTTTCAAAAAAATATAAACGTCGTACGTATTATGCTTTAGAAACATATTGTTATTTCAGAACGCCGCATTTACCCGAATACAAGTCGACCTTGAATATAAGACGACAATTTTAAAGACGCTTTCTGATAATTTTTTAAATTTTGAAACAGTTTTTATTATTCAATGAAAATAAAATAGCAAATTGTCTAACTTGCTAGTTAATTGTCTTGTTGACGAGATTTTAAAATCGTTTTGGAAGTACTGATTTTCTTGATGAAAATTCTCATTGTGACTTTTGTTTTTCTCCTTTTTCTTTCTTTCTTTCTTTAGGGTTCTCCTCCCACGTCAAATTCTCTTGAGGTTTTAGACTTCCAAAAATTTTGTACCTGAATTGGCGAAACTTTCACCTGGTGCCAATAAAGACTATTCTCTTCTATTACCACAGTGTTCATGTGGTGCACTTATTTGTGGTTTCTATAACTTTACAAACTATTAACTTTAAATTCCCGTGATGAAGTT
The DNA here is from genome assembly GCA_011170035.1 of Teleogryllus occipitalis. Taxonomy (NCBI): domain Eukaryota; kingdom Metazoa; phylum Arthropoda; class Insecta; order Orthoptera; family Gryllidae; genus Teleogryllus; species Teleogryllus occipitalis. Next base: position 310,348 of record BLKR01000041.1, on the reverse strand, counting down.
GAGAACTGTGAATTCGTACATCCTCGTACCTTTGTGCCGCGGGTAGCGCGGGACAGCAGCCAACGTTTGGGATTATTTTCGCCGGACGTCGAAGTTCATGCGGCCTAGTTGTTCGTGTAACAAAATCTCGGCATCGATTGAATTTATTTCCATGATTCCCATTTTATTGTGCCAATCTTTTATAATTGTCTCTTTACCAACCAATTGGTCTCAAATTGCCCTGCAGATTAGCGGTGGATGCCAAGATTATGTCTGCGAATAACTGGGTATTAAAGTTATACACGGTATTTATTAGATTCGCAACTTATTTTTTCATCAGTATTGGAGTTTATCATAAAAACGCATGGCAAAAACATAAATTTCACCTGACTAGGCTTTATTTGCAATTACGAGACGACCATGTATTTTTCGATTGAGATGTTTAGGGAATAAATCTCGTCTTACGGATATTCGGGTGAATACGGTATAAGAAAACTCACTAAACTCCAAAATAATAAAAACTCCAAAATAAATGCAGGAAACTGAGAAAGTGCGAATAACACTAGAATTCTGTAATCAAACTCTAAAAATAAAACAAAATATTTGACACTTAATAAACATGATTTGGCAGTGTTTTTTTTTCGACGGCAGGACTTATAAGGAAAGTACGATCTGAAATTTCAAGTTTCTGGTTATGAAAAATGAGAGATTACTTCAAAAGAACACAAAGAAGAAACAGGGCGAATATTTCTTCTGAAGTGATTTTCCAGAAGACAGTACATCGTCAAGGAGCTTATTAACATGGAAACCATCGGAGCGAAAATGTTCTCGTTCTTTCTTCTGAAGATTCTAGTGGCCACACAGTCATTCTCCCATACTCGTAGGTTCTTTCTCCAAAGAAGGAAGAGCTGCTAAGAGAAGCAAAAGCCCAGTTCTAAATCCCGAGGAACCCCTGGGGACGCTAATCCACCCCGCCAATTTCACTTTACGCCGCCCCCGCTGGCGAGGTCGATGTCCGGGATGTTGCCTTCGTTCCCAACACCCCTTACGCCACACTCAGACTGGCTCTGTAAAGCGTTTCTACCATTTCGTATTTGGTCCGAAAAGAGTTTATTATGGAATATATCGCAAACAATCCCGTTCACAAATTTCAAACAGTCACATCTTTAAAATATCACACATGTTTAGATATAATACTATTCAGTGAAGTATTAGAAGCAATAAGATATGAGAAATTCTTCAGAGATAAATATCCACCCGAAACTCACATAACAACCAAATCGAAGTAAAATATTCATTCCCGTATTTCGTTACAATTGTGCCAGAATTATTGTCATCTAAAGATTTTACTCTTTCTCAAATTATATACAGATTCGAAAACGTATTCCGTGATTTTATTTCAATAAATATAAAATCGATTGTGGGTTGCGATATTTATTTTGTAATATTGAAGAATAAGAATTTCTCATTAGCCTCGTTGGATGTCGGTCGTGAAAACTTTGAATTATCCATTCCCTCATCGTTCTCTTACATTTCATTCAGATCGCTTCATAGAAATCGGTAGAGAAAGATCGAGACCGCCCTCCGAAAACGCCCCTAAAGCCCAGCGAGCCACCCTCGGCATTTCACGTTGAGCGCGGGAGGAGCCGGCCGTTTTTCTCGTTCGAGATAAAACCCTCGCAGAGGGAAGGCAAAGAGCGAGCTTTCTCTCCGCGCGGAGCGGAGCGCGTCGTGCAGGGCGGGGCGGCGAGGAGGGTGGCGGGGCGCGGCGGAGAGGAGCGTCGCGACGCAGCAGCCCCGGATTACTCTGCCCCTGCTCCCCCCGGACGCCCGCGCCGCCCCGCCCCCGCCGCACCCGCCGCCGCGCCGCGGCGACCATCAGTTTGCCACTGGTTTCATTAGTGTCGCCACTTTTCATCCCCTTCGGAGGCGCCTGCGACCGCCCTTGCTGCCCCCAGCGGCGCCGCCGCCGTCACTGCTGCCTTCACCATCGCCGTTACCGCCGCTGCCGTTGCCGCCGTCGCCGCCGCCGCCACCGCCACCATCAGTGCTGCCGTCGCCGTTACCGCGGCCGCCGCCACCGTCACTGCTGCCTTCGCCGTCGCCATAACCGCTACCGTCGCCACCGTCAATGCTGCCTTCGCCGTCGCCGTTACCGCCGCCGCCGCCACCGCCACTGCTGCCTTCGCCGTCGCCGTTGCCACCGCCGCCGCCGTCGCTGCTACCGTCACTGCTGCCTTCACCGCCGCGCGCCACGGCCACTGTGCTTTTATGAAGCAAAGTGCTATCGCTGATTCACAGCTGACTCTTAATATCTCTCATTGTGCGACAATGTTGCCATCCTCCCATCCCACCGTCCTGCAATGGCCGATGTCATCCACAGTTTGTTTGGCGTGTCCTTCTCTCGCTGATGTATTTGCTTTATTCTATTTTGATGGTAGCGGCTACCCTTTTGTCAATCTCGATATTATTGTCCTAAAGCAGTACTAAACATTTGAAAGTTTGTATGTACCAAATGACAGTCAATGATGAGTGCCAAAGATAAATTACCTAAAACTATAGCGCGTACCATTTTCACGTCGATACCGATCAAGAATTCGGCATTATCATTGGAAAGACTTCGGACGATGCGGCAGATGTGCTGTTATTGTGATAGGTCTTAATACAAGGCATCTATTTAATATAATATATCTTATTCATTACAGATCTCAATAAAATTGTGATGAGTTTTAAAATCTAGTCTTTCAGTGTTTTGAGGATATATCACATGTAGATGATACTGTATTTTTCATGAAAAGTTTTTCTGAAAAAAATTCTCAAATCAACTGAAAATTCTGCTCAATATCTGCTATATTGTTAAAATGATATTTTGTAGCTCTGTTTTGTCAAAACATGATTTACGAACAAGGTCATTTCTCGCCATACATCCTCCATCTTTCCCTGGTGAACAAGAAACGCTTAAAATATGTGATCTTGCAGCAAATTGCTAGAAATTAGAAAACTAAATATTAATGAAAGCTATTTCTTGAAATTCAGTAGAACTTCAGTAGAAGAAGGAGATATCCCACACTGGCATAGTTCTGAGAAAATAAGGGTTTTATCTGTACTTCCCTCATATAACTTAATACATTTTTAAACTTTTAAACAAAGTAAACTAGTCCATACTGGGTTTAAATAATATATTACATGAAAAGAATAATATTTGAAGTTTTGTATAATGCTAATAACTCAATTACACAAAAAATGTGGGATAGCCCCATATTGTGCAGAGCTCTTCAATTTAAAGTATTATTAAAAACTTAATTTGGAAAATGTGTGGATGCAAAACCATACACTTTATACGTAGCTGGAAAAACGAATCCCAATATTATCCCAGAACCTTGCATCTCTCTCTTGAGTCGGTTCCCCGCTGTGAATAACCCTTCTCCCGCAACCCGTCTCGCCCCTAAACATCCACCCCAAGCAGTTCCTCCGCTCGGCGCCAGAGCGGAGTGCTGTACCGCGCCACCGCACCGAGGAGAGGTCCTGCGTGCGGCGAGAGTTCGGCGGGCGGCCGGAGATGGCAGCGTCGCGCAGCGACCGCGCCGCCCCCGCGCTCTGGCGACGGCCGCGCCAACTGCGCAGCATCCCTGGCGCCGCCGCACGCCCCCGCGGTCGCCACCGGCGCGGCGCGGGGCCCGAGCGAGCGGGCGGGCGAACGAGTATTGATCGCACGAGGGGTCCGCGCGCCGCCTCTCCGCTACCCTACTGAACCACCCTCGCGGAGCGCGGGCGCCAAACGGCAGCCCCGCCATCCGGCGGCGGAACCCTGCACTAGAGAATTCGCGAATTTCGCGGATTCTCCGCACGATGTCGTGGCGGTTGGAGAGACGCGAATAGAGGTTGATCTTGGGGTGGCGGCGGTAAAGGTTTGAAATTTTATCTTACATGGGTGAGCGAATAATTGACATGATTGTATGACATTTGTTCTTTAAAAATGCGTCTTTTTGACAATATTGATATTAACGGAAGGGTTATGAATGTAGAATAAGAACGATTTTACATAACGACAATTTCATCACTGCAAATGCGTTACCGGTGCATGAAACTGTATTTAATTTTCTCCTCGGATAGAAATAAAAATATTATAATTTTATATGAACCTGGGTCAACATTCAATAGATATTTCTGATTTTGTCGAAAATGGTTTTCACAATCTCACTCTCTCAACACTTCAGCAATATTTCATTAAAACAGGTTAATTTTAAAAACACATTTTAGAACAACTTTCAAATTTCTATTCCAAGAGAAGACCGATGAGAATTTCAAATTTAAGATGTATTTCATTGAGTAACATTCTTTCGATTATGCCAAAAAGATGTAAAAACGCGAACTTCTCCTCTCTTGTTTCTAAGTATACTCATAAAAATAAAGGGGCCTTTTATTTGGTTTCAATAAAATTTAAAGAAGTTTAATTTTCCACCCCTAGGATTACGCACGTACAGATTATTCCTTAAGCTATTTTAAAAATAATTGTGGACAACTTTCTTCCAGCGCAACATCATCTTACACAATACTATTAAGTTCAAACACAGTAGAAATGTGTACATCGCTGTTTGTGAATCGTTCATTATTTTGTAAACAACTATTATTTCTACAATTTCTTAAGCGACCTAGTGAGAATATTTGAGTTTCAAAGCAATGAAAATGTTCTCGTGTCTAATGAGAAAATAAGTGCGGCCGAGTAGGCAATGATCCCTCTGGATCAGATCCAAAAATTATATAATGGTCTCACGAGAAAAACAGGACATGTTTCATGTCTTCGGTAAGAACCATATTCCTGATTTCATTATTATACTATATGCTGCTTCTATAATATGTGATCATAGCACTATCTGAAGTAAATATCGGCAGGAGTTCACGAAAATAATATTAATTGAAATCTAAAAAAAGTACCTCTTCTTACGTTTGAATGGGTTAAAATAATTATAACGCATTAAATGAAATTGGGCCTCATGCCAGTAAGAGATTTTAATTTGGCATTCCAAATTACGAGCTATAAAACTTCTCAGTAAGCTAAACAGCGATCCATTTATCATATTTATAGGTTCCTGCAGTAATGAAACCATTTATTCCTTGCGTTACAAATCTGTACATCCAAAGTTAGTACAGAATTTGTCCTTAAGAGGAGCGGAGAAATTAATACCTACATTTTTTCTTGGAAATTCTCTATTTCAAAGACATCAAAAGAGAGTGAATTGATGTGATGGACTTTACATAGCATGCACCGGAAAATTAGTTTTTCATGACGTGAGCGTATGACGAAAGCAAGTAAATTATTAAGTCTGCAAACTGAATCACGAGTATTAAATGAAATTCTCTTCGTCTAAGTATGTGAAAATAGGAAAGAGCTCAAATATTTTTTTAATGTAAGAAAGTAAAGTACGGTATTTAAGTTCTCATAGAAACCTAACAAATTGTATTTCTCTAGATGACTTTAGGAAATATTCAAGTAAACAATTGAATATATTTTCGATTTTTGTATATATTCATTTTCCTTACGTCACGTACATATTCTACAGATTAAAAAAGTGAAAACAATATACAAATATGAAATGTGGTTCACATAAAATACTTGTTATATATGTACCAAGGGCGTTATAAGGGCGTTATAATGACCGAGCGGCAAGAAAAAGTCCGAGGGCCTTCGGCCCGAGATCACTAGAACCAGTTAACGCCCGTGGTACATACAACATTTTATTTTTTACCTAATTTTATTGATTCAGATTTACTTATTTACTACCTAATTAACGACATGTTAACTTGGCTCGGTTTCTCTTTTCATATTGCTCTCCCATTATTCCCTTTCATAATTCCCTCCATAAGAGAACATGTAGCATCATTCAAATGTGTTCATATTTCCCTCGTAGCCGCGATTCTCTCGATCCAGGTAAGTATCGAGCTCCGTATCGAAGGCATTAAGAAGCAATAACTTATCAGTAAAAAGTAAATATAATTTTCGACCAAAGAGCAGAAAAATATTTATTTTTTTAATCTTTAGAGATCAAAACACTTTAAATTATAAAGTTAAATAATAAATATTTCCCTCTTACATTGGTCTAAAATATAAGTTTTAAACAAATATTATTGTAAATGTAATACGTGTAATTCTTGAGAGTGAGAAGGGGTGGATCTCTCTTTTCGTAAATCTCTGAGCAGCACCTTCCGCCAGCGCCGTGGCTCGTCTGGGCGCGGCACGCGTCAAGGGCGTGGCGAGGCAGGGTGCGGCGCGTGAAGCGGGCAGCGGGATGGGCGCGAGGAAATAGAACGGGGAAAGCGGAGTCCCGTCGCAGAGATAGGGTGCATGGCGGCGCAGCTGGAGAGCCTTTGAGGGCGTTAATAGAATTTTAATGCCGCGTAATAACCGCGCAGCTGCTATCGGCGCATCGGAGCGCTCGGCGGCGGCGGCGGCAGTGGCGATGAAATCACGGCAGCCGCCTCGTGAAAATGGCCTCGCATCACGGCGACATCTTTACAGAGGAGAGCGCTCGCCGGCATAGCGTGAAGGGGGGGGGAGTTGAGGTATGTCGCGTCAAAAGGCAAACGCTGTGAAAGAGGTACTTTGGGAGTTGATGCAGAGGGAAGGGTTGTGAGTGGATAAGAACTCTACAGTGGTGGTGGAGTTAAAGAATTAAAGAGTGACCGGCGGAGAAAAATAAAGAAAAAGGAGAGGTAAAAGTTAACCACGGAACGGATTCGAGAGAAATGGTCCGAATCCCAAAGTCGAAGAGGAAATGACGCAGTTGAAAGGCGGTTTGGAACGAAGAATATTAATTTGGTGGAGGAAGAAGTTGAACGGCAGCCATTTGGCAGTAAAACGTAGAGAAGAGAGCCGGATATAATACACACTAGCTACGGGCATCACACTTTTACATTTTGCATTACAAAAAACTATGCTTTTTATCCCAATAGAGGCTGATAAATCTAATTTTCAAATCCTTTCGTTTCTTGATGTGCGTTGTGTATGATTTCGTTGGTTTGCAAATAATTAATGGAGGTCACATGTTCAAATTAAATGATTCTGCTAAATAAATGATTCTTCCCCGACTCCCTTTGTTTTAAAAGTAACCGAACATACGGTGAATTTTGAATAAGGAAAATAATATTGTAAAACGTGATACCGAAAAGTTTTTACTATAAGGATGTTCAAGGGTTTGCATACACAAAGAAAGTGAGAATATTTTTAGCAGAAGTCGCCAAATTTCCTTTTACAACGGATCTCCTTTATAGTGTGAGAGCTTGTTGACGCCAGAAGCAGAGGAGATGGCCTCTATAACGGCGTTGGTTACGAGAATGAGCTGTGTGATAAAGTCTGGTGGATGACAGGGCGCGGGGTCGTTGAGAAAATAATGCCAATAAAACGAACGCAAAAAGGTTGCACGACGACAGCTGAAATTATGTGTAAAAATATAAGGACATTTAAGTAGCTTCTCCCGGAGAGTGAGAAAATGAAATGACGGTAATATTTTTAACACACGGTACCAAATACAAGGAACATCGAGAGAAAATGGCATTTAAAAGTAAACTCTCGAAAAATGGAAAAATTACAAAACTTTGAAAAATATCTCAAAACGACATACCATCGATTTGAATTGATATGCAGATATGCAGATATGATTGTCTATCGAAATTAATATTTTTTTATTTGCTTGTATTTTTTTGCATTTCTTTTTATCCAGAAACGTAATTGCAGCTTCGAGCAATTTTTCAGTACCTATGAATTATTTAATGTAAACATATAACAAGAAATAAAATTGTGTGTAATAATGTGTTTGAATTGTTTAGTAACTCTAAATAAAATTTGTCATTTCTTAAGATGTCAATATCTCTGGGATGCTAAGTCTTTTCTCAACTCCAAAATATTTCATAAAAAAGAAAAAGAGAATAACGCAGATGACACACCACAGACCATTAGAGTACAACCGACATCTCCACTCTTTTACTGAAGCATTTGCATAGAACTAAACTCGACAAATTAACCGACAAATTAACGACAAATTAAGTCCACGTTAAAAATATTCATTTTGAACACTGAAAAAACTTTAAAATAATTACAATGTAATTAAAGCTCTTGTAGTAATAACTATAAGTAATTCTTGGCTTTCCACAATGAATTCGTTGGCATTCTCCCAGAATTCTACATGATATAAAGCTCTTCCACTGCTTACCAGGAAACAGACTTGAGGTGTCAGATAGGGCCATGATATATCTGTAGGAGGAAGATGTGGTCCAGTGTTGCTCTCATAATAATACTAACATCAACAATAATAGCAATAACTTAATTAAAGAAGGAATAAATAATCTTTTGACTATTATCTGGAGAAGAGTAAATCTACGTACGAGCTATTGTAGTGGACATCTGAGTATTAAACTTTTAATTGAACTTTAGGAGAACACAGAAACTTTTCAGTGATTTCAAATCCTGAAACCTCCTATTTCGATTTGAAAGCCAATCGCCAAGATGGTGGTAGGTCACCTCCTGCAATGAACTCACGCCGTCCTCATCCTCTATACGCTGCTGCTATTTCGGGTGGGGAAAACCCCAAGAAAGGCCCTGGTTGGCGCTGGGGGAGATGGCGAGCGATACCTCCTCCTCTCAAGAGTTATACGGCGGCAATTACTCCCCCACGCAAATCGCGCATCAGTTATTCGGTATCGCCACACAATTTGCATAAGAGTCCCTAAGTTGAATTGTACCAATCAATGTCAACATATTTCACAATTCAATGTTGTTGTTTTTACTTTTCCTCCCTATACTGTAATATAGAGAAGAAAGGTTTTGAAATCACCTAAACAGTATGGCTTCAATTTTGGACCTAAAATCTCTATTTAAAGTCCCTTTATCTGAAATTTCCCACACTCGTCTGATTTAAGGGGTATCGACATTATTCCAAAGATGATTAAGATTGGACGTGGCGAGGAGATACACGCAGGTTCGAACAGCAAAATCGAGGTATGAGAGCACAGGCTTCCGCGGTCGGAGTCAGTAGCTACTTGGCTGCCTGGGAGGCACATTACCAGTACTTTTACACGAACACTTCGAGCATTATATTTCCGCCTCTTGATAATTGTATACATTGTATACAATTGTATACATTGTATACATTGCATACATTCTTTCTTCATTAGTGATTAACAATAAATACTCGAAGATCTATATTTTTCATAAGACACAGAACGCAATAAGGTATACTTTAATCTTTCTGCATTTCCCTCCATAGCTGCATCCGGTAATAGACAAAGTCTATTCGTTTTCAATTAATACCCGGTTTCTTTCACTTAAAATAATTAATACCGTGAAATATAATTTTGTGCTGCTTCTTGGTTGCGTTTATTGATGTTGATTATCTCTCAAAAACTCCATATATTTTATTACTTCTAAACTCGATAAACTAGCAATAAATACCAAGACCTGTGATTTAGTTCAGTAAAACGGCAATGAATTATTCCATAGTTAGCTGCATTCAATTATATTAAGTAGAATTGACTAATGTACACTATTTTAAGACTATTAAGTATTTATCAGAATAAGAATATGTCGCGAGATCATTTTACATGCACAACCAGTAAGGGAGGATGTTTCACGAAAATATGATACCAAAATATGATAAAAATGTTTTTGATTATATGGATGAATATACGAACTTAATATAGTTAGCAATCAGTGATCCTGCTATACATTTAGCAGTGGCATGAAAGGAATCACCTGTATCTGCCAGGTAAGCTATTTATTTCTGGCTTATTCGTGAGATATTTTTGTATGTTTCTGAAATTTTGTATTATGTGCTATTAAAACATTCAATTGAACTGCTATTCATTATCAATACCCTTTCGGTTTCTTGCTCTTTAGTTTATTTAAAGCTACTGTTAAGGTTGTTATATAACTCATGGATAATATTACATGTATAATTATTACAGATGTGTCCTCATTTTCATCGTCAATTAATCAAAGATTAGACATTTAAAACATTCAGTGCACATAACTGTGTATGCTTAAGTATAAAGAAGGCTGACGATTTGATTTAGTATAATGAAATGAAGAAATATCCTGATCAAGTTTTTGATTTTAGCTTCTGATGTTAAAAGTCCAAAGTACAAGAACAACCTCCAAATAAAGATATAATTTTCTTTTTAGATTTAAACCCGAAGTTGGTGCCTCATTGAAGTGCGGCAGGCTGGACGTAGAGGTCGCGCAGCAGGTCGCCTCCGAGAAAGGCCTCTGAAAGCTCAGAGCTTCGATCAGCGCCGAAGGAACATAATAAAGCCATTAAACGGGACACCCGGTGCTGGAAAGCGCTATTATGGGCGGCAGAAAGTCGCCTCCTGCAGTTCTGCCGTAAGACCGGCCCGTTTCCAGACCCCGCTCCGTCCTCATTCCTCGCCACTTCCCTCATCCTCCGCCACACATTCTTCATTCCCCGGCCTCTCCACCTCTTCATTCCCCCCACCGCCTACTCGTACTCCAATTTTCTCGTTCCCCCTTCCACCTCTGTCACATCGTTCATTCCCCGTCCTCTCCGCCATTTCTTTCACCCCCGTCACCTACTCGTACACCAATTTTCTGGTTTTCCTCCCCTCCACCTCTTCCTTCACCTCCACGACCTACTTGTACCCCAATTTCTCGTTTCCCGTCCCCTCTATCTCTTCCTTCATCTCTACCACCTACTCACACCCCAATTTTCTCGTTTCCCATTTCCTCCACCTCTTCCTTCAACTCCACCGCCTACTCGCACCCCAATTTTCTCGTTCCCTATTCCACCTCTGCCACATCGTTCATTCCCCGTCCCCCACCTCTTCCTTCACTCCCGCCACCTATTTGTACCAAATTCTCTCGTTCCCCATCCCCTCGCTCGTTTTCCGCCAACCTTCTTCCCCGCCACCACCCTCGATCCCCGCCTCCAGTGGCGCGTTGCAGCAGACTCCCGCAAGTGAATTATCCATCACCCGGGCAGCTTACAGGGCCAACGTTTCCACGTTCCTGGGCTCTCGTGGCCTGGGCGCGCTCTTTTTCTGCCGAGCGCCGTTGGCAGTTGCCGGGCGGAGTGCGAGGCGAATTAGCATAAAAGACCTTCCTCCCGCCCTCGCGAATGGAGCTGATTTCCAGAAAGTTTTTCGATGCTAAAAGAGACTCCTATGAAAAGGTTACTGAAAGCAGTTAGAAGTTCGATGCAAACATTCTGACTCCGAACGAAACGAGTTCTTTGATCCCCAAGTCGTATGCAAGAGTTCCATGTAATGTAAAAGATGATGGTTTAATGAACAGAAAATGCCCAGCTGCCTTGAACTGAAAATACCCAATGTTACAAGAAGAATGCAGGGAGGAAATAATTCATTTTACGTACAATACAACTTTTGAAGCATGGAATCAACTTATAAGATGAAGGGCATGTCAAATTTGTATTTGACACACAACAAAACATTAACGGTAAATTTGACACACATCAACATTAACGGTAGAAGTACAAATAATTATTCTTTAAATATAGAGCATATATCGGTGTGCGCTTTATGTATCTTAAGGAGCATTGTTATAAGAAATCAAACATAAATGTGAAAATTGGAAGGTATTGAGCACATAACAACGTAAACACGACACACTCTGCATCCGCTATTTATAAAACTGAAGAACAAACCTCTGGAATTCAGTGTCGTTATTGTACAACAGTGTATTTTAGTAGCTCTATAAAACTAGCGAGATGAATTATTAAGTAATTCCTTCAAAATCGTTTTATCTTAATGCTTTCCGTGCTTTATGAAGCTTCAGATTATCATACCAAACGAAGGTCACCAAAGCCTTTTCTAAAACTGAAATGAGTGAAACGTATGTGGCATTTTTACTTTAACCACAAACAAATAATTATCTCTTATGATAAAGTAACAACGTGAACAATACCGAGCGTATAATAAACGAAAGAGCGTACAAATTACATAGTGTACTTGAACAAAAACTACTCTCATTTTCTCATTTGAAGGACACGCTGCGAATCACAAAAGCCTACTCTTTCGCACAAGGCAACGAGTCGGCGACGAACTCAGTGAATGCTACGCTCGTGCTTCAGAAAGCATCATTACCTCGCTGCGCGAGAAACAAGGGCGACGAAAATTTCCATCCATTCGTTTGAAGCGGCTTTCCCTTCCGCCGCCAACGTCCGTGTTGCACTCGATACTTGGCGGCCCGCGCGATAAGACGCGGAAACCACGACAGCGATTTATGAGCTGGGTAATTCCTCCGCTCGGGGGCCCACGAGGGGGCTTTATGGCGCTTCGGACCCCGCCCGGCACCCCGCTTCGGCCCTCTGCATCCACGCCCATGCCGAAGTGCGCCGCCCAGTGGGCCTGAGCCGACCGCACAAATCGACGAGGCATAAAACCCCGAGGTGCTACAACAGCACGTACATTCTCGCCCATACTTTCACACAAAATTACGCGCAAAATACTCAAATTTTCGTAAAATTGTACTCACATTATTTCAAAATTTATCTTTAAGGCACAGATTTCATAAAGGGGAAAATCTCTATCTTCATAATTGTAATTGTAAAACGCCGAAAACTTTTGATTTTTTGAATTTTCGAAAAATCAGAGTTTTCAATGAAAATGAGACTTGCACCATTCTCTTAAACGTCCTTCACACTATCCAACAACAAAATTTAATCAAAAACTTGAAGTCATTTTTTTTGAAAATTTTGAAAGTGTCCCAGGAGCTTCATGTAAAATACCCTCCTAAATTAAAATATTCATTTTAAATTCACAGGACCGCGTTAACAGCCAGATCGATTGGGGAATATCAAAACACGTTTTGCCGTCATTCGATTTTTCGGGATCAAGAACCCACAAAACATAGATTCTGGCTACACCAGAATTAGAGGATTTTTTTCTAAATTGAGGTACTGGATTTAGACACTTATTCGTTACCAGGGTCCTGTAATAAGAGTTTTTCTGTCGAAAACTCGCCCTGTTTTTGCGCAGCATTACGTAACTTTCTACTGCGTAAGCGGTAAATTTCCACTTTGCGGGAGAACTATTTTAAATTGAGTAAAGCCGTTTCTTCCGCGGAGAAAGAAAAATTGATTTACTCTACAATCAGCCGGTAGGTTTGCCAAAATGCTTAGTAGGAAAGATTGTAGTATATAGGACGAGTCACTTCAGGAGGAAAATATTTCACCACCGCTTCTTTGGTTTGAGTTAGCTATGCAGTTTTGCCACCATCTCCTGCTGATACTTATCTGCACTCAAAAGACACTTTTCCTCATTTTCTCAATTTTTCGGTCCCCTAATAGTTGATTTGCATTAGGACTTTAAGATTATTATAGAAGAGAAAAAAACCTCCTTCTATAAGTAAATCTTAATTGAAAACTTTGAAACCGTTTTTAGAATACGAGGTTTGAGTGTTTCTGAAATTACAGTCTTCTTCACAACAAAAGTTTTGAATTTTCGCGAATCTTTATAAGAAGTCATTTTAAGAAATTCTACTCGCATATGCAGTAATGTATAAAAACGCCCCCAATATAAATATTAACAACCTGAAAGACTAAAAAAATGTCATTTTTGTAAAATCGTGGAAATAGTATTTATGTAATGTTATTCAGTACATTTAGCTCTATCAGTACAAACATTTGTACCTCGAAATCTATTTGCCGCAGCATTACAGAACTTTTACGATACTACATGTATCAGTACATGCACGACAAAGTAAACAAACATTTTTGATATAAACGTAGAAAAATGCAAATTTGTGAATTTACGAAAATGGGGCACACCTAACGACGGTTCTGAATCGCCCGCATCCCTGCGATCGCCGCCGATTTTGGGCCATCAGAATCTTACGCTGCTTACTGCCCTTCAAACTTGCAGCAGTGGACTCGCTGTTCACAAATAACGCTAATGACTTCTCGAATCTACAAAAGCACTTAGAGTCGGGAAAATGAGCACCACATCGAGTGATATACAGGCTGCGGCGAAATCGGAAAAATACAAAAAACACTTTCTTCGGGAATCAATGCTTCAAGGTCGCAATCAATCAATACACAATTGTACATGAAATATGTTATTTGAGAAAAGGGGGTGAGAAATTGTTTAGGAAAATGAAATCATGTTCTAATACACACACTATTTGCAATAGTTAAAAGAATCAGTTAGCGCAATAAAAATGTCGACAATTGCTTATGGAGGTAGAGATAACAGTAAACTAATGGAGATGAGATTAACATTTTTTACGTCATGTTTTTGACGAAATATTCTTAAGATACCTAGTATCTGCATTCTGATGTATTCGAAATTGCTTTATGTCAGTTGGCCATAAACATCGACACCCTCGAAAGTTATCGATGAAAATAATTACTGAAATTGGTAAATTATTGGTAAAAGCTCGTTCTGCTTGTGAACGGAAAGATCTTGCAGTGTTTTGAATGTCAGGCGCTCTTATGATTTCAGTCGAAGCGAGAATCAGAAACATAATCGCCAGCATTTAATTCACTTTATTCTGAAGTACTTGGTGACATATTTGCCCAAGTTAGATTATTGAGTTTTTCCAATGCAAGTGGAATAAAACAAAACATAAAGGATGTTAACATTTTCAAATATTTACCTTTAAATTCATGCTCTAGTATGAATTTTTTGCACAAAATAAACATTTCCGAAATAACGACATGTTACCTAATTAGCAAGTCAGCTAACATTATTATAAGTAGACCGGAATGATAATTACTCACATTTTTGCATATGCAATATAATGGACATAAAAATGTTACATTTAATGTAAGAAGCATCGGGTTGAAGGGCTTCATTACAAGACGCTCGCAGCCGTTCGTGATGTGAAGTTGGGAAGACAGGATTTTAAATTTTGATCGGACTTCGTAAATACCAGGGGTTCCCCTAAAAACTTGACATAAATGTGAAACATCCTCGTCTTCGGACAAAAGGAACTGATCGATTATTATCGCTTTATAGTTTATATGCTTATAAAATAGTCAGTAAAGATATTTTACCACAAATATTTGTAACTAAAAAAGGATACTTTTTTTTCCTAGGGCTTTTATCCCGCCGGCAGCCGGTTGCCCTTTACGTCCCGAAGGGACGCATATTCGACCATACACTACACAAACACTCTTGCGGGCTCCTCTGATCTGGGGTCAGCAGAACTCGAGGAAAAAGGATACTTAAGTTTGTTATTGTTGTCGGTTTGTGTTCTCCCATAGACGCCTTCCGGGCGCACTGTGCACAGCGAGCCCGGCGTGGGCGGCGCGGCGTCCCGCCGGCCACGTAACACGCGCGCGTCCTTTGCGGGCGAGGAGGTATCGACGCGAGTCCGGAAGCGACCATCGCGTCGCGCGTGCTCGTTACCCGCACCATTCATCATGCCGCCGTCATCGCCACCCCCGCCGCCCCCACTCGACGGCCCCACGGGTGGTCGCCCTCGCTCCCACCCTCGCCGGCGCGACCGCCCCTCCCCACTCCCGCTCTGGCCCCGCTCTGGCCCCGCCCCGCCCCCGCCCAGCCCCCGCCCCGTCCCCGCCCAGCCCCCGTCCCCGCCCAGCCCCCGCCCCCGCCCCGCTCCCGCCCCGCCCCCGTCGCGTTCCCGCCACATCCCCACTACGTCCCCACCACGCCCCCGCCTCCTTACAGCGCGTCGCACGGGCGATAAGCGTCGCGATGCCCGCAGAGATACCCGAGAACGCAACACGCCTTCCCAGGAGCGGAAGCCACAGTCAGGGGGTAGGGAGTGGTGGCAGTGTCGGCACGAGACGGTACGGGGAATCGGATGAGGCGACGGCGGGAATGAGGCATAGGATGGAATCGGACGGGGGTAATATTTGTGACAGGTGCAACGTTCTCAGAGGTGAAGGAGGAAAATGAGTTGCAAGGGAATAAGAGGTAGGGTGGAGAGCAAAGACATTTACAATGAGTAATAGAGTTGAGGGAAGGAGATAAATGCGGGCGAGTGAGAAGCTGCGTCACGTAAGGGAAAAAAGTCGACGATTGAATTACAAGGTGTTTCGAATACAATGTTTCTCGCCTCCCCCTCCGGCTTTCTACGTCATAAATGTCTACTTAATGACAAGAGGCCACCATCACAACCTGTAATTGGTCATGGGAAAACTTGTTTTTTTAAATACGTAAAAATGAAAGAATCTCAGTTCATCCTACTTTGCTGGAAAGGATAACATAATGCTGTCATCAGAAAATGATTCAACAGATATTTAAAGTCGAGCTCATTTCCAATATACTTACTTCGCAATAAATCGTGAATCGAAAAAATCGCGATTGAAAATCTGCACTTTTCAGAGCAAATCTCAACATTCAAGCAGAATCTAATTCCTAAAGGTAGGTCAGCAACGCAGAGGAAATAGCGCTGGTTGGCAGCGCCAACATTGCACGGCAACAGCGGGGGCGGCGGCTTGCCAGGACGCGAGCGAGTCGATACTGTCGACCGCCAAGCGGCTCTTCACCGCTGGAAACAAAACGTCGGTGAACGCCCCTTTTGCTCTGCAGGTACAGTCGTATTAAAAAAACAAGCCCATCGCACGCGAGTGAAAGGCTGATGTGGCGAAGAAGCTTTTGAGTTCCGGATTGTTAATAACGGTGAATTCGTCGATGTCCGGAATGGAAGTTACGAAATGTACGCAGTTAAATCAACTCGAAACTCGTTTCGTCCATTACACATGACGGATATCGAGCGCTTGTCAGTCACGACTTTCGCGTTGGGTCGATTTTTTGTTCGTATTATGTATGTCACTGTGCTTGAAGAGTCAGCGCGCATTACCGAATCAACTGTTTTAACATTAATTTAAAATTAATTTTCATTCTAAGATAAAAATAGAAGGGCTCCTAATTTCAAAATCTGCTTCTACCAGAGGATATTACGATTGTAAACAGGCATGAGTATTTCCTGCTTCCTTCCTCTGATTTATTCTTCTTGAACTGATATTTTTAATTCGGGTAACAGCTATTCATTGCAGTGAACTGTTACATGGCATAGCCGTTTCAATTAACCGAGAAAGTATGTGATTTTGTATCAACACTAGTTACTTTCTCTGCTATGTAACAAAGGGAAAGAAACGTAATGCTGCAGCGAAAAATGCAATTATTTTATTAGAAAAACTTATTTTGTGCGTCCCTGATATCGAAAAGCGGATATTTCTTGATCTGGGCTGTCCGTGTGACGACGCGTCGAAGGCTGAGGTGCCGATGTTTCGACCGACATATCGCGGTCCTTTTATGGCTGTACTTACTATATTTCGGATATTTCTGCGGATATTTCTTGCTCCTATATATAGTAAATGACTTTCTCGAATATTTAAGGTAGTCAGAATCCATGTTTTGTGAGTGCTTGATATCGAAAAAAATGTTTTCGGCAAATGTTTGTCTGTATGCCTGTCTGTCTGAATGCGTGACTGCCATTGAACAAAGCAACTGCTTAAAACGTAGACTACATACTACTCAGTATACATACTACAGATTATTTTCACCAAAAATATATCCAGATCCATTGGGATGACGTTGCGTCCCCTTAAATTGGAAACGGATATTTTAAATTTTGGAGGATACTCTACAGGAAGCCTCAACGATATTTTCGATTTTTTTTCAAAAATAGTTGCAAATGTTGTTTTTTCATTTTTCAAATATAGCAAAGTACGCTTATAAATGGCAAAGACCCGTTTTTCTTAAAATCATTTTCCTGAAATGTGCGTAAAAGAAAAGCTTTTCGACCACGACTCTCATGCGAAACCTAGTGGCTCAGTAAGGGCACCGTTTAGCGAACATTGGAGCCTATGTTCGTATCTTTGCAGGGGGCTAGTATTATTGTATTTTTGCGCGTTCAACTAGTAGTAAATTAGGAAATGGGTTAAAATAATACTAAAAAGAATTTCCTATTGTAGCACTTCTAGTTTTATAATAGTACAGTTTGAGCATGTTGTCTCTGGGGCGTATTTCTCTTCCATGCCAAAGACATACGCCATTGCTTTATGGTCGCAGTTCATCGCGCGACCCCGTATATCTTGGGAGGTGACGCAAGAGCTGCAGGGGCCTTCCGGGAAAGACATTCGTCTCCTGGGGGCGGAACCCACGTTGGCGCCGCGTCCTCGATCGACTGCGCGGCAAAGTGTCTGGCGAGCGGCGCCCGCTCGTCCGGCTCCCTTCCTCCTCACCTTCCGGCTCGGACAGGGCCTGCCAACGCCGTATTTTAAGCGGAATATCCACCCTTGAAACAAAACTCTGGAAGAGGAAAGCAGCTCTAACAAGACAGCTGGCTGAACTAGAGGAAGACTATTTTAAAGATACATCGTTTCCAAAATTATCCTGCGGGTTACAATTTCAGTTTATGAAAATGAATCTAAGAACGAAAAAGTGTTTAAAATATATTATTCTATTTTCTCCAGTTGCAATTCTGATCAACTATAATATCATGTTAATTTTGTTCAATTATGCAACCTCTAAAATGTAACTGAGAATTGAAGAATTCACACAAGAAGTTCGACAGTTTGGGTAAATAATGTTTCAGTCACTTTATACGGACATGAATCATGGATTTTGCTACGAAATTTTCGCATAAGGATCAGAAGAGAGAAAGATTGTTAGTGGCATTGACCCTGTCAAAAAGGAATTCTACTTTTAGGTTTATTCAAGAACACTACAATTTAACGAGAGTAAAGAAAGCTATTATTTGGTATAAATGTGTGATTATATCACACAATTTTGTGTTGTTATGATATAACGTTTACATTATCCATAATAGTTCTGCGGAACGTTCAAAGATCTGAGAAGTATAAGAAGTAAAATGCTTACAAAATGATTGGTTGGATATTATTTTCTTTTAATTGGTTATTTAAGGTCGCATCAACATCTAGGTCATTAGCGACCACTATTGGTGTTAACGTTATGGTAACTATGAAGATGAAACGATATGGTGATGATAAGGGGTGAAAGGACGAACACAAATACAACCAAGCCCGAGGCGGGACTCGAACACACGACCCTTCACTCCGAGATCACTACGAGATGTCTATGGCACTACTGCCTTAGCGATCTCGGTCACCGGGCCGACAATATTTTTTACCTGGAGTGTAGAATGTGTGTACGATATTTACACTCGTATACGCTAATCTATTCATACAGATTACAACGCAACTAATGTGATATTCGGGTATAAATAATCTTGTGATTCTACAACACCTCATAATTCGATACTTTATTTCAAACATTTGCAATATGCAAAACTTCAGAGCGTTGAACGAAAATACGTCCGGAAATTTTTAAATGTTTTGTGCTCTAACCCTGGAGAAATGTAAAGAAAAAATGTGGAGTAGTTATTGAGAAAAAATATAAATTGCATTAAATTTAGGCAGAAATTACGCGAAAATTACTCGTCTTTTCTAACAATTGTCTATGAACTTCTTTTAAAGTTATGTTTTAAAACTGATTTTATGTATAAAAAATCTCTATTATCTATGTTGCACTTTTCAATTTTGTGTTTTACTCATTAATTTCAATTTTTTGGCAAATTTCGAAAATACAGTGTGTTTACCAAAAATGAAACCAGCGCCAACTTGTTACCGTCCTTTGTTCCATACGAAGAAATAATTTAAAGAAAAAAATTGTCCAATTTTAAAATAATTGTTTAAAATTTCTCTTTATTTTATGCAAAACTGCCTCAAAACGTCTTGTATTTTCGAAAAATTGTGCATGATTTATTTCAAGATCTATTTTTGAAGAACAGATTTTATTAAGGAAAAATCTCTATCTTCCAAATTGTATTTGTAGAAACTCGCCGAAGACATATTAAATTCTTCTGTAATTTTCGAAAATTCAGAGATTTCAATGAGAATAAACATGTGTAGTTTTTTAAGTCTTCTTCACGCTAACCGAGAACAAAGTTTAATCAACAAATTTGGAGCCATTTTTGAGAAAACTTTGAAAATGCTGTTGAGGATTCATGTAAAGTACCTTCTAAAAATCAATTTTTTTTAAAATCACGGGACCTCAGATTGTGTAGGTCGAGAAATATCAGTTTTGGACAAAATCGTCTGAACGTCTTTAGTCACTTGCGCCTCAGACGGACAGATAGACGTTTGGCCGGTAACCGATTTTTCGGTATTGAGGAGCCACAAAACATTAATTCTGACTTCACAACACGTTAGAGAAAAAAATTTTCAACATCTAGGAACAACATTTATCCACTTTTTCTGATTCCAGGGCCCGACTACCCGAGTTTTTGCCTCGAAAAATTGCCAATTTTTGCCGCAGCATTACAATACTTTCTATTTACTACCTAAGTACGTAGTAGGCGAGGAGGTAAAAACTACTCAAATTTCAGAATGGAGAACTGAAACTTCTTGCAAGTGTAGGAGCTTCTTAGCACCGAAAATGGAAAGATTTGGAGCTGTAGCCACAAGCGGCAGCGAGCGCGCTGTCCTAACTCCGTCCTCACGACCTCCAGTGCCCACGATAATTGCCGCCCGGCGACACCATGGCCTGACCTTGGCGTCGGCGCAGCGTGTGTTTTGGGGCCGCGGAAGCTCTCGACCGAAGCCGGTAGCGTGGGCGGAGCTTGCCCGCTCGCAGCGTCGTACGCGGTTCTTCTCTACCTCGCAGTACATTTTGTTCCTTTACATAAGAACGACTAGGCAGTGACAACAGTTGAGGAGGGATTATTTGCATTTTAAAGGTGGTGTACGTGGACATTTCCGTTAAAAATAAAACAAGTTAAGATCTCAAACGTTTTCTTTTTTACTGTTGTGTTCAGACAAATTTAGTAGTATAAAATTTACATTTTAGTGACTTTTGTGTTCGTTTTAAAAAGAGCTTTCATGTATGCATGAAATTTGGAAGTCTTTTAACGTCGTGTATAATGAACATTCCTCATTATCGTGGAACCTACATGGGAACAATGTATTATTAGTACAAAGAATATATAATACGGTGATAAGCTGTGATGCGTATTGGTAGAAGCGATGACAAAAAATAAAAGAGTCTGTTTATAAAGACAAACGTCATCATCTATTCGATTTAATAAAATTATCGCCGTATTTGCTTCAGCAAGTGCATTTTGAAATTTAATATTCACGAATGGGTAGGCTTCCTCAATTTATTATACCACTTTTGTCTTCTTCTGCAGGTTCACAATCATAGTGGTCTACTTTCTAAATTATAGCCCACTATTCTCAGAGAGGTTTATCTCATTTCATGCCAATGAACACAATGAATTTGAGAGGAATACAGGAGGAATTTACATGCAGTTTCAGTAGAGCATAGTTCCGATGGACGGAACTGACTGTGAATTTCATGGACACGGCTCCTAATGCAATAATTGGCAGAGATTCAAGGGAGTGGGTGTTCAGGACTACATCGCGTCGACGTACGTATTTGCGACGCCAGTGCATAAATAAGTGGCCAAGACCCGAAATATCTTGGAGGAGTGCTATAAACGATCGTGACAGGAACGTAAACTTCTGACGGATTTTCTTGCAAACTTCGCGGGAATTTGATACACACATTCCAGAGTAGAAATGTACTAGAGAACCCTTGGGGACGCTTAATTTTTGAAACTGCCTCCTAATCATGATTAAATTTAAACTAAAAACCTAATCTTTCCGTTAATTAAAATTTTTGTGACAAATCAATGAAGCATTCATGGAAAATAAAAGAAAACTTGACTCTTACTTGTCCTTAAAGGATATTTGTATGTCGTCACTCACTTCTATTTTTATGAAATAATTATAAAAAATAATATTTGAAAATAACCTAGACAGTACTGAAGATTTTGTTTCATTCTGAAATCGATGAAACATCCCTGTTTCGGTACATAATTGATGAAAAAATGGTCACAAAATATGATTCATTTAATATAATATATTTTATTGTACTTAACTTATTATAATGTTATCAGCTAATGTGAATTGAAGGCTTATCATCGATAACTGTTTTAAAGTTAAGAAAAATACCATACATCTGTAAATGCGTTGTGAATTTTCGAGTCACTACTCATTTTCCTTTAAATTAATTCATTTTCAACTGTTAGCGGTAAATACATAAATATCCCACTGCTATTCTGGCGAGTAAAAGCTGGACTATTATCTAAATAATTAAAATGCAAACAAATTGAAAAATAAAAAAACATACACATCCTGAAAACGGGATGAATAATGACTTTGCCGACGAATAAAACGAGTCCTTAAAACTTTTGGGCAAGACTGATTTTTCTGAAAACACTGCACGCTAGATAATGACAACTGCCTAAGAAGCTACATCGGTACATCACCAAAAACATGTATGTTTAAAATATTGATGTTTTAAATATGATAAAACAGATGGTATTTTCCCATCCTGTTTCCATTTTTAATTACGGTACTAAAAGGAAATACCGGTATATATTTTTGCTTGGTCACGTATAAGTAGTATGTTAATAATAATAATAATAATAATAATAATAATAATAATAAT
The DNA here is from genome assembly GCA_011170035.1 of Teleogryllus occipitalis. NCBI lineage: Eukaryota > Metazoa > Arthropoda > Insecta > Orthoptera > Gryllidae > Teleogryllus > Teleogryllus occipitalis. The sequence continues at coordinate 287,893 of BLKR01000041.1, read as the reverse complement.
AATAATAATAATAATAATATAATGTTTATCGAATGTAAAAAATAAAGGAAATAGTGTTTTTCTATTCTTCAATTCATTCACTTCCATTCATAAATTATCTTAGTAAAACGTCCTGGATCTACAATACATAATACGTAAATATTATTTTAAAGTATATTCGGCCATAAAGCACTCTGTCATCTTAATTTTTTAATCATTATTCCATGCATACAAGGTCGAAAATGCAGCTTAGCAATATTATCACGAACAAAATCATCGAAAAATAAGCATAAACTAATATAAAGATTTTTTTGAAAACATTGATGTTTCAGGAAAAATACATCGATCTGAGAAAACATCGAAAACTTAACATCAAAGTTATGAATCGATGTTTCAGGTGGAAAATATCGATGTTTTAAAACATGGATGTTTTTTTGCCATCCCTAGCTAGGCCACTGAAGGCGACTTGATACAACATGATACCTCGCACGGGTGTATTCGGAGCAGCGCGTGGCTTGGTACGCAGCCTCACCGGAAACGGCGGCAGTGAAACAGCTGCGCTTCGGCGCGGGGGGAGGAGAAGGCGGGGCGAGGGCGGGGGCGGAGGCGTGGCGTTGTGAGGGAGGGGGAGGGGGGGCGTCACGGCCACGGCCGCCGGGAGAAGCCAGCAGCCGGAATAGCGAATGCGATGCACGCGGCCGGCGCGGCGTGGGTCAGGTGCCACGGATTGTGCTGGCGAGAGTTGGGCGGCACATGACCTTGTCGTGTGTAGCCACATGTGACGCAGAACTGCGCGGTATAAACCAAGGCGAAGAGTCAGGCAGAGCGAGAGAGCTGTGTTATTTAAGGAAAATGCTTATTTAAAGATAAACATGGACGGCATTAGATGTTCAGAAATGTGTATGCAGCTGTTCGTAGTTCAATCTCGTGTAATTGTCTCAGAGTTATTTCAAGTGCAAATTTTAAATTGTTAAACTTTCCTTTTACTTCGTAAGCCAATATAAATACAACTGCGTAGCTGAACAATATGAAACGATTATGTAAGAAAATTTGATTTCTGGTTAGTGACAACTTCAACATTACTATGAGAACAAGATTTTGGAACAGGGATCCGATACTAACTTTCGGGATACCTGAAGGCTCTCTCTGAACAAAAATATAACTTAGTAGAATATTATCAGGTGCAAGTACGACATTTGCCGACATTCACGAATAAATTCTTATAAAGGAGACAGCAACATCACCAAGAAGTGAGTGTACTGAGAAGATTCCAGATTACGAGTATGGTTAATAAATGCAACGTCTCATATTTCTAATGCGATGTCAAACTAGGAATAAATGGGTTTCCGGAATTAAACAAACATGAGATCTCAAAAGTAACGAACGTTCACCACTGAATGATCGCATCTTCTCTGAAAGTGTGTTGTTTTCATTTGCTATTCCTCAAGGAGAGAAACGGAACAATAAAAATACATCACGTACAGTGAACGAAAATTGAAGCCACAGGACGCCGAGGCTTGCGTAGGAAAGTGGAAGAACGTGTATTTGAGGTGAAGGGACCGAGCGAGGGCGGCGGTGCAGGTCGAGCGCGGAGCGACGCAGTTCGCCCGTTCCAGCGGTGTGGTCACGGCCGTAAAGTGGTTACGACGGATGCGGCGGCGGCGGCGGCGGCAGCGCTGCGGGTGGGCGCGGCGAAGCGGGAACAGCGCAGGCGGCGCACATCGCACCCAAATGCGCCGAAACGCAAATATTTTACATGCACAAACTGACCTTCTAAAAAAAGGGTTAATAATGTTTGCCTAAAAAAGCACTGATATTTTGTACTTTTGTCACACACACACACACACATACATACACACGCACACAAGTCAATACTTTGCTGATATGAACCAATCAATAAATGCAGTGCATGATGCAGTGTATTATGATAATAATTACACAGAGTGTAATATGTAGAAAATGTATAGAAATCCACTGACATTCTATTGCCTTTCGGACATCTCTCAGTGTGAAAAGTACACTGAAACACGTTAAAAGTACAAAGAAATCTTAAGGGAACGCATACACCATAGATTTATTAAATTTCTTTGCTTCATTTTCTGTACACACTTTTTCCATTTTTACTTTCTCGCTATGGTGTAAACAGAAAGAGAAGTAATGCTGCGCGAAAAAAACGGAGACTTTTTGGCAGAAAAACTTTTATTACAGTTTACCTTAAAGAGGTACCCTGGAAATGAAAATGTGGTTAAATCTAGTGGCTAAATTTAGAAAAAATCCTTTAACATGTGGTGTAGCCAGAATTTATGTTTTGTGAGTCCTCGGTACCGTTTGTTTGACCGTCCATTTGTGAACGACGCTAGCGGCTAAAATGTTCAGCCGATTTTCTCCAAAATTGATATTTCCCAATCGATCTGGCTGATGTCGCGGCCCTTTGAATTTGAAACCGATATTTTAATTTTGGGGGGTACTTTACAAGAAGCCACTGGGACATTCTACAAATTTTCGAAAAAATGGCTCCAACTTTTTTATTAAAGCTTGTTGTTGGGTAGTGTAAAGAACGTTTGAGGCAATGGTGCAGATCTCCTGTTCGTTGAAAACGTTGATTTATCAAAAATTGCAAAAGTTCACAAATTTTTCACGTTTTTCTACAACTACAATTATGAAGAAAAGGATTTTTCCCTTAATGAAATATATTCCTTAAAGATAGATTTTGAAATAAGGTCATGAACAATTTTTCGAAAATTTGAGTACTTTTCTCGTCATTTTGCGTGAAAAATACGGGCAAGAACGTACGTGCTGTTTTAGCACCACTAGTTTGGGCTATTGCTGTGAAGTTCAAGCTTCTTTTCGATCACAGAATGTCACACACATATTCCCTGCCGGTTGGGCCCATTGTGCGGTGCAAGAGTCTAGGGAGATGCGCGGGGGTGGAGTGGGGGGAGTGCGGGGGCGGAAGACTGGTTTACGCGCGGCGCCTTCAATAGCCAGGCAGGGATGGGCTGTTGTTATGAGGCGTGCGCGCGTGCATGCGAGGACACGCGAGGCGCACGCGGTTGCCATGGAGACTGCACGCGCTCCAGTCAGTCGCAGAGCAGCGCGTGATATTTGCCTGACGTGTGCTCTTGGAAAGCGGTGTGCAGCTCGCGATTGTTTTGTCTGCGACAGCAATTGTTCCACATTAAACCAAACAGGATGCATCGTTACCAGCTCAGTGAGTCATTGCCAGTTCTGAACGTAAAAAGGTTACGACTTTTTTGTGTCGATAAGGTATCGTGTTTGTCTCTAGTGTCCCACATACATAAGCCAAAAATGTTCCTGAAGGCAGGTGTAACATACATTTTGAAGTGTTTCGGATCTAAAAATAAAATGAGAGGTTGCCTGGAATATCTAATCTTTTGTGCGGCGTAGTCTTGTGAAATTAACAATTTGGATATTATATTGGAGGAAATGTTACAAATTAGACATTTGGTGATTTTAATAAAAGTGAGCTATTACTTCTTTGTCGAGTTTTAAAAGCAATTACGACAAACATTATGAACAATGGTTGTGAGCAATTGCTCTTATCTTGAGCAATTTCTCCATTTGTGTGTAACTGCTAGTTAGTGGAGCAATTACTGCTTTTCTTATGAATAAAATCGATAATTTGTTTCAAATGCGACGTATTTACTTCGAATTTTCCAAGAAATCGCAGTAGGTGATTCAAATCGTATTGAAGTGGTATAGCAGAGGTTATAAGCGACTGTGAGCTGGTCGTGATCTCATAGGTGAGCGAGTGATTGATGGAAGACATTCGACAATTTCATCGACAAAAGGTGTACAAGATAAGAAGAGTTACTGGCGAGAGTAATTATAAAACAGTTTTCACGCAGAAAATGTTCAGGGGATGGCCATTTATATTTTTGGCGAATGTAACTAAACGAGAGGTGGTGCGATAAATAATGAAACAAAGATGAGAATATTTTTGTGTTAATTAACGAAATTCAAAACACGAAGCACAATGCATGACAACTGTACCACTTAACCTAACACGGTTGGTAGCATCAGGAACAAGCATGCGCCGCGCGGTATCGTAGATAAACATCCACACGAAAATCGACAATCGCAACAGACCAGTTACTGAGCAATTACTCAAGGAGCAAAGTAAACGCTCCAAGTCTCACGAAATGCTTTATTCATATGAAAAGACGCAATTGCTCATTAGTACGAGTTGTCCCTACTTGTATTCGTGAGCATTTGTGGAGTTCTTTCTGATTTTTATTATCACTAATTGATTATTTGAAATTTCTCACGAATATCAGTAATGAAATAGGGTATTTATAAACACTGGCGAAGCAAAGTCCAGTAGCATCTGGAGCGGTGCCATCCCTCCCCCACCCACAAACATAATCCAGCTATAATAATGGATTCAGCAACTTTGGATAATTTAAACTGAATTAGTAGGTTCTCATCCCAGAATCCCCGCCTTTAAGTAAAGTAAAACCGAAGAGTTTTACGTTTTGCCGCACTTATCACTTGAAATGTACTATTTATTTCTCTGTCAATTGTTCATTCTTATGACTTATGAACCAGGGTGTGTATGTGTGTGTGTGTGTGTGTGTGTAGGAGACGGGGACTGAGAGACCAGCATTGCTCCTTACATGCCTTTGTTCCAGCTCCATACTTTGGGATAAATATCAATTTTTATGATTGCTGAACATTTTTCGTAGAAACGAGACTACATTTTCCAATCTTTATTTAGAATCTCACCATCTGGACTTGTGCCTGATGTGTCTACAAACTAGAACTTCAATGCTTTTTTATCTAAGCGTCATATGTCTGTACAGACATCCTGGTAGAAACCTCTTTATATGTGTCTTAAACCTTCAAAACTCATTTTACCGCTGCAATCGAAACCTTGCATTTTCGAACCCAATCAATACTTTTCATCTATTACGAAAAGCTGAGGAAAAATAATAGAATAAACCTTCTGAACTGAACATAGACATTTTTTCTAGAGGTTTTATCCATCCGACAGCCCTTTACGTCCCGATGGGACGCGTATTCGACCATACACTTAGATATCGGATATTAGATGCCGGCGGCGCTAGCCGAATGCGTTTACTACGCTCCGTGAAGTCACGAAGGTTAAGCGCATTCGAGACTCGCGGGTTCGTGGTTGGGTGACCGGCCAGGAACCCCGGGATCTAACGCCGTCGAGCCCCTGGCCGAAGGGATAAAAGGCACTGACTGACTGCGACGGGACGAGACTTGACTAATATTAAAAGTAAAAGCACGTTAATGGAGGATTACTCCGAGAAGTGCGAAGCGCTCAACGCCCCTTAAGGGGCTTGGAGACGCGTTGCGTCAAGGTGTAGACGCAACAAATAAAAAATAAAAAAATAAAATATCAACATACTTGCAGGTTCCTCTGATCTGGGGACAGCAGATCGCGAGATCCTCCGCGACAACACATACATGCGAGACAAGGGACAAACAACCATTTCCAAGGCAGGGCTCGAACACAACCATTCGGACCGAAGCGCTCAGTTTGTATACGCTTTTAGTCACCTCGGCCTTCCAGGTCGGCACAAAGAAATTAATACCCATTGTAAATTCTTAAATGTAATGTGAGTTTGGAGATATAGCGAACAATAAAATTAATTTTACCTATCATATCTCTTCAATGATAAAATTCTCTACTTCGGAAAAGCTAAAATACTATGTCATTTCAACTTAGAAACATTAGCTAAAAGATATAAAGAAATTTAAATATATTGTGAAATAATCTTAGAAAAGTATAATCAGCTTCAGTAAACGTGAAGAAGATGCGTCATTTTATAAGGCTAATCGCTAAGTACACTGCAGACCCAATAAATATAATATAGATGTGCAAAACCCCTATCTCGAACCATTTCATATCCTTCGTAACATTTTATTACATTCGATCAAAAACTTTAGCTATAAAACTGTGAACGATTTTGTTTGCTAACACTAATCTCATTCATACAATTATTTCGCACACTATCGAAATGATGATATAACCTGCTCATTCTACATATGCTCATTACTTGCCTCCAGGCTGAATGGCACATAAATAAATCTGCTCGAAAAGACTGTTCGCAACGGTTCAAGTGCTGAGTCACAGGAAATGAGGTGCACCGGGTCATGTGTAGTCCGTTAAAAAGATCGTTACAAGGTCACACAGCTGTTGCAGTTCAATTGTCATGGTTCTTTCTGTTAATTGGGCGATAATTGTGAGCATCTGGCAATGAATAGCATTGGGGAAAATAAAGTCTAATATAAGAGGATCTTGAAAAGATTGAGAAACATGTACGGCTATCATTATACATTTCTGCAATAATATAAATATTAGTTATGTTTAGTATTAACAGAACAGTTGATTTGAAAACTTTATTTATTACTTGAGAAAAATTTCGCCGATTGGGACTGAAAATGCTATACTGCTTTTAATGACTTCGATTTTAGATAATGTTTAAAGCTAATATAAATATTTGTGATTCATTTTCCCTACCTTTCATTGTCAATTTTTCTCAATGAAGTAAGTGACGGACAATGATTATGAATTTGAAGTTTCAAAAAATAGGTAAATAATGTTATTTTCATTCAGTATAACTATTTGCGAATATATTTCGCAATTCCAATTAGTTTTATATACAGTTCATCACATTAGTTAAATAACTTTAGTTTTATGTACTGGTCGATGCAACAACAGTAATACGGATGAAAATGGATTTTGTAGGAGACGAGAAGACTGAGGAGGAAAACCAAATACGTGTAAATATTCTGACTTCCTAACGTCGCAGGCAATGTTTTGGTGCATTCGTTCCCACGAAAGGAGGCGGAAGTGTAGGACGAGTCCATGCCAGCAAGGAGTCGCTTGAAGAAACTAATATGCAGGAAAGGGGGTCGTGTGTACGTCGCAAAGATACAACGCTCTTTCCGGGATATTACGCGCAATTATCTTCCGTTTTTAAAAAGCACACGTGTAATTTGGAGAGGGAAGAGGCCCGCGAGAACTCGGGCGCAGCTTGAGGAGGCCGCGCCCGCTCCCCGCGACAGTCACACCGCGCGACGCCCGTGGGGTGAACGCCCTCCGCCGGCGGCGCTGCGCGGTTCCGAGGGGCTGCCAGACACTTCCCGGCATGCCACCGCTGCGCTTTAAAAGGATTGCTTGGTTATTTCGTTGGTTGGTTAGTGATTCCGGGCGCGTCAACAGTTTAAGTCATTAGTCCCGAATTCTCGTTATTACTATTGTTAAATGTTTACGTACTACCACCGATATCATGTCAACATATTCCGGCTATGCAAAGAAGTGAAATTGCTAGACAACGACTGTTTCCTCTCCACGAAAGGCTACATGCTACATACATTTCTCAAATATGACATATAATTCGTGACTTTTCATGAAATTTGACGATAATAATTTCACGAGAACTTCTACAGTTAAACAGGAGTGCATTTGCGATTTCTTTCATTATTCTACCTACCTCTTTAAAGAACAGATTAAATATAATGATCAATTTTGATGTTATGGTAGTCGAAATTAGCCAAATAGTGCGTTTCTCGTTTCAATACAACGCAAAAAAGTAGCATATTACCTCAGCCAAGAGTGACAAAAGGAATCATGACCTCAACGTCCATCAAATAATTGCTCTTAATTGAAAACAAATGCTATTTCATTTCATCCATGTTTAGCTTTTAATCGAAAATAAAAGTCAAGGGAAGATTACTGAACAGAAATACATTAAATACATATTATTAGTTAATATAAATATTAATAAAATTTTATTTTTTTCATTCAATGAAGTAATAAGATTGAGCTTTGTGTCTAACTTGGTGCGCTTCCCTCACACTGACGAGGGAAGAAGAAAGAGCAAGAGTATGTGTATGGTGTGTGAGTGAGTGAGAGAGATAGAGATAGAGAGAGAGGAGAGAGTAAGAGGGGACGGCTTCTCAAATGATACTAAATCCGCAAACATGAGCAGCAACTTTTCCTTCCTAACTACAAACACCATCAGCAGCAAACACATGTTTTAATTTTGTGGTACGTTTGTGACCACCAGAGAACCCCGCTGTCACTCTTGTGTAAAAAGATCTGACGTTTACGCATGCTCCTTCACAAGGTTAAACGGAACATTGGCTCTTTAGCAAACAACGCTCTTACTAAATGAAGTGATCGATTTGAGTGTCAAGTGCCAGCTGAGTGAGTAAACACATTTGTCTCCTTGAGGTCTCTGTTCTTGTCGAGAAAACAAGTATTTTGTCACTGAATGAATGAGAAGAACATTACAGGTACACAAAATATTACTCGTCAGACTTCGCTCCGTTGACTTCGAACTACACAATTAAATGTATTTACTACCCCCCTGAATACAAATAACTACTACATACGTATTTATGTAAAAGACCAAGGACAAGGACGCGCTATTTCAAGTAGTAATTGTAAAATGACTGTACTCTACAGGCCTTGTATAATATAATTACACAAATGGACAACAAGAGTATTGGGGAGGTCTCGCGGAGGTCATGCAACTCACAACTGCTATTGTCACGGATCCTTTGATTTAATGAAAATAGTATTTGAATTACATCAATAACGGAGCAATTTTACTTCAATATTACACAAACTGCACCTTACTTTCGACTCTATCCAACATTAAAAGTGCCCTATCGGTTATCAATTCTACCGCATTTCTGTCCTTTCAATCCCTATTATTTGAACTGGAGAGGCAAGTAAATGTAAACTCATTAAAATGGTCAAAACTATATACTAAATTAATAAATAACAGTGTAGAGAATATTTAAATGTAAGATATATTTTCATGCTTTCCACCAGAAAACTGTTGAATCCATTGTCCAAAAATTAATGACAAGATAATGTCCTTCATCCTTATTCCCTGGCATCTTCAATTGCACGATTTTCTTTAACTATGAAAACAAAAAGCCGACTTAACGCAATATGCAAGTGTAGCGACGCAACTTTGAAAATAAACAAAAACATTCATTTACGTAAAAATTTCACAACAATTTCAAATTTTAAAGCTATTCTATTTCCTGGTCCTACAGTTCGATTGAGATCTAGTTAGCTTGTCGGAGGTTTCTCAGATCAGTGTGTTGAGCTGTTCGAGGACAGAAGATAAACGCATCACTCTCCCTAAAGATGGAAAAAGGGTAGGGAAGGATTGTATCAGTCTTTGTCCCGTTTTCTAGGGCACTACTTGCACATACACCAGAATACTAAGAAAACCACAGAAAACTACTGATTAGTAAAATCGGCCTACGACTTTGATCCTGGCAGGTGACACAAACTTTCCGAGTTTCATCACAAGAGGCAAATCTCCGGCACCTGGCGGAAATTGAGCCTGCGACCTCTCGATCACTGGCTTGCTCGACGCTACTGGCGTCGGTTAAAATTAAAACATATAGATAATTATTCATCCCCAGAAAGAAAACTGCAGGTAACCGTACCGTACCGGGAGGTCCTAGCTTCTAGTCCCGACGGTGACAGGATTTTCGACACTAACTTTACAGCTAGGTCGAATTCAGTCGCCGTCTGGAGGAGAATTCTAGCGGCCAGCTGCTCTGATCGGTAGTTTTCAGTGGTTTCTCCGATCAACACCAGGCGAATGCCGGAGCAGTACCCTAACAAACGGGCCACGGACCGCGCACAATCTTTCCTTCCTCTTCCTTGTCCTATCTTCTCGTCTTACAAACACACACTTACACTAACATGCACTACACTACCACATATTGCGGGAGACAGGTCGGGAACTTAGACGTTGTCCCAGCTGTGGCGGTGCCCCACTGGTGGGAGAGTCCTGATTAGGGGGAAACCCCTCTAGCCGACGGGAGATCCGCGTCGGATCTCTCCATCCAGCGGGGGAAGATCACCACCATCTCCCGAGGAAAAATAAACATGTACTACACTTATGGGACTAATGACCTAAGCTGTTGGCGCGCCCGGAATCACTAACCAACCAACGTACCGTACCGTACCGTACCATCCATTCATTCATTCATTCAAATCCCTTGCGGCGAGTACAATATCATCCAAGTACCAGCGGGGGATCCGTGCCGCTACGGGCGGTTTTTGGATTAGTGTGACGCGCCGCTGGCCGAGGGACAGCTGAACACGCCGGCTGAATGGCCGGCCGCCGGCGGGGGGGGGGGGGGAGCGACCGTGCAATATCCGCTTCCGCTGTAACCCGCCTTATCGCGCGGTCCGGAGCGCGGACGCCGCAGTTATGCAAACTCGGCGACGTTTATTGCCAGTAGTCGCGCACGCCACGCCCTTCACACTCGAAAACACAGCCCCATCCATCCGCCTCGCCCCTCCCAGCCCCGCCCCCCGCCGAGCCGTACGCCAGACCGCGAGCTTCCGCACAAACCTCGGGACAACTTTCTCCAGAGCTCACTCAAAACGCGGCAAGAATTACTTCAGTGGCCCCGCTATCTTCCGGTGCAACGTCTGGTATGATATGTTGACGTTCTTTACGATTTGGCTGCACGCCAAGAAAGTTGCCGTGATTAAGATAAGTCTGAACTACAGAAGGAGTTACACATCCATCTACGTTGCCACTCCGCAGGTTTCGCTCTGTGATTCAACGCAAATGCTAAATGGTTACGCCAGCCGCAAATTCCAGAATTCTGAAACGTAACGAGAAAAGTTAGCGCGAGTTTGAAAGTCAGCGTCCTTCACGAGAGTTCTTCGCACATAAAGTACATTCCTATTTTCATTCAACAAGTGTGGCCGGATACATCGAATATCAAATGCACATGTTTTAAAGCAGACGTCACGAAAGAACATTCAGAAGGCACTACACACATAATATAATGAAGAATTGAAAAATGAATCCCGTGCAACTCTATTTATGGCCCTCTAAATATAATATAGCATAAAATTTGGAGAATAATGAAGCAGCCCAGCACAATAAACATCACTTCAACACTTAAAATTCACTTCCTACCTGTAATGTGAAACGTGAAATATAGCACATAAATCAAATGGAAGACTGCAAAGTGATGGAATATAAATCATAGAGTGAATTTATTAGCAGTGTCAACTATTTACGACCATTGAAATGATTGAAATATGATGAACGTTCATTTATCAATAATATTACTATCGTGCTGCGTATAAAATGTTTAAGACATACACAAATTGGGCCGCAAAGTTCTGAGTACCATTCACTTTTTGATTTTGACATTTTGCTCTTCATTATTTAACACGCGGACACACTATTTTTCAGGGTTTTATTTTGTTATTTTGATATATTGAAAATTCTTAGGCCATGTCTACTAAAATATAATGATGAGGCTTCCCGTGAAACAGACGTACTCATGAGTTCATTTTTGAATATAGAACGTAGAAACGCTAATTATATTAAAAACGTGTTACATTTAAATTAATAATAAATTACTTTTTTTAATAATAAAGATGATAATAATAATATTTATTAATCTTAATAACGAGACAGAACAAATGAAATTTAGCGTTTCTAGCGTTTCTCAAATGAAATTTATTACACTAACAACACGAAATTTTTTGTCTTTTCATAGAGTTGTATTTAAATTTAATAATTTAATAATAATAATAATAATAATAATAATAATAATAATAATAATAATAATTAATAGAGTTGTATTTCATTCCAGTTGTATTTAAAGTACTTTATTTTGACACGTGGAACCCAATGAGATCAAATCTCTGTCTCTTGAATCTTCTGTCTAGACCAAAACTCACATCGAAGATGCGATTTATTTGCAAAAGATACGTACTGCCTGTTATGTAAAGTGCTCAATAATAATGATAATAACAAAAACCAACAATCTTACAAAATACCGAGAGCTAGCGCATGAGACAAAGAATGGAATGTGTAAAGGGTACACATCCGTCCCTTGACAATTTCTACTACCGGAATAGTAATAAACAATACAATAAACATCTACAAGAATTAAATGTAAAGCGTGTACTGCCAACAGCGTAAAACGCAGATATTCTGGACACCTTTCACCTTTTCAGTGAGAAAAACTGTCACTGACATGTCAGACATGTGATGTTGGAGGTCCTAAAAGTAAATAAAGATCTGCTCGGTACTTGCTCATCGGAGTGGTACGAGGGAATCTAGTCACAACACCTGTAGCTGGTGAATGTCCCCCCCACCACCACCTACACGTGCGAGAGGTGGATAAGTCATAATAATAATAACAATAATAATAATAATAATAATAATAATAATATTAATAATAATAATAATAATAATAATAATAATAATAATAATTCTATTTTGTTTAACGATTTGCCCTCAACCGCTAATTTGAATAGCAAGTGCAAAGAAAGCAGTGACACCCGCTTACCCTGCTGGCGTTGCCTCCGGAGGGGCACTCGGAGATGGAGAAGGTGTCGACGAACGAGTCGAAGCGCACCAGCTTCTTGGGGATGGGCTTCTTGCGCGGGCACAGCGAGCACATGGCGGAGGCGGGGGCGGCCGGCGAGGTGGCGGCGGCTGCGGCGGAGGCGGCGGGGGCGGCGGGGACCGTCGGGGGCATAGCGAGCCGCGACGCCGCCGCCGCCGCTCACCGCTGGGCTGGACGCGCCGCCGCCGCCGTTCGCTCGCACCGCGCTCACTGCACGCGCACGCGCACGCACGCACGCACGCGCTGCTCGCTCACGAGGGCCGCGCGCGGGAATTGAGTTATGGGCGACAGTCGTGTTCCGGGGGGACGGGCGGGGAGATTAACCAACGCACGCACGGCACTTGTCACACACTCACACACGCGAGGTTCCGACGCGATCTCCCGTCGCCCGCGACTCGCTATTCAGGGGACACTTGTTACACTTTTAATACACTACGGTTATTCTTTGAAGGTTTGGCGGCTTGGCGATGTTATTCCGGGTTTTGCAGATTCCTTGATAGCACACACTTGACACACGTTCGCGGTGGTTTTATGATATTTCGGTTCAGTACGTGAGGTCGATTCACACGGTTCGGTTCTGGTCGTGGTTCAATGCTGCTGACGTTGGCCGGTCGGTCACCGCTCGGTCACGCCACCCCGTGTGGAGAAAGGGCGGCTGGGCGCGGCGGGGACGTCGGCGGGTCGGCCAGACAGGCGGGGGCGGTGGGGCGCGCGGAAGGCGTGCTGCCGCTCGGCTGGGTGCGTCTGGCGGCGGGGAACCCGCTCGGCCGTCCGCTTCAGCGCTCACACGCACACATACACGGGCGCGCGCGTGCGCTCACGCTCGTCGGGTCGGGTCGGGGGCGCTCCGCTCTCGCACGGCGTCGGCGTGGGCGAGTGCTGGCGCTCGTGCTGGCTCGGACTTCCTCCCGCTGCCGCCGCCGCCGCCGCTGTTGCCCGCTGCTGCTGCTATGCCTGCCGGCGACGTCGTGCGACCTCGCAGCCTGGGCGCCCGCTGCCTACTGCGCAAACGGGGACGTGTGCTGGGCGAGCGCGGCGGCGTCGCGACGCGCGGCGCCTGGCGTGGCGTGGCGTGGCGTGGATTGGTGCGTCGGTGGACGCTCGCTTATCGTCGTCGACGTCGGTAGCGTCGCCGTCGTGGACTGGGTGCCGGGCTCTCACACGGAGAAACGTGCTTGCTTCAATACGCATCGCCTTGGCGGGGCAGGTGAATCAACAGGGAAGGAACTGCTCGACGCCTACCGTCTCGAAATCTTGTGACGTGCATTTCTTCAACAATCGGCGACTTAATGAGGGATTATTTCTATAAAATCATGATATGAATTTATTGGGATATAAAATTTATTATATACGAGAATGAACTTTTTTCACATATGTTGGAATTGCTTGTGCATCTAAGATGTTATGGAAAGAAGTTTAAAGAATCACAGCTAGTGAGATGGACTTCGATAGCGTCATAATTTTCTCCACTTTAAACTGTAGAATACTGAGACCAACTTCGAATCAATACAATTTATTTTTTAAGAAAACATTTTCGATGGAAAACATCAAAGTAGAAAAATTTAATATCAGAGTAAATTAAGGGCTTTCAACACGTAAATGTATGTTAGTCATAGAAACTACGCACATTTTGGCAAAGAACTAATATTGTCGATATCAGACTGATAAACATGAAAGTCAGTTGAATTAAAAACAGCTGTTAGAAAATTCAGTTGCTACTTGGATTGATTGGCTACTGCGACGGAAAAATGTCCCCGATAATTGCGTTATTTCTCCGAACGTGAGCAATGCTACATTATACGAGCGCTAGCTCAATATAAAGACATTCTACAAATTTATCCATCTACAAATTTGTTTTTATTCCTCCAGATTGAACAGTAATAAAGTTAAATTTCAGTGAAAATCAGTTCCAACTGGTGTACAGCGGCACTATTGACGAACCCATTTATTTCCAATTGAAACAATCCACTAAACTATTTCTTTTAGCAGAGAAGCGTAATGGTGTTCTGTCCGACATGTCACCACCAAAATAGCAAGCGAAAAACTCTTACTCTTTTTATCTCGTGGTTAAACGCGAGCAGAATTGAATCTCGTAGCTTCTTGCAGATTGTCACGGTATGACAGCGCAGCACGGGAAGAAAAAACATTCGGTCTCGCAGAAGTTGCTTCTGACGTTTGAGGCGGACAAGCTTGCAACAAGACAGTGAAAAGACGGGACTGTTTTAATTCTCTGGTTTCTTCTTTCCCTCCTTCGTGCTTCTGCGGTATAGGAATCGAGCGTCAGAGGAAAAGAGGAAAGGGAGCGACGGAACTGCCAGCGAGCCATCAGCTCGACAATTGGTTCAGTGCGAGCTGGGACGTTCCATTTATCTCGGCGAGCACGTACTCCACAATGTCGACGATAAAACTGCTATCGATTAGGCTTAACTGCCCATAAACCAGACAAGGAAAATACAATTAGCTTTTAGAGTTGCTCACTAGCTATCGACCGACCGCATGGTGTCCTTCGATTGTGCAACGCGGAAGCAGAGCGGGCTGCGTGAGGCCGGTCGGTGACGAATGAGAGCGCAGTTGGACGACGGCGGAAGCGAGCGTCACCAGAATTGGGCACACGGAGTTACCCTCCACGCGGGACAACACAATAAAGCGTGATATGCACCGTGCAGTATACATTGTGACGTATTTAACGGCTCCCCACATACGTGGGGTGGCGCCTGCGCGTCACAAGTTTCAATTCTGCGGCCCCTTTTATGAGATTGACATTGTTCTTCCTGCTCGTAAAGTGCCATCAATATATACACTCACTCAATATATGCACGACCGTCAATGGGTGTGGCTTCAGCCTTTTTAATACCTGACAACACTCGCAGTCATGCGGTACATAACGTCAAAATGTTATAATTTTAATCTCCAGTACAATTCAACATGACCATAGACAATCACACTTTTAACTGTTTATTCCTTTGCTTTAGACTTCATTATAATTTACGATTTATTAACCACGTAAATATATTTGCATCACACAATATGATGTATCACAAAATTTCGAGTAGGTTAGAAACAATACGATTGACGAATTCTACCACATATTCTAGTCATATCATAATGTGTTTAAACGTCACTAACCACAGTTGAAATCGTCGGCTTCTACGTAACTATTTTTAGGAAAAAATAAAGACATAATTAAATACTATTGCATTATTCCAATAAATTAAAAAGAATATGAATCATATAAAAATACTGAATTAATAACATCAAAGTACTTTTGTTGTAGGCTAGTACAAATAAGTCACATTTCTGTACTTCCTACAGTTAAAATCTGAAGATTGAGTCAAAATGTTTCGTATAAATGCATCGTTCCGCTTTAGAGAAGCGACTATTTAAAGTTAAAAATGTTGGTGATGCATCCGGTCTTATTTCTAGTGCTGGAGCAACCTCGCTGAAAATAGATATCCGCTAATGCATCCGGGCAATGAAAAGTATAAAACTGAGTACATAAAATATTTATATGAATAAAAATTGTATACACAATCATAAAGAAATCGTTACGTATATTCATTAGGTTAATTAAACTTACCCACGTAAAAACAAAGAAATTGGAATACGTTCATATATATTTTTTAATGTTTCACACTTTTTAATATTTCACCTAAAGAACTTAAACAACTGTAATTTAAGCAAAATTATAAATAAGAAAAAATTGATAACGTAGGTCATTAATTTGCCAACCCCCATTACTTATTCCTTGTATAGTTTGCAATAGTTTCGTATAAATTTTTGTAAGCTAGTTCTTAATCCGTTATTAATATAATTTATTTATTATGTCATAAAATATGCTTAACAATTTTACATTCTGAATTTATATCTGTTTCCATTATGATTCTGTAAATAATTTCTATTTCTATTTCTATTTTCTATTTCTGAGCAGTTATACGTGCAACGTTTTTATTCATGATCAAGTTTTTTAAATTGTAAATATTTTTGCAGCATTTCGTGATATGCTGTTGTGTTGGGTAGTCCTCAGCTTTATGTTCTACCAATTTATGCATCATTTAGTTCAAATTATGTTTAATTTAAAACTTTGTTTTATAGGTTGCAAGATTTTGTATAGTTTCGCACACAGGATATGCCTATGCGAAAATAACTTGAGAGATGTAAAATTCCTCCACGGTATCGTATGCCGTCTCATTTACTTTTTATAATTACATTCTCTATAAATAAATAATAAGAAATAAATAAAGTCATTATTGTTTCCGGAGAGCAATCTTGCCATCGAACAATATTTTGATGTATTAAACTTGCCCTGTTAAATTGAACTTGCATGGGATTTATAAGCCCACAATTGAACTTTCGGGAATTCTTGTAACGGTCTGCTAGTAATACGAAATGTTATGCAGAATTAAATTTTATTCACTAATATTTAAATGAACATTTTAGTCACCTTCTTGAATCACATGAGTTAACCATAAGTAGATGATAAATGAGTCCAGTATTACAAAATTAGTAGTACTACATTAATACACAAAATCATATTGAAATGTATTTCTCATTATAAATGAAACACAGTGGAAGGCCAATTCATTTTGGCCTACGATGTATTTTGAGATAATTTTAATATTTGTTAGTAAATGTACTGTGGGATATTAAGTGAATGTGGTTAGTGTTTGATTTTATTTATTTTTAGTGCAGTAGAGGAAGGAATAAAATTTTCAAAACTAATATAATACCTTAATTAATTATTTAAAAATTTTCAAATAAGATCTGTAATATTTTGTAAATTATCCCATAGGGTCCTTGAAAAATTCGTTGCACTGTGACATGCTTGATAAATATTTTATTGTCTTTTCTGATAATGTGGAAGAGTTTTGCAAGTCCTAGTGTTCTAATGAGTTCTTTCTGGGTTGCAATATTGTATCTTTAAATATTTCTTTTTTTATTTCTCCCTCACAATTTCGGTTTCCAATTGGAAGAGTTTCCAGGACTATCTGGAGATTTTGTGTTGTTTATCAATAGTAACTATGTTACTAAGACACTTGTGTCAAGTAGTCCATTAAAAAAATGTTTCATTCAGTTTTCTGGAACTATTATTTCACATGAGGAAGGAGATCTTGTGTATTGGTTTCCACGCATTTTACAAAGTTGAGTGTCTTGGCGGTATGAGTCACTGTTTTGGCGGTAATACCTCCTTCTTCTTCTTCTTTGATTTTGTTGAACACATATCAGTTTAAAAGTAAAATTTACACACATGTATAGGTAGCCAAATAATTACAACTTATCCTAAGCATACACTAATACAGTGGTTAAGGAATCCATGCCGTGTCCTCTTGTAGATTCTCAGATCTAGAATTTCTCTTAAAGATCTGAAAATATGTTACAGAATGTACGAAATGGATATTTATTTATAATGCGAGTATTATGAGAGGGATTTTTTCAAAATTAAATGAAGTTAAATTTTATATGAGATGAATATTGGAGAAGGTATGGCAAGTAATGTAATGAATCATGGGCTCGAGTTTAAATTCATTATGTAATTAGTGATTTGATACAAACCAGCATTTGTGATTTGCATGAATGATAGCCCATAGAGATTGGCTTTAAAATATTTAGACTTTGTTCAGACTTGTTTTTGAAGCAAAATTAATAAAGAGTTTGCGTAGAGTAGTGTCTGTTTGATTATAGTGTTGTATAATATTAGTAGAGTGTTGTTCGGGAGATATTGGTTCGTATTGATTAGTAGTTTGAGTTGTTACAGTTTGTTTTTAGTTTGTTATTTAGGAGTCTATGTGCTGTTTCCAAATATTTTTGGTGTGCATGAGTTGTCCTAAATATTTGATGGATTTTACAGACGTTAATAACTGACCAAATCATAATTCTAAGATGATGTTTTACCCGTTTCACAATCAGTCATTGAGATTGCGTGTGCATCGAATAGACTGTAACTTGCCTTGTAAGATTTGGGTTGACCACTTGCATGAGAAGTAAATAAACAAAATAATAATTTAGGACGTTTTTGATCTGGTTTTCGGTGTTTAGTTTTAACTATTACAACCCTTTTTACAGTCCTTCTTTAATATAAATATAGTATTTGGGGGCAAAATTTGACTTTTTTTCATCGTTTCAGGTGAGATTTGAGATTTCTCACGGGTTGTAGTCCGTAGCGTTGAAAAATATTTCTAAAAATCTTCTTCTCAGAACTCTCTCTGATAAATGCCCTCTGGCTTCTTTAAAAGTATGTTTACCACATTTTGTTGTTCCCCTCGGTTTGCCAATGCAATGCGATGTTTTTAGATCAATTCTTGGCGAAGTAATTTTTTCTGACACTTTTCTTACTCTTTTGCATTCTAAGATGACACCCGCCTGATTGTTTTTATCGATATTTCGAACTGTTGACAATGAATCTCCTTCATATTTGCGATTTCTCCTTGTGTGTACTCGCAATGTCGAATCAATGTGGCAATTCGTTATTTTTTCGTGGAGTGACATCCAAAATTCTTCCAGTGGCTACTGAATCATTTTTTCTGCTAGGTTAGTTCCTGCAATTCATAGATCTATGGTAATAATTGTATTACACTCTTGAGTAAATATTACAAATCCACTCTGAAGTGTGTCTTAATGAAATACACTTACGAGAATACCAATTCCGAGCATACTACGTACGGTAAGTCACGGAATAGTTTAAACGGTATTCTCGACACTGTTGCTTAAGTCAATGAAATTACTAAATACTTAAACTTGTAAATAATAATACATAACTAAAACACTACTTCAATGAAACAGAAATTATGAAAATTTGATCTTGAGTATAACAATTTGGCTACCCACTGTACATGTTTCACCCGCTATGATTTTCTAGAAATGTAACTCGAAATAATTTACAAGATTATGTAAAATATCGCGAAGAAAATTGAAAAGTAGGATGCTGTCGTTCCATCATATGAAGTGTAAGGAAAACGATTCCCACATGGCTTAAGAATTTAAAGACGAGAAACCAATTCCGGACACCAGATATCCTAAGAATTTAGACCAAACTCTTGCGGTGTTCTTAATCTCTTTTGCAGTTCAGATATCAAGCGTTTGTAATTCCAACTGGATAATTCTCTTACACATTAACTTTCTGGACAAAGAACGGCGTTCCCTTCCCACACTCAACGCTAGGCGCCCTCGCCTCGCTCGCCAGATGTCACCTCTTCTGGGCACGTTTCGCGTCCTCTGCCGGTGCCCGCCGTAACTTCCAGGCGAAGTTTTTAGCTTCCGAACCGTCCGCCAGCAACTGATACTCCGACCCAATGCGTTCATCACAGCGTACTACCGTTCAAACACAGATATATCGCAGAACCCGACCGGATTTTATTAGTTTCCAAGACTTAAAAAGGGCATTTCGTGCAACAAGAGCTGCGATACATTTTTAACGAAAATCGATAAACACTATTCTGTGATCCTCAGAGCCCGGGCTTTTATAAACTCATGAAATACCCCCGATAATGGAGGAAATCCGATAGATTCCGGGAGATAGACTGGGGAACGAAACCATATACCGTGGCGCCGCAAAGCCCCCAAACAAAAGCCGTATTTCCCTTTTACTGAAAAAAAAAGCGACCGTGAAAGGACCGTCAATGTTTTGTCGGCTCTTGCCTCGGCAACTATCTCCACATCTGACCCTTCGTAGGGAGGACTAACAATCCCCTCGATATTTTACACCCCAGAAGGGGCCCGGCCGGAACAAGGCTATTTAATTACCCACCGTCTCACCGCCGTAACGAACGCGCTCCCTGAGGGACCAGGAAGGGAAAGTTTCTGCAGCGACACGCCTACACTGGCGACACGCACCGAAGCACCCTCAAAGTCTTCAAACGGTGAAATGAAGTGCAGCCAGCGAAATAACGTTTTATGCGTGGTTGTTCACACCTAGCAGCGTCGAGTATGGAATTAAGTACAAAAATCTAATTTAAAGCACAAGAAGTTTTTAGAAAAAAATATAATACTTTACTCGATAAACAATATTAAAAGAAAACAAGTGTTGGTACTTGCCAAATTCAGAAATTAATACCGTAAACTAGCGATTTAAAATATAATAAATGGGTAGAATATTACTTTCCGGGATAAGTCAACGAAAGAGAATTCCCAGAGTGCTACTATGTATGCGAACTGTAAGTTTATTTTATAAATATGTGAAATTCTTGTCTTACTTCATAGTTCTTTCTGGCGTTCATCGCTAATCGGGCAAATGGGATTATGTTTACTGTTCGGCATAATAATGCATGCGGTCTTTGCTAAACGTTTGCGATTTCCCCCACCCGCCCTTCTGTGCACTCCTCCCCGCACTCATTCAAAGGGAGTAGGGCACAAGCTTTCAGCGTGGTGGGGAGGGCGCGATAGTGCTGAAATTCCCCGGCCAATGCGCGCTCTTCCATGGCCTTCCTTTCACCGCGAATCCGTGTTTTGCGGCACAGCCGATCGACGCGGCGCAAAAACGAAAATTCAATTTCGAGTGTCGGTGCGCGGACGAACTGTAGCGACCCACATGTTGGATCGGGACGTGCGCCCGCGAAATTCCCGCGAACACGAGGCCCAAAGAATTGCTGCGCAGTTTGCGGGGAGCGTCCGACACCGAAGGGGCGTTCTTTGTTCGATGTTCGAGAAAAAACATCTTGATCTCCATTTTATTGGTTGGGGAGATCGATGGGTAACATAAATCACTTCTAAAGACAGGAGTGTTCTGTTTAACAAGTACAACGCTAATCTTTTTTGCCGTGTAAAATTGTATCAGTATCACCAATCAGTCCCAATCAGCCTACAAATGTAATGAAATATATCCTGCCGTTGTATTTTATTCTAATATCAGTAAAAAGTTACATACATAAATGAAAATACTATTTCACACATTTTCAATTCTGGAAACAACGAAAAACAGAAATATTCACATTCTCTCGTAAAAAGTAATAATTAAACACTCTCCCACGTCAAAATATTTTAAATTAAATTTTATACATGGAACCGAATACCATCCGACAAACCTCAACAAAGAGTTGAACGTTTGATAAATCTGATTCGAAGAAAAGGACTTCTCAATTTTTTTGTTTCAGAGGATGATTCTCTTTCCATGAGCCCTGCCTCGTGAGATGGCGCAGGAGAAATGGAGCAGCGGGGCGCCGATCGGAGCCATACGTTGCAAGGCCCTCGGCGGCCGCCCACGGCACTGACAGTTGGGCAGTGCGAATTTTTACTCACTACATGGATTAAATTCCATTTCCCAGGTGGTAGAAACGCGACATCATTGTAAGTGCTTGTGGTTTTGTACTAATGCTAATTTTTACTTACACATAAACCTGGATATGATTAATAAAATTGGATAGATAATTAAGTAGTACGTATTTCAACGTTATTTTGAATTATTAAAAAAGTAATATTATGAGAAAATTTCTGATTATTTCATCAGTATTTATTATAGATATAAGTTATAATCAGAAACTTAATAACAACAACAATAATAATAATAATAATAATAATAATAATAATAATAAATAATCACAAATTTGCTGACAGTGTTTCTTTTTCAATAGATGTTAAATATACGACAACTATGTGTTCAACTAAATGATGAAATACATACTACTCCATTATCTTCACTTTCTCCAGCATGAAGCCGCATTTCCTATAATAAAATTAATTAAGTCTCCTTATTTTAAAAGTATTTTTATCAAATTAAATAACTGTCTCAATAAAAACTTTAATAGTATGGTGCCGATTAAGTTCTTAATTTATTCACATTGTGTGCAAAATTGCAGCAGAAAAAATATTTCAGAGTGATGTAAAATAATGCGTGAAAATCTATAAAATATATATGAGAGTTTGGTGTGAAACGAAGGAAGTGCATTTAGTTCAAAAGTTTTTGCTTTCTGATAGTAACAAGTGCTTGTTGCATTACAACGCTCATGAAGAGGACTACTTTTATGCACTTCATTAATGTCCTTCAATATAATGCGAATCTTACAATTTTGTACAGTAACTCACTTATTATTTATTAAATTTATTAAAATGTATTAAATATTTATTTATATATTTATTAAAAAATATTTTACTTCACCAAATTTAATATCATGTATTAAAAATTCAACGAAAATATCATGATCAGATGTATGTATGTAACAGGACTTTGGTAACAACCCCTTTCCATAATTTTGTTTCAATTAACGCGATTCAATTAATTATATAATTAAAATTCAATCAATTTCTTGATACTCTAAAATTTTAAATTACATTCTGACTCTTTTTTAACGAACAGCGTCATTATACGGACGTCGATAGATAAATTATGTTTAGTATGACAATTTTTTAAAATACTATGAGCCGTGAGGATGGGAACTAATTTTCAGAAATCCGTTCTTCCTACTTTATTCTATTCCTCATATTCTCAGATGTTTTGCAAAGTCTTGAAGATTACAATATTCCTCCTTCCTCACAAAAATGTATAGACCTTCTTTTCGTAAAATACATTCTGATGATAAAATAGTATGATATGCAAAGACTGAAATACATTTAAATGCCATTTTCAATCATAAACAATTGTAATGCATTTGAAAAACATGTTTCGTTTATGTTTGTGAAGCATGCTATTTTGTCACGTTTCTTCGTATCATCCAGAGAAAAGCCTTTTTTAATACTGTTCAGTTGTAAGTTGAATTTCAGAAAAGCAATAACCTTTACTACGTAAATGTGTGTTAAGTTTGTATTTCACACGCTTTATGTGATGAGGTGAAATGTTTATCCAAAACTTCACTTACAAAATGTGCATATGTACATTTGTACAGATGAACATACCTGTACATTTTTTAAAATTACCTTTAATAATAATGCTTTTTTAAACCATTAAAATCACGGATTAATTTGATCAAGGCTCTAAGGCATCACCGTCACCTCTGGAGCATCGTTGGCTGAAGGTCCTAGGGTTCGAGTGCTCGACGTTGGAGCATTTTCGACACTAGCTTCGTAGGTTGATTGAATTAAATCACTATCTGGAGGAGAATTGAAGCAGCGAGATGCACTTATTGATTCCTTTTTGTAGTTGTCCGATCTACGAATCATATACCATGCAAATACCGTATACGATCGTATACCACGCAAAAGCCAGAAGAATACCCTATCGAACTGGCCACGGAGTGGTCTCAATCTTCCCCTCCTCGTCCTTGACCTTTCTTTTTCCCTTACACATACACGTACACGCACTACACAAGCCAAAATGACGGGAGACCAGCCAGAAGCTTAGAATATGTTCCGGTTAGAGCGGTGTTCTACGGCCAGAGATTTTAGAAGCGGGAACTCCCAAATTCTATTTAAATCGGACTCGAATCACACGTTCCAGCGAGGGGGAGGACAACATCACCAGCCTGTATACAGCAAGCCCATCACTTACGGATAATATGATTTGAGCAGTTAACGCGCCCGGAAAAAAATAAATATTCACTTACTTTCTTCGATCAAAGCAGATAAGTTCATCATTAAGCAGATACAAGTCTGAACAAGGGAATATTTTTGTTCACATCACATTTCTGGTCAGCACATTCTCCCATTACAAAATACTTTGTGGGTTCCGCCATGCGACTCTGGTGAGAGGCCGGCGTTCTTCTTTAAGCGAGGGAGGGGTCTTTCGCCGAACCCGGAGGAGGAGACGGGGTGTAGAAGGAGTGAAGGAGGGGAGAGGCGATGAGGTGGGATGGGGTGGCGTGAGCAGGAGGGGCAGGGGGGCAGGGGGGCAGGGGGGCAGGGGGCAGGGGGGCAGGGGCAGGGGGGGCAGGGGGCAGGGGGCAGGGGGCGTGGGGCAGGGGGTGACAGGGGGGGCAGGTGGCGGCAGGATGGGGCAGGATGGGGCAGGATGGGAGCACACAACTGCCCAGCACACTGAGAAGTGACAGCAATGGCCCTAACACACTCCCCTGGGGGACCCCAGAGGTTACATCGGCTTTCGATGAGTGTTCGTCACCTATTCTGACTGCTTGAGTTCGGCCCGTAAGAAATTCTTTTATCCACAAGATTATTCGATGATCTAATCCAGTTTTTGACAGTTTTTCAATTAAAAGGCCATGTGGAACCAGATCAAATGCTTTAGAAAAGTCTAATTTACTGCATCGACCCTACTCCCTTCGTCTAATGAATCTGCTATGTCCTGACATAAAGAAATAGTCTGGCTGTCGCACGAATAGCTAGGACGAAAACCGTGTTGATTTTGAAAAAGCCAGTCGGTTTTATTCCAGACTCGTCTAATATATTCCGCAATCATGTGTTCCATCTGCTTGCATACAACTGATGTCAAACTTATAGGCCTGTAATTATTAACAATGCTTTTGTCTCCTCCCTTGTGAATCGGCACTACAATTGCCTCTTTCCAATTTTGAGGAATCGTATTATTATTTACAGTGACGTCCATTAACCGAGCAAGGTAAGGAATCATGGCTTCCCCTCCCAATTTCAATATTTCTCCTGGTATTCCGTCAGGACCTACAGATTTATTTCTCCTAATTTTTGCAATCCTTTTTCTAATAATTCCTGCATCGACTCTAAAGGTTTCTATAACGGGTGTTGATTTATTTACTGAAATCTGATCCTTCGGCTTGAAAACTGACGCGTAATGCCTATTTAAACAAGCCGCCTTTTCACTGTCATTTGTAATTAACGAACCGTCAGCTCCGCAGATCGCTGGAATATTTTCTTTGTTCCCTTTCTTATGTCTCACATACTTGAAGAAATTTTGCCAACAGTTCAATCGATCGTTTAGAATTGATTTTAGGTAATTTTCTTGGGTATGTAACTTTAATTCTAGTAAGTCTTTAGATAATTGTAGAAAATTATTTTTCTGTTCCTTGTTTACATTACGTTTACTATACGCTTTCCTAACCTTCCTTTTCAGTCGCCTCACTTCTTTGTTGAAATAGACCGGATCCAAATTGCACCGTAGTTTCTTGGTAGGCACGAATTTTTCTAAGCATTCTAAAATTATGTTCCTAAAGTTTGTCCATATCTGTTCTACTGTACATCCGCTAGAAGCCCAAGTTGAAAATTTGCTTTTCAAATATAACTGCATGTTTGTAACATCTGTTCTATAAAACTGAAAAATTTTTCTTTCTTTAACGGGATCGTTTCGCTTACCCTCTCTGCACATTTTTAGAAGGGCTCCTTTGTGGTCGCTAATTCCAGGAATTATTTCGCAGGAAAGAAGTTTGTCCACCGGTCGAATAAGGAAAACGTCCAGTAAAGCATTATCGCGTGTCGGTTTAGTCACTACCTGCGTTAAGCCGTTGTCCCAAACCAACTCGTTAACGAGGCATTGGGCGGCGCCTTCAGCCCCCACATCCCCCTCCCAGGTAGCGTGCGGTAAATTTAAGTCTCCTCCGATAATGACGTTTTCCCCACTTTTCCTGATTGCGCGGGTTCGCTCTACAAGTCT